>CM076581.1:660655746-661288246 GCA_034641835.2 Pinus albicaulis
AATAATGAAGGCCTTGAAGTCTAGTCGAACAAAACTAGCATACAACTGACTAATAAAACTAAAAATATAATGGATAACGCTGAACTAAAATGCAATCATTCAAACTTGAAATACAGTGACCACAAATGTACTAGAATGCCATTATCCTAACTTGAAATATAGTGAACATAATATGAACTAGAGTGCCATTGACCTAACTTGAAAATACAGTGAATAGAATCTGAACTAGAGTGCCATTAATCTAACTTGAAAATACAGTGAACAGAAACTGAACTAGTGCACCATTAATCTCCGGAGTATTACAACTACATTTATAATGCAACTGATCTCTAAAATATTACAACCCTATCTCGTTCAATATTAGTGATGTTTTGGAACAATTTCATAAAAACAAGGCAAGCTGTAACACTTGGTGTGATTGAGCATAAAGGCATAAAGTTCAGAAAATACAACTAAGCTCTAAAATACCACAACTATATCTCATCCAATGTTAGTGATTTGTTGGAATAACTTGTAAAAAATAATACTAGCTGTAGCATCCAATGCAAGTTAAGATAAAACGTAAAATGCAGAAAATTGCTTGAGCTAGGAATGAAACAAGGCTAAAGTTACTTATCTACAGAATGTGCACAAAGCTTCTCGGCCAGTAGGGGCCCTCTACCACTGGATCAGCATACAAATATCCTCAAGATTGCCTCAGATCTTGCAATAAAGCGGTGCTTCTTTCATTAAAAGGAAAGTATTTAAAAAACAACGTATTACAGTCTTGGGAAAACTTAACAACAAAACATCCACCAGCTAGCTGGATCTTGGTCTCTCGAGTTATTTTTATAAGGGAAATACATAACTGCCCTTGAGAAAATATAGGGACAAGTGTCTTTTGCAATTAAAATCAAATTAGAACTCTTTTGAAGGCCTCGTACTTTGCTGCAGACATCTGTAGAGTCTGTGTCCCGGTAGAAGTCTACCTCTTGGTTTGGGCTACCTCTTGGTTTGGTTTCCCACGTGCATAACCACTTGGAGATTTTACTTTCCGGACTTCGTGGAGAGCAACGAATGATGTGGATGAGGTACGGAATTCACCCATATGCGTTTTCCTTCGGACGACACGTAACCCATTTAAACACTAAAATAGGCTACTTGAAACGCGTGATCGGGAATTTCTGAACGTGCATAATTAAATATTTTGCACAAATAATAAGCAGCAAAATAAAAGCAAGTAAACTGTTAGCTCAATTTCAACACCCCATGATCTAAATGTTCTTCATGGAGTTTTAAAACATAGTGATAAAGATGATAAATGAAGTAGTTTAAAGAAGATGATTCTGGAAGGCTCAGCAGAGTGAATATTTCTTCATCCAACATATGATGAAAGTAATGAAACAATATATAGATTATGCATTCATGACCTACATATACTATGTTTACAATGTGTTTGCCTAAATGAATAATATGTTCTTTGCAAGCTTGAATAAGAACATAATTTATAAACATAACCTGAAGCCTTATATAGATTGTAGAAAAAGTTCTGAAAAGTTTTGGGAAGTTGGCCTGTAGGCTAGCCATAAAAATTTGCAATAAGATTTGTGGTCGCACTGTCAGTTCAAGGAATTTTCAGTCACAACTACATTGAAGGAGGGTTATCTTTCGACTGAAGCCTTTTGGGTGCACTGGAAGGCCTGTATGCATGCAACTGGGCTATAAGTTAGGTCAAAAAGTGGTTCTAGCTCAGGGAAAAGGTCACTAGTGAAAACTGTTTGACATGGGTGATCATGTGTCTCTGAGTGTTGTAGAAAGTTAGACAAGACGAACCCACTTCCATAACTAGATCTTGGATGTAAGGACGTGTATAGTAACTCTCAGCTCATGTTACGCTGGTATTAAGTATGTAAAAGTGGGTAAATTTGGGGTCGGGTGTTATAGAGTGGTATCAGAGCATGTTCACAATGCTGGACCTTAGGGTAAATGCATATTGTTATGCACGCATGTCAATTATCTATATGTTTATCATGTATGCATGTCATTTATATTGTTGTTATTGATATATACATGATGTTGTCACATTTTTATTCACGTATGAACTGATATGCTTGTGATATTTTTAGTATGTATTGTGTTAATCTGGATTGGCCTGTGAATATGCTATAGCCTCCCAGAAGTAAATAGAGGTAATTCTTTTGATTATGTCTTCATTTTATCTAATAATGGTATGTTGCAGGAAATGGAAGGCCAAAGATGAAGAGTATAATGGTTGACTACAATTCATATGACTCCACATACATGAAAAAATAGAAATTAGTGGGATGGTAGAAATCAATTAGAAGGCAGGGAGATGGAGAATCTTAAAACATGGAAGATACATTAAGGAGTATGAAGGTAAATACTATAAGTTGTAAAATAGATAATGAGAAATTGATTAACACACATGAAATGCTTGTGAAATCTTTAGAATAGAAATATTAGGTTAATGCATTTATTCTTCAATGTATTTCAGGTTTACAAAAACATGGAAAATTGGGGACCAGTCATGGAGGCTGATAGGAAGAAAATACTAATGGTGAAGATGGAAGCCAATCTTAGAAAAGGTATAGGATGGACAAGGATGATATAATAAAGAGTGGTGGACTCTTGGATACACCTGAGGGGAGGGATAGTATACATGGACTTTATTATAGCTCTAATTCTAGGAGACATCATTGCCATCATCGCTAGTATCATAGGAGTGAGAAGGGGTATTTTCTAGAGGAATTTTATAAAGTCGATCCTAGTACTTTTAATGGTGAGTTGACTAAATCGAAATATGTAGAAGCATGGCTACTTGGAATGACAATTTTCTTAGACTTCATGATTACCTAGAGAATATGAAATCTAAGATAACTACTTTCAGTCTTAAAGGAAAAGAAGATATTTGGTGGGAATATGTTAAGCATGTCAAGGGCATCAAGGAAGAGGAGATGACATGGGAAGAATTTAAGACTTATAAAAAAGAAGTACCTATCTGAGAGGTATTATGATGGAAAGGCCAAGGAATTCTATGATCTCAAGATGGGTTCCATGTCAGATGAAGAGTATCCAACCAAATTTATAGATTGTTGAGTGTACCCTATCTCAAGAATGATAAAGCAAATATCCAAACGTTCATCAATGGTTTGCCATTATCATTCAAAGACTAGATTGATTTTGATGAACCTTAGTCATTGGAGGAAGCTATCAGAAAGCTGAAGCATTGTTATGAATAGTCAAAGTGCAAGCTTGATTTCAAGCGTGATTGGAAGGGTGGAAATAATACTAAAGGAAAATGGCCCAAAAAGCGAGGAATATCTTAAGATGCAAGCGAGAATGAAAATATGGCACCTCATAAGAAGTTCAATTTAGTGGAGAAAGGACATGCAACCTATGGAGCAGTAGAATAAGGGAAGTGGTAGAGAACCATTGAAATGTTGTATTTGTGGTAGTGATCATCGCAAGAAGGACTTTTCATTGTATCAGGGTGGAAGGCCCCATATCTACAGTGGTTTGAAGGCACCGAAAGTTGGGGATGTAGGTCAAAGATGGATTTATGAAGTAGTTTATAACAGGAAAACAAACCAACAAACATCCATTATCAAGATGGAAGGTAAGCTTTGTGATCAAGTTGTTTCTATTTTGATTGATATAGTATCAAATTATAGCTATATTAGTCCTGAACTGGTGGATATATATTGTTTGAATAAGGAATTTCATGGATAGTCTCAGTTGGTGCGGTTCGCTACTAAGACCAAGAGAAGATTTCACCATTGGGTGAAGTCTTGTGCATTTGATCTTAATGGCTTGCCTACATTAGCAAACCTAAATTTGGTTCCTTTGGGTGCATATAGTATGATTTTAGGCATGGATTGGTTGTTTATTCACAAGACCAAGGTAAATTGATATGAGAAATACATTGAGTGTCTGGATGAGGACAAAGAAAATATATTCTTTCAAGGAAAGAAGAAGCCTACATAAGTGAGGGTGATTACACCCATGTAAGATAAGCGCAACCACAAGAAAGGTTGTTTAGTGTTTGCAGTTCACGTTTCTAGTTACAAAGGGTTGGATGATGAGGATGGTTAAGTCTAGAGGAGGTATCATATCTTGAAGCGGTTTCCAGAGTTGTTTCCTGTAGATATTCTAGAGCTACCGCCTCATTGGGAGGTGGATTTCTCTATTGAGTTGATGTCAGGAGAAACACCAGCATCTAAGGGACCATTCAGGATGAAAACTCCTAAGTTAGTGGAATTGAAGTTGCAACTTAAATATATGCTTGATAAAGGATACATAAGGCCAAGTGTATCTCCTTGGGGAGCACTAGTATTGTTCATAAAGAATAAAGACAATACTCTTAGATTATGCATCGATTAAAGTTAGTTGAACAAGGTGACCATTAAGATTAGGTACCCATTGCCTCAAATTCACAATTTTTTTTCTCAACTGAAGGGATCTGAAATATTTTTAAAGATTTATTTGAGATCAAGATATCACCAGGTTTGCATAAAAGAATAAGACATGTATATAAGACTGCATTTCACACAAGGTATGGGCACTATGAGTTTATGGTGGTTCTGTTTGTTCTTACCAATGCTCCAACCACCTTCATGTGTATGGAGAAAAGTGTGTTTCACCCTTACCTGGGTAAGTTGGTGATAATATTTGTTGATGAAATATTGGTCTATTCAAGTAATGAGGAAGAGCAGGAAGAACACCTGGTAGTAATGTTGAGATTTTTTGAGAGAGCATAAGTTGTATGCCAAGCTTAATAAGTGTATATTTTTTCAGACTCAGATTCATTCCTTGGGACATGTTGTTTCCGAGGAGGGGATATTAGTGGATCCAGAAAAGATTAAGGATATCTTGGAATGGCTAGCTCCAAATAATGTGAATTAGGTCAGATCATTTATGGGACTAGCAGGTTATTACAGGAGTTTTATCAGGATTTTCTCTAAGATTTTCTATCATATTAAATCTTTGCAGAGGAAAGGACATGAGTATGAATGGATTGTTGAGTGTGTAGCTAGCTTTGAACAATTGTAGCAATTTCTTTTTAATGCTCCAGTTTTGAGGATTGTAGATCTTGATAAGGATTTTGTGGTGTGTACAAATGTCTGCAAGTAAGGACTTGGTGGAGTCATAATGCAGGAAGGGCAGGTGGTTTGTTATGAATAAAAAAAGTTGAATGAGCATGAACATAATTATTTGACTCATGACCTTGAGTTGGAATCTATAATTAATGCATTAAAGATGTGGTGACATTATCTCCTTGGTAGGAAATTCATTTTGATGAGTGATCATAGTGAATTGAGGTACTTTTTTGAGAAATCCAATTTAAATGCTAGGAAATCTAGATGGTTTTCTACTCTCAGTGAGTTTGACTTTGAAATCACGTATATCAAAGGAAAGGAGAAACAGGTTGTGGATTCTCTCAGTAGGAGAGTGCAAGTGAATCATATTTCAATTGTGAGCTCTTATGGGACAGATTTGAGAGAGTAGATCTTACACGCAGAGCAACATGATGAGAGGTACCAAAAACTGAAGTAGAGATTACAACAACAAGGTGAGGGTGATAAGGATGAGGAATATCACCTCACAACAAATGTCTTGGTTAGTTTCAAAAGCAGGATCTATGTGCTTCATTGTAGTGAATTGATGAAGCTTATCTTGAGAGAGTTTCATGTTAATCCATATTCAAGCCACCCAAGATACCAAAAGACTTTGACAACTATCAAGATTTTCTACTATTGGCCTAACTTTAAGAAATAGGTGGTTGATTTTGTTGCTAAGTTCTTGGAATGTCAACAGGTGAAAGTTGAATGCAAGCATCCAGCTAGTTTGTTGCAACCTATTCCTATTCTGGAATGGAGGTCATTTCCATGGATTTAATTATAGGTTTTCCAAGGAAATCAAGGAAGCACGATTCCATCATGTGTTGGGTATGTGTTATATTATTTCCAGGAATAGTCACACGCACGGGGGCGGGCGATATCTCCCCTTGTTCGTTGGGACGGGCGCAACGGGTAGCCCCCTGAACGAGGTCTAAGGTAGCGCCTCGGGGAAAAAAATTGGACCCTATTTTAGGTGGGCCCACACACCTATGGTTTTGTGCATGGGTTTTCACATGGTTTTGGGGTATGATGGTTTTTGGCCCCTCGTATTTTGTAGATTCGGTCAAGAACTATAGTTATCTTCTAATACAGGGTTAATGGATTGGGGTTTATGAATGATTTGGCATGTATATATATGTGTTGTAACACTAAAAGGAATATAATGAAAAATCAAGATGGTAGTACCAATTTGGGATCCAGGGGAAAAATATCTGTGTATATCTGTTTTATGTTTTATGCTCTCGCTATTGTTTATTTTCCGTTTTTAAGAATTCGTTTGCAGATAATTTCTGTACAGGGCTAAAACCTACACCATGGTGGTGGTTGATAGGTTGAGAAAGGTAGCTCACTTCATTGCAGTAAAGTCTACTAATTCAACTAGTGAAGTGGCTCAAGTCTTCATTAAGGAGATAGTGAGGTTGCATGGAGTTCCCAAGAGGATCATATAAGATAGAGATGCCAAGTTCACTTCCAGGTTTTGGAAGGAGTTTTTTGGAGGATTGGGGAAAAATTTAGCCTTCAGTATGAGATATAATCTGTAGAAAAATGGAAATATAGAGAGAATCAATAAGATCATTGAGGATATGTTGAGGATGTATGTCATGCATCAATGAATGAAGTGAGAGGAGTATCTTCCACTAGTGTATTTTTCTTATAACAATGGGTATCAAGAATCATTTAATATGATTCCATTTGAGGCTCTCTATGGGAGGAGTTGTAATACTCATGTTAGTTGGAGTGATCTAGTGAGTATGTAGGCTGCTGATTGGACCGAATATGTTGAAAGAGATGGAGTAAGAGATGTAGGTTATCAAGAATAATTTGAAGGAAACACAAGATAAGTAGAAGAGATATGCAGATCAACATAGAGTATTCAAGGAGTTTATGGTTGGAGAGCATGCGTAATTGTGTATTAATCCCAAGAAGAGCTCGTTGAAGATTGGATCGTATGCCAAGTTGTCACCTCAGTATTGTGGGCCTTTTGAGATCCTTGAGATTATTAGACCAACGACATACATACTTTATTTTCCTCTATCAATGAAAATCCATGATGTTTTTCACTTTTCTCTACTTAAAATACATATACGAGATGTTGATCATGTGAGTGATTGGTCTATATTGCAGGTGGAACCAGAAGGAGAGTTCCAACCAAAACCTCAATCTATCCTACAACAGAAGAAGTTCATGCTATGAAATTAAGAAATAGAGCAAGTTAAAATGCAATGGAATAACTTTGGGCTCAATGAAGGTACATGGGATACGGCTTATCAGATGCTCGCATTATATCCTTCTTTATTTGGTGGTTGAAGGTTATATATATATACTGCAACGAGTTTTGTTTATAAAGCTCTAATAAGGAGTAACTTTGTCATGTTTTCAGTATTTTTTTTGTCATAAGAGTCATAAAACACCAACGAAGGTGTTCCCCAAGGGGAGGAGTTTGTAATAACCCTAAGTTAAATTTCCATGTAAATAAATAGACATTATAAAATCAGAAAAAAACCAAGGTCATGGGACACATATTCGAATATGAATGAGAGGAAAAAAATTACATTGGGATCTACTTGTGGTTAATTAATTATTATTGGATATGGAAATGGAATTAGCATCGGAAAGAGGTAAAAGGAAATAAATGGAAAATTATTTATTGTACGATAGCAAGGAACATGTGGCAAGGATGCAAAAGAAATTAAGGAAAATGAAATAAATTCAATGTAAAGGAAAAATGAAAAATATGCACGCAAGAGAAAATGAAGGAAAAGGAAAAGAAAATAAAAAAAAAATTGAAGAGACAACATTTAGAGCATTCTCTTGGAGGAAACACTACAAGGAAAAGACCCTCTAGCGAAGGATATAACAAAGGTTTTAGTGTTATAAAATTGGCCAAAATTGTCAAAAAAACATTTTCAACAACATCTGTTTTTGTTAATAGAGGTTTTGGCGGAGCTTCTAATGGAATTTCAACACAACTAAAAAAAAATGGTTGGCTGAAGGTTGTTATAGATGTTTTTCTCATCAGTGCGCTAATAAGGTGTCAACGCACCGGTGCATTTTACAGTGAACGCACTGGTATTGTAAGCCTACCAAGCACCAAGATAGAAAACAAAGTTAGGACGCCTCGGGGTGTTTAGCAACATCCCAGTGCGTGTCGACCAGACAGTCACCTGGGGCGGTCGAAGGTGCATGCACCGGGCCGTGAAGGTGTAAAACCGCACTGGGTGCACTGTAGGTGATACAATGCACTGGGTCGTTCTAATTGGTATTGGTATTTGTGCGGTTCCCATAGGTCGTATCAACGCATCAGTGCACAATATTATACAAACGCATTGGCACACAGTATCACACAAACACACCGAATGTTCTAATTGGTATTGGTATTTGTGCAGTGCCCATAGGTCATAGAAACACACTGGTGAATAGTCTCACATAAACGCACTGGTGCACACATTAGGGGAAGTTTGAGGTCTAAAATGGGCCTCTTATGGAAACAATAAAATAATAGCTAAACCAATAAAATAATATTTATGAATTTGCAAGTCACTTTTTGCATCAAAATCAATGTAACCATGGTTAAATTCAATTCAAAAGTTGTACCAAAATAAAAATAATAAAAAAGTTGTATTAATGTAACTATAAATAAGAATGAGATTTTCAAGAAAAAGTCATTATCATTGCACAACTAATGCATTTGTCCTTTGTACTTAACTAACTTAAAATAAAATATAAATATAAATTCATAAATTCTCAATTATAGAATATACTATTAATGAAAATTTACATTATTTAAATTATATAATAGCATGCAATTAATATACTGCATAAAAATAATATAATATAATATATTGTTTTATGTATGAATTTTTTATTACATATTGAATTGATTTGATTTATAAATAAATATTTGAAAATATGCAAATATAATATTTATTGAAAAGTGTGTAAACACATGAAGATTGTGTAGGGATATGCATTGTTTCTTTCAAAAAATATGAAATGAAAATAATAATATTTTATTCAAAAAGTGTGAAATGACATTTATTATGAGTACTTTATTTTTATGACTTAAAAAGTACTTAGAGCACTATCATGGTTAACCATGAGTTTTTATCCACCATTGAAAAGGTGACAAGTAAGTACCTTTAACTCAATAAATGCCACCTCAACCATTAGGGAAGATGTCATCCCCTAAAATGTGATTGGTTCTCATAAAGTGAATTTTGATTATACATTTTCTTTAGGAGGTCCATTTTAGACTTCAAAATTTCCCTAATGATATCACACAAACACACGGAGCGTTCTAATTGGTATTGGTATCTGTGCGGTGCCCATAGGTCATAGAAACACACCAGTGCGCATTATCATACAAACACACCGGTGCACAGTAACTAATACGCATCGATGTTCATTTTGTATTTTTTAGAAACATCGACCTGTGACCGTGCAATTATTGTGATTTTTAAAATTCATTATTCATCAAAAGTCGACACATATCTTATACAGTATTCATATCAATTAATTTTTTATTAGTGCATTTGAATGTGATTTTTGGATTAATTTCTTGTATCATATCATCAGATTTCACATCTCTTCATTATAATATTTAATCAATGGTGTTACATTTCACAGTGATAATGGAGAACGCAATAGAATATATATATATAAGACACTCTTTGTCATACAAAATGGGACAATTATTGGTATCCCTCTGTCTTTCAATTGGGACACTATGTCCATTACATTAAGCAACATGTTTGATTTCAGAGAAAAATATTTCAAAAAATACAATGCCTTGCTTTGATATCCAAACTTATTGATCATCATTCTTTGCTTGAACTCTTGTCACTGTTCGGGCTACTTCCATGACTTGGGTTATTTTGAGGAATGTTTTGTTCATGATGTTGATTGTTTTCGTTTTCTTCACCTTCCATCTACAAACATAAAAATAAACTGTAATGAGTATATATACATTGGTGAGAATAATGAAAATTGCAATATTAGATAATATACATTAATGTAAATCGAAAAGAAATGACGTACCATAGCAAGAATTGACTCATGAACTATACACATTCTTTGAAAACCAAATTTCATGCCATCTTTCAACATTTCATTTGTTGGCACAGTTCCATACTTTGTTTCCTGTGAGTTTTATACCCCCTAACAAATCATATATTTAATATAAAAGATTTTTTTGTTCTATTAATTATAGACGGAGCTAAGTAAAACAAGATTAATATATGCTAACAAATTCCACAATTAATTTCTGATATGCCAACATATACTGACAACCCATATTTAACCCAATGTCAATCAATTCGTCTGATGGTTCTTTTTTGTATGTTAGCACATGTTTGAAGAAATTCAATGGTGATTGTTGTAAAACAACTTAAATATACAAAAATGAAATCTAGTTAAGTTTTTATAAGGAAGTAACAATTACTCACAAACTTAGATATCAACCCTTTTCTTCCTCGTCGTCCTGTTTTATGTGCTGAATGGGTTCCATTTTCTTTTCTTTTTTGCAAGGAAATACTTGAGAATTAATATTTAATGCTAGTTTATTTATTGTACCTAATCAAAAAATTCAATGATTACATATTACATTTGAAGCACGTTGTTATTGAGATGACTCCTCATGCGATTCAATAATGTCCATTTCTTTAACCATCTTCTTGTACACCTTTTTGGACATTGCTACTGGCATATTTATGATATCCTCTCGTTTATCTTTTGAGATTTTCATAACCTTCTTGAAAATGTAACATGACAATAAACTATGTAATTTTTATATTGATATATGAAAAGTAAATATAACAAAAGTGATATTTATAAATGATTGTTTTATAGTAATATATACATATAATTCTAGAAAAAAAATTAAAGGAATGTTATTTTTTCATTCCTTTTTTTTGTTGCTGTACGTTTTTGCTATTAAAAGTATGACATGTCTCATTGACCAATTCTTTAGAAACTCATCTTGTAGTTTAGATAAAATTTGGTTCTTGGAATCATTGGATTGATTTTTGTATTGTAAGTGGAAAGACTATCTATACATTCGTTCCACTAGATCCCTCAAAGTTTTGTAAATATTTTCCCCCCTTTCCTTAATCTCCAGCACCACTCTCGATGAGCTAAGGAGATATTCATTTTCATTTGCATATTCTATTTTTTTTCTTTTCTTAGAACACAATTCCTTTTCCGAGTTGATGGTCCATGTAGAACATTAAACATTTGTGAATTAATAGATTGTTTGAAACATGTTATCTAATATTTTTAAGTATATTATTAATGAAATTAAAAAAAGAAACTCATATTGGATCGATAGTATTTTTTCTTTCACCTGATTCATCCTTCTGCAATTTTTCCATTAAGCTTTTATGCTCTTATGGTCCTAGATCAGAAATAATCTTATCAAGCTTTGTCATTTTGTGGTTCTGCATGATACACAGTAAAAAATACATCTTAGTTAAACTTACATATAGTTCAAAAATAATAATTTTTTTAAAGAATTTACAAAAAACTTGCCTTTTTTACTTTTCTTGATGTGCTATCAGTATTTTTGTTACTTGATCTCTTGTCAGCCATTTCTTTATCAATATGAAACCTGTACCATATCATTCATTAATATATTTTATAAATAAATCATAAAATTTTCAGGTAAAAAAAAAACAAGAAAACGGTGCGCCTTTCAAGAAGTACGCACCGACGTCGGTGCGATGTGTTCTTATAAATGCACTGCCAAAATAGTAGAAACATCGTACGGTTGATGGCAGTGTGGGTGCAGGCGTTAAGGAGGGTTGTTCAAACTTTTGTACAATGTTTTCTAATTCAAGAGGAACCTGATCTTGGTCTTTGTTTTCACTCTCGGTCATCAAAATTTAATAAGTTTAATTGATAAAACTTAATAAAAGACCTTCGGAAGCAAAAATTCCCTTCTATCCTTTATAAAACATTATAACTCACTTTTGTAACATTTGGAAGAAAATCCCCTTTTTCCCTTATAGCAATGTTAACCCTTTTGGAAACATTTAAAAAGCACTTAACCCAATGTTTAAGCTTTTCAGATCTGATTTAATTGACTTTTAAAACAATGCTTAAAACCCTCTTATCAAAGTTTTTCCGATCTCAACTCTTAATAAAACTCCATGGAAATGACATTAAGACTCTCGGAAATATTATTAAAACCTCTTCGGAAACATTATAATAAAGCACTTTATAATATGTAATGACCTTGGAACTCATACCTCTGAATTTCAAAAGTTTAACAAAACTCTGTTTCAATAATATTCGGGTTCATACCTTGGATTAAAACCCACGTAGCTTCCAACACGATTACCGTCGGATCTCCACCGATCCTAATCGGATGACATTCACATTCAATCGATCCCCAAACCTTATCACTCCAAAATCACGCGAAATGGCCGGTATTGACACTGTGACGTGTCAAATTCTTATTCGATCACGTTGAAAACGAAGAAAACCGCCCACCATCCAAAAGTGGTGCGAACACAGTATAAGCGATTTCTCAAAAACCACTTAACCTCAAACTTTTTTTAAATCACGTTTTAAACCCGAATTTCACTGTATTTCATGTTTAGTTTCAACTCCACTTGGAAATCTTCAAAACAAAGCCCTGATTCTCTTCAATCATTTCGACTCTTATACAAAGGTCAATAACTAAATAAACAGAGACATTTTTTGATTATTCAATTTCAAGCACATAACCATAATCACTTCAATTTCTTCCAAATTCCTCACACAGAAGCAAATATATTCAATTTGCGCTCAATTTCTACTCAGAAGATATATAACCCAAAGGATTTCGAAGGGATAAAACCCTCCGGGAAATTTTCCAAGCATACACAGATACAAAAATAATGCAATTTTATTAAAATAGAGGGAAACCCTCTCAATCCAAACTTCTACAGCCAAATCTCGAATTCCTCCTTTGCAGAGGTTACATTTATATGTTTTTACATAATAGTCGACCTCCTCTTTGAGGATCGAATTCTCCTAATTTAGACAAAATCCTAATTACATAATATCCTCCTTAAATCTATCAACTGAAGACTAAATAAGCTGAATCTAAACTAAAACTGTTCAACCTTCCTAGATACTAGTTCAATCCTATCTATTACAACTGTAAATCGACAGCTAAAGGTACCAACACCTTTGCTTGTAACATTTTTTGGGAATTTTGGAATAATTAATGAAGCCTTTTGTCTCAAGCCTCATGCCCCTACATTAGACTCCTGAGGACAGAAATCTTCATGGGCTCTTGTCCATGAGCTCCTCCACAGAACTGCCCAATTTCTGTAGCATAGTTTTTGTCATCCAGGTAGCATCTTCAATTGACTGATCCTTCCACTTGATCAAATATTGAAAATACTCCTGTCCTCTGGTTTTCTTAAACACTTTCTTGTCTAAGATCCTTTCTAGCTGTAATGGCTTTGCTGTAGGTAACTGTTTTACCCAATCAATCTATTCTCTACCTTCTGGTCTGTCATATGTATCACCATCTTCATATCTATACAAATTAGCAACATTGAATATTGGAGATATTCCAATATCAGATGGTAATTCAATTTCATAGGCATTTGCAAAAAACTTTCTCAATATCCTGCATGGTCCTATCTTTTTGAATTTTAACTTGTTATACTGCTTCTTTGGAAATATTTCTTTTCTCAAGTGTGCTAAAACCAAATAACCAAATTCAAAATTAACTTCTCTTTTGCTCAAATCTGCTATGTTCTTGTACTTGATGCTGCTATCTTGTAGCTACTGCTTTACCTATTCATGTATTGCTTGAATTTCTGAAGCAAACTCCTCTCCTTCAGCACTTCTCATTTATGCTTTTCCCAAGTTCCTCAATTCAGATATTCCTCTTATATGCATTCCATAAACTATATGGAATGGACTCTGTCCTGTACTTCTGTTAGGTGAATCATTATATGCATATTCTGCATGTGGTAAAATATGATCCCACTGTTAAGGATGTTCTCCTGCAAGACTTCTCAAAAGATTACCCAAACTCCTGTTCACTACTTCAGTCTACCCATCAGTCTGAGGGTGATAAGCTAAGCTGAAATCAGTTTAGTACCAGGCTTCTTCCATAATGTCCTCCAAAAATGACCAAAAAACCTGGTATCTCTATCAGAAACAATACTTTTAGGTAACCCATGTAATCTGACAATCTCCTTGAAAAAAAAATTGGCAACATGAGTAGCATCACTGGTTTTATAGCATGGAATAAAATGTGCCATTTTTAAAAATATGTCAACTACAACATAAATTGCATCATTCCCTCTCTGTGTCTCAGGCAATCCTAAAACAAAATCCATACTTACCATATCCAAAGGTCTGTCTGGAATAGGCAATGGAATGTACAAACCTGCGTTTTGACTTTTCCCCTTAGCATATTGACAAATTTTACAATTATTCACATAATTTTCCACCTCAGATCTCATCTTTGGCCAAAAATAAAAATTACTTAATTGCTCATAAGTCTTATCAACACCAAAATGTCCAGCAAGTCCACCACCATGCTTCTCTCTGATTAAATTTTCTCTCATAGAACAATTTGGTATGCACAACTGATTTCTTTTGAACAATAAACCCTTTTGCAAGAAATAATCTAACCACTGACTTATGTCTACCAAAACAGGATTTCAGCATGCTTCAAATGCTTCTTTGAAATCCAAATCTATTTTATAGAGTTCTTTAAGAAAATCAAAACCTAACACTTCAATTTGACTTTCTTGAACAAGAATGCTTTTTCTGCTCAAGGCATCAACTACCTTGTTTTCTTGACCACTTATATGCTTCAATACAAAGTTAAAACTTTGAAGATATTCAACCCATTTTGCATGTTTTTGATTTAATTTAGGTTGTTGCATAATATACTGTAAAGCATGATTATCTGAATATAGCACAAATTCTTTAGACATTAAATAATGTCTCCACTTCTTCAATGACTGTACAATTGCATAAAATTCCTTGTCATAAGAAGAGTACTTTCTTCTTGTCTCATTCAACTTCTCACTGAAATATACAGGCCTATCTTCTTGACTTAATACAGCCCCAATAGCTTCTCCACTGGCATCACATTTTATTTGAAATGGTTTATTAAAATCAGGAAAAACTAAGACATGTTTCTTAGTTATCTTTTGCTTCAAAAACTCGAAATTTCTTTCAGCTTCAGCAGTCCATTTAAATGGTTGTTTGTCCTTCTTTATGGTTTCAATTATAGGTGCATTGATCTTACTAAAATTCCTTATGAATTTTCTATAAAAACTAGCAAGACCGTGAAAAATTCTTACCTCAAAAACATTATTTGGTGAAGGCCACTCCACAATTGCCTTTACCTTCTCTGGATCCATTTTTAATCCTTCAACAGAAACAACAAAACCCAGATATACCAATTCTTCTTTCATGAATGAACATTTCTTTAAATTTATTAGTAATTTCTCTTGATGTAACTTCCTTAAGACATAATTAAGATGTCTCAGGTGTTCTTCCTTTGTTTTGCTGTAAATTAATATATCATCCAGATATACTATTGCAAATTTACCAATAAATTCCTTTAATACTTCATTCATAAGCCTCGTAAAGGTGCTAGGTGCATTTGATAAACCAAAAGGCATTACCATCCATTCATACAATCTCTCATTTGTTTTCAAAGTTGTTTTCCATTCATACAATCTCTCATTTGTTTTCAAAGTTGTT
Organism: Pinus albicaulis; assembly: GCA_034641835.2. Lineage (NCBI taxonomy): Eukaryota > Viridiplantae > Streptophyta > Pinopsida > Pinales > Pinaceae > Pinus > Pinus albicaulis. Next base: position 660,671,589 of record CM076581.1, read on the forward strand.
TTCCATTCATCACCTTCCCTTATCCTAATTTGATGATACCCACTTTTCAAATCTAGTTTTGAAAAATATCTTGCTCCACTCAAGCAGTCCATCAAATCTTCAATTCTAGGCAAAGGAAATCTATATCTGATTTTTATCTTGTTGATTTCTCTTGAATCAGTGCACATTCTCCAACCTCCATCTTTCTTCGGACTTAATACTGTAGGTACTGCACAAGGACTCAAACTTTCTCTGATCAAACCTTTGTCAACCAATTCCTGCACTTGCTTTCTAATTTCTTCATTTTCTGTAGGAGTCATTCTGTAAGCTACTTTGTTTGGAAGATTGGATCCTAGAATCAAATCTATCTGATGGCTGGTTCTTCTTACAAGTGGTAATTCATCAGGCAAATCATCCACAATAATATCACAATAACTTTCCAACATTTCTTGAATTTCAATTGGAAAATCAGAAATTCTAGTAGAAGTAAATACTACCTTAGGTTTGCAAACTAAAGCAAAATTTACCTCATCATCTTCAATCTGCTGCAAGTATTCTTTTCCACTCAACAATAAAGTATTTGGATCATACTTTTTACTTGATGCATCTCCTTCTTCCATAGGTAACAATGTTTGATTCTTACCATCTTTGAAAAACTTGTAAGTGTTTCTCTTACCATCATGTACTGCTGCTCTGTCATACTGCCAAGGTCTTCCCAACAATATGTGACACACATCCATAGGCATCACATCACACATGATTTTATCTTTGTAGCTGCCCATCTTCAATTCTATTTCACATTTTTCTTTTAAAATCAACTGATGTCCTTTTTGAAGCCATGAAACCTTGTAGGGTGTTGGATGTTCCCTTGTCTTCAATTTCAACTTTTCTATCACCTCTGTACAGACCAAATTATTTGTACTGCCACTATCAATCACTAACTGACAACATTTCCCTTGAATTTTGCACACACTTCTGAACAAAGTCTTCCTCTGTGTTGATTCAACAACCTCCTTTATTTGTTTTAACAAAACTTTGTTAACCACCAAAGATTCTCCTTTCTCTGGCACAATTTATTTCTCTGTTTCAGGAAACTTTGCTACTTCTTCTCCAGTCTGAGCAACAATTTCATTTCTCTATATTGTCCCCACATTCTCTTTCTCTAGGCATTCATAGGCTCTATGTCCCAATTTGTTACATATGTAACATCTCACTTCTCTTCCTCTGTTTTTGCCTCCTCTTCCTCTGTAAGAACTCCTTTTTCCACTTGTATCACCTTCTGTGGGTGTATACTGAGGTGAGCTACTGCTAGCTCCATCTCTTGGTGCTGTAGATCTTCCTCTACCACCTTGAATTCCTCTTCCTCGGAAAGTACCTCTTCCTTTGGCAGATTGATTTCTCAGGATTTTTCCTTTAGCTTTTAAGTCCATCTGGTAAGCCTCTTCTACTGTCTTAGGAGACAATATAATTATCTCATCTTGAATCTCCATTCTGAGACCATTTATGTACCTGGAAATCTTCTTTGTTGTATCCTAAATTTGTACTCCTGCTCTTATGCTCACTTTGTAAAATTCTTCTGTGTATTATTTTACTGTCATTAATCTCTGTATAAGATTTTGAATTTGTCTAAATAATGAAAGCTGATAATCATTAGGCAAAAGCTTACCTCTCAATTTTGCTACCATTATGTTCCAATTCTTGATTGGTTGTTTACTAACTCTCCTTCTCTCTGCTTGCACTCCATCCCACCAAAGTGTTGGATGTCCTTTCAACCGTGTGACAACAAACTTAACTCTCTTTTCTTCACCCATATCTTCATAATCAAAGCATTTATTCATTTCATTGATCCAGTCTATCAACTCTTCTGGATTCAATCCTCCTGCAAAAGCTGATACTTCAAGTCTAGGCCTGGATGTAGAGCCTAAAACTGATTTAAAGAATCTCATATCAGGAGTAAGCTCAATATTTTCTTCTTCTTCTTCAGCTTTAGGTTCACTGACATCTTCAGGATCTCTCGGGTGTCCTACTTCAATTGCTTCCAATCTAGCTTGAATTTGCTGCATAGTCTCCAGTACTTCTGCATTTGCAACTAGTCTACCTCTTCTTCTACCAGCTCCACCTCTACCAATTCTGACAGCCATGCTGGATTTATTTTTTCTGACTGTTGGAAGCTTGTTCAATATCTGAAAAATGCTCTGAAGACTGCTCTGATACCATAAATGATGGCAGTGTGGGTGCAGGCGTTAAGGAGAGCTGTTCAAAATTTTGTACAATGTTTTCTAATTCAGGAGGAACCTGATCCTGGTCTTTGTTTTCACTCTCGGTCATCAAAATTTAATAAGTTTAACTGATAAAACTTAATAAAAGACCTTCAGAAGCAAAAAGTCCCTTCTATCCTTTATAAAACATTATAACTCACTTTTGTAACATTTGGAAGAAAATCCCCTTTTTCCCTTATAACAATGTTAACCCTTTTGGAAACATTTAAAAAGCACTTAACCCAATGTTTAAGCTTTTTAGAACTGATTTAATTGACTTTTAAAACAGTGCTTAAAACCCTCTTATCAAAGGTTTTCCGACCTCAAATCTTAATAACACTCCATGGAAATGACATTAAGACTCTCGGAAATATAATTAAAACCTCTTCGGAAACATTATAATAAAGCACTTTATAATATGTAATGATCTTGGAACCCATACCTCCGGATTTCAAAAGTTTAACAAATCTCAGTTTCAATAATATTCGGGTCCATGCCTTGGATTAAAACCCACGCAGCTTCCAAGGTGATTACTGTCAGATCTCCACCGATCCTGATTGAACGACATTCGCATTCAATCGACCCCCAAACCTTATCACTCCAAAATCACGTGAAATGGCCGGTATTGACACTGTGACGTGTCAAATTCTTATTCGATCACGTTGAAAACAAAGAAAACTGCCCACCATCCAAAAGCGGTGCGAACACAGTATAAGTGGTTTCTAAAAAACCACTTAACCTCAAACTTTGTTTAAATCACGTTTTAAACCTGGATTTCGTTGTATTTCAGGTTTAGTTTCAACTCCACTTGGAAATCTTCATTTCTGCTGCAATTCAATATACAAGGATTGATTGTCACTATACGAGCTCAAAACAAAGCCCCGATTCTCTTCAATCATTCTGACTCTTATACAAAGGTCAATAACTAAATAAACAGAGACATTTTTTGATTATTCAATCTCAAGCATAGAACCATAATCACTTCAATTTCTTCCAAATTCCTCACACAGAAGCAAATATATTCAATTTGCGCTCAATTTCTACTCAGAAGATATATAACCCAAAGGATTTTGAAGGGATAAAATCCTTTGGGAAATTTGCCAAGCATACACAGATACACAAAATCTGAAATTTTATTAAAACAGAGGGAAACACTCTCAATCCAAACTTCTATAGCCAAATCTCGAATTCCTCCTTTGCAGAGGTTACATTTATATGTTATTACATAATAGTCAACCTCCTCTTTGAGGATCGAATTCTCCTAATTTAGACAAAATCCTAATTACATAATATCCTCCTTAAATCTATCAACTGAAGGCTAAATAAGCTGAATCTAAACTAAAATTGTTCAACCTTCCTAGATACTAGTTCAAGCCTATTTATTACAACTGTAAATCGACAACTAAAGGTACCAACACCTTTGCTTGTAACATTTTTTTGGATTTTTGGAATAATTAATGAAGCCTTTAGTCTCAAGCCTCATACCCCTGCATCAATGGTTCTACCTGTCAACAAGGAGATCCGGTGTGTTGTATGTTTACCAGCGCACCGATTAACACTGAAAAATTAATAAAAATCCTCTAGTGTTAGTTTTTGTAGCATATGATGTCATGGAGGAGGTGGTGCGGCATGTTCTTATAAACACACCGAGAAAACATGGGACCACCGGATGGTGCTCTTTGTCAACAAGGGAACCCGATGCATTATGTGTTAACTGGTGTACCGATTAACACAGAAATAAAATTAATTAATTTTTTGTCAAACAGTATGTGCGCGGTGCGCTATAATAAAATAGTGCACCAGTGTGCTATTTTACATAGGGCACACAGATTAAAAAAATATATTTTTTTAAATTGTTTTATCAAATAGTACATGCACGGTGCGTTGTGATAATATAGTGCACCCGTGCGTTATTTTACACACGACACACATATTAAAAACATTCAGTTTTTTTTTTTTTAAATTCATGCAAGGGCCGACATGGATTGGGATCCAACTCTGCAAGATGTCCCACGGATTAGATTTCATAGGCCTATATATATAGCAATATAAGCCCTATGAATCTAAAATTAAGATCCCTAATTCTGAAGTCACAAAAACATGAAGAAGCAAGTGCATAAATAAAAAGAATCAAGGGTTTAGCGTAATAATGGATTTTTTTAATTTTTAATTTTTCCTAAAAATGAATAGTAAAATTTAAAATTTTTACTTACCATGTATTAAATCAAATAGAAAATGTAAAAAAAACAATTATTATAGTAAAATTTAATCACGAGATGGTTTGAAATTCTATGCTACAAGGTTTGAATCACCAGATGTTTGGAATTCTGATTATCTGAATAGTTATGTTTGAAAGTCTTTCGCTGCTCCACAATGCTCTCATGCTCTCTTGCTCCAGGTATGTCTCTCATGAAAATATCTCCCTAATTTTTTTTGCAAAAATAATGAAATAATGAAAATAATTTACTATTTAAAGAATTGTTTTATGAAATTAGATTTTCAAAAATAATTTTCCGCCCATTTTTCAATTTACTGTTTTTTTTTTCACTTTAAAAAAATAAAGTTGCACTTTTTTTATTTGCGTCTATTCGTGTTAAATTTTGGAACATGTTCTATGCCATTTCAGATTAGGGCACAACATTGAAGAAGATAGAACATACTAATAGATCGATAGAAGACAAGCCAAGATAGAGATAAGAAATGGTGGCGTTACGGCGATCAGCAGGATGCTTCTACCAGCAAAGTCTCCAATAGGTCATTCAGCCAAGCGTGTCACACATAACCCTAGAAAAACCCAAACAAAGAATACGCAGCTCCAATGCCATCAAGAGAGAGAGAATTCCTCCACACCAATATGTGTCAAATGAACTCCAAGTCTCTCCAATATATAGGAATCTTTGGGGGTGTGTGACACGTCCTTTAAGACATTTAAGTCAATATTTTATTCCAGGCCGACCTAGCACATAAGTGGAATAAATTCAAAGTACATGTTCTGCTCATCCGATCGAGATGATCTTTAGATCAATCTTACACCTCTCAGAAAGAGGAATCCAATAAAAATATTGGGATCGTCATCTGAGCAGCACAACCCGGAGTTTGGACCTAGTTGTCCAATTTTAACACTCCCTCTCAACTAGGGAGAACTCCGTCCACAAGTGCAATCCAAACATCGTGCGTCATCCCGCCGTAACTTGCTTTGCTGGCCTCTTTATTTCAGAACAGAAGAGGGTTAGTCACAAAGACCTCATCCCCTGGCTGACAAATTCAGCCTAGAGGTCCGAAACCTCTATCAGACTCACAAAGAGTCTCCAACCAACCCGAAGTTGGTTCATCTGACCCAAAGTCAGGCGGAGGTCCGAAACCTCATTATCAGACTCACAAAGAGTCTCCAACCAACCCGAAGTCAGGCGGAGGTCCGAAACCTCACTATTAGACTCACAAAGAGTCTCCAACCAACCCGAAGTTGGTTCATCTGACCCGAAGTCAGGCGGAGGTCTGAAACCTCACTAAACTTGATCCCAGATCAAGTAGTTGGACCGTGCCATCCTAGATAGAGAGTACGGCAAGTTCTGATGCATCCATCAGTCTTTGCTACTAGTCTCTAGCCTTTCCCATCTCGTTGGCCAAATGAGAGGTACTTCCCATGAGCCCTGAACTCAATGGGTAGGATGCATACGGGGCATAGATAATGAGAGGTGAACCAACTCAATAATCAAAACGGTGGGGAAGAAGCACTACAAGGTTCGGCAAGCCTGGCCCCGTGAGTGCTTATAGCTCTGAGAAGCTATCCCCAAAGCCCCCCCTAGAGCTCCAGAGCTCATCGTCCAATGGGACCCACATCATAGGGTCGTTTCACGATACCAAGATTCTCACGGAAGGTTAGGAACATGACCTTCCCCAAGGGAATTGTGAGAATATCCGCGACCTGCTCATCAGTTCCTACATGATCGAGCCTTACGGCGCCTCGTTGTACCATATCCCAGATAAAGTGGTACCAGCCATCAACATGCTTGGATCAATCGTGGAACCTGGGATTCTATGACAAATGAATCCCCCTCTGGTTATCACAAAGGATAACGGTGGCATCTAGCACATGCTCGAACAACTCACAAAGAGCTTTCACAACCAAGTGACTTCACAACAGGCCATACATGTTACAATGTATTCGGCCTTAGCGGTGCTCAAGGCTACCGACTTTATATTCCTGCCCGAAGCAGATCTACATGTGAAGTAGCATCCAGATGTGCTCTTGCGATCCACCACACTGCCAGCCCAATCGGTATCAGTATATCCACGGAATGTCATACTCCCGGCAGTGTATCTCAGCCCATGGTCTATCGTGCCTCAGAGATATCTCAAGAGTTTCTTGGCACCAACCCAGTGAATGTTATGATCAACCATGTGTTGACTCAAAGTGTTCACTGCACAACATATGTCCGAACAAGTGTTCATTAAGAACATCAGGGTCCCTATGAGTTAACGATACTCAGTAGGACAGGCCCAGCAACGCTGCTACTCAACTTCTTAAAGTTGAGTTCCATGGACTTACAGTCCATCATACCAGAAACTTCATAATGTATTTTTCTTGAGAAAGGAAAATCTCGCCAGGTCTCTGCTAGACCTTCAGGCCTAGACATCAGTCCTAGGTCCTTCATCTCGAACTCAGTAGCGAGCTCCCTCTTGCACTGATGAATGAGAGGGTCAGCACCTGTCAGGAAGAGGTCATCCACATACAACACTAGAATGAGAGGTTTCCCTTGACAACCTTGAAGTAAGGGTTCAGATCAGCATTACTTCGAGTGAAGCCCAGCTTCATCAAGTAGCTATCTATCCTCTTGTACCAATCTCAGGGTGCTTGTTTCAGCCCATAGAGGGCTTTCTTCAATCCTGCAGACATGGGTGTCCCGATCCTGGACTTCCAACCCCAAAGGTTGCTCCACATATATCTCTTCCTTTATTACACCATGCAGAAAAAAAATGTGGTTTTCACATCATCTGATGAAGACTCCATCCTTACGTAGCAGCAAGGGCTAGATCGAATGGTGGTATCTTGAGCCACAGGTGCAAATATGTCATCATAGTCTATACCTTCCTCACAAGCAACAAATCTTGCCTTGAACTTTTCAGCACTTCCAACAGATCCATGCTTGATCTTGTAGAGCCATTTCGAGGTGACAACTGCTTTGTCCTATGGTCTTGGGACCACATCCAGACATCATTCTTCATAATGGACTCATACTCTTTGTGCATAGCATCCTTCCAGACTTGATGCTTTACGACTTCCTCAAAGGATCCAAATTCAGTTTGTACAATAGTACTCATGGCTGCTAGATACCCTTGGTATTTATATAGCTTCTCGGATTTCTTCAAGAATTTCCCCCTCTGAAGCCATATGTCTTTGAGCCATGAGGATCTTCTTTCATTCAGTAATGATATTCGCTCAGGAGCATATACATATGTATCTCCCTCTTAATGTTAACTTCTTTCTCGAGAGAAGACATCTATTTTAAATGAGGGCATCCCAGACACCAACTTCAAAAAGGGGTCTTATTCTTCCATAGTCAAAGCCATCCAAACAGGCTTTGCTGATCATGGTTCAAGACTCCAACAACGTGGCTGAAAGTTGCAAAAAAATTTCCCAGTTCACACTTCAAGTTGATACTGTCACAAGCTTGCAGTTATTATAAATCTCGTAGACAAGGGTGTCTGTCTATGTCACTGTCATAATGACAGTGACATAGACTCACGTATTTAGCTCCTAAAAAATGGTCGTTACAGAGATACCTTCTGAACTTGCATCACAGTTTTCTTCATCATTAACAGTAGTGAAGATTTCAAGCTTACAGCAATTACCTGATGATTCGTGGAGATCTACTGTAGCTTCCTCAACCAGCCCTCTAAGAATTTCTTTACAGAGCTAAGGATCCAATATGCCTTTTATTCTGCACTTGAGGTGTTCATCTACAACATCTGTCATCTCATCCAGAACTGCTTCTATTTACAGATCTGCCCAAGACTGCAGATCTCAGTTCTGCGATTTTTCTCCTAGATTTCACAGATCTAGGAACTGATCATACAGATGTTAAAACACAGAATTTAGCCTTCTTCATGTTAGTCCATGCAGATCCAACAGAGTAATAATGGTACTCCTGCTCATCAATGTTCCAGCCTCAATCATTCAAGAGGATAAAACTGGACAAAGCACTTACAGGGGTCACTACCACTAGGTTGAGTTCAGATATATGCCGGTTCACAACCATTGTTACTGGTCAGCTGTGCCAGTATCATAATACTCACAGATGAGGTATTTTATTGCTCCTGAATGTAGAGATTTTAAAGATTTTTCCAAGTACATCAAAACAATTCCTTTGATTTCACTTGAAATCCTGTCTATGCCATGTGCACAGATCTGGGAATTATGTGATTGGTCTGCATCCAACTTTGGCTTGAATCTGTGGCTGCCTCAAATCACACAGTCAAAAACTCATGTGATAACCACACAGCTTGTTGTTGTGGTATGGCTTGCGGCCTGCCACAACACTCATCATACTACCTTCAAACAAGATTCAACAAGTCTGCATTTGCAGAATTAGTGCAGCAAAGGACAAGTCCAGGAAGACCTGGGACTATGTTACGCCATGCATCATCTCTTCGTGCTTTAAGATAAGGGACCAAATTCGTAACTTCCCTCTCTTCCGCTATGGCATAGCTTCTAAGAACCGAACATAATAACTATGAGACAGCGGCTCCAATTTGCAGCAAGAACACATTACCAAACAGGTCTTCCAGGCTTTCAGGCCTGCGACATCCTCAACACCACGCTGTCCCTTTTCTAGCCTTAATCACTTCAGAGTAACCCAGAAACCGCCTCAAGTTGCTGGCTATGGCCTGCGGCCTAGCTCAGCAACTTGCTGTAGCCTTCAAAGAATATACGCTGCCTGTAGCCTAAAAAAAAATATATGCTGCCTGTAGCCTTCAAAAAATATACGCTGCCTATAGCCTTCAAAAAATATACGCTGCCTGTAGCCTTCAATCCTGGATCAATTTCAAATAATTTTGGGGGACAGCTCTCCCTCTTCGTCAAATTTTCATTAATGTGAATATCAGGCTCATAGTAACGGTTGCCGTTGGTGACCATTTCATGGTACAGGCCAATATCCTTTCTGGCTATTTTCACGAAGCCTTAATTCCTGGCCACGTCGAAGTTCAGAGGGTTCAAAGACGTTCATATCGGCATCACGGTCCACAGCGATGACGGGATTCTCTCTCATGTCGGAAGACACGAGATCTAAGCCCGTGACATCTAAGGGTTGATCACTATCGCATTTCACGTTGAGCTTAAACTCATCCGAGCAATAATGGCACTGGTCATCGCCGTCACAGGTGTCGCAATCACGGGAGAATCGCATTTCATGACGCGTTCGCTGATAAGGGGAATCAAACCGAGCCTGTGCGCAAGAAACTCATCATTGAGGACCGAGGAATTGCTCTCGATTTCGACCAGGTCTATGGCGATGGTGGATACTAATTGTTTTCACGAGCAGCGTTTCCGGCCAGTTCCAACACCTCGGCTGCCAGATATTCCAGAACGGCAGCAACGTAGACGGCGACACCGCCTTCAACCCGCTTGGCATACCACCCCTTCTTCAGATATCTCGCGATCCTCCCCACCGGAAACTGTAACCCGGCCTTCGCTGTTCTGCTCACCGAATTCTTTCTGGGGCCTCTTCTCTTTCTCAAGCTACCACTATTCTTTGCAGCTACTTCGATCAGAAAACGGCTAAACTGCGTGCTATATTGTTTAAAAAAAATCCAGACGTGCGGTTACTGTACCATCGAAAGCCTTATCGCGGTGACTAAGGAAAATTTCCGCGTGATTTTCAACGATTTTCAGCCCTGCATAACCGCCATGCAACAGGCTTTTGATCCGACAGATTCGGAACGCGTGATTTTCAACGATTTTCAGCCTTGCATAACTGCCATGCAACAGGCTTTTGATCCGACAGATTCGGAACCTAGAGCCACATGGATTCAATCTTTAAGTGATTTCGGTGGACGTTCAACTCAATCCGATGACTACGGATTCAGGTATCGACATCGTAAAAAAATCTTATCAGGCTCGGATGACTGAGATTCCTGGTATTCTAACACAGACCGATCGAATTAAAAAAAAAATATTATCGACCACAGCAAAAAGAACATCAAATTTTCGAGTTCTACTGGGCCACGGATGTGCAGCATTTTCCGGCGTGAAAGCAGACAGCTCCTCGGCCTCCTCTCCGGCTTTGAAAAAGACTTCTTCACGCTGAAGGTTAGGGCATAAAACAATCCTAAATCTGCCCACGCTCTCACCTGCTATGGTGGTATTACGACACCTTTATTTGCTTTTGGGCATTGTCTTCTCCCTTGCTCTGATCCCATGTTAAATTTTGGAACATGTTCTATGCCATTTCAGATTAGGGCACAACACTGAAGAATATAGAACATACTAATAGATCGATAGAAGACAAGCCAAGACAGAGATAAGAAATGGTGGTGTTACAGCGATCAACAGGATGCTTCTACCAGCAAAGTCTCCAATAGGTCATTCAGCCAAGCGTGTCACACATAACGCCAGAACAACCCAAACAAAGAATACGTAGCTCCAATGCCATCAAGAGAGAGAGAATTCCTCCACACCAATGTGTGTCAAATGAACTCCAAGTCTCTCCAATATATAGGAATCTTTGGGGGTGTGTGACACGTCCTTTAAGACATTTAAGTCAATATTTTATTCCAGGCCGACCTAGCACATAAGTGGAGTAAATTCAAAGTACATGTTCTGCTCATCCGATCGAGATGATCTTTAGATCAATCTTACACCTCTCCGAAAGAGGAATCCAATAAAAATATTGCGATCGTCATCTGAGTAGCACAACTCAGAGTTTGGACCTAGTTGTCCAATTTTAACAATTCGGCACCGGTGCATAAATTAATAACATAGCACCGGTGCACAGTAACTAAAACACACCGGTGTGGTTAACTATAGATTAGCACCGATAAAAATAAGTCCATTTTTAAGGCACCGAAATTACTTTTAGGTGTGTACACCAAAATTTATTGTTGATTTATCTCAAATGCAGGGAGAAAATATCATAATTATATCGAATGGAAAATTCTTGAAAATCCAGCTCATTCCATAATATTTCTCAAAGTCCATTGCGGAGTTCTCCCTATCCATCTCGAGACGTAATATTTACTTCAGATTTTATTTATACTTTCACTATCTAATTGATTTTTTTTTTTATCCATGTCAATTAGATTAATAAAATTAATGTATACAAATTTGCAGGTTCATGCAAATTCAGAATCAAGTTCATATGCACAAAATATTCAAACAACTCCAAAACATCGGAAGCTCTTATCAGGAGCAACATACCGAAAGTCACATTTGGTAGATGAAAATGGACAGCCGCTTCACCCTACCAATTGTAACATTACATCTTCTAGCCACAATCCTGGGACAATGATGGTAATAATAATTGTTTGGTATATTAATGTAATTATTTCAATGTCAAACCAATTAATCATGCATCGTCGAAGTGGTTTCTAATTGATATGGGTGAAAATGTGAAGATGGGTAACACTTTTGTGAGAATTTGGGGCGAAGAACTTTTTTCCTCCATAGTTCGGCCGAACTCTTGTCAAAGTTCGGTCGAACTATTCAGGAGTTTGGTCGAACTATTGAATTTAGTTCGGCCGAACTTTGTTTTCCGTTTACATTGATGGCGTACTGACGGTAATGGCAAACAGATTTTTCGCCAGATTTTGGAAAACTGACAAAGAAAGTTCGGCTGAACTATTATTTTATAAATATATCGCCTGCAAACTATTCCTAGTTTTTGTTCACATTTGTCTTGTGCGCTCATATATGTTCCGCACGAATTGAGATGATTTGTTGTTGTACCACGCGAATTTAGTGGATTTTCTGTTGTGCCACGCGAATTTAGTTCATTTGCTGTTGCGCTGCAGGAGTTTTGTTGATTTGCAACGCGCTGAGGAGGTAAGTTCTGGTAAATTTCTTATTTTCTGTAATTTTGTTTTTGTTGTTTTTTTTAATTTGATTTTAATTTTATTTTTTTGGTCGCAGAAGTCTTCCACGACGTCTTCAGTGTCTTCAACGATCGTCTTTAGCGTCTTCAGCGTCTTCTGCTGCGACTTTCCAGGTACGTATGTTCCAACGAAAATAAACTAGCTTTTAATAAAATAACAAACGGTTGTTTTGTTCTCCATGCCTGTCAATGTCAGTAAATTGTAAATTTTTTTGTTTTACATATAAAAAAAATTTGCCAAAGTTCTTGCAGTTTGCAGTTTAACATTTAGATGTTTAACATTCTCCTTGTTAAATACATGTGCAATCATTTCACTCAATTGCAAATACATGTCTCACTATATATATTTATATCTTGAGTTGTGGTTTACTTTGCAATGAAAAATACCGAACTATGAACACTCTGACTTTGTGGTTTACTTTACAATGCAAAATACAGAACTCTCTGGGTTCACTTTGCAATGTACTTGTTTCAGTGAACACTCCAACTTTGATTTACCCTGTGCTGCCTGCATTTCACTGGAAAATTGCGACCACTCTGCGATTTGTACCCCAAGGCTTGCATTTCACTGGAAAACTACGAACACTCTTCGATTTGTACCCCAGGCCTGCATTTCACTGAAAAAATGCGACCACTCTGTGATTTTCATTAGGTTTTGGTGTTTTTTTAACTCTGATTTACTTGCACTTCAATGAAAAACTGTTGTCTCATCCTCATCGTTACACTCCCTAGCCACGGATGCATCCATCAATCTAAACTCACTTACTACCCTTATTTAGGAGTAGAAAATGGTATTGCAGAATAGCTCAGACTAAATTGGAACACTATTTTAACCGTGGTAATAAAATTATCTTATCTTTTAACCGTAGTAATAAAATTATAGTTTCCATGGCTTAAATTTTTTTTTTTTGAAAAGTATAGAAGTCTAAGAAGTAGCCTTTAGGGTATTATAATGGCCAGCAAGCCATGCCAGCAAGCCAAGCCAACAAGGTCAGTCAACAATCCCTATGTTCTATTCCTTGTGTTAACTAGTGTAATGAGAGCTTCTAGTATCATGCAAGTGGTTACAGTGTATTCAACCTTATGGAATATGTACAACCTTTGTTAGAATAGGTAACAACTTATGTTAGTTACAGTAATCACAATAATGGGATCAATGGTCTTTCAACATGCTATTATTGGTGTTATTAGACCCGTAGACCTCATTAAGGCTCATTGCTTCTGCTAAGAATTGACTGTTCATATCTCATATTAAAAGTAGTTAAATTAAAGTTACTCAGAATTTGCAAAAAAGATTTAATTTATTTCTTATCATAATATTTCTTGAACTTCCTTCATGATATCTATGTTGCTCACCTTCTTTCAATATTGGGTAAAAGGTCATGGTCTTACCTTAATTTCTATTCTAATTCCCTTTCCTAACTTTGATTTTCATTTAATATTTCTTATCATAATATTTCTTGAAATTCCTTCATGATATCTATGGTTGCTCACCTTCGTTCAATATTGGTTTAAAGATCATGGTCTTACCTTAATTTCTATTCTAATTCCCTTTCCTAACTTCCCAACTTTGATTTTCATTTAACATTTCTTATCATAATATTTCTTGAACTTCCTTCATGATATATATATGGTTTCTCACCTTCGTTTAATATTGCGTAAAAGTTCATGGTCTTACCTTAATTTCTATTCTAATTCCCTTTTATAACTTCCTAACTTTGATTTTTCATTTAATATTTCTTATCATAATATTTCTTGAACTTCCTTCATGATATATATGGTTGCTCACCTTTTTTAAATATTGGGTAAAAGGTCATGGTCTTACCTTAATTTATATTCTAATCCCTTCCTAAATTTTTTTTTCCTTTTGACCTTGGAGATAAACCGAGTCATTATATTGGGTAAAAGGTCATGGTCTTACCTTAAAATTTCTATTCTAATTCCCTTTCCTAACTTCCTAACTTTGATTTTCATTTAATATTTCTTATCATAATATTTCTTGAAATTCCTTCATGATATGTATGGTTGCTCACCTTTTTCAATATTGGGTAAAATGTCATGGTATTACCTTAATTTCTATTATAATTCCCTTTCCTAACTTTTCCTTTCTTCAATATTGGGTAAAAGGTCATGGTCTTACCTTAATTTCTATTCTAATTCCCTTTCATAACTTCCTAACTTTGATTTTCATTTAGTATTTCTTATATCATAATATTTCTTGAACTTCCTTCATGATATCTATGGTTGCTCACCTTCATTCCTTATTGGGTAAAAGGTCATGGTCTTACCTTAATTTCTATTCTAATTCCCTTTCCTAACTTTGATTTTCCTTTTGACCTTGGAGATAAACCCAATCATTAAATATGATAGTCATCCCTTCTAGGGAACTTAGTATGGGTTTCTTAGTGGTTTCGATCCCTTATGATGATGTGAGGTGGTGTTTCAAACATGGGAGTAACTTGTGTTTGCATGTGATGCTCACGGGCCATGGTTTCTTTTGTGGGTTATAGAAGGTTTAGTTCTACCTCCTAAGATAAACTTTCTAAAAAACTTACCTTTATTCCTTAAAGTCAAACTAGATCTATACTAAGGATTACTCTTTATATGTATTTCTACCATATAAATTCTAAGGATTACTCTTTATATGTATTTCTACCATATAAATTCTAAGGATTACTCTTTATATGTATTTCTACCATATAAATTCTAACGATAACTAATCACATATATGTGTTAAAGTAGAATATGAAATAAGCCCTTTTTACACTTGGATTGGCTCGTAGGTACATAGATGTGTGGGTTTGGGAATGTGGTTCACATGAAAAGTAATAGGGATGGATTTAGTGGAAACCTTTTATAAGATCAGGACTCAAACAATTGTGATATTTTCCCTTCTTTCCAAGTTAGTCTATCCTTCTAGAAAAATCTGTTTTAATGAAGGAGATATATCCATATTGATCCACTAATATTTGTTCACAAACAAGTATTCTATTTTGGACTTTTATATCTCAAAACTATGCTCATTGAATTTATGCATCTATATCTTTAAACTACTTGAAACTATTTTATTACACCATAGGAATCATTTCGAGAAAAACACATTAACCATAAAAGTTTCCCATTGAAACTAAAAGTGATTTGATACAATTTAACATAGGTTTTAACCTTATATAGCTAATTGTTTCAAATATATTTTTAATAAATTAAAAAATATTCAATGTATAACACATGCACACATTAACATATAATTGTGATTTTTTCCCTCCTTTCCAACTTAGTGGACATCATTCTAGAAAAATCCCTTTTAATGAAGTAGATATATCCATAGTGATCCACTTATATTTGTTCAGAAACAACTCTTCCATTTTGGACTTTTATATCTCAAAACTATACTCATCGTTCATTTCTGCATCTTTGTTTTTAAACTACTTGAAACCATTTTATTACACCATAGAAATCATTTTGATATATCTCCCATTTTAATGGGGTGTATCACATTTCTAGAAAAACACATTAGCCATAAAATTTTCCCATTGAAACCAAAAGCGATTTGATACAAAACAGATAGGTTATAACCTTATATAGTTTAATAAAATGAAAAATATTAAATGTAAAACACATAGTATTTAGAAACAAAAATTATTTTCCCTTCTTTCCAAGTTAGTCTATCCTTCTATAAAAATCCATTTTAATGAAGGAGATATATCCATATTGATCCACTAATATTTGTTCACCAACATATATTCTATTTTGGAATTTTATATCTCAATGAATTTATGCATCTATATCTTTAAACTACTTGAAACTATTTTACTACACCATAGGAATCATTTCGAGAAAAACACATTAGCCATAAAATTTTCCCATTGAAACCAAAAGGGATTTGATACAATTTAACATAGGTTTTAACCTTATATAGTTAATTGTTTAAAACAGATTTTTAATAAATTAAAAAATATTCAATGTAAAACACATGCACACATTAACATATAATTGTGATTTTTTCCCTTCTTTCCAACTTAGTGGACATCCTTCAAGAAAAATCCCTTTTAATGAAGTAGATATATCCATAGTGATCCACTGATATTTGTTCACAAACAACTCTTCCATTTTGGACTTTTATATCTCAAAACTATACTCATTGAATTTATGCATCTTTACTTTTAAACTACTTAAAACTATTTTGTTACACCATAGGAATCATTTCGATATATCTCCCATTTTAATCAGGTGTATCACATTTTGAGAAAAACACATTAGCCATAAAAGTTTCCCATTGAAACCAAAAGTGATTTGATACAAAACATAGGTTATAACCTTATATAGTTTAATTGTTTCAAATAGATTTTAATCAAATGAAAAATATTCAATGTAAAACACATAGTATTTAGAAACAAAAAGTAATTTGATACAAAACATATGTTTTAACCTTATACTATGTTAATTGTTTTGAAAATAGATTCTTAATAAAATGAAAAATATTCAATGTAAAACACATGCATATTAACATATAATTGTGATATTTTCCCTGTTTTCCAACTTAGTCCATCCTTCTAGAAATATCCCTTTTAATGAAGTAAATATATCCATAGTGATCCACTGATATTTGTTCACCAACAACTATTCCATTTTGGACTTTTGTATCTCAAATCTATGCTCATTGAATTTATGCAGATCTATATCTTTAAACTACTTGAAACAATTTTATTACATCATAAGAATTATTTCGATATATCTCCCATTTTAATGGGCTGTATCACGTTACGAGAAAAAAACACAAATTAGCCATAAAAGTTTCCCATTGAAACCAAAAGTGTTTTGATACAAAACATAGGTTTTAACCTTATATAGGTAAATTTTGTTTCAAATAGATTCTTTTAATTTAAAATGAAAAATATTCTTGATGTAAAACACATGTGCATTCTTATACACCCTTATGTCTACATCAAGTAGTTTGAGTGATTCCATGGGTCCTCTACACCCTTCATGGGTATAATTGGGACATGTAGTGTTAACTTCTACAAGTTCTATAGGCATAGTCTGTAAAGGGCAAGGTAGCCTCTAGATCTCATCTTTTATGAAAGGTGACATATCTAGTAAATGCCCCTATAGTCAATCTCTGGAATAGATCTAAATTCAACTTTTTCATTTTCATATCCATGGTCTCAAACAATGGGAGAGAGAAAATACCTTTTATATTCAATGTAAAACACACATGCAAATTAACATATATATAATTGTGACATTTTTCCTTTCCAACTTAGTCCATCCTTTTAGAAAAATCCCTTTTAATGAGGCAGATATATCCATAGTGACCCACTGATATTTGTTCATCAAAAACTATTCCATTTTGGACTTTTATATCTCAAAACTATGCTCATTTAATTTATGCATCTATATATCTTTAAATTACTTGAAACTATTTTATTACACCATAGGAATCATTCCCATATATATCTCCCGTTTTAATGGGTGTATCACATTTCGAGAAAAACACAAATTAGCCATAAACGTCATTCCCATATATATCTCCCATTTTAATGGGTGTATCACATTTCGAGAAAAACAAAAGTTAGCCATAAATGTTTCCCATTGAAACCAAAAGTTATTTGATACAAAACATAGGTTTTAACCTTATATAGTTTAATTGTTTCAAATAGATTTTAAATAAAATGAAAAAATCATTATAAATATTTGATCTAAAACATATATAATATTTAGAAACAAAAAGTAATTTGATACAAAACATAGGTTTTAACCAAGAATATAGTTTTAAATATTTTGAAAATAAATTCTTAATAAAATGAAAAATATTCAATGTAAAACACATGCACATTAACATATAATTGTGATATTTTCCCTTCTTTCCAACTTAAGCCCATCCTTCTAGAAATATCCCTTTTAATGAAGCAAATATATCCATAGTGATCCACTGATATTTGTTCACCAACAAATATTTCATTTTGGACTTATATATCTCAAAACTATGCTCATTGAATTTATGCATCTATACCTTTAAACTACTTGAAACTATTTTATTTCACCATAGGAATAATTTCGATATGTCTCCCATTTTAATGGGGTGTATCACATTTCGAGAAAGAACAAATTAGCCATACAAGTTTCCCATTGAAACCAAAAGTTCAATTTTCTACAAAACATAGGTTTTAAACTTATATAGGTAATTGTTTCAAATAGATTCTAAATTTAAAATGAAAAATATTCAATGTAAAACACATGCAAATTAACATATATATAATTTTGTGACACTTTCCCTTCTTCCAAACTTAATGGACATCATTTTAGAAAAATCTCTTTTAATGGTATCCATAGTGATATGCATAGTGATCCACTGATATATGTTCACAAACAACTATTCCATTTTGGAATTTTATATCTCAAAACTATGCTCATTGAATTTATGCATCTATATTTTTAAACTACTTGAAACTATTTTATTACACCATAGGATTAATTTTGATATATCTCCCATTTTAATGGGGTGTATCACATTTCGAGAAAAACACATTAGCCATAAATTTTTTCCATTGAAACCAAAAGTAATTTGATACAAAAACATCTAGGTTTTAACCTTATATATAGTTTAATGTTTCAAATAGATTTTTAATAAAATGAAAAATAATCAATGTAAAACACATGCATTAACATATAATTGTGATATTTTCCCTTCTTTCCAACTTAGTCCGACATCCTTCTAGAAATTTTCCCTTTTAATGAAGCAGATCTATATCCATAGTGGCATTAATATTTGTTCACAAACAACTCTTCCATTTTGGACTTTTATAGCTCAAAACTATGCTCATTGAATTTATGCATCTATATTTTATTACACCATAGGAATCATTTCGATATATATCCCATTTTAACGGGGTGCATCACATTTCGAGAAAAACATATTAAAGCCATAAAAGTTTCCCATTGAAACCAAAAGTGATTTGATACAAAAAATAGGTTTTAAACTTCTATAGGTAATTGTTTCAAATAGATTCTAAATTTAAAATGAAAAATATTCAATGTAAAACAAATGCATTCTTATACGCCCTTATGTCTACGTAAAGTAGTGTGAGTGATTCCACGGGTCCTCTACACCCTTCATAGGGTATAATTGGGACATGTAGTGTTAACTTCTACAAGTTCTATAGGTAGAGTCTATAAAGGGCCAGGTAGCCTCTGGATCTCATCTTTTATGAAAGATGACATATCTAGTAAATGCCCCTACAGTCAATCTCTGGAATAGATCTATATAGAATTTCTTCATTTTAAATAGAATATCTAAATAAGGCATTGTACAAATGTGAATAAGATGTCTGTTGTTCTATTGCGTGGGTCAATGCTAATTCAGGATTCATCTATCAAAGATGAATTAATATATGAATTAGAATTATATGGGGTAATGCTAATGCAAGATTCATCTATCAAAGATGAATTGGTTTTGAGACGCTCTTCTTCAAAAATTCAAGATTCATCTCTCAAAGATGAATTAGTTTTGAGATGCTCTTCTTCAAAAATTCAAGATTCATCTCTAAAAGATGAATTAGTGTTGAAACGCTCTCCTTCAAAATTTATTGATGGACATTGTAACATATCTTGGATATGTGTGTGTTGTGTACTTATAAATGCGTCTTTTTTATTGACCATGTGTTTTTTTCAATTATATACCAAGTGTGCTCCCACCACACCATGTAAAGCGCAACTTGGTGAACTTCACATTTTCAACAAGTGGTGAACTTCACATTTTTATAAAATTAAAATGTGGGGACTTCAACAAATTTTTGTTTAAATGGAGTTTCACTTCTTTTTTAATGACAATGTATTTTTTTCAATTTTATACCAAGTGTGCTCCCACCATGTAAAACGCAATTTGGTGAAATTATCATTTTTATAAAAAAATTTTTGCTTAAATTGAGTTTCACACATCAATTAGTGCTTTGAAAGTTGTGTTTTACATAAATTGTTTACACTAAATTACATTAATTTTCTTAAATTTATTTTGAATTTATTTTACATTAGTTATTTAAAAAAATAATTGTAAATGTCCACCATAGATATATATATCATGGAGGATAAACGAAGAAGATCAACAGAATCCCATATCTCTACGCGAGGGGGGTGTTAGGGTCCCGTGATTTGGTAGATTGGCAAGCCAAGTGATAGGGTAACATCAAACCAACTTTGGAGCCCTAGGACCTAGCCTTCCTGGACTCAGAGAGGGCTCTCTCTATTTGTGCAAAGGATGTAAACTTGTTTGCTTTATATGTATTTGATTTTAGGCTAGTTGTTAAGTATGTTTTAGTTTGTTTTAGGTTTTTTGAGGGAGAACTGATGAAAGGATAACTAGATCAAAAATTTGTCAGATCAACTGGGCTATGGGTTCTATAAGGTCGAGACTACCTCAAAGGGTGGACAAGGTATATTGCAGGGCCGATTTGGTCGAGATAAATGGATTCTTTTAGGTGAAGTGAAATAAGATGGACACTAAGTTTGTGAGAGACTAAGAGGTTTTAAGCATAAATAGTTTTACAGCTAACATCCATGTGGTAGGGCTAACCATTAATCACTATAAATGAAACTCAAACTGATATATGCATAAAATAAACATTCAGGTGATACATAGAAGTATAAGACCCTCTAACTTTGAGAAAACCACCTTCAGACTTTTGGGAAAACAAATAAGACAAACAAACAACTCAATTTATGAAGAGGGAACTCCTAAAAATCATATTTTGAGCTATCGGGAACTTTGAAATAAGATTGCAGAGCATGGGCAAAGGGCAAGATCGAAAAAAGACCTCTTTGGTTTAACTAGGACAATCAAATATTCAGAGAAAGGTTTCAGTGATGGGGTTTTGGTTAGCTATGAGTAAGCAGGGCATACCGTGAATCATACTAGATAGCATACATAATAACCATTAATGAAATTGATAACAAGTTCTTAGGGTATCAAAGAGTAGTTAAGAATTCTTTGACATAACCAAGAAAGAAGAAAAACATAGAAGCTGTAATGAATCAGAAAACTTGAGGTGCCTCCATGGGCATGTCTCAAATCTATTCTTTACTAAATTACAACAAGAAAGAAGCATGGAAACATGTATGATAAACTAAGGAAACATAACAGCTAAAGAACACAATACCATTCACCAAGCCATGGAATCCTACAAACATTCCTTCTATAACATCAAGTTCAGCCTCTTGTTAAAATGAATTCTCTTGGAATATATAGGCCAAAGGGAAAGAAACTATCCTAGAGCATCTAGAAGGCCATTGGCCTAATACAAATATCTGATTTTGTCCTTGAGGCTTTGCAAAGCCCAAGGCACAAAATATCTTCAAAAATATATTTTTAAGCTAATAATAGAAAGAAAATTGACTTTTGATCACTGAAAAGGAGACAAAAATAGCTAAACGCACATTTGGAGGAGCATATTAAGAAAACTGTCTTTTTAGCCAAAATGCTACAGGAGCGTAGCAGCAGAAAGAAACCTGTTTTGCAGACAACTTTTGAGGGACCTCCTGATGTCGAAATGAGGCCCGTGATAGCTCGTTGGAAAGCCCTGGATGTCTAGTTTCTGGAACTACTTAATTTTTTCCAAACTGATCCCTAGAAGTTTTTCAAAAGGTGGACTGAGTCAAAAAACCCAAGGGGGTCTCATCTGCTGATATGTGAGGTAGAAAGGTGAATTTTGACTGATTTTTGCCTCTTTGGGGGACCAAAACACTTTGTTTGGATCTGAAAATTTGTGAGTAGCTGCCCCAAAATTTAATCCATCCAAAAAAATGACTTTCATGAGCTGAGGAGGCTCCTAGCATCCATGGAAACGCCTAGAAAAATGTGCAATTAGGGCCAAAAACACAAAAAGCAAAATCATGTCAAAATTTGCTCAATTTTGGCAAGCAACATTCAAGGAAGCTGAGGCCAAGATTTCAAGCCTAGATATGCCTTTCTCCACTTTTTCTACCTGGTGCCTCTTTCGGGCAGTTTTGAGCCTTTCTTGAGCAAGTTTGAGCTTTCTTCGGGCAAATTGGTTCAATTTCTTGTAGTGCCCGATCATCTTCCTCTGCAGATCCAAGTCTCTATTTTATTTCTCTAATTTATCCTCCAAATTCTTGTTGGCTCTTTCAAGCCATGATTATTTATCATTTTCTATTTCTTGGGTGAGCAATTGTGTGAGAGGATAAGATAGAACAAGGGCTGCTTCTTCTTCCTTCTTTTTCTCCAAAGCTTTCCTAAGACCCATAGTCCTAGGCCTCTTTCTCATTGGCTGCTCTTCTTCTTCAGTATCATTAAATTCGCCCATATACTCTTCATTTGTTTATTTTTTACTTGTAGAACATGTATGAGGTCCTTTGACCTTTCTAGATCAGCTTCGAAGTCATGAATTTGGGCTTCTCTGTCTTTCAAAAGAGCCTCAAGAATTCTAGCTTCATCATCTCCAACATCACTGTCTATCTGTATGATGTCAAACTCCCTTTCCTTTTCATGACTACTCTCCTGCTGTTCCTCTTTTTCTTTACCCTTTCCTTGGATAGACTTCTTGGTCCTTTTCCTCTTTGGAAATTCAACAATACTCTTCTTAGGCAATTTGCCTCTACTTCTTAGCGCTCTTGTGACATTGCTAGTCACTGCTGGAGTGATTTTCTTCTTAGTGGATTTGGTGTTTTTAAGCTTCACCACTTTTGGAGGAAGAGTCATGGCCCCTTGCCTAGGCGAGGCAGCTAGCACATGCTCTTGGCTGTGTTGAGGAGAAGAGAGAGGAGGTTTCATTACTTGCACTTGCTCAACTTGGTCCTTTACACTGTTGCCTCCATCATCATCTACTCCAGCTTCACCTTTGTCACTGTTTTCTTCACTGTTTTGAGCTTGTTTAGGGCTGACAACTTCATCATATTTTTTTGCTGCTTGACCATATTTATTGTCTACCTATAGACTGCCTTGTTTAACCTCATCTCTGTCTTGAATTTTATGAGGGCTGCCTTCACTATGACTATTTTATTTATCATTTTGCATGCTGTCACCTCTCTCATTGTTTTCTTTAGACTCTATGTGTGGGCTACCACCATGGTCACTTTGTCTTTCATCACTGCTTTGAACCTCTTCACTTTCACTACTTTGCACCTTTTCTTCCTCACTGTTTCCTTGCTCATTTGCATTGCTCTGTTTGTCTTCATCATCACTAATTTGTTGCTCATGGTCACTACCTTGTCATTTTTCACTTGGTTCATGCTCACTAATTTGCTTAGTGTCCCCATGTTCCTCATCACCACTAACCTCATGTCTGCTTTCAAAAGACTGCTCTTTTTCATTGTCAATCATGCGTAATGTTTTCCTTTGAGAAGTATTTTGACTTGATGGAGGAGAGACATAGTGAGTGGAGGGTGAGGAGGATATGATAGATGGGCCATGAGATGAAGAGGCAATGGAAAAGTTTGGATGAGAAATGAAAGTCTCCCAAGACACTCCTTTCTTTTCAAGCTGGTGAAGGATGATGATTTTTATGAGGGAATGATGGAAAAGACTGGATTTTTGCTGAGCAGGAGGTCTCTTTTGAACAAGGGAGGACATCTTGTCTATGCTTTTGCAAATGAAGAAAGGTAGGTTCAGCAACTGAGTTCTTATGAAATGCATGAGAAGCCTGATGTGATGGGAATAAATCCAGGAAAACCTCCCTTCACTTGTGAAATACTTCATGATGACTCTCATGAGGGGGGCATAGCTGCTCAATAAGTGAGAAAAAGGAAATATAGCTTGGCAAGCATCCTGATGGTCTGGTTTTAAGAAAGGTTTATAGTGATTCAGATCTAGGTATGCTTGTTTGAACCATTTTTCTCCTATATAGGGGATCTTAGTTGCTTTGGAGACAACCCTAGGAGTGAGTTTAAAGTCCAGACCTACTAAGTGGACATGCTTTCCTTGCAGCCTCAGGGCGAACAGTTGTGTTAAGGGAGGGTAATTGGTGACCTCCTAGATTTTTTGGAAAAAATCAAGGCAGCCTACCTCATGGAAGTTAAAAAGAATTGAAGGAGATTCATTTACTTCTTGAGTTGTCACAGGCTCAAACCTTTTGTGAAATCCACCCTTGCTAGCCTTCTTTGGAGGCATAGTTTTGTTTAAGGCTTTCCTTCACTCCCTGATCAAAACAGGCTTTTGAAATGAGCTAAAAATAGAACTCCATTTTAATCACTGTTTTTCTCTTTTTAACTAGCAACTAGGTTCTTTTAATGAAAATGAGTTTTCCTTCCTAAGAACTGCGCCTTCTCTGCTTTGAAATCAATGAGTTCTACCCTTTAACCTTTAACACCAAATTTTTTTTGCAAACTGATAATAGGCGCTTTCTTAAAAAATTGGGTTTTTTCATCTTTGGACTGTGCCTTGGTTTCCTAAAAAAAAAGAAATCTTTTCTCCTTTTAAAACATTGTTTTTCCTTTTTTAAAAACTATGCCTGGTTTCTTAAGCAAAACAGGCCTTTGCAATCAAACAATAGCCTTTTTCCTTAATCACTATTTTGTTTTTTTTTAGCAAACATGGTGGTTTCTAGAGAAACTGTGTTTTTCTCCTTAATAATACCATGTTTTTCTTCTCAACCAAATTGACTCTTAAACCCCTCAAACTCAAAAACTTGGGTGATGCAAACAGTATATACCTCTTGGAAAATGTGTTGGCTGCTTTTGGAGACAATTTGATTGTGAAAAAATCCAACTTGAGGTGAAATGGAGGCTGTTTGAGAGGCACGTAGCGCCTGCACGCCATGTTGGTGTTGTCGGGTCGGGCCCTGGGCTCCTGCTGAAATCCGAGCGGGTTGGCCGGTTGACATGCATAGGCGCGTCGCAAGTCGTTACAGGTTTGTCGCGCCATGTGTAAAGTTCTTCGGTGAATGCCAACAGAAGCATCGCGCTAAATTTCAGGCGCGTCGTGTCCTCAATTTTCTGCAAACGCTCGCCCAAGGCTTTGAAGAAAACGTTTTTTTCTTTGCACTTTCGCTTAATAGAAATGAATTTTGACTTTGAGGGTTTTTATAGCTCTTTCTAAAAAAAATTTGAACGCCTTTTTTTCCCTCCTTTTGGATTTCTCACTGTGCCTTTGTGTTTGTCATCAAACTTAAAACTTGCTTAAAAACACAGTATCTCTCCTTTTTGTCAAACAAACTTTATCCTTTGTTGATTTTTGCTCTGCTCATCTCTGGGAGGAGGCATAAAAATGTGTTTCTTGATCCTCAAACTTGTTGTTTTGAAAAGACCATTAAGGGAAAACAGTGACCTTTTCAATTTGTCACTCCTGAATATCTTCTTACAAACAGTCCCTTTGTTCTTCATAAAACTTTACCTGTGATATCTGTCTCTCTTAGCACTGTGTCTCTTTGAAACTTCAGACAAGAAACATGTGATTCGATTATGGAAAGGCCTTTAAACAGTGAAAGTTTCACCTATTTTAACAATGTGCCCTCTGTTTTTTAAATGAGCTGGAAAATTTACTCTTGGCGCTTGCCCTTTTATTCATCACTTGGAGGGAGTATCTTTGATAAACCATAGTGGATTTGTTTAAATGAAAAATGCTCTTTTCACATAAACCATCTGTGTGGATTGTTTCTTTATATCAGTTGCAGAAGTCACTGGAAACATAGCTTAGTCTAATGCTTTTACCATTCAGATGAGGCTAGTTTAATCAAAATTATAACCTCTGATTCATCCTTTGAAGAAGGCTTTCATAAACATAAGAATAGAGGCCTGTTAGCATCATTATGTCAATGTTTGGCTTTTGATGTGAAAGAGGCCTTTAGCTTATCATCTTTCATTTGTTTCACCATTTTTTCTCAACTTTTCTTTGCCACAAGAAACCTTTCTCAAACACAATTTTAATCTTGGTGATGTATCCTCTGTTCATCTTTGGAGGAAGTGGCGCAAATCAGCCTCTGAAGTTTCTTAAAAACATGCTGACCCTCTTCTTGTTTGTGAAGGAGGTCACAACAATGTTTTTATAACCCTCTGCTTTTTGAAGGAGGTTTCCATCATTGTGCTTCTAACCCTCTGCTTTTGAAGGAGGTTCTATTAAACACAAAATCTTTAGCTATTTCAACACTGTGCCTTTGTATGTTTTCTCGAAGAATACTAATAGGAAACAAAGTGAAAATTTTCATTTATCATTGATAAAATCACTTGAACCTAATGCCCTCTTGCTTTATAAGGCCTTGTCTATGGTGTATATCCATTTTGTAAAATATCACTGTGAAATCTAGACCAGAAGCAATGTGATTGGTATATGTAGAGTGTTCACTGCTGGACATTATTGAACTAACTTTTCTCTTGACTGTGTTTTTAGAGGTATATTGAAATTTCCTTTGACTAATTTTCAAATCCCAGGTTCAAGGTAACATAAGAGGCAACTGTCCTCTTATGCCTTTCATGATGATACCTTTTGGAAAGATTATGCAGCACTAACTTTGGAGGTGAATATGGAGCACTGCTGATCAGCATCACTTGGTATTTCGTGTTTATTTGAATTGAGGAATGATCTCTGCTATTTAGGCAGCCCTTGGATTTAAACCATGTATACTTGTTGCTTTTTACTTTACAACTCTCCATCTGATTACTGAAGGAAAAATATTTCATTATGAGAAACTTGTTTAGTTGATCCTTTGCTCCCATTTGTACACTGATCATCATTCAATTACACCCCTGCAGTGATGTAAAAATATATTCTTTTGAACCTTGGAGAGCTCCTTTGGTGTTTCATGGAGATTTTTCCTGATCTAAGCATATTTCTTCAGACAGTGAACATCCTTCTTCAGACAGTGAACATCCTCATCTTTTCTTGATTTGGATCTTTGTTGAACTTCTTCTTAAATGAGACAAAGTGACCTCTTAGTGGTGCACGACCTATGGATAGATCAAGGGTTTTTTTGCAAAATAGGGAAATATTCATGGCTGACTGGTACTAGACACAGGCTTTTTGGCTTAGGATAACTGAGCCAAGGAAAAACTCCCTAAACACCACTATCTAACTTAGAGACAATAGTCACAGATTCTGAGTGTTTTCTTAGGCATGATCAAATTGTCATATGACAAGATGATCAGGGATAGAGGAGCAAACACTTTGTCAACTTTTGGATAGTGAATGGCATGATAAACAAGGGAAAATGATAGCAGAGAAGCGAAGTTATGACAGCTATAGACAAGGAGGCTTTGAAAGCTATAGATGAGGCACAGTTTTGTTAAAGGCTTTCCTTCACTCCCTTATCAAAACAGGCTTTTGAAATGAACTAAAAATAGAACTCCTTTTTAATCATTGTTTTTCTCTTTTTAACTAGCAACTAGGTTATTTTAATGAAAATGAGTTTTCCTCACTAGGAACTGTGCCTTCTCTGCTTTGAAATCACTAAGTTCTACCCTTTAACCTTTAATTCCAAACAAATTTTGCAAACTGATAATAGGCGCTTTCTTAAAAACTGGGGTTTTTTCTTCTTTGGACTGTGCCCTGGTTTCCTAAACAAAACAAACCTTTTCTCCTTTTAAAACATTGTTTTTCCTTTTTTAAAAACTATGCCTAGATTCTTAAGCAAAACAAGCCTTTGCAATCAAACAACAACCTTTTTCCTTAATCACTATTTTGTTGTTTTTTAGCAAACATGGTGGTTTCTAGAGAAACTGTGTTTTTCTCCTTAATAAGACTGTGTTTTTCTTCTCAACCAAATTGACTCTTAAACCCCTCAAACTCAAAAACTTGGGTGATGCAAACAGTAAATACCTCTTGGAAAATGCGTTGGATGCTTTTGGAGACAATTTGACCGTTCAAAAATCTAACTTGAGGTGAAATGGAGGCTGTTTGAGAGGCACTACGCTCTTGTGCACAGGCGCGTAGTGCCTGCATGCTGTGTTGGTGCTATTGGGTCGGGCCCTAGGCACCTGCTGAACACCGGGTGGGCCGGTCGGTTGACACACACAGGCGCGTCGCAAGCCGTTATAGGCGCGTCGTGCCGTGTGTAAAGTTCTTCGGTGAACACCAACAGGCGCGTCGTGCTAAATTCCAGGCGCATCGCGTCCTCAATTTTCTGCAAACGCTCGCCCAAGGCTTCAAAGAATACGTTCTTTCTTTGCCCTTTCGCTCAATAGAAATGTATTTTGACTTTGAGGGTTTTTATAGCTCTTTCTAAAAACGTTTTGAATGCCTTTTTCCCCTCTTTGATTTCTCACTGTGCCTTTGTGTTTGTCACCAAACTGAAAACTTGCTTAAAAACACAATATCTCTCCTTTTTGTCAAACAAAATTTATCCTTGGTTGATTTTCCCTCTGCTCATCTCTGGGAGGAGGCATAAAAATGTGCTTCTTGATCCACAACCTTGTTGTTTTGAAAATACCATTAAGGGAAAACAGTGACCTTTTCAATTTGTCACTCCCAAATATCTTCTTACAAACAATCCCTTTGTTTTTCATAAAACTTTACCTGTGATATATGTCTCTCTTAGCACCGTGTCTCTTTGAAACTTCAGACAAGAAACATTTGATTTTATTATGGAAAGGCGCCTTTAAACAGTGAAAGTTTCACCTATCTTAACAATGTGCCCTCTGTTTTTTAAATGAGCTGGAAAAGTTACTCTTGGCGCTTGCCCTTTTATTCATCACTTGGAGGGAGTATCTTTGATAAACCATAATGGATTTGTTTAAATTAAAAATGCTCTTTTCACATAAACCATATGTGTGGATTGTTTCTTTATATCAGTTGCAGAAGTCACTGGAAATAGAGCTTAGTCTAATGCTTTTACCATTTAGATGAGGCTACTTTAATCAAAATTATAACCTCTGATTCATCCTTTGAAGAAGGCTTTCATAAACATAAGAACAGAGGCCTGTTAGCATCATTATGTCAATATTTGGCTTTTGATGTGAAAGAGGCCTTTAACTTATCATATTTCATTTGTTTCACCACTGTTTCTCAACCTTTCTTTGCCACAAGAAACCTTTCTCAAACACAATTTTAATCTTGGTGATGTATCCTCTATTCATCTTTGGAGGAAGTGGCGCAAATTAGACTCTGAAGTTTCTTAAAAACATGCTGACCCTCTGCTTGTTTGTGAAGGAGGTCACAACAATGTTTTTCTAACCCTCTTCTTTTTGAAGGAGGTTTCCATCATTGTGCTTCTAACCCTCTTCTTTTGAAGGAGGTTCTATTAAACACAAAATCTTCAGCTATTTCAACATTGTGCCTTTGTATGTTTGCTCGAAGAATATTAATAGGAAACAAAGTGAAATTTTTCCATTTATCATTGATAAAATCACTTGAAACTAATGCCCTCTTGCTTTATAAGGCCTTGTCTGTGGTGTATATCCCTTTTGTAAAATATCACTGTGAAATCTAGACCAGAAGAAATTTGATTGGTATATGGAGAGTGTTCACTGCTGGACATTATTGAACTAACTTTTCTCTTGATTGTGTTTTCAGAGGTATATTGAAATTGCCTTTGACTAATTTTCAAATCCTAGGTTCAAGGTAACATAAGAGGAAGCTGTCCTCTTATGCCTTTCATGATGATACCTTTTGGAAAGACTATGAAGCACTGACTTTGGAGGTGAATATGGAGCACTGTTGATCAACATCACTTGGTATTTTGTGTTTATTTGACTTGAGGAATGATCTCTGCTATTTAGGCAACCCTCGGATTTAAACCATGTATACTTGTTGCTTTTTACTTTACAACTCTCCATCTGATTACTGAACGAAAAATATTTCAGTATGAGAAACTTGTTTAGTTGATCCTTTACTCCCATTTTCACACTGATCATCATTCAATTACACCCCTGCAGTGATGTAAAAATATATTCTTTTGAACCTTGGAGAGCTCCTTTGTTATTTCATGGAGATTTTGCCTGATCTAAGCATATTTCTTCAGATAGTGAACATACTCATCTTTTCTTGATTTGGATCTTTGTTGAACTTCTTCTTAAATGAGACAAAGTGACCTCTTAGTGGTGCGCGACCTATGGATAGATCAAGGCTTGTTTTGCAAAATAGGGAAAGATTCATGGCTGACTGGTACTAGACACGAGCTTTTTGGCTTAGGATAACTTAGCCAAGGAAAAACTCCCTAAAAACCACTATCTAACTTAGAGACAATAGTCACAGATTCTGAGTGTTTTATTAGGCATGATCAGATTGTCATATGACAAGATGATCAGGGATAGAGGAGCAGACACTTTGTCAACTTTCGAATAGTGAATGGCATGAGAAACAAGGGAAAATGATAGCAGAGAAGCGAAGTTATGACAGCTATAGACAGGGAGACTTTGCTGAAGTGAGATATGACTTGAAAACTTAAGATTGTTCTCATCATAGACTGACAGGGAGGGGTAGGAGGACAAAAATTTGTTTGGGGTGTTTTCTAGATGACAAATTGACAGATTGAGATTAGATTCTAGAAAACTTAGCGAAGGAATCTAGTCATCAACAACATGTAAAAAACACTGATGACTAACAGTGGCTCCATTTGGGGAGGGCAGCTCCTTTTCAGGAGATGTACAGAACTATAGATCTATGGCTTGTGAAGACCAGTGCCTTATCCATTGGCACAAATTTATCTCTTTCTTGATGTTATTTCTGAAAATTCACAACATGATTAGCATCAACCTCATCTCTACCTACCTAGCTATATCTCCTAACATTTTTTTCTTCTTTAGGTGCACTTGGACTAGCAACCCTTTGAAATGATATTTTTGAAAAAAGGAAAACTATCTAATTCTACACATATCTTTCGGGAGTTCAGATTAAACTGATGAACTCCTTTGATTCTCTACCTATGCTAGATCGACTGTCAATATTAAGCTGTTTAACAGGATTTCATTCACTACACTAAAACATGAAATTGAAAAATGACCAAATCATGATTAGATGGTCTGATTTGTCAGGAGTTTGTGGCATAAAAGACAAGCTGCACACAAATATTATTTTCGCACAAAATGAGATTTAGAAGAATCAGGGCTAGGATACATAGTTTTTTTTCATCCCTGTTTTCCTCTTTGTTCATGTTTTGAGCATGTGGAACCAGTATATTTTCCTAATCTACTTTCTTTGACAAGTCAAGCTTACACATTTTGACTATCACTTCTTTCACTATCTTATCAGCAATCAATTTAAAACATGTTCAGTTATGATTAGGCTAGATAACTGAACAAGATATCTTTGGAGCACTTAGTAGTGGCATTTAGACTTGCACACTTTTAGTATGACTATTTTTTGAACATGGGGCTTTTCTGCTATTTCTAAAACTACCCTCTTTTCAACTTTTCTACTGTTTTTGATTTATTTCTTCAAACAGTGATATGTATAATGAGTGAAAATGTTTTTGAAACTAGAAATCTTGAAAATGGTGGAACTTGAGCATTTTGTCTTCAAAGGGATCTCCCGATGTTCTTGGTCCAGTCAGCTCTTGAAAATAAAAGTTTGGAAAATTTTCTCTTTCAAGCACAACATAAGGGTTCTTGCAAGAGTCTTTGAAAAATTCTGTATCTGCTTGTTGCTTTTCTCCATACCTCTGATTTTCGCTCCTGCCTTTGTTGTTCATATTCTTTAGGTAATACATATATTCTTTGTCATTTTTAAAACAGATGATGACATCGTCAAGGTACATCATAATGAAGAAATTCAGAACTGGAAACATGGACTTCAGGAACCTGTCTTTGGTGTCTGGCGGTTTTGCAATTCTAGGTTTGAATTTGGAGCTGCTTCCAGTTTATTTGAAAAAATATTTAAGCTGTTTGCTATGAAGAGGAATTAATTGATGATATCCTGAAACATAACCTTGCAAAGACGTATGATTAGAAAATCCTAGCTTCTGTATGGTATGATATGTTTTGGGAAGGATGTGAGTGTTGTTCCGGGGAGGTTTATCGGTGTTCCTGAAATCTACACATATCCTATGTCCACTTTCTTTGTCTTTAATTGTTAATGTTTGACCAAGATTTTTTCATTTCCTTTTGTAAGGGTTACTTCTTGAAATGATAGCATTGTCACAGTGTTTTAAACTATTTTCCCTACATGTATTAGTATCTTGAACAATTTTGCATACTCTAGTTGTTCTTAGTCTCTGGTGAAATGACATAATTTTAGCTAGTTCAATTAACTTAGGTGTCTTGGGACTACTGTCATCATATTCCTCTTTATTGAATTCATTAGACATTTTCCCTGGATTCATCAAAGTGGTTGAAAAAGTTAAAGCTTCACTTGGAGAGGTAAGGTTTTGGGATGGTGAATCATTTAAGTATGGTAAGAACATAAGACTCCCTTGTTCTTGATTTGCAAAAAGATTTGTACTATGTAAGCCTTCTAGTGCTTCTGTTTTGAAAAAAATTTCTGATTGTACTTTTGATGTTTGTCCTTGGCTTGAGCAACTTGCTTGAGGGTGTAGAATGTGTTATGTTTTATGATTTATCTCTATTTCTAGAAAATCAAACTCCCACTCTTCAAGACATAATTGTTCAGGGTCATGATAGTTTTGAGTATCTAGCTCATCATAGAGAATCTGGGGCGACTGATGCAGTGTGCCTAGATTTGTTTCAATTTCTCCTACATGTTTATCAATTTCTTCATCAGTGTGTAAAATGAAGGAATTTAGATCTGAATGTATGGAATACATATGGATGTTATCTGGCATTTCTTGGCTGCTTACCATATATTTCATGTGTGATTCCCGATACAATATTCTTGTTTGATTAAACACAGGAATGGTGGCGTAAGACATATCTAGTTGAATATTTCCTTGAAGCTTGCCCCCCCAAGATCTGGATAAAAGAATTTCGTACTTGGGAGGGATGTCTGCTACCACTATGTCCATGACCAGGTGTTTTGCAGGTACTTGTGACAAACTGACACAAAGATCTTTTATCAGGCCTAGACACTTGACTCTGCTTGAATCAAATGAATATAAGTCTTTATAAGGTTTCGTAATTTCTAGGCCTAATGTTTCCATTACTACTTTCGGCATGAGATTGTGAGAGGCCCCAGAATCTAGCATGGCATTATGTAGGATTTGGTCATGTATATTCAGACTAATGTAAAAAGGGAGAGTGGTTCCCTCTTGATATTTTCCTTCTATTTTTGGTCCAAACAACACCTCAGGGGTATCATCAGCTAGGTGTAAAGTATCTGCATCATTTCCTATGTTTAGGACCTTTAGCGCTTGAGATTTTTATGAGCTTTGGGAAATAATTTTAGTGAGAGGCACGATGATCTTAATTTTGGAAATTTCCCCTTCAAAACTGAAGGGTGTTTGTAGTTTAGATAGATTTGCTTCAGTTTTTTCAGCCATGAATTTCTCTATATTTTTAATTTGCTGATTTTGATTTGGGGTTTTGTTCAATACAGCTGTTTTGGGAATCTTAGTAGAGGTACTAGGACAGTTTGTATCAAGGCTTGCCTGACTAGCTTTGTCTTTGTTTTGGTCAGTTTTCTTAGCCATGATTTTGTTACTATCTGTTGTTCTTTTAAGAATGGTATCGGGGGTTTTGGTAACAGCAGTGTCTGAGCTACCTTTCTTAGAGTTGTCTTGGTTTTTCTTACTCCTAAGATCATATTGCCTGTGGACTTCCATTATAGCGTTTTGTAATTCTACCTCAAGATCTTCGGGGTCCTCATAATTTGCTTCATTTTGATTTGAGGAGAAGAAAAATTGTTCTTCTTTTGTGAGGAAAACCTCACCCTCGCTATCAGAACCTATCGAGTTTAAGTGATTTTCATCAAGTGGTTCCATATCTCTTTCTAAATCATCAACATAGTTTTCATTGAAAGGTGGCCTGATTTGTTGGTCATTTTCCCTTGGTTTGTTCTGAGGTGGGTCTCTTCTAAAGTTTTGGTTCCGGTTTCTGTTTTGAGGGTTTGGCTGGTTGTCCTTGAGAGGTGCTTTTTCATTTAGATTTATTCTTTCCCACATTTTTTCCATGGATCTAACCAGGTTTTCTATTTTGGGATCTGAGGAGGAAACTGAAGGCATGGATTCATCTCGATATGTGACTTTCTTTTCTGATATGATCCTAGCTCTCTTTTCAGCTAGGTTGGCTTCGGCACTAATAGCTACCTTTTGAATTTCTTCTAAAGTTGCGGGGTCTCTTTCTCTTAGTTGGTATGTCATATCTGGATCGAAACCTTTGGGAAATTTTTCTAATGCTGAGCCAAGTGGAGGTTTCATGTGAGGTGGGAAGGCGTTATAGACACTGTTGAATCTAGTGAAATAGTCCTGAACACTTTCCCCCATATTCCTTTTAAGATTGTTATATTCGGAAAGGATTTGGATGGGGTTTTTCCTGATTTCCCACATGTTTATGAAAGTTTGGTAAAGTGCTGGGAGATCATGTATACTGTTAGGAGCTAGGATTTTAAACCATTTCTTGGGTTCTCCGCCTAGGCTTTGGGCGAACATTCTCATCTTTATGGTTTCATCTTCTAATTCCATTTAGTCAAAAGCATCACTTATCCTATCTACATGTTGTTGAGCAGTAGTAGCCTCAGTTCCGGTGAAGTGTGGGATTCGGGATTGGTAATAATTTTGCAAAGATACCAAAGGCAGTGGTAATACTAAGGGCACATACCAAGTTTCCATGACGGGAGCTGATGGTAGATTTACAGTATGATGGTTTGTGGTATGTGATGAGGTGATTTGCACAGTGGTGGTCTGAATGGGTGTGGCGGAGGTACTTGGACTTGTGGACTTATTCTGAGCAGGTTTGGGGTGATAAGAGCCAAAGTGATGGAGAAGCTGAAAAATCAGGAGGTGTAGTGGGTGAGGATTCTCTGCTAGGACTCTGCTGCAAATCTAAGGGCTCAAGATTGTCAAGGTTGATTTTACTTTACAACTTGTTTCTAAAAAGAGGTTTTGCTGAACTCAAGTCAAACTGGGAATCTTGCAAGGATGTAAGATGTTCAGGTATGGAGCTTGCTTTGTGGATGGTCCTATCGGCAGGTAAGTTACCAATTTCAAAATTTTGCCACAAAATATTTTCTGGGCCATCAACTATGATAGGGGGATCCGGGTCCGGATGAGATCTGGTATTAATTCTTCGTGAAGCCAGATTTCAAAGTCAAAGTTTAGAGAGGGTGATAGTTGTGATTATTTTTTGGATGGTTTTCCTCTCTAGGGGTTTCACTAATGTGAAAAACAAAATGAAGGCTAATGGAGTCGCCAGGTGGATTTTCTTGAGATTTATGGTCCACCACCGATATTGACAAAAATGTTTTTAGGAAAATGCTTTTCTAGAAAAATTTTATGTGGAAACTTGCAAGAATGACTTAAAACTCAGTTTCAACAGTTTTCTAGATTGTTGAGAAAGTGATAGTTCTATTTGCAAGTTATTTTGTTGATTTCCTATGTTTAGATGAAGATTTCTGAATCTCTAAGTTGTACTTAGTTTGTCACTGATTTCAGAGGCTGCATCATGAGTTTGTGTTTTTGGAAAGGAAATTCAACAAGATAGTATGATTTATGAAATTTTTTGTTTTTTATGGAGTATTAGGTCTACTGGAGGGTAGTGGAGTCGCCAGGTGGATGTTTTGTTGTTTTTAGAGATATGTATTTATGGTCCACCACCAATAACTGAAAAAAAGCCAATCTAGGGATATTTTTTTTGGGGTTTTCTGAGTTTTTATATGCAGCCTAGTTTGTATGAGTGTTATAAACCTGATTCATCACTTTGCTAAGATGGTGAAACAATAAGAATTACTCTAAATGATTTCATAGGCTGTTTGTCTGAGTTTAATTTTGAAGGACTAATGAGTCTACAAGAGTTTGATAGACTGTCATGTACTCAGTATGTCCCACCGTGATCGCCATTATGTTAGGGTCCCGTGATTTGGCAGATTGGCAAGCCAAGTGATAGAGTAACATCAAACCAACTTTGGAGCCCTAGGACCTAGCCTTCCTGGACTCAGAGAGGGCTCTCTCTATTTCTGCAAAAGATGTAAACTTGTTTGCTTTCTATGTATTTGATTTTAGGCTGGTTGTTAAGTATGTTTTGGTTTGTTTTAGGTTTTTCTTAGGGAGAACTGATCAAAGGATAACTAGACTATGCTATGGGGTCGATAAGGTCGAGCCTCTCTCAAATGTTGGACAAGGTATATTGCAGGGCTGATTTGGTTGAGATAAATGGATTCTTTTAGGTGAAGTGAAATGAGATGGACAGTAAGTTTGTGAGAGACAAAGAGGTTTTAAGCATAAATAGTTTTACAACAAACATTCATGTGGTATGGCTAACCATTAATCACTATAAATAAAACTCAAAATTATAGATGCATAAAATGAACATTTAGGTGATACATAGAAGTATAAGACCCTCTAACTTTGGGAAAATCACCTTCAGACATTTGGGAAAAAAAATAAGTCAAAAAAACAACTCAATCTATGAAGAGGGAACTCCTAAACATCATATTTTGAGCTATCGGGAACTTTGAACTAAGATTGCAGAGCATGTGCAAAGGGCAAGATCGAAAAAAGACCTCTTTGGTTTAACTAGGACAATCAAATATTCAGAGAAAGATTTCAGTGATGGGGTTTTGGTTAGCTATGAGTAAGCAGGGCATACCGTAAATCATACTAGATAGCATACATAATAACCATTAATGAAATTGATAACAAGTTCTTAGGGTATCAAAGAGCAATTAAGAATTCTTTGACATAACCAAGAAAGAAGAAAAACATAGAAGCTGTAATGAATCAGGAAACTTGAGGTGCCTCCATGGGCATGTCTCAAATCTATTCTTTACTGACCTACAGCAAGCAAGAAGCATGAAAACATGTATGATAAACTAAGGAAACATAACAGATAAGGAACACAATACCATTCACCAAGCCATGGAATCCTACAAACAGTCCTCCTCCACCATCCAAGTCAAACAAGAAATCATCCACTTCATGAGACAAAGTATTTCTTCAAAGCTTGTAATACTATGTATTGCTATATAACATCAAGTTAAACCTCTAATTACAATGAATCCTCTTGGAATATATAGGCCAAAGAGGAGGAAACCCAACTAAGGCAACTAGAAGGCCACTGGCCAAAAACAAATATCTAAACTTGTCCTTGAGGCTTTGCAAAGCCCAAGGCACAAAATATCCTTAAAAATATCTTAAAATGATAAAAAAGGAAATAAAATTGACTTTACATGACTGAAAAGTGCTAAAAAAGTCTTAAAGAACATTTGGATGAGTATCTTCAGAAATCTGCCTTTTTGCCAAAATGCTACAGGAGCGTACCAACAGAAAGAAGCCTATTTTTCAGACAATTTTTGAGGGACTTCCCGATGTCGAAACGAGACCTGTGATGGCTCGTTGGAAAGCCCCAGATGTCTACTTTCAGAAAATACTTTATGTTTCCCAAAATTATGCTAGGAAGTCTGTCAAAAACTGAACTGAGTGAAAAAAAAACCAGAAAAGTAGCCCTTGCTGATATGTAAGGCAGAAAGCTAGAAAATGATTGTTTTTTGCCTCTTTGGGGAACCAAAACACCTCCTTTGGATCTGAAAATTTGTGAGTATCTGCCCTCAAATTTAATCCATCCAAAAAAATAACTTTCATGAGCTGAGGATGCTCCTAGCAGCCATGGCAACGCCTTGAAAAATGTGCAATTAGGGCCAAAAAACACAAAAAACAAAATCATGTCAAAATTTGCTCAATTTTGGTGAGCAAGCCCCTTATGGGTTCTTAGAAGCATGCAAGAAATCTGAGGCCAATATTTCAAGCCTAGATATGCCTTTCTCAACTTTTTCTACTAGGCGCCTCTTTCGGGCAGTTTTGAGCCTTTCTTGAGCAAGTTTGAGCTTTCTTCGGGCAAATTGGTTCAATTTCTTGTAGTGCCCAGTCATCTTCCTTTGTAGACTGAAGTCTCTATTTGATTTCTCTAATTTATCCTCCAAATTATTGTTGGCTCTTTCAAGCCATTATTCTTTATCATTTTCTATTTCTTGGGCGAGCAATTGTGTGAGAGGATAAGATCGAACAAGGACTGCTTCTTCTTCCTTCTTTTTCTCCAAAGCTTTCCTGAGACCCATAGTCCTAGGCATTTTTCTTATTGGCTGCTCTTCTTCTTCAGTATCATCAAATTCGCCCATATACTCTTCAAGCTTGATTTGTGCTTTGTAGACTTCCCTTTGGTATTTGAAAGCCCAGGGCTCATAAACTGCCACTTGACCACTCATTTGTTTATTTTTCATTTGTAGAACATGTATGAGGTCCTTTGACCTTTCTAGATCATCTTCTAAGTCATGAATTTGGGCTTCTATTTTTTGCTAAAGAGCCTCAATAATTCTAGCTTCATCATCTCTAGCATCACTGTCTATTTGTATGATGTCAAACTCCCTTTCCTTTTCATGACTACTCTCCTGCTGTTCCTCTTTTTCTTTACCCTTGCCTTGGGTAGACTTCTTGGTCCTTTTCCTCTTTGGAAATTCAACAATACTCTTCTTAGGAAGTTTGCCTCTACTTCTTAGCACTCTTGTGACATTGCTAGTCACTACTAGAGTGATCTTCTTCTTTGCAGATCTAGTGTTTGTAGGCTTCACCACTTTTGGAGGAAGAGTCATGGCCCCTTGCCTAGGACAGGCAGCTAGCACATGCTCTTGGCTATGTTGAGGAGAAGAGAAAGGAGGTTTTTGCACTTGTTCAACTTGATTTTTTACATCGCTGCCTTCATCAACATCTGCTCCAGCTTCACCTTTATCACTGTTTTGAACTTCTTGACATATGTTGCCTTCAACCTCATCAGTGCTGTTTAGAAGATGTTCTTTAGGGCTATCAACTTCATCATCTCTTTCTACTGCTTGACCATCTCTACTGTCTGCCTGTAGACTGCCTTGTTTATCCTCATTACTGTCTTGAATTTTTTGATGGATGCCTTCATTAGGACTGTCTTCATTGGGACTTTGGATGCTGCAATTATCTTCACTGTTTTCTTTAGCCTCTATGTGTGGGTTGCCACCATGGTCACCACTTTGCTGGGAGGTGCTTTTTTCACTGTCTCTTTGCTTGGTTTCATGACTTTGTTGAGGACTGTGGTGTTCCTCATCAGTTCTTTGAACATTTTCCTTTTGCTCTTCATCACCACTAGCTTGTTGCTCTTCAGCATCATTACTTTGCTGCTCATGGTCACTGCCTTGCGATTTGTGTTCATCATCATGCTCACTAATTTGCTTAGTGTCCCCATGTTCCTCATCACCACTAACCTCATGCCTGCTTTCAAAATACTATTGTTTTTCATTGTCAATCATGGGTGATGTTTTCCTTTGAGGAGTATTTTGACTTGATGGAGGAGAGACATAGTGAGTGGAGGGTGAGGAGGATATGTGAGATGGGTTATGAGATGAAGAGGCAATGGAAAAATCTGGATGAGAAATGAAAGTCTCCCAAGACACTCCTTTATTTTCAAGCTGGTGAAGGATGATGATTTTGATGAGGGAATGATGGAAAAGACTGGCTTTTTCTGAGTAGGAGGTCTCTTTTGAACAAGGGAGGACATCTTGTCTATGCTTTGTAGAGGAAGAAAGGTAGGTTCATCAACTGAGTTCTTGTGAAATGCATGAGAAGCCTAATGTGATAGGAATAAATCCGGGAAAACCTCCCTTCACATGTGAAATAATTCATGATGACTCTCATGAGGGGGGCATAGCTGCTCAATAAGTGAGAAAAAGGAAATATAGCTTGGCAAGCATCCCGATGGTCTGGTTTTAAGAAAGGTTTATAGTGATTCAGGTCTAGGTATGCTTGTTTGAACCACTTTTCTCTTATATAGGGGATCTTAGTTGCTTTGGAGATAGCCCTAGGAGTGAGTTTAAAGTCCAGACCTACTAGGTGGACATGTTTTCCTTGCAGCCTCAGGGAAAAAATTTGTGTTAAGGGAGGGTAATTTGTGACCTCTTGGAATTTTTGGCAAAAATCAAGGTAGCCCACCTCATGGAAGTTAAAAAGAATTGAAGGGGATTCATTTACTTCTTGAGTTGTCATAGGCTCAAACCTTTTGTGAAAACCACCCTTGCTAGCCTTCTTTGGAGGCATAGTTTTGTTTAGGGTCTTCTTTCACTTTTTATCAAAACGGGATTTCAAAATGAACTAAAAATATAACTCTTCCTTCAACACTGTAACTCTTTTTTAACTAGAAACTAGGCCTTTTTAATGAAAATAGTTTTTCTTTCCTAAGAACTGTGATTTTAATTTTTTGAAAATACTGAGTTTCTGCCTTTTCAAAAACTATGCCTGGCTTCTTTAAGCAAAACAGGGCCTTGAACTGATAACGATATTTTTCTTAAAAAATAGGTTTTTTCTCTTTACTCAACAAGCAGGTCTTTTGTAGTCAAACAATAAACCCTCTTTCATCAATCACTGTCCTGTTGTATCTTAGCAAACCTGGTGGTTTTTTCTAGGAATAAACTTGTGTTTTTCTCCTTAAAAAGACTGTGTTTTTCTTCTTAAACAACTTGACTCTTAACCCCTCTTCAAACTCAAAAACTCAGCGAAGAAAGCAATAGAATACCTCTTAAAATGTATCTGTTCTTTTTGGAGAAATATTCATCATGCAAAAAATTTGATTGAGGAGAGATGGAGGCTATTTGGGCAGCGCTATGCTTCTGTGTACAGGCACGTAGCGCCTACACTCCGTGTTGAACGCTTTCGGGTCAGGCCTTGGACGCCCGCTGAATGCCGGGCGGGCCTGTCGGTTGACACACACAAGCGCATCACACGCCGCTACAGGCGCGTCGTGCCGTGTGTAAAACTCTTCGGTGAACGCCTACAAGTGCGTCGCTCGAAATTACAGGCGTGTTGCGTCTTCAATTTTCTACAAACGCTCGC
Source organism: Pinus albicaulis (assembly GCA_034641835.2). NCBI lineage: Eukaryota > Viridiplantae > Streptophyta > Pinopsida > Pinales > Pinaceae > Pinus > Pinus albicaulis. Next base: position 660,712,743 of record CM076581.1, read on the forward strand.
CCAAGGTTTCAAACAAACATTTTTTCTTTTCCCTTTCGCACAATAACCAATGATCTTTAATGTTGAGAGCTTTATAGCTCCTTTTAAAATGTTTTTGAAACGCACTTTCTTCCCTCCTTTTAGTGATTTGACATTGTGCCTTTTTTTCCTTTCGAAGGTGGTCTTTCAAACTCGAAACTTGAATTTATCCTCTGATTGAGAATATCTCAAAAAAAACAAATTTCTTGTATCCACCAAGACTTGGTCTCCTATCATTTGATGGAAGGATCCTTTGATTGAATGTGAATTATGGCTTCATCACCATTTTAACCCTTTGAATGAGATGATTCATAGTGTAAATATTTTGGAGAGCTGACCCTTTGCTTTTTGTGAAGGAGGCCTTTAAACAGTGAAAGTTTCACCTATCTTAATAATGTGCCCTCTGTTTTTTTTAAATGAGCTGGAAAATTTTCTCTTGGCACTTGCCCTTTTATTCATCACTTGGAGGGAATATCTTTGATAAACCATAGTGGATTTGTTTAAATGAAAAATTCTCTTTTCACATAAACCATCTGTGTGGATTGTTTCTTTATATAAGTTGTAGAAGTAACTGGAAACAGAGCTTAGTCTAATTCTTTTACCATTTAGATGAGGCTACTTTAATCAAAATTATAACCTCTGATTCATCCTTTGAAGAAGGCTTTCATAAACATAAGAACAGAGGCCTGTTAACATCATTATGTCGATCTTTGGCTTTTGATGTGAAAGAGGCCTTTAACTTATCATCTTTCATTTGTTTCACCACTATTTCTCAACCTTTCTTTTCCATAAGAAACCTTTCTCAAACACAATTTTAATCTTGGTGATGTATCCTCTATTCATCTTTGGAGGAAGTGGCGCAAATCAAACTTTGAAGTTTCTTAGAAACATGCTGACCCTATGATTTTTTTTGAAGGAGGTCACAACAATGTTTTTCTAACCCTCTGTTTTTTGAAGGAGGTTTCCATCATTGTGCTTCTAACCCTCTACTTTTGAAGGAGGTTCTATTAAACACATAATATTCAGCTATTTCAACACTATGCCTTTGTATGTTTGCTGAAGAATAATAATAGGAAACAAAGTGAAATTTTTCCATTTATCTTTGATAAAATCACTTGAACCTAATTCCCTCTTGCTTTATAAGGCCTTGTCTGTGGTGTATATCCCTTTTGTAAAATATCACTGTGAAATCTAGACCAGAAGCAATGTGATTGGTATATGGAGAGTGTTCACTGCTAGACATCATTGAACTAGCTTTTCACTTGACTGTGTTTTCGCGTGTTGGAAATGCTGTCATTGATGGCAAAGGAGGTAGCAGATGCAGAGACAGGAATAGTTACAAGGAGACAAAGACAGACAATGGAGGCAGCAAAGAAGCAAACTGAGGAAGCAAAGGAGACAAGTAGAGGTAGAGGCAGAGGTGGAGCCGTTATCACAGCAGTAGAGGCAGAGGGCAAAGAGTGACAGAAGTAGCGTGCGCAGGCAAGGCTAGAGCGATAGAAGCAAAGCAGAGGCAGAGTGACAGAAGCAGCAGAAGCAGAGGCAAAGGCAGAGCGACAAAAGCAGCAGAGGCAGAGCCGATATAATATTCCGAGAATCATTTCCCGATGGGCATTACATATTTATACATAAACCTTATTCTGGGAATCGCATAACCCCAAGCGGCAAAGTATAAATATAAACATATATATATATATATACAAACATTATTCCGGGAACCGCCTAACCCGCTGGAGGATACATGTATATATATCCATCACAATACATTTAAATGCTGCGCATTTCATATTTTGCAATGGTCCAAGGCATATACATTAATATATATATTTAAGTGGAGCACATTATGATCAACGGAAAGGAAGTAATATAAAGAGGGACCCTCACCCAATCGCATCGAAGAAAAGGCTGGCAGCGGAACATAGTGACAAGAGCTCCGATTGAGTTCCGGACCCGATAGGGAATACAAACAGTGGCTTGATAAGTTTGAAATATAGCTTAATCGCATCGGAAAGAAACAAACCATCGCAACACATATTAAAATACTTGCGATTGCGATTAAGAGTTCGGACCCGATGGGCGTATAAACAATGGTTAATATATATTTGAATTCCGGCCTAATCGCATCGGAGATTATAAGAGCATCGGAACATGCAACAAAGAGTTGCAATTGCGATTGGAAGTTCCGGACCCGATGGATGTATGAATTATAATTCAAACGTGTTTGAAGTCCTTTCACAATTGCATCGGAAAAATACAATGAACAGTGGCCAATAGCATCGGAGAATATAAGAGTTGCGATTGCGATTGGAAGCCCAGACCCGATGGGCGTATAAACGATGGATGACATATATTTGAAGTCCGGCATGATCGCATCGAAACAACCCAATCGCAATCGGAGATTATAAAAAATGAGTGTATAAACCAAAACTTGCGATTGTGATTGGAAGCCCGAACCCAATGGGCGTATAAACGATGGATGATATATATTTGAAGTCTAGCATGATCGCATCGGAACAACCCAATCGCAATCGGAGAAATTGAAAGAAGGTATAAGTGACTCAATCGCATCGGAGTTAGAGTTGGCAAACAAACATGCAAATGCAAGGTGCGATTGCGATCAATCGCAATCGGAGCAGGAGCGATCAGTTGCAATTAGAGGAGACTCATTGCATCGGGAAGCGTGTCAAGGGGCCCAAAATGAGTTCTTATATGTTTAAAAAGTCTTCATTATATTACGCTGAGAATTGATTTAAAAAGGAAGTTTGTATGTATGCCGAGAGTTGAAATTACTTATATGTATATATGAAAGGGCGCTATTATATATATATATATATAACATTGTTGCAGTGGTATTAAAGATGTGCCGCGTGGTCTGTGGGTTGTATGTACATGCCTCAGCTTAACGAGAGGGCGATTGTTAATATACAACGATTGTGATCTATGTTTGTTCTGCTTGCGGAACTTCCACATCAACAAGACACTCGTGGCATGAAAAGGGTTGGAATTGCCCTGATTTAAAAGTCAGCAATTGCATTTTATTTATTTAAAAAGCACAGTTACACGTATGCAGCAGTTACACCCCCATAGAGGATAGAAAAGCAAACATAGCCGAAAGGAGATAAAACACAGTCACAGAAAAGACAAAGACAGCCAAAGAAAAGACAAATGCGTAGTGATTCAAAAGATTAAATGAGTTGAGCTGGAGTTCACATTGTTATTCGAATGTAAATGTTTTAATTGTGTTTATTGTTTGTGATGCATTGGCAAGTCTCCGAGAGAGAACAAATTCCCACTATAATGTTAAATTGATCCCTACAGTTATATTTTCTGAATAAGAAGATAAAAGGATTGAGAAGGCAGAAGGCAAAGAGACATGACTGTCCATTTCGAATTCCAAGTAGAATACAAACAACCATGAAGCTAGTTTGTATATAATAGGATGATACCCAAGGAGAAATGTTGACGAAAAAAAGGGTGAGAGAAGAAGAGAGTGTGCAGCAGAATTAAAGAGAGTTGAAGAGAATAAGCAAGCTGCAAGAAGAATGTGAATAAGGAGGAGCTGAGCAAAGAAGAAGAAGGGGCTGAGCAGAGATGATGCAGGTCTGATATAAGATTTGATGAACAACAGAGAAGAAGGTACAAAACAGAGCTGATATCCAAGGTAAATCAGCAAGTGTTTTATTTTTGAAAGAGTAAGGAAGTTGGAGCTTCCCTATCAAGTTGTAGCTTGATAGATGTCAGTTGTAGCTGACTGAGGTAGGAGCCTCCCGTAGGTTGGTGCCTGCAGAAAATAGATGGAAGTTGGAGCTTCCTTGCAAGTTGTAGCTTGCAGAATTGAGGTTGGAGCCTCCTGTAGGTTGGTGCCTGCAGAAAATCAGTGGTGAGAGGGAGTTGGAGCTTGCCTTTGCATCACAACAATAATAAGATGTGGTTTTCTCCCTTTATGGGTTTCCACATATATCTAGTGTCTATGTGCATGATGTCTATGTGTTGATATGATATATCTATTCTGCTAATACTTGCTGCTAACATATTAAGACTGCTGGTACATTATCTAATATGCTTATTAATTGCTGCTCATAAATAAATATTGCTCACACATTATGTTGATCATGAAATGAAGGTGTTAATAAAGTAAAATAAGTTTTAAAGGAAAAGTTTTAAAAGTCCATGAATGTGTTAAACTGATTCACCCCCCCCCTCTCAGTTTAACTAAGAGTTCAACAATTGGTATCAGAGCAGGTTCCTTTGGTGTAAGCTTAATAGCTTGAAGGAGATCTGGTTAAGTCATGGACTATCAAAATGTACCTGTGTTAAATACAACAAACTTTCCTGAATGGAGAGATAAGGTTAAAATAGGATTATTGGCTTATGAACCAGAAGTATGGAAGCTTGTATGTGATGGTTACTGCACAGACTCCCCCACGGTGAAAGAACAACAAAGGAATGCCAAGGAAAAATGTGTGATATATGACAGTCTTCATAACAAGGACCTTGAGTTGATAATGGATTTAACCTCTGCAAAACAAATCTGGGACAGATTGCATTTCATGCATGGAATAAACACAGAGGACTGCATTGTGAAGAAGGAGAAGAGAATTAAGAAGAAGAAAAATTCAGGTCAAAAGGAAAATATTCAATCAAATGAGGTACCTGCTGGTGTGAATAGTAGTGAGAGCCATGAAGAAATTGCAGCTAAAGAAAAAGCCAAACTTGACACAGCTCTGACTGAAAGAGAAAAATTGAAGAATGAAAACAAAGACCTTAAGAGATTGGTACAAATATGTGATGAGAAAGAATATGAAGACAGAAAAGAAATTATTTTCCTGAAGACACAAATTGAAGAGGCAAAGAAAGTAGAAGACACTCTGCTGCAACAAATGAGTGAGAAAAGTCAGGAATGTGAAAGATTGGAAGAAGAAGTAGTGAGCCTAAGAAAGAACTTAGAAAAAGCCCAAAGAGAACTATTAATGAATACACCTCTAATGAAAGGCTCTGGACAGTTGGATCAGATTCTAAATGCACAAAGGTCACCTCTCATAAAGGCTGGGATAGGATATGAAGGAGAAACTAGTAAGCCCAAGGTAGAAGATAACAAGAAAATCATCTTTGTGAAGGCTATAAAAGATAATAAAGCAACTCAGCAGATTCCTACAAAAATAGAATCTAGCAAGAACATGAGTTGCAGAGAAACAAATAGAATCAAGCAGCAAAATGAAAGAACAGAGAATGAGAATATGGAACAATCAACTGCTGAAGGCTCATATGCTCCTAAGGATGTATTGAACAAATTCGGAAGATGTAAAAGGAGGTTCCTCCCTCCTATGAAAAATAGCACATATTTTTCTTGCCACAAACAAGGACATAATGTAGCATATTGCTAGACAAAGCCAATTCAGTCCAATCAGCAAAGGATGCAGCAAAAGAGAAGAATCCCTCAAGCAAGCAAATGGAAAGAAAAATATTTCACCGGGTACACAAATCATTTCCATGGCTATTGTTATGCATGCAATATTTTTGGACATAAAATCGTTGATTGTAAAATGTATCCAAGAAGAGAAACAAAATATTATACATCAGCTCAAATGCACATTGGTCAAATAAGATGCTATGTATGCCTCAAGCTTGGCCACAAAGCAAAGGACTATAAACTGCCATATATATTAAAGAACTCCAGACAGATGATGAAATCCAATCCAGTCAAACAAAACTATGAATCGGAAAGGAGTGCAGACATTATGATGAACCCCAATAAAGTATGGAAAGAAAAGAGAAAGGGGGATCCTACTATCTCAATAACATAATGAATACATCCTAGTCTCAGGGGGAGCTGCTCTAGGAAATAAAGAAAATATCTAACCAGTTACAAATATGAAGCAACATCCCAGGGGGAGAGCAGTTCATATATAGACCCCATGAAAGTAGTCTAAGAAGAGCTCCATGTAATGAGAACAACTATGAGATCAGGAAGAAAAAGGAATTAGAGACAGAGCAGTGGAGTTGAAAAGGCCTCATGGGGTGTAATATAGTTTGCAGATGAATTATTGAGCAATTAGTTGAGCATAGACTTTGATTGAAGACTAAAACCCTGTGATAAGACTTAATATGCTTGGGGATGAGTTGGAGCAGTGCTTAAATGGCAGAAGAGGACTGGAGAGGGAGCTCGACAGCTGCAAAGAGACAGAGAACCTCTTCAGTAACAGTATAGGAGGATAATGGCCATCGAGTTGAATATCTAGCCTATTATGAAATTGTAAGAATTTTCTTTAAGATCTATCGCCTGTATATATACATATATCTGTTTATGAAGAATTGTGAATAAGTTCCATGTATATTTTTATGTCTTCTTGGTCGAATCATATGAGGAAATTATCTCAGCGTAACTGTGCATTTTTTGTTTAACTCTGTGTGGAGGGGACCTTTCGTAATTGTGCATTTTCCAAGTTAAATCATATATATGATTGAGTTCTAGTGGTGCTCTGGGAATGCGTGAGAGTGCTTTGACTCTGCAGTAGTGTACTCTGTCCCTGTGTTAATGCATATACTCCGGAATGTTCGTGGTTATACGCTTCGGTGTGTATATCGAATATATAAATCGTGTGCGAATAGACCATGGAATGGAAATGGTTGAATAGTATCATTGAACATATTGGAACCACGAGCTAATGTTGTACATGGAAGTGTCAGACCGGAACCTGGAGCATAGGAGGAAGTGGAACCACGACCAGATGAACAGTGAACGCGGATTGCCAAAAACCACCCTGCCATTTCGCACCGCTTCTCCGGACCAGGTGGTATTTTCTGAATTGGAGCGATTCCATACAGGAATCGACACGTGGCAAGGGACCCATTTCAAAACTACCCTTTAAAGTGCACCTTCGCGCGTTATATATTGTACCAGGACATGGAGCGAAATGGACAGGAGCCATCGATCTGATGGGCCGACATCTGACGGTGATCACTCGCAGGACCCGCATGAAGTTTAAAGGAAGAGCCCGAGGGTTAACAAAGGTACAGTGTGCGCGTTTGATTGGTCCTTGATTGTACTGTGGGCCTGGGGCGGAGTCATATACAATGAATTTGGTTTATATTGTTTATTAAAGTCTGACGGGTTATTAATATATGGTGGAAGACTAAGGTTTCTAATTAATAAAAGATTGTCGATTATCTAATAATATATGAGTGGATATATTATATATAATGACTGTATATGTGAAGGGCATCGTAATATGTATATGGAATATGCATATATGGTTAAATATGCTAAGGGTCAATTTGCATTATTTTAATAACCAAAGTATTATGTTGATTATAATAGTTGTATATGGTTAATTGGCGCGATATGGAATATGAAATATGTGAATGGGGCCTAATACATGTACATGTAATGGACTGTCAGATTATAACTGAAGAATTGAGATATTAAAAATGACCAGACTTGTTTTTATTAAGTTTGCCAGCGTGGAATAAAGAGAACATGCGAGAGTGCTCGGATTGGGAAAATGACTGGACAATGAAATTTTGGGATGCATTTACACACAGTTAAGTGAAATATTGGAATTTACTGGGATAGTGAACAGATGAATAGACACAGAGGTGAACCAAGATATATAGAATAGTTGAATTGTATGTAAAGCAGCAATGGTTCTAGAGCAGTCCTAGAAAAGAAAATGCTATGACTTCCTCTGAACATCATGATAGAAAAAGAAAAAGATTAATGAGACAAAGATCAGATTCAGTATATTGATGATTGTTGTTGAAAACAGTGGAGAGCTCAATAATAGATGTCTCAATCATGGGTAAATGTGCAAGCTGAAGTGAAACCTCTGCATGGTTTACCAAAGTAATATCAATTGGTGTTTAGGTACAAGCAACATGCTTATTAATAGATTACCAAGCATTATCAGTGGAGCAGCGGTATGATACAGGTCCACAGGATCAAAGAACTATGGCAAAAGAACCTCAAGGCCCCTCTCTTAAGGTTAGTTACAAAACAGTATGAAGGCTGTTTGCTGGGTTTTCAATCAAACATCTTGAATATGCCTTCGTGGAAGTTCATCCTGATAGAACAACCAAAGTATCTGAAGAATAAAGGACTAGCTATGATTACCATCTAAAGCTAAAAAAAAATTTAAATACTACTTCAACACAAAGAATTTGCTGGTAATCAACCTTTAAAGAGAGATTGATTACTGACATATATACCTCCTTATGTCATAAATGAATTACTTGGTTGATAAGTGAGATTGACAAATACATTGAATGCAAGAAAAGTGAACCACAACTATAATAGACATATTGGCTTCATCACAATTGAACAAATGCTGTACTGTAGATGAGTATTGCAGAAGAAGACATATTCCATCTACAATCTTCCTCAACAGAAATATACTGGCTCACTACATCAGACTGAGACAGAAGTATATTTGAAGCCTTATCAGCATTTTAGTTTTTAAATCAAATGATGCATCTCTGGTTAGTTAAAGATAGTAAAATGTGTTCTATGAAGTGTCATTATCCTCACTTTCAGCTCTATACAAGTGAAAGGAGTCAGTGCTTTGGGATTGTATCAACTTGTAGTGTACATTCAAGAGCAATAATCCTCAAAGTTTTCTCTCAACAAGTCTTGTACATCACTTTGGAGCAGCATGTTACAAAGTCAGCAGAAGAGGGCCTAAACATAACTCAGAGAGAGGAAATGCATAAAGCAACCCTTTGCCATTGATGTCAAAGGGGGAGGAAGAGAAAAAAAAATAGGAGAAAGAGCAGGAAAATAGAGAAAATGTATTGCCATAAATGCCAAAGGAGGAGACTGTTGGAAATTTTGTCATTGATTGCAAAGGAGGTAGCAGATGCAGAGACAGGAACAGTTACAAGGAGACAAAGACAGACAATGGAGGCAGCAAAGAAGCAAACAGAGGAAGCAAAGGAGACAAGTAGAGGCAGAGGCAGAGGTGGAGCCGTTATCACAGCAGTAGAGGTAGAGGCAGAGCGACAGAAGCAGCAGAGGCAGAGGTAGAGGCAGAGCCATTATAATTCCGAGAATCGCCCAACCCGGAGGACAGATATATAATTTCGAGAATCATTACCCGATGGGCGTTACATATTTATACATAAACCTTATTTTGGGAATCGCATAACCCCAAGCGGCAAAGTATATATATATATATATATATATATATATATATATATATATATATATATATATATATATATATATATATATATATATATATATATATATATATATATATATATATATATATATATAAATTATTACGGGAATGCTTCTTTTACTAGAGGATATATATATATATATATATATATATATATATATCCATCACAATACATTTAAATGCCACGCATTTCATATTTTGCAATGGTCCAAGGCATATACATTAATATATATATATTTAAGTGGAGCGCATTATGATCAATGGAAAGGAAGTAATATAAAGTGGGACCCTCACCCAATCACATCGGAGAAAAGGTTGGCAGCGGAGCATAGTGACAAGAGCTCCGATTGAGTTCCGGACCTGATAGGGAATATAAACAGTGGCTTGATAAGTTTGAAATCCGGCTTAATTGCATCGGAAAGAAACAAACCATCGCAACACATATTAAAAGACTTGCGATTGCGATTAAGAGTTCGGACCCGATGGGCGTATAAACAATGGTTAATATATATTTGAATTCTGGCCTAATCGCATCGGAGATTATAAGAGCATTGGAACATGCAACAAAGAGTTGTGATTGCGATTGGAAGTTCTGGACCCGATGGATGTATGAATTATAATTCAAACGTGTTTGAAGTCCTTTCCCAATCGCATTGGCAAAATACAATGAACAGTGGCCAATCGCATCGAAGAATATAAGAGTTGCGATTGTGATTGGAAGCCTAGACCTGATGGGTGTATAAACGATGGATGATATATATTTGAAGTCCGGCATGATCGCATCGGAACAGCCCAATCGCAATCAGAGAAATCGAAAGAAGGTATAAGTGACTCAATCGCATCGGAGTTAGACTTGGCAAAGAAACATGCAAACGCAAGGTGCGATTGCGATCAATCGCAAACGGAGCAGGAGTGATCAATTGCAATCGGAGGAGACTCATTGCTTTGGGAAACGTGTCAAGTTGGCCCAAAATGATTTCTTATATGTTTAAAAAGTCTTCATTATATTACACTGAGAATTGATTTAAAAAGGAAGTTTGTATGTATGCTAAGAGTTGAAATTACTTATATAACTTTTATTATATGAAGAGCGGATTCTGTTAATATATATATATATATATATATATATATATATATTATATATATATATATATATATATATATATATATATATATATGTATATATATAACATTGTTGCGGTGGTATTAAACTATGTCGTGTGGTCTGTAGACCCATGGGCCTCAGCTTAACGGGAGGGCGATTATTAATATACGACTGTGATATATGTCCATTCCGCTTGCGGAATGTTCCACATCAACAAGACACTCGTGGCATGAAAAGCGTTGGAATATGGCCTAGAATTACAGTCAGCAAATTCATTTATATATAAAGCGCTGATATAAAAATGAAAAATGCAGTTACACAAATACAGAAGTTACGCAGCAACCATAAACAGAAAGGCATACAGAGAAGAGAAAGGGACAAAGACACAATCAGAGAAAAGACAAATGCGCAGCAAGCCAAGAGACAAAACGAATGAGCTGGAGTTCTCATTTAAATTTGAATGTAAATGTTTTATTTAAATTTATATTGTTGTGATGCATTGGCAAGTCTCCAGAAGAGAGCAAATATCCCATTGTCATATTAAAATAAGCACCTACAGTTACATTTTTCTGAGTGAGCTGAAAAGAGATGAGAAGGCAGAAGGCAAAGAGACATGGCCGTCCATTTCGAACTCCCAGTGGAATACAAACAGCCATGAAGTTTTTTTTGTATAAAATAGGGTAATGTCCAAGGGGAAAGTTGATGAAAGAGAGTGAGAGAAGAAGAAAGTGTGCAGAAGAATTAAAGAGAGTTGAAGAGAATAAGCAAGCTGCAAGAAGAATGTGAATAAGGAGGAGCTGAGCAAAGAAGAAGAAGGGGTTGAGCAGAGATTATGCAGGTTTGGTATAAGAGTTGATGAACAACAAAGAAGAAGGTACAGAACAGAGATGATATCCAAGGTAAATCAACAAGTGTTTTTCATTTGAAAGAGTAAGGAAGTTGGAGCTTCCCTATCAAGTTGTAGCTTGATATATGTTAGTTGTAGCTGACTGAGGTTGGAGCCTCCTGTAGGTTGGTGCCTGTAGAAAATAGATGGGAGTTGGTGCTTCCACATCAAGTTGTAGCTTGATAAAATGTCAGTTGTAGCTAACTGAGGTTGGAGCCTCCTGTAGGTTGGTGCCGCAAAATAGATGGGAGTTATGCTAGTGCCATATTTCTTGATAAAATGTCAGTTGTAGCTAACTAAGGTAGGAGCCTCCTGTAGGTTGGTGCCTGCAGAAAATCAGTGGTGAGAGGGAGTTGGAGCTTGCCTTTGCATCACAACAATAATAAGATGTGGTTTTCTCCCTTTATGGGTTTCCAAGTATATCTGGTGTCTATGTGCATGATGTCTATGTGTTGATATGATATATCTATTCTGCTAATACTTGCTACTAACATATTAAGACTGCTGGTACATTATCTAATCGACTTATTAGTTGCTGCTCATAAATAAAGATTGCTCACACATTATGTTGATCATGAAATGAAGGTGTTAATAAAGTAAAATAAGTTTTAAAGAAATTTTTTAAAAGTCCATGAATGTGTTAAACTGATTCACCCCCCCCTCTCAGTTTAACTAAGAGTTCAACAAGATCTTTGTGTTACTCTAGCATAGATACCAGCCAAAAGTCTAGTAATGGATATTGTGGTGGTTAACATTCCCCCTAAATATGGCATGCTTCTATCACGCTCATGGGGAGCCAAGCTTCAAGGCACCCTCCAAATGGATATGACCTATGCTACCATACCAGTCTTTAGTCAACCAAAAATATTGTATAGGGAAACTCATATGAAATACATGGTGAGAAGTCAAGAAAAGCCTGATAACTCCCCCCTCTACTCTATCCACTGAGACCTTGATTCATTTATCCTTTACAATTATGAAAAAATTAATTAAAAAGTAGCAGTTAATGAACAAATAGCTAAAAAATAAGAAGAAAAGGAAGAACAATCAGACCAAATAGAAAATGAAAAACACAAGTCTAAACCTGAACCTCTTTGGAACATGATTTTTTATGGTTCTTGTAGCAAAAATAGATTAGGAGAAGATGTTTGGGTACACAACACTAAGAACAACCACGCAGAGGGTCACTTTTACAAATTGAAGTTTTAGTGTACGAATAATATAGTAGAATATGAGGCATTCCTTCTAGGGTTGCAATTACTGAAGAAATTAGAAGCCAAAAGGATCTCTATCCATGGGGATTCTGAGCTAGTTATTAGGAGAAAGGTGCAGGTAAGTATAAAGGTAAGCTTCCATTTAAGTTCTTTAATTGTGGAAGAGTGGGGCACTATGCATCTAAATGTCCTCATAAGGAAATGGAGAATCAGTCAAGAGGGAAAGAGAAAACCAATTTCAGCAATAGGTCGAAAGGGAATGGATTTAATCGAAGATCATTCTATGTTTAACAAGACATCAATGCATATGAGAGCTTAGATGAATCCCTAAATGAAGAAGGAACATAAGAATTCATTTTGACAACCAAGGAAGAGCTTGAGGAATATCTCCTAGAATTTTAAGATGAAGGTGAGGTAGATCTTGAGGGGGAGCTAATTAGTTCCCTGGAGGAAATAACCAGACTTAAAATTAAGAGTAAGAAACAGAAAGAGATTCTTCTAAAATATGCAAATACAAAACCAAATTCAGAAGATCTTATTAAATTTAATATTGAACTAGAAGAATCAAGGGAAATAGAGGATATTCTTAAAAGAGAAATAAAGCAGAAAAATCAGGAGCAAGAAAATCTCGAAGAGGAAGTGGTAAGCCTAAGGAAGAAATTAGAAAAGTTCCAAATTGAATTAACTATGAATATTTATCAAATGAAAAGCTTTGGTCATTTGGAAAAAAATCTTAATGCCCAAAGATCTCCTCATATAAAGGCTGGGATAGGATATGAAGGAGAAACCAGCAAATCCAAGGTAGAAGATAACAAGAATATCATATTTGTAAAAGTTGTAAGGGATAATGAAGCAGCAAAAAGGGAATCCACATAATTAGAAACCAGCAAGACCATGATATATAACGAAACAATCAGAAACAAGCAGCAGCCTCAAGTGACAAAGAAAGAAATGAAGAAACAATAAATTGCAAAAAAACTCATGCGCTCCTAAGGATGAATTAAACCAATTCGAAAGATGTTAAAGGAGGTTCCTTCCTCCTGTGAGAATTATCACTTGCTTTGCCTGCCACAAACCTGGACATGTTGTGGCATACTTTAAGATAAATAAAATCCAATCCAACCAGCAAAATATGTAACAAACAAAAAGATTACCTCAAACAACTCTCTCTACCAGATACAGATACTACTTCCATGGGTATTGTTTTTATTGTAAAGGGTTTGGTCATAAAGCCATGGAGTGAAAAACGCATATATAGAGACTGGTGTATGGAAACTCAAGGGGAATTAAGAACAATGGTGGATTCACTCATATACATAATCCATTCAAAAATACAATCAAATGTTTTTGCTGCCATAAAATTGGGCACAAGTCTCATGAATGTCCTCTCAAATACTGTGGTCCATCTCCTTAGTAAATTTACCAAACAAATAGCTAAATTCAATGAAAAAAGAAGATAAATAAGTGTGATATGGTTCTAATAGCTCAAGATCAAAAAATCCAATGGTATGTAGACAGTGGGTGCTCAAAAAATTATGACTAGAGACCGAAGCAAGTTTATAACTTTTGATGAAAAGAAATATGGAAATGTAACATTCAGTAATGATAGAGAAGGGAAAATTAAGGGAAAACGCTTAATCAGCCTGAATAATGGAAGAGCAAAGGCTTAGGATGTACTATCTGTGGATGGTATAAAATCTAATCTGCTAAGTCTCAGTCAAATGTGTGATAAACGTTGTGAGGTCCTTTTCAGAGCCCAAGATTGTGAAGTAAGGTCTATCACCACAGGAAAGATCTTGATCAAATATGTTCGAACAGAGAGTAATGTCTGTATATTAGAAGAAGAGAATGAAGCGTGCCACATCGGAAAACTTGACGAATCTTGGCTATGGCATAGAAGATTCGGACATCTAAACTTTGACCACATCAACAAACTGAGCAAGAATAAAGTTGTCAGAGATTTTCCTGCAATAAAGAAGCCTCCAAATACCATATTTAAGTCCTACCAACTAGGAAAAAAAATAGCACTTCATTCAAAGCTAAAGACAAACTATCTACAAGTAAGCCTCTTCAACTTGTACACATGGACCTGTGTGGACCTTCAAGAACTAATGCACCAGGTGGAGAATCATATTTCATGGTGATAATAGATGATTTTTCTAGATTGATGTGGGTGGCATTTCTCAAATATAAATCTGAAGTGTTTGAGAAATTAAAGATATTCAAGGCACTGGTAGAAAATCAAACTGGATGTAAGCTAAAATTCATCAGATTAGACAAAGGAGGTGAATTCACTGACGATGATTTTTCAGACATGTGCAATGAATGTGGGATAAAGCAACAATTTACAATTGTAGGTACACCTCAACAGAATAGAGTGGAAGAGAGGAAAAATAGGTTAGTACAACAGATTGCCAGAGCCATGATGCAAGAAAGTAACATTCCCCAAACCTACTGGGGAGAAGCAGTACACACAGCTTTTCATATTCTTAACAAAGCTCATCTTAGACCAAATTGTGACAAGAATCCATATGAATTGTGACATGGAAAACCGACATCAATCAAGCACTTTAGAATATTCATTTGGTAGGAAATGTTTCATAAAGAATAATGATGAAAAATTGGTGGAGTATGATCCAAGAGATGATGAAGAAATATTTTTGGAATGTGCATCCAAGAGTAAGGGATATAGGTGTGACAATAAAAGACTGATTAAAATTGTGGAAAGAATTGATGTGATATTTTACAAAGATATGCCAAACAGAACTAGAAGCACAAACTGCGCCAATCCCCAAGATGATCATGAATATGAGAACCAAGAAAATGAATAACAGAGCAAGAAAACAGAATATAATGAATCAAACTCAAAACAAACCTCAAGACACACTCTGAAGAACCATCCAGAAGATCAAATCATTGGAGACAAGAGTGTAGGAGTCCAAACTATAAGGAAACTACCTGAATAGACCGAGGAAGTGTACCTAGCCATGCTATCATAGATAGAACCAAACAATTTCGATGAAGCCAAAAAAGACAAAAATTGGGTAAATTCTATGAATGAAGAACTACACCAAATTGAGAAGAACAACACCTGGGAGTTGATGTCAAGAACCACTGGGAAAAATCTCATTGGAACAAAGTGGATATTCAAGAATAAGATGAATGTACAAGGTCAGGTAATCAGAAATAAATCCATACTTGTATGCAAGGGATAATCTCAAATCGAAGGAATTGATTATTATGAAACTTTTTCCCTTGTAGCAAGAATGGAAGCAATCAAAATGTTTTTTTCTTTTGCAATATATCATGATTTCAAGTTATATGAAATGGATGTGAAGTCTTCCTTCTTGAATGGAGATCTAGAGGAAGAAGTCTACATGGAACAACCTGAAGGATTTTCCTTAACAGATAAACATGACTATGTGTGCATATTAAATAAAGCCTTATATGGCCTCAAACAAGCTCCATGTGCATGGTATTCTAGGCTAAAGTAATACTTAAAAAAACAAGGTTTCAAAAAAGGAGTAGACAACAATCTGTACATAAAGGCTGATGAAAATGAACTCTTAATTGTAGTAGTATATGTATATGACATCATGTTTGGTAGAAAAAGAATGAGTTAGCAAAAGGATTTTCAGAAGAGATGAAGTCATAATTTGAGATGTCTATGATTGGAGAGATTACATCTACTCAGGACTTGAAATTCTATAAAATAACATAGGAATATTCATTTCACAAAAAAATACTTAAGGGACATGTTGAAAAGGTTCCAAATGGAAGACTGCAAACCTGTGTCAACTCCCATGATCATTGGAAGCAAGCTATGTGCTGATGATGGATCTGGAGATGTAGATCAAAGACTTTACATATCTATGATAGGAAGTTTGCTATACCTAACTGCCTCTAGACCAGACATTATGTTGGTAGTAGGACTTGTGGCAAGATATCAAGCGGCACCAAAAAAAAATCACTTGCTACCAATCAAGAGGATATTCAGATATCTGCAAGGAAATGCACATTATGGCATATGGTATCTGTAACACAAATACTTCACATTGACAGCATATAGAGATGCAGATTGGGCCAACTGTGTGAATGACAGGAAAAACACAAGTGGAGGTGCATTTTATTTGGGAGAAAGTTTGGTGGGATGGTTAAGCAAGAAGAAAACATCTGTCTCACTTTCTATAGAAGAAGCGGAATACATAGCAACAAAAACTTGTTGCACACAAGTAATGTGGATGAAAAAAACTCTCCAAGACATGAAGGTAAGCATCAATGAACTCATTTCTACCAAATGTGACAATACAAGTGCAATAAGTATATCAAAAAATCCAGTACTTCATTCAAAAACCAAGCACATCCCAATGTACCACTTCCTCAGAGAAAAAGTAGCAAAGAAAATAGTAAATATGGAGTATGTATCAACAAAGGAACAAACATCAAACATATTAAAAAAAACTCTTGTTAGAGAATGATTCAAATATCTAAGAGACAAACTAGGGGTAGTTTCTGCAAATGATACTCTCTGATACGATCAGAAAAAAATAATAATAATAAAAATATGATGACACACCAGCAAAGAATGCCATATAAGGAACATAAATAGTGCAGTAGATAAGTCATTATTAGACAAGAAGCATCATTCCTGGGGGAGAGCAACCCATAAAAGGTGTCACAGAATAACTAGAACTATGGAGCAACGGTATGGTATAGGTCCTTAAGATTAGATTATTACGACATAAGTACAGAACATTCTATGGTGACAAGCCTTCCATGTAATCTCAATAATGTTCAAAGTGTTCTCCCAACAACTCTTCTACACCAGTCTGGAGCAGCAAGGTATAAAGTCAAAATAAGAATGCCTAAACACAACTTAGAGAAAGGAAATGAAAAGAGAGAAACTACGCTAGGAAATGTGCAACCCTTTTCCATTGCTATCAAAGGGGGAGGAAAAGCAATCAGAAGAAGAAATTCTCTTCTAAAAAGAAAGCAGAGGAATAAAGAAACTTCTCAGAATGAAAGGAGAAGGGAGTCCTGGAGGAGGTATTGGAGTATTGGTGGATGTGTTGCCATCAATTCCAAAGGGGGAGACTGTTTGAAATATTTTCATTGATGGAAATGAAGAAACCAAAGCAGCAGAGAAGAAACAAAGAAACAGAGGCAGTAGAGGCAGCAAATGTAGCTAAGAAGTTATGGCAGAAAAGGAGCAAAGGCATCAACTCAGCAAAGGAACAAAGTCATGAACATGTTAGGTTAGTTAAGGTAGAAAAATAAGAAAATAAGTAGCAAAAGCAGCAGAGAAGTAGCAAAGAAGAAAAGGCAACAAAGGAAGAAAAGGAAGCTAAGAATTTAAGGCAGAAAAGGAGCAAAGGCAACAACTCAACAAAGGAACAGAGTCGTGAATGTGTTGGGTCAATTAAGGCAGGAAAAGCAGCAAAGGCAGAAAAGGCAACAGAGAAGCAGAAATGGCACGCACAAAGAGTAATAATCCCAAGTCAGAATGAATAAAAATATAAGAACAATCTCAGGAGAGATCAATGCGTTAAAAAAATAAATAAAGAGATCAACACATTTAAAAACTAAATAAAGCTCAGGAAGGATAGCAGAGATGCAAATTAGCGGTGGTCGTTGAAAGTAGAAAAATTGACTAAGGCAGAAAAACTTAGAATAATTGAAGAACAATCGAATTTGCAAGAAATAATGAGGTTCATTAGATGAGGCACAGATCAATGGTGGGGATCATCTCGCAAACCCGTGAAGACTTCGCACATATCAGGATTTAGCGGACAAAGTTAAGATTTCACACAGTAAGTTATTTAACCAGTGATGTGAAGTTGATCAGAAAAACAAGTGTGGACCGTCTGATCCCTTAAATAACAACAATGAATATAAAATCACAACGGGAGTGATTTCGCAAATCACAACTCTTAGAGTTTAGTGTTAAGGCATCGCATGGTAAATTAAAGTATTTGTGATAAAAAGTGGAGAAGACACGTGTTGTGAAGTGCGATGTATTGTGAGTGGTCTAGGATTGTGGGACCATAAAACCCATGTTTTATGTATATGCAAGGGATTTCTATTATATGTGGTATGTTATAAAGTTTACATTGTTTGATTGCTAAAGTATGTATGTGGAAACAAAAAAAATTTGATATTACAATCCACTGTGTTAAAAGGGAGTCTATGTGGGTTTAGAGAAAAGGCTGAACGCGGAAGAAAAAACTCAGGTAACAAAAGAAAAGGGTGAACACAACAATTAAAGGCTTGGGTAAGTGAAAGGACCCGACCTCATGCAGAACAGTGCAACAACATGAGTCAAGTTGGGCAACAAGGGTAGTTATGCAACATAGTTGAAATATAACTGTAGAAATAGAAAAGAAAAAGGAACAACAACAAGAAGAGGAAAATCACACAACAAAGCTAAGAAGTTGAATGGGCTAAATAGATGGGAGTTGGAGCTTGCCTTTGATTCACAGCAATAATAAGATGTGGTTTTCTCCCTTATGGGTTTCCACTTATATATGTTGTCTATATGCATGATGATTCTGAGCTGATGTGATGTATTTAATTTTCTTAATACTTGCTACTGACATATTAATATTTTTGTTTCATTATACATTAATTTGATCATGAAATGAAGGTGTAAATAAGTTTAAAAGAAATTTTTAAAAGTAAATAAATGTATTAAATTGATTCACCCCCCCTCTCAGTTTAACTAAGGGTTCAACATCTCAGTCTTGGGAAACGGGGGGAGTAATAACACGTTAAATATACTTGGAGTGATTTATCTCAGGAATGAACTTACCGATCAAGTATACGTTATACTCATCAATATTGTTAAAAAATAAAGAGGTAGTGACTAGTATGGTTGGGGAAATTGTGAAAACATGGGATTCCATTTTGCTAAATGGTAGTGAGTCGCTCTCGAACACGAAAATTTTCCATTTCATATATGTGGCTATTGGGTTTAGTAATCTACTTTTCTTTTGGTTATAATACCACTTTCAGAGCCTTCGTTCTGGTTTTGGGTCAATGCTTCCAACTCCATTGAGTTACATTATGTGTTTAAGAGAAGTCCTTCAATTGATCTCTGGTACAATACTCTTAAGCCTTCATTTTATGTCTGCCTTTTGTAATATTCCTAAATTAGCTTTAGCTAATATGAATATTAATTTTGCCTGGTTTATTTTGCATTTCATGTTTGATGAATAAATTTTAAAGGAGGACATGTAAAACTCCTGAAAAACCAAGAATAAATCAATGCCTATGTGAACAGAGACATATTTGGGCTATGTGAATAAAATCCTTCAGGTGTGAATGGGTCTAAATCACAAGAATGGGTCACCTTTGACCAAGTCAACAACGCAGTCTAGATGCGTTGAACCTCTTTGAGGGACAACACAGTTCTAGAAGGGTATTCTAAATGTGAAAGGGACTAAACCAATGAAGTGGTTTAGGGTTTAGCAAGACTTCTATATTATAAAAGGAAGAGGAGGGTAGCAAGAAATAGTTTTTGAAGCTTATCATTTCTTAAGGTATTGTCTGCTAAGACATCCCTTGTTGGGTCTTCTTGTTCAATGGAATCCCACCTCCTTCCTTGAGCATTTCTTGGAGAAGAACTATTCTAACCTGTCCACTATCAGGCTTGGGCCAAGATTCACCTTAAATCTATAGCACTGCTCCTGTTGAGGGTTGAGCTATCCTTGTGAGTTGCAGCAAGTGGAGGACTAGATCTACTCAGATCTAGATGATAGAAATGGCTCTCTCAGTCAGTGTCTTTTAACCTCTTGGAAGAGTTCATTAGCTGATTGTGCTTAAAAAATACACCTTGGAATTATGCCAAATCATTCTCAGAGGCTACAACGAAGTTCCTCTCCCTGGACTATGTTATCTGCAAAGGAGAAGTTTCAGGGTGTTTTTTCTGCATTTTGGAGGAGAGATCTCCGGTGTTAGGAATCTTCCTGTAACTGTGGTGATCCATGGATTGGCCATCCAATCCATGTTTGTTTCATATATTATCTACTGTAACATTGTATTATTCATAATTTGTGAATCATTTTGCAGATCTGCAACCTTAGATCTCAGATCTACTCTTTGTGCTTCATGTTTTGCACAAAACCCCAAGGGGAATGTATAGATCAACATTTCTTGTACACATATCTGTATTAGATCTAAATTTTTATGTACAGATCTAATATATATCTGAAGAATTAATAAACTATTGCTTCAGCCGTAAAAATAATGCTGCCATGGTTATGCAGTCTTTTCTCATGGTTGTACCACCTTAATTCTAAGGATTTCTCCTGTATTGTTTCATTCTTTCTCTTGTGCAATGTATGGACTGTAATATACTTCTAATTTGATATTAGATATATTATTTCTGAACCTCTATATCAGCCTCCTATTGTGCTTCATTGGATCTACGTTATTTCTGAAGCAATCCTTTGCATACAGTTGCAGCCCCTCTCTTTGGGTGATTTTTCAGCTAGACTAGTTTGTAGGAGATCTGTTTAAGCCACCTAGTCTGATTTGTTTTTTCTCTCCTTATGGATTTAGATCTTAGATGAGATGATATAAGGGATCCAAGAGCTGCAAACTCATTTCTATGCACATTATTCTCATAAGTGCGTTATTTCAGCAGGCTTGCTGAGCTGTTCCAGATTTGGAATATTACAGCGGTATCAGAGCAAGATCTTTGGCTCATCCTATGGGCTTCAAGAAAAAGTGATGTATAGAAAGTATCAAGGTAAAAATTATGGAGAGGATGAGATTTCTCTCATCAGTTTTCAGATCTAAGAAGAAAGCAGCAGAAGAAGAGAGAAAGAACAGTGAAATTCCTAGAAATTTTCAAGAGCAGAAAAATATTCTGATCAGATCTACAGGATCTATACATGAGGGAAATTATAAATCCTCATATAATGGATATTTGCACTCATCCATATCACCTAAGATTCAAATTTCTATTAGTTATTTCTTCATGAAGAGGAAGAAAGGAGGTGTACCCGAGAAGGAGACTCTTAAAGAGTATTTGGAGGAGTATGAAGCTCAATCCAAGGAGTTCAAGGATGAATTGAACATCCAAGGGTTATGCAAGTTCAAGGAGAGCAAAGGCACAAATGAGGAGCAGCATGGTATGGGTAGATTCCATCTATCTATCTTTGAGGGATCACCTAGACATCCAATGAGGGCTTTGGTGGAGGAGCTAGACAACTTTGTGCAGCAACATCAAGTTTCAGAAGTTGAAGCCATCAAAGTGGCAGCACTGCATTTTGAAGGTAAAGCATATGCTTGGTGGTTGTTTGAGTCCTTTTCCTTTAATAATGCATATACACCTACTTATGCAAGGTTTATTGCAATATTAATAGAGAGGTTTGATGAAGCTCCAGGTGTAACATATTTTTTTGACACTATCAAACCCTATCAGTCAAAGATTTTGCATGAGTTGGAAGGGCCTATGAATCCAAATCTATTTCTAAAGACCATGGAAGAAGGTGTGATTTTTTTTTATGCCTTTCCAAGTGAAATTTCCTCCTTCACTAGATGACCAAGATCTAAAGTCTCTTGTTGATGATGAGGAAATTTCAGTTATTGGAGAGGAGAAAGGGAAGGCAGGAGATAACGCAGTCATGAAAATGGCACCTCAAGCACCTCATGAAGAAGAGGATGGAGCACTTGCTCCAAGGGAAGAAACTCTTGCACACTTGCAAGGAGTTCCACAAGGTCTCACACATAGAGCTCTTGGCATAACACATGAGCAGCATGTACCATCATTGTCAAATGAGATCTTGAAGAGAGGAGAAGGAAAAGAGGAAGAAGGGCCTCATGAGATGAAAAGCATGGATCCTTCTCCATTCCAAAGCTTGGCAAAAAAAATAAGGCAAGAGGAATTATGCAATAAAGTTAGGGGCAAATCTGTCTACCTACATCCTCATTCTACTATATGCCTTGACACCACTTTGCAAGGAGGTATTCTACCAGGAGCACCTCTTGATGGGAAGAAATCTAAATTTTTATATCAACTATGGGTAGCATATGCATACTTGGCTAAGGAGGGAGCCTTGGGAGAATCTAGCACAGCGCAGAGAATCTCTCATGAATTTATAAGAGAGATGAGAAATTTCCTAGAAAGGGCATTGCTAACTCCCACTCAGATATCTACGCTGAGAGAGGAGAAAGCAGAGATCTATGATGGCATGAGCATGAGGACACATGGAAACTTCATATCTTTAGGGAAGCCCATGATCTCTTCATTCACAAAGAATAATTTTGAAGATGGCAAAGGGATCCTAACCCTCTTGTATATATGGGTCAAAAGGAGGAAGTTTTAGAAAACAAGGACTTTCCAAGGGGAAGTTGATTTCCATATGCTTCAATCTTGTCTTGAGCAAGATCAGCTGCAAATGGGGCAGCAAAAGGGAGATTATGATTCTCCAACATGTTATTTTGATATCAAGGATGTCAAAGATGGGAGCCATAAGAAGACAAGGGTTGCATTTCAAACCTCTACAATGTTGTCATTCTTGGAGAGCTTGGATCCTTATTAGGGTTCCCAACTCATGATGGAATACTCCAAGGACCTTTTCACATGTGGGGTTGTTGCTGGGGAAGTAGTGGATGAAAGGTTCAAGGTGGTTGATGGAGTTATCTATTTCTATAATCTTATTCTTTTGGTTAGTGACTCCAAGATCAAGGAGAGACTACTAGATGCCACCTATAAGATCCTGCTTTCCAAACCCACTGGTTTTGTTAGAGCATATCATACTCTCTTGGGTGGTTTAATATGGGAAGGTTTTAAATAAGAGGTGCACTCTCATATGAATATGTGCATGGATTACTTGGTAAAGGAGGAGGAACATAACTCTTGGGAAAAGCCATCATTCACATCTCCTTACTCATTGAGTGTGAGAGGGAACTCATCCATGAGTTACCCCACTGATGTAAAACAAGTATATAGAGGGACTTGTATTTCTGAATGTTATCATGTATCTCCTATATGCTTATATTTTCTAACAGTCATTTGCAGAACATTGGTCCAAAATGGGGCACTATTTATGAGCGGTTTCATGGGCTACTCAAGGCCATGAACTATGTTGATGCGGGTCATTCTTTAGAGGATCTTGGAAAGTTATTTTGTCCTTCATGGTGTGATTCTTTTACACCAACTATGATGCATATTCTCCAAGAATTCCAAAGGAATTGGGAAGAAAACAAGTGTTGGGGGAGGAATTTGTCATATCCTATTCTATGGCAGTTGAGGGTGAAACTGCGTTGGTTGCACATGAGGGAACATCTTCCTTCTCATTTATCATACATGGCAGCTAGCATGATTCTAATCATGATCCCACATGCTGAATATGTTCTTATCTTTGTTGGGGGCATGGTTGGGGGAGAGGCACACTTGTTGGAGGTGTCCTTGGGGAAGGGAGTGTTGGAAATGTTGCCATTGATGGCAAAGGAGGTAGCAGATGCAGAGACAGGAATAGTTACGAGGAGACAAGTAGAGGCAGAGGCAGAGGTGGATCCGTTATCACAGCAGTAGAGGCAGAGGCAGAGTGACAGAAGCAGCAGAAGTAGAGGCAAAGGCAGAGCGACAGAAGCAGTAGAGGCAGAGGCAGAGGTAGAGTCATTATAATTCCGAGAATCGCCCAACCCGGAGGACAGATATATAATATTCCAAGAATCATTACCCGATGGGTGTTACATATTTATACATAAAACTTATTATGGGAATCACATAACCCCAAGCGGTAGAGTATATATATATATATATATATATATATATATACAAAAATTATTCCGGGAATCGCCTAACCTGCTGGAGGATACATATATATATATATCCATCTCAATACATTTAAATTCCGTGCATTTCATATTTTGCAATGGTCCAAGGAATATACATTAATATATATATTTAAGTGGAGTGCGTTATGATCAATGGAAATGAAGTAATATAAAGTGGGACCCTCACCCAATGGCATCAGAGAAAAGGTTAGCAGCGGAACATAGTGACAAGAGCTCTGATTGAGTTCCGGACCCGATATGGCATAAAAATAATGGCTTGATAAGTTTGAAATCCAGCTTAATCGCATCGGAAAGAAACAAACCATCGCAACACATATTAAAATACTTGCAATTGTGATTAAGAGTTCGGACCCAATGGGCGTATAAACAATGGTTAATATATATTTGAATTCCGGCCTAATCACATCGGAGATTATAAGAGCATCGGAACATGCAACAAAGAGTTGCGATTGCAATTGGAAGTTCCGGACCTGATGGATGTATGAATTATAATTCAAACCTGTTTGAAGTCCTTTCCCAATCGCATCGGAAAATAACAATGAAAAGTGGCCAATCGCATCGGAGAATATAAGAGTTGTGATTGCGATTGGAAGCCCAAACCCGATGGGCGTATAAACGATGGATGATATATATTTGAAGTCTGGCATGATCGCATCGGAACAACCCAATCGCATCGGAGATTATAAGGGCAGCGGAGTGTACAAACCAAAACTTGTGATTGCGATTGAAGCTCGGACCCAATGGGCTTATAAACCATAAGTAACAAGTATTTGAAGTTCGGCATGATCACATCGAAACAACCCAATCACAATTGGAGAAATCGAAAGAAGGTATAAGTGACTCGATCGCACCGGAGTTAGAGTTGGCAAAGAAACATGCAAATGCAAGGTGTGATTGCGATCAATTGCAATTGGAGGAGACTCATTGCATCGGGAAGCATGTCAAGTGGGCCCAAAAGGAGTTCTTATATTTTTAAAAATCTTCATTATATTACGCTGAGAATTTATTTAAAAAAGGAAGTTTGTATGTATGCCGAGAGTTGAAATTACTTATATGTATATATGAAAGGGCGTTGTTATATATATATATATATATATATAACATTGTTGCGGTGGTATTAAACATGTGCTGCGTGGTCCGTGGGTTGTATGTATATGCCTCAGCTTAATGGGAGGGCGATTATTAATATACAACGATTGTGATATATGTTCATTCCGCTTGCGGAACTTCCACATCAACAAGACACTTATTCTATGAAAGATGTTGGGATATGCCCAGATTTAAAAGGCAGCAGTTACACCTCAGCAAAGGACATAAAAGCAAACAAAGCTGAAAAGAGATAAAGCACAGTCAAAGAAAAGACAAATGCGCAGCGATCCAAAAGGCTGTATGAGTGAGCTGGAGCTCTCATTGTAATTAAATGTAAATATTTTTAATTGATTTATATTGTTGTGATGCATTGGCAAGTCTCCTGAGGAAAAACAAAGGTCCCACTATAATATTAAAATAAGCACCTACAATTACATTTTTTGGAGTGAGCTGGAAAAGAAATGAAAAGGAAGAAAGCGAAGAGGTATGGCTGTCCATTCCAAATTCTTTGAGGAATGCTAACAATCACAAGAAAATTCTTATAAATAATATCATCTAGATATGCAAGAAAAAAATAAGAGAGAGAAAATATAGAGAATGTTGAACATAGAAGAAAAAAGCAGAGAAGATTAAGAGAAGTAAGAGAAGCTACAGAACAGAGCTGATATCTGATGGAAATCAGCATACATTCAGTATGTTAAATTGAGGAAGTTGGAGCTTCCCTACCAAGTTGCAGCTTGATAGCTGTCAGTTGTAGCTGACTGAGGTTGAAGCCTCCTGTAGGTTGGTGCCTGCAGAAAAATTGAGGGGAGTTGGAGCTTCCTTGCAAGTTGTAGCTTTCAGAATTGAGGTCGGAGCCTCCTGTAGGTAGGTGCCTGCAGAAAACAGTGGTGAGAGGGAGTTGGAGCTTGCCTTTGCATCACAACAATAATAAGATGTGGTTTTCTCCCTTTATGGGTTTCCACTTATATCTGGTCTCTCTGTGCATGATATTTATGTATTGATCTGATATGTATCATCTGCTTAATACCTGCTGCTTTCATATTAAGTTTACTGTTATATTTTACTAACACTTGCTGCTTACATTTGAATATTACTCTCACATTAAATTGGATATGAAATGAAAGTGTAAATAAGTTTAATGAAAAGTTTTAAAAGATCAGGAATGTATTAAACTGATTCACCCCCCCCCCTCTCTTAGTTTAATTAAAGTTTCAACAATTGGTATCAGATTTGGTTCCTTTGTATCAGTCTAACAACTGAAAGGAGATCCTAGGTTTCCAAGATGGCTAGTAAAGAAGGATGCTCAACCAATAAAGCCCCTTTCTTCATTGGTGAAAATTATGCTTTCTGGAAAATCAAAATGAGGAAATAGATAATGTCTCTAGGAATAGAAGTCTGGGCTGCTGTGGAATTAGGATATGCCCCAAAGGCAACTGACACAGAGAAAGAAACAAAACAAGATTTTGTGACTAATGCAAAAGCCATGAATGCCATCCTGAATGGATTGTGTGAAGCAGAGTTTATCAAAGTAATGCACAAAGACACTACCAAAGAAATATGGGATACTCTTGAGAACATACATGAGGGAGGCAAGAAAGTAAAAACTGCCAAACTTCAAGTCTATAGAGCCCAGTTTGAGAACTTAAAAATGAATGATGATGAAGACATTGCCAGTTTCTTCCTAAAAGCTGCAGAAATTATTAACAATATGAAAGCTCTTGGAGAAAAAATGCTAGAAAGTATAATTGTGTAAAAGATTCTAATATCTCTTCCATCTAGGTTTAATCCAAAGGTGTCTACAATAGAAGAAACAGCTGATTGGGAGACCTTGACCATGAACCAACTACTTGAAAATATAACAGCCTATGAAATGAGACTCCCACAGAAGAAGCCAAGTACGAGGGAAGCAGCCTTTAAAACAGAAAAGAATACAGAAGGAGAGGAAGAAATATGCTCTTGCTCAGATGAAGAAGAAGTAAAATTTGTCAAGAAACTGGATAGAGGCTCAGGTAAATACAAAGGTAAACTTCCTTTCAAGTGCTTTAACTATGGAAGATTTGGACACTATGCTGCTAAGTGCCCTCACAAGAAAGCAAGGAATCAGGCTCAAGAGTCAGAGAAAAATAAATCAAAGAACTGGCAGAAGGGAAAGAAGTTCAACAGAAAATCCTTCTATGCTCAACAAGACAGCAGTACATCTAAAGATTCAGATGAACCCTCAAGTGAAGAAGGAACCTCAGAATTTTTATTGATGGCCATAGAAGATCTTGAGGGACTCCTACTAGAAGATGAAGAAGAAGAAGGGGAAGTTGACCTTGAGGGGGAGCTAAGAAGTGCACTGGAGGAGATTGATAGACTCAAACTGAAGTGCAGAAAACAAAAGGATATTCTTCTCAAGTATGTAAGAGAAGAACAAAACTCAGAAGTCCTCATGCAGCTGAAGGTATAGCTTGAAGAATCCAAGAAGATAGAAGACATGTTACTTCAGCAAATCAAGGATAAAACCCAAGAACAAGAGAAACTGGAAGAAGAAGTAGTATGTCTCAGGAAGAAACTAGAAAATTCTCAAAGGAAAGTGGTTATAAACTCTTCTCAAACAACAAGCTCTAATATGTTGATTGAAATTTTGGTTGCTCAAAGATCCCCTATGATAAAAACTGGAATAGGCTATGAAGGAGAATCAAGTAAACAAAGAAAAGGTTGACAAGGAGATTATTTTTGTAAAAGCAAAGAAGAATGATGAAGCAGCTCAGACAATTCCTACAAAAGAAGAAACATGTAATAAGGATGACAGAGATCAGAAGAAACCTCTAGTAACAAAGAATGCAATAAATACGAAGACAACAGAAAAAGGATCATATGCCCCTGAGTATGTCAAGTCTGGAAGCCATCAAAAGAGATTATTCCCTCCTATGAAGAATGCCACCTATTATGTCTTCCACAAGCTGGGACGCATTGCTACATATTTTCATGCAAGGAGGAGTAATTCAAACCTGCAAAAGATGCAAACAGTGAAGAGACTATCTCAAACAAACAAATGGAGAAAACAACCTTACATCAGGTATGCAAATAATTTTTATGGTTATTGTTTTTATTGTAAGAAATTTGGCCATAAAATTATTGAATGTAGAAATTATGGACAAAGATTGATGTTCAACACCTCAAGGAGGTTTATGAATCAAAGAATTTTTTTTCATCCTCACAATTCTGCAAAAACTATGATCAAATGTTGTATGTGCAATCAAGTTGGACATATTCCCTCCAAATGTCCTCTGAAAGGATGTGATTCATCAACTGACAAAAGACACCAAACAAAAGGATGCCTCCAGTGGATAAAGAAGGAGAATAAATGTGACTTGGCTCTAACTTCTCAAGACCTGAAAAGCCAGTGGTACCTGGATAGTGGTTGCTCAAAACACATGACTGGAGACAGAAGCAAGTTTATAACTCTTGATGAAAAGAAATCTGGCAATGTTACTTTTGGCAATGATAAATCAGGAAAGATCAAGGGAAAAGGCTCAGTCAGCATAGACAATGGCAGAGGAAAGGCCCAAGATGTACTATTTGTGGATGGACTAAAAGCAAATTTACTGAGTGTGAGTCAGATGTGTGACAAAGGGTGTGAAGTTCTTTTTAGAGCACAAGATTGTGTAGTCAGGTCAAGCACAACAGGAAAGACTCTACTCAAAGGTGTTCGAACAGAGAGTAATGTGTACATAGTGAAAGAGGAAGATGAAGCCTGCCATCTTAGCAAACTTGAGGAGTCATGGTTATGGCATAGGAGACTGGGACATCTCAGTTTCGACCATATCATCAGACTGAGCAAGAAGAAAGCTGTCAGAGATATGCCAGAAATAAAAAGACCTTCAAATACCATATGCAAATATTGTCAATTGGGAAAAAAAACTCGCACATCCTTTAAATCCAAAGATGAGCTATCAACAAGAAAACCACTCCATCTTGTGCACATGGATCTGTGTGGACCTGCTAGAACTAAGACACCAAGTGGAGAATCCTACTTCATGCTGATAATAGATGATTTCTCTAGAATGACATGGGTTTATTTTCTCAAGAAAAAATCAGAAGCACTGGAAAAATTTAAGATATTCAAAGCATTAGAAGAAAATAAAATAGGATGCAAACTAAAATGTGTTAGGTAAACATGACTCGGGGTAGAGTCAATGTGGACTAGGGTAAACAGTGGTGGTTTTGGGGCACATGGTTTTGTGCACCCATGGTTTTGACTCATGGTATTGCATGTGATGGAGCCTATAAAAGGGCTGGAAAGACTTCATTGTAATGCAGGCCTGGAGGTGAGCGGTGAAGGCTCACTTGGCCGGATTGGCCAGGGTTTTGGCCAATGCTAATGAAATTTCATTAGGATGGGTTTTTTCCCCGGATTTGGGGTTTTCCCGGATAAACATTGTGTTTATGTTCATGATTTGTTGCTGGGTTCTTTCATGGTTATGTTTATTTATTTCTCTCTCAGTAAATTCTTTATTTTCTCCCTAAATGTTTATTATTTCTGCCGGTAAATTCCTAACAACTGGTATCAGAGCTATGAAGATCTGAAATCTAGAATGAACTGCCAAGTTGAGTGATTTTGCTAGTTTGCTGCTATTGCATGAAATTTTCTCTTGGACAGATCAGTGTGTGAGTATGATGGAACACAAGCGTGTGGGTGAAATACGCTCAGTGGGAGGAGAGTCAAAAGGACTTTGCCCGTGCGAGATCCGTGTGGGAAAGGGCCCTGGAAGTCGATTACCGAAACCCTACTCTGTGGCTTCGCTATGCCGAGGTGGAGATGAAGCACCGCTTCGTAAACCATGCCAGGAACATCTGGGACCGGGTTGTGTCGCTGCTGCCCCGCATCGTTCAGCTCTGGTATAAGTACATCCACATGGAGGAAATGATGGGCAATGTGGCCGGTGCTCGCCAGGTATTCGAGCGGTGGATGAATTGGGAGCCTGATCACCATGGTTGGGCAGCATACATCAAGTTTGAGCTCAGGTATAATGAACTGGACAGAGCCAGGGCCATCTATGAGAGGTATGTGCAATGCCACCCTACTGTCAAGTCTTGGATTCGCTATGCCAAGTTTGAGATGAAGAATGGTGAGGTTTCCAAGGCCCGGCGGAGCTATGAGAGGGCAGTCGAGCAGCTCGGGGAGGATGGGCAGACGGAAGAGCTCTTTGTTGCCTTTGCCGAGTTCGAGGAGCGCTGTAAAGAGATGGAAAGAGCAAGGGGATCTCGGTTGGAGCAGGTGTCAGAGACTAGGCGGGACATGTAGATTTTGATATGCCTGAAAACAACAACCTACAGATCAAAATCAAAAAGGAAAATGTGTCATATAAACAGTGACAGACCCGGTCGAAGGCAGAGCAAAAAATTGTGCGTATGCCCAAAGGTTCGATGATCGGGTTCACGTTGCATGAATGTTTGTAGCGACATGGAGATGCGTTTACAGTGAAATCCAAGAGGATTAAAATCCTAGAATGGCTTGCAAGTCAAGCAGTTCTAGCCGTGGGAGTGCTTGTCGAAGATGCTCTAGATGATTTCCAGAAAAGCGTAGAGAGTGGTACCGTGGTTGTGCTGGAGGCATAGATCTGGTCGACGAGGTAATTGGTACGAAGATTTGTTGACGTAGCTTGCAGGTGGAATTTGGCACGTTATGGCAAGAGCTATAAAGCACTGTGAACATGTGAAGTACTCCGCAAAGGTGTGTGTATGCAACTGCGTAGAGAAAGATCTGCATCAAAATTGAAGGCGTGGTCGAGGATATGGAATTATATTGTTGTTTTAGAGAGGTCTTGGTCTTTAAATCCATAGAGTTAGAAACTATGGGGATTGGTTACATGCAAAGTGTTTGACAGAATGTGTCAATCAATGAAAATGAAGATCAGAATGGACCAGCAAAAGCATAGAGGGTAGATTTATGTACAACTATGATGTCCTCTTTGGAGAGGACATCATGTAGAAAATGAGAGAGGATATTTTCAGGTGGATTAACTAGTTGATGAACCATGTATCTGAAGAGAACTCCTAGAGAACTGGCGGTTACAGAGGCTGGTGACCCATGTAATCCGGTAGATGGATTCTTTTTATATGGACATTGATTTCATATGTATAAAGGCAGCAACAATGAAACAAAAAAAATTATTATAATGGAGTTAATTTTTTACATGTAAATGGGCATACTGCTGTAAGACCTGGTATGGCATGCGTACCCCTGGGTAATCACTGGTAAAGTCTGGGTTAGACCTAGGTGATAGGGGGATGTCAAATTAACAATTACCCTGGGTAAAAATTCGAGGGGGGAGGAGCTAGAGTGAGCGGGGTTGTCTCATTTAGCAGGTTTGGCTGGATTTAGTCAGGAAGCCCCAAGTCAAGTTTAAGGGGGGAATTGTTAGGTAAACATGACTCGGGGTAGAGTCAATGTGGACTAGGGTAAACAGTGGTGGTTTTGGGGCACATGGTTTTGTGCACCCATGGTTTTGACTCATGGTATTGCATGTGATGGAACCTATAAAAGGGCTGGAAAGACTTCATTGTAATGCAGGCCTGGAGGTGAGTGGTGAAGGCTCACTTGGCCGGATTGGCCAGGGTTTTGGCCAATGCTAATGAAATTTCATTAGGATGGGTTTTTTCCCCGGATTTGGGGTTTTCTCGGATAAACATTGTGTTTATGTTCATGATTTGTTGCTGGGTTCTTTCATGGTTATGTTTATTTATTTCTCTCTCAGTAAATTCTTTATGTTCTCCCTAAATTTTTATTATTTCTGCCGGTAAATTCCTAACAAAATGTATCAGATCAGACAGAGGAGGAGAATTCACAAATTATGACTTTGTTGACCTATACAATGAACATGGCATAAAACAACAATTCACTATTGTAGGAACACCTCAGCAGAATGGAGTAGCAGAAATACAAAACAGATATTTTCAACAAATTGCCAGAGCCATGATGCAAGAGAATAATATTGCTCAAACCTTCTGGGCAGAAGCAGTGCACACAACAGTACATATTCTTAATAAAGCTCACTTAAGGCCAAGCGGTGACAAGACTCCCTATGAACTATGGCATGGAAATCCTGCTTCAATCAAACATTTCAGAATCTTTGGAAGCAAATGTTACATAAAGAATAATGATGAAAACCTTGGGAAATTTGATGCAAGAGCAGATGAAGGGATTTTTCTAGGATATGCTTCCAAAAGTAAAGGGTATAGGTGCTACAACAAGACTCTTTGGAAAATAGTTGAAAGTATTGATGTGAGATTTGATGAAGAACTTCCAAACAATACAAGAGATACACACTGCTGCAGTCCATCAGAAAATCATGAAGAAGAGGACCAGGATGATGATGGAACAAGCAAGACATCAGAAGATGCTGGACTGAACTCGAAAACCCCCTCAAGATACACTCAAAAGAATCATCCAGAAGATCAAATCATAGGAGACAAGAGTGTAGGAGTGCAAACAAGAAGGCAGCTAACCGAACAAACAGAATAGGTATACATAGCCATGTTATCACAAATAGAGCCAAAGAAATTTGAAGAAGCCAGCAAGGACAAGTCTTGGGTAAAAGAAATGAATGAAGAATTGGACCAAATTGAGAAGAACAATACTTGGGAACTAGTTCCTAAACCAATTGAGAAAAATATCATTGGTTCAAAATGGGTATTCAAAAACAAAATGAATGAGCAAGGACAAGTAATCAGGAATAAAGCCAGGCTGGTCTGCAAAGGATACTCACAAATTGAAGGACTTGACTATGATGAAACATTTTCCCCTGTAGCCAGAATGGAGGTTATCATAATGTTCCTGGCATTTTCATGCTACCAAGACATCAAGGTATATCAAATGGATGTAAAATCTGCATTTCTGAATGGAGACTTAGAAGAAGAAGTCTACATGGAACAACCAGAAGGCTTCTCATTGACAGACAAGGAAGACTATGTGTGCAGACTGAAGAAGGCCCTATATGGACTGAAACAGGCTCCTTGTGCTTGGTACTCAAGACTGGGTATATATTTGCAAAAACAGGGTTTTAAGAGAGGTGGAGTAGACAAAAATCTATACATAAAAGCCCATAAAAATGAACTCCTGATTGTTGTAGCATATGTTGATGACATTATGTTTGGAAGCAACAAAGATGAACTAGCAAAAGCATTTACTGATGAAATGAAAACAGAGTTTGAAATTTCTATGATTGGAGAGCTCAGTTTCTACTTGGGACTGCAAATTCAACAAAAGAACACAGGCACCTTCATCTCTCAAGAAAAATACTTAAAAGAAATGCTGAAAAAATTCAAAATGGAGGACTGCAAACCTGTGACAACACCCATGATCACGGGATGCAAGCTGTGTGCTGATGATGGGACTGCAGATGTAGATCAAAAACTCTACAGATCCATGATAGGAAGCCTGCTGTATCTGACAGCATCAAGACCAGACATCATGCTAGCAGTAGGACTAGTGGCAAGATATCAAGCAACACCTAAACAAAACCATCTTCTGGCAGTAAAAAGAATACTCAGATATCTACAAGGAACAACACAATATGGACTTTGGTATCCTAAAGGCAAAAGCTTCACCTTGACAGCATACACAGATGCAGATTGGGCCAGCTGTGTGGATGACAGAAAGAGTACAAGTGGAGGTGCATTCTATCTAGGAGAAAGTCTGGTAGCATGGTTAAGCAAGAAACAAACATCTATCTCCCTGTCTACGGTTGAAGCAGAATATATAGCAGCAGCAGCATGTTGTACACAAGTCATGTGGATGAAGCAAAATCTTCAAGACATGAAGGTAAACATTGATGAACCTATTTCAATAAAATGTGATAATACAAGTGCTATAAGTATGTCTAAAAATCCTATACTTCACTCAAAAACTAAACATATTCCAATCAAGTATCATTTCCTCCGAGAACAAGTGGCTCAGAAGATAGTAAAGCTGGAATATGTACCAACAAAAGAACAGACAACTGATATATTTACCAAACCTCTTGCTAGAGAACCATTTCAATATTTGAGAGATAAACTAGGGGTAGTATTTGCAGATGCTACTCTCTGATATAAAGAGAAAGCACAATTTCAGGGGGAGAACAAAACGAAAATATCATTCCAGGGGGAGAACAACCAGCAAGGAAAGCATGGATCAGGTCCTCAGGATCAAAGGATTAAGGAAAAAGAACATCAAGTTATTATCCTAGAGTTATCTGCATCGTTCAAGCATCAAAAGGTCAATTACAGAGCAAAAGGATCAGTATTGTGTTCTGAAACATTATATTAAGAATCTGAAACAGAAAAACGAGTAGTGATTATCATTTGAAGCCTCTCAGCATTTTAGTTGCTGAATCCAATCATACATCTTTGACTAGATAAAGCTGATCCAATGTATTCTATGAAGTATCATTATTCTCACTTTTAGCTTTGTACAAGTGAAAGAACTGTATCAATTTACAGTGTATATTCAAATTCGATAATCCTCAAAGTGTTCTCTCAACAAGTCTTATACATCACTATGGAGTAGCATGGTACAAAGTCAGCAAAAGAGGGTCTAAACTTAACTCAGAGAGAGGAAATGCATAAAGCAACCCTTTGCCATTGATGTCAAAGGGGGAGGAAGAGCAAACAACAGGAGAAAGAGCAGGAAAACAGAGAAAATGTATTGCCATCAATGCCAAAAGGGGAGACTGTTGGAAATGTTGTCATTGATGGCAAAGGAGGTAGCAGATGCAGAGACAGGAACAGTTACGAGGAGACAAGCAGAGGAAGAGGTAGAGGTGGAGCTATTATCACAGCAGTAGAGGCAGAGGCAGAGCAACAGAAGCAGCAGAACCAGAGGCAAAGGCAGAGCGACAAAAGCAGTATAGGCAGAGGCAGAGGCAGAGCCATTATAATTCCAAGAATCGCCCAACCCGGAGGACAGATATATAATATTCCGAGAATCATTACCCGATGGGCGTTACATATTTATACATAAACCTTATTCTGGGAATCGCATAACCCCAAGCGGCAAAGTCTATATATAAACATATATATATATATATATATATATACAAACATTATTCCGGGAATCGCCTAACCCGCTGGAGGATACATATATATATATATATATATATATATATATATATATCCATCACAATACATTTAAATGCCGCGCATTTCATATTTTGCAATGGTCCAAGGCATATACATTAATATATATATTTAAGTGGAGCACATTATGATCAATGGAAAGGAAGTAATATAAAGTGGGACCCTCACCCAATCGCATCGGAGAAAAGGTTGGCAGCAGAACATAGTGACAAGAGCTCCGATTGAGTTCCGGACCCGATAGGGCATACAAACAGTGGCTTGATAAGTTTGAAATCCGGCTTAATCGCATCGGAAAGAAACAAACCATCGCAACACATATTAAAAGACTTGCGATTGCGATTAAGAGTTCGGACCCGATGGGCGTATAAACAATGGTTAATATATATTTGAATTCCGGCCTAATCGCATCGGAGATTATAAGAGCATCGGAACATGCAACAAAGAGTTGCGATTGCGATTGGAAGTTCCGGACCCGATGGATGTATGAATTATAATTCAAACGTGTTTGAAGTACTTTCCCAATCGCATCGGCAAAATACAATGAACAGTGGCCAATCGCATCAGAGAATATAAGATTTGTGATTGCGATTGGAAGCCCGGACCCGATGGGTGTATAAACGATGGATGATATATATTTGAA
Organism: Pinus albicaulis; assembly: GCA_034641835.2. NCBI lineage: Eukaryota > Viridiplantae > Streptophyta > Pinopsida > Pinales > Pinaceae > Pinus > Pinus albicaulis. Next base: position 660,748,786 of record CM076581.1, read on the forward strand.
GTCCGGCATGATCGCATCGGAACAACCCAATCACATCGGAGATTATAAGGACAACAGAGTGTATAAACCAAAACTTGCGATTGCAATTGAAGCCCTGACCCAATGGGCTTATAAACCATAAGTAACAAGTATTTGAAGTCTAGCGTGATCGCATCGGAACAACCCAATCGCAATCGGAGAAATCGAAAGAAGGTATAAGTGACTCAATCACATCGGATTTAGAGTTGGCAAAGAAACATGCAAACGCAAGGTGCAATTGCGATCAATCGCAATCGGAGCAGGAGCGATCAATTGCAATCGGAGGAGACTCATTGCATCGGGAAGCGTGTCAAGTGGGCCCAAAAGGAGTTCTTATATGTTTAAAAAGTCTTCATTATATTACGCTGAGAATTGATTTAAAAAGGAAGTTTGTATGTATGCCGAGAGTTGAAATTACTTATATGTATATATGAAAGGGCATTGTTATATATATATAACATTGTTGCGGTGGTATTAAAGATGTTCCGCGTGGTCCGTGGGTTGTATGTATATGCCTCAACTTAATGGGAGGGCGATTATTAATATACAACGATTGTGATATATGTCTGTTCCGCTTGCGAAACTTCCACATCAACAAGACACTTATTGTATGAAAGACGTTGGGATATGCCCAGATTTAAAAGGCAGCAGTTACACCTCAGCAGAGGATAGAAAAGAAAATAGAGCTGAAAAGAGATAAAGCACAGTCAAAGAAAAGACAAATGCGCAGCGATCCAAAAGGCTGTATGAGTGAGCTGGAGCTCTCATTGTAATTAAATGTAAATATTTTTAATTGATTTATATTGTTGTGATGCATTGGCAAGTCTCCGGAGGAAAAACAAAGATCCCACTGTAATATTAAAACAAGCACCTACAATTACATTTTTTTTGAGTGAGCTGGAAAAGAAATGAAAAGGAAGAAAGCGAAGAGGTATGGTTGTCGATTCCAAATTATTTGAGGAATGATAACAGTCACAAGAAAATTCTTATAAATAATATCATCTAGATATGCAAGTAGAGTGAAGAGAGGGTAAATCTAGAGAAGGCAGAGTATAGAAGTAAGGCAGAGAAGACTAAAAGAAGAGCAGAAAGAGAAGCTACAGAACATAGCTGATATCTGAGGTAAATCAACAAACATTCAGTTTGGAAAATTGAGGAAGTTGGAGCTTCCCTATCAAGTTGCATCTTGATAGCTGTCAGTTGTAGCTGACTGAGGTTGGAGCCTCCTGTAGGTTGGTGCCTACAGAAAATCGAAGGTAGTTAGTGCTTCCTTGCAAGTTGTAGCTTGCAGAATTGAGGATAGAGCCTCCTGTAGGTTGGTGCCTGCAGAAAACAGTGGTGAGAGGGAGTTGGAGCTTGCCTTTGCATCACAACAATAATAAGATGTGGTTTTCTCCCTTTATGGGTTTCCACTTATATCTGGTGTCTCTATGCATGATATTTATGTATTGATCTGATATGTATCATCTGCTTAATACCTGCTGCTCTCATATTAAGTTTACTGCTATATTTTACTAACACTTGCTGCTTACATTTGAATATTACTCTCACATTAAATTGGATATGAAGTGAAGGTGTAAATAAGTTTAATGAAAATTTTTAAAAGATCAGGAATGTATTAAGCTGATTCACCCCCCCCCTCTCAGTTTAATTCAAGGTTCAACAGGGAGTTCCCCATTCTTTTTGCATTACATGCTTCCATGGGAGCATGAGATTTTGTATGGCCACTATGATAGATCACTTGTCTCTTTGTAGAATGACCCATATGTTTGTTGTAGAAATTTGAATAATAGCTGAATTATTCACTGAGATTATCCTGATTACACACTATTTAAGCTTCATGCATAATACATAACCTCTTCTACAATTGATCATCAATATGCGGAAATAGAAGCAGTTGCATGTGCACATTAAAACATAATCAAGCACACATATAACACAGTATGTAATGGGGAAAGCATACAGCTGAAAACCCCCAACTATTTGTATATTATAATGATAGAGAACATGTAAAAATACATAGCACAAAGCTCTCACAGCTCTCAGCACTATCTCAATGCTACACACAAAACTAGCACGGAAGATGAACAAGTCACAGGTTCAAATCTCCTCCACAAGTCTGCCTGCCTTTACTGCGCAATCCAAGATGTGAATGAATGAGATCCAAGTTCGAATCCCCTAGCTTTTACTGCGCAATCCTCATTGGAAATCTCCATCAATGTGTGTGCAAATATCATGCACAGGTATAGTCACAACTGATAGTCACACTCACCCTTTCACCCATCTCTAACACTGGTCTCCACTGAACTGTCCATGCATTGCAGTTAACTGATGTGTTCTTTAGTTGATTTATGAGTTAATAATTAGTGAATTAATTAATAATTAATTCACACCACTCATCACTAGTGTATTTATCAGTTAGACTAAATACAACTAGTTCAACTAAGTTAAACCGAACACAACTCCACCAACTGTCTCATCAACTCCACCAAACTCTGCCACATGAGTTCTAACTGAAGTCAACCATGCAATAGCTCAAATAACCCTTAGTAAAAGCGTATTTCCTTCTGTCAGCTTCATGTGCCACATCCAGGCAACAAACTGAAGTGCTCCAAGAGGAAAAGATAATGTTTATAGTCTAAATATTATTAAGGGTTAATAATATTTTACTGTTCTATTTTTAGCCCGACAGTCTAAAAATAGATTCCGCCCAATGTATAAAAATAGACCAATCATCCATAAATAGCATTATGCAACTCATAGACCATGATCCATATGTCTAAAAATAGACTTTGCGCCAAAAATAGCCTACGGGCCCACCTAGTGAAGGCGACTTCTTTTCACTAAGCTCCATCATCTTGTTTAATTTTCAACACTCCCTCTCAACAAGATATGGATTATCTACAACCCCTATCCTGCCTCTATGGTATTCAAATTTTCTCCTGGTGAGCGCCTTCGTCAAGATATCAGCATCCTGATCCTCCGTGGGAATGTATGAAAGTAACATGATTCTCCGCTGCACACAATCTCTGATATGATGGTACCTGATGTCGATGTGTTTGTATCTATCATGAAATAATGGATTAGATGAGAGTTTAATGCAACTCTGGTTATCACAATAAATCACAGTATGCTCCAAGTGTGACCTGAACAACCCGACCAGGATCTTCCTCATCCATATGGCCTCGCATGTAGCCAAGCTTGCTGCCATATACTCAACCTCTACTGAACTGAGTGCCACGGAACTCTGCTTCCTGCTGTACTAAGAAACTACTATTGACCTGATACTAAATATCCCTCCAGATGTGCTCTTTCTATCCGTTGGGCTCCCTGCCCAATCTGCCTCTGTGAAGCCACAAAGCTTCACCTCATCCTCCTGTCTGTACCACAAACCATATCCCGATGTGCCTCTAAGATAATGCAATATATTCTTGCCTGCCTTCCAGAAGAGCTTGGTAGGCTTAACCATAGCTTGCGAAAGCTGGTTAACAACATAGCATATGTCGGGTCGTGTATTGACCAGATACATAAGCGACCCCACCAACTGTAGATAAACAGTGGCATCCACTACCTCCGTTGAAGTAGCATCCTCCTTCCTCCAACCTCCAGGAAGAGGATTATCAACAGGCTTGCATCCATGCATGTTGAACTTCTCTAGTATCTCCTGGGCATACTTAACCTGAGAAACAAACAGTCCACCACTGCGCTGCCAAATTTCCAATCCTAGGAAATAATGAAGGAGGCCCAAGTCCTTCATCTCAAACTCTCTAGCAAGATCCTCCTTGCATGAAAGTATCAACAACTCATCACCCATCAAAATCAGATCATCTACATACAGTACAATGATCAGCAACTTCCCCTCCACCACAATCTGGTACAAGTTAGGATCCGCCTCACTCTTGGAGAATCCAAGTCTGGTGAAATAACTGTCTATCCATGTGTACCAAGCACGAGGTGCTTGTTTCAACCCATACATTGCTCTCTTGTGCCTGCACACATGCGACTCACTACTGAAGATCTCGAAACCTTCGGGCTACTCTATGTACACCTCCTCCTCAATGACTCCATTGAGGAACACAGTCTTCACATCCATCTAATGGATGTGCCACCCCATCTGTGCTGAGAGAGCTAGGATCGTCTGTATGGAAGAATACCTTGCGACAGGTGCAAAGGTCTCCTCATAATCGATCCCCTCTATCTGTGAGAAGCCTCGGGCAACAAATCTTGCCTTGTACTTCTCCACACTCCCATCAGCCGCCTGCTTCACTTTGTAGATCCATCGCGAACCCACCACTGATTTCCCCTCCGGTCACGGGACAATCTCCCATGCATTGTTTCTGACAATCGAATCATACTCTTCCACCATGGCATCTACCCATGCGGGTTACTCCACAGCTTCCTCGAAAGAGGATGGCTCTGTCACAACACATTTGCTCACAAGAGCCATGTATCCAGTGTACCGGTCCGGTGACTGTCTCTATCTGCGCTGTGCTGTAGGTGGTCCTACAACCCTCTCTGCATCTTGAGCAAGTCGCTCAGCTTCTGTAGTGCGCTTGCGCCCTCTGATGGTTGGCGCTGCATGAGTGGTTTCTTCCACTCCATGAACTTCCTCTTGTGGCTGATCCACATCCTGAAGCTCATCCTTAGGAACTATTAGCTCCTCATCTGCATGCAAGTGTGGCTCCCTCTCAAGCGAACACTTCATGGCTTTCTCCTCCTGAAATTTGATATCCCGTCGCACAACAGTCTTGCGACTGTCTGGAAAATACACACGATAGTTGTGGGGTGTATCAGTGTACCCCAAAAATATCCCAACCTCTGCGGTCAGATCCAGCTTCTTCCTGGCATCCTTCGTCACATGCAAGTAGACAGGTGAACCAAAAATCCTCAAATGGGAAATATCAGGTCTCTTACCAGAAAACGCCTCCTCTGGTGTACTCATGCCAAGTATCTTGTGAGGACAACGGTTCTGCACATATACTGCAGTATTGCATGCCTCCACCCACAAGTGAAGGGGTAGGCCCTGATCAGCAGAGATGAGTGCACCATTGTCGCTCCCTAAGAGCATATACTTCCCCAATGAACCCTAACTTTGATGCCTTGAACTCACAGAAATTTGAGTATGTCTCACTCTTCTTCTGCATGAAGAAGATCCAGCACTTCCGAGAAAAATCATCAACAAAGGTCACATAGTACCTGTGCTTTGCTGTCGAAGCTACTGAGAAAGGTCCACACACGTCTATGTGGATTCTCTCAAGGATCATCGTGGCATGACTATCCTTCTCATGAAAGGTGGCTTTCAAAAATTTTCCCAAGGTACACCCCTTGCACTGATCTAACTGTGCAAGAGTGCCCTTAGGAAGCCCAGTAGAAATTTGCTGCAGTATCTTCAAAGCTCCATGGTGAAGGTGGCCCAATCTCCGGTGCCACAGCTCACCATCATCCCGGCTCACCTCTCCTTCCGCCTTGCATGGCATTGCTGCGCAGCCATCTACTTGCAACTGATAAAGGTTCTTGACTCGAACCCCTATATTCTGGGTTTCTCCAGTTGTCTTACTGCGCAGGAAAGCCTTTCCCTCGCTGAAGACAACATCATACCCCTTGTCTTCTAACATCGCCACAGAGATTAGATTCTTCTTCAATCCTGGAACATGCATCACTTCCTTAAATACGAAGGGTTTACCAGAATCCCTCTCAAAGGAAATGGTACCGATACCGGTCGCACTATATCTACCATCATCGCCCATCTCGATGTGCTCTCCAAGATCTTTCTCATCCAGATCTGAAAACAAATACCGATCTCCAGTCATGTGAAAATACGCACCACTATCCAAGAACCATACTGATCCCATCACACTTGAGACCAAGCATGCGATCAATGAAAAATCCAGCTCAAACTACGAGGCTAAGGCCTCTCCCGCTGCAGATCCAGCAACTTGCTTATTTTTCTTCTTCTGCGGACAATTTGTGGCATAATGTCCATGCTGGTGACAGTGAAAGCACTTCACCTTGGACATGTCTTGCTTCTTGCCTTTCGCACCGGAATGAGAAGCTTTCTTGCTCTTCCCCTTCTTTGCTTTGGCAGCCAAAGCGCAATTTTCTTCATCAGATGCCTTTGATGAAGGTCCGTCCCTGGTATTCCGCCTTATCTCCTCTTGCATGAGATCCGACCAAAGTCGCTCCCATCCTAGCAACTTCTCCCGACCATTGACAGAGTCCTGATAGGAATGCCAACTCTTCGAAAGACCAAGGAGAGCCAAGTCCACCAAGTCCTCCTCATCGACAGCCACCCCCACAATTCCCAGCTCATCCCTGCATTGGGTGAACTTCGTGAGGTACTTCGGTATGCTATCGCCTTTCTCCATCTTAATGTTTCTGAGTTTATCCTTGAGTGCCAACTTCCTCTGGTCGCTCTTGCTTTGGAATAAATCTTTCAACACTTTCCACATCAATTATGGAGAGGTTTTTCCATGCAGGCTGGATACAATGTGATCCTTCACGCCCTCCAACAGAATCCTTCGACATTTTTCCATCTTCTTTTGCCAAGCCTCAACTTCAGTAGCATCAGTAGGCTTTGGAACTTCAGCATCTATGAACTCCTTCAGCCCGTTATCATCTAATACCGCTTCCATTTTTTCCTTCCATGCAACATAATTTGAACTACCCTCAAGGGAATACTCCAGTCGCAATCCGTTGAAAGACATTTCAACTCCGGCACCAAGAAAAAAAATACTGCTGCAAATTCGAATTCCAAGCTCAAAACTCAATTGCTTCTCGATCTAAAAACCCGTGAGAACAAAGTATTTCTAGCATAGAGATCGAATGTAGGGGAATTTACTGGACATATCACCTTTCAAAGAAAGGATGGATCCAGAGGCTACCTGGCCCGATTACAGACTCTGTCTACGGAAATAAATTGTAATCACTGTAATATATCCGATGATCAATTCTCGCTCCGATACCATGTATAAATTTGAATAATAGCTGAATTATTCACTGAGATTATCTTTATTACACACTATTTAAGCTTCATGCATAATACATAACCTCTTCTACAATTGATCATCAATATGCGGAAATAGAAGCAGTCGCATGCGCACATTAAATGGAGAAAGAAATAGCTGAAAACCCCCAACTATCTATATATTATAATGATAGAGAACATGTAAAAATACATAGCAAAAAGCTATCACAGCTCTCAGCACTATCTCAATGCTACACACAAAACTAGCACGGAAGATGAACAAGTCACAGATTCGAATCTCCTCCACAAGTCTGCTTGCCTCTACTACGCAATCCAATATGGAAAAGAATGAGTTCCAAGTTCAAATCCCACTGGATTATACTGTGAAATCCTCATTGGCAATCTCAATCAGTGTGTGTGAAAATATCATGCACAACCATAGTCACAACTGATAGTAGACTCACCCTTTCACCCACCTCTAACACTGGTCTCCACTGAACTGTCCATGCATTGCAGTTAACTGAAGTGTTCTTTAGTTGATTTATGAGTTAATAATTAGTGAATTAATTAATAATTAATTCACACCACTCATCACTAGTGTATTTATCAGTTAGACTAAATACGACTAGTTCAACTAAGTTAAACCGAACACAACTCCACCAACTATCTCATCAACTCCACCAAACTCTGCCACATGAGTTCTAACTGAAGTCAACCATGCAATAGCTCAACTAACCCTTAGGAAAAGCATATTTCCTTCTGTCAGTTGCATGTGCCACATCCAAGCATCAAACTGAAGTGCTCCAAGAGGATAAGATAATGTTTATAGTCTAAATATTATTAAGGGTTAATAATATTTGACTGTTCTATTTTTAGCCCAGCAGTCTAAAAATAGAAACCGCCCAATGTCTAAAAATAGAGGTCCATCTATTTTTACCAACTCGACCAATCATCCATAAATATCATTCTGCAACTCATAGACCATGATCCATATGTCTAAAAATAGACATAGTCTAAAAATAGACTTTGCGCCAAAAATAGCCTACGGGCCCACTTAGTGAAGGCGACTTCTTTTCACTAAGCTCCATCATCTTGTTGCATTTTCAACATTTGTTGGAATGTAATGTGAAAAGGGATAAATCCAGGCCTTTGTAATAAAATCCACTTGTGTGTGAAACAAGTTTGAGATATTTGACTAGGTCAACATGACCAAATCTACAGCACTGTCTAGGTTCAATGTATCTCCTAAAGGGACAACACAGTTCTAGAAGGAGGACCTCATGTGAAAGGGGTTAAGTGATTCAAGGTGGTTTATGGTTTTTCACATCCTCATCTTATAAAAGTAAGGAGAAGGCTCAAGGAAAAGGTTGTTGAAGATATTCAGAAATTAGTCTCCTTGGACTAATTCTAATTCTTTGGGCTGTATAGGAAGAGAATAGTGAGGTTTTTCCTATTTAGGAATCCTCCCTCCTTCCTTGAGGATTTCTTGGAGGAGATTGTGCCGCTTTGGCCCAATATCTAGCATTGTCCAAGCTCCATATCTCTTAGGCAGTGTAAATCTAGTCAGGACTTACTCGTTTCAGTGAGCTGCAGCAAGTGGGATTCTAGATTTGCAGAGATCTAACTTATTTTGGGAGCCTCTTCTCACGAAGTGTGTCTTTTAACCTCCTGGAAGAGTGCATCTCTTGATTTTTCTTCAAATCCATATCTTGGCATCAGGCCAAAGTTCTCTCCACTTCTTCAGCATAATCCCTTGAGGAAACTATGTCCTTTTTGCAGGCAGAGTTGCAGTGTGGGTTTTGCATCAGTTTGGAGGATAGATCTCTGGTGAAATGGATCTTCCCTTCACTGTGGTGATCCATATATTGGCCAACCAATATATGTTCCATTTCAGATATGATCTACTATGCATCATATTCTTCAGAAATTTCTGAAGATTACTGCAGATCTATGGTGTAGATCTCAGATCTATTCATTGTTCCTTTTCTGCTGAGATCCCCAAGGGGAATGTACTAAAAAGCTCTTTTGCATATATATCCCATTATGATATATGATTTTGCATTCATATCTGTTATAGGTCCAAAATATAATTAAACACTACTTCAGCCCCCAGTAAATTATGCTTTTCAGCTCCTCTGTCTCATTCCATGGTTGTAGCACCTCATTTTGAGGCCTTTCTTCATGTAAATCTCTGTTTTTCCTAATGTAATTCATTGGATTCATATTTTAAGTTTCCATATTGATGTTCCAGCATTACTTCAGTTAAAACCCTCAGAAATTATGCTATCCATGCTTCAAAAAATTTCTGCATAAACTAAGCCATGGGAAATGAGGGTTTTCTAGCCTAGTTAGGAAAGGAGGAACTGTTTAACATAGTAAAACACATTTTTTTTTTATTAAATTTGACATGGGAGTCCCTAATAACCTTATATATCATATCCAACCACTTCCCATATTATTGTTACACAAATCTCTAAATACATCCATTTTAGGGCAAAAATCATCACTTTTCCCCACCTTTTGCTTTATAAAATGATGTATAAGGTTGTTGCTGCATATTTTATTGAATTTTAAGTGATTTTACATCTTTATTAGGTATATTTATGAAGCTCCACATTGGTAATAACTCATATTATTCCCAATAGTGTAGTTGTTCCAATTTTGGGAACATTACAGTGGTATCAAAGAAAGATCTTTGGCTCAGCTTGTGGCTTCAAAACAAAGTGATGTAGAGAAAGGAGAAAGGCCAAAATACTGAAGAAGATGATTTTTACCTCATCATATTCCAGATCCATGAAGATCCTCTTCAAAGAGGGTAGACAGACAAAGGAGAAAGAAGGAGAAAATGAAACTCCTAGAGGGTTTCAAGGAGGAAAAAGTTGCAGTGAGACCTACAAAAGGTTTCAAGAAGGAGAGGAAGACCCATGCACTTCCTACCCTCACAAATAATATGCATTGTAAAAAATAAACAAGAGCATGGCTCCAGCACTTAGAAGAATGGCAGAAGAGGAGATCTCCCTGCTCCTTTTCTAGACCCTGAAGGGTATTGAAGAAGATGTCAAGGATATTGAGAGGGTGGAGACTTGTACTAGTGCTAGTACAACCTTGGAGGAGCAGCCTTAAGTAATGGAGGAAGACTACATAGTTACAGAAAGAGCTCTTACTTATACATCCCACCAAGGTGTGATTAAAAATTCATCTGTTGTCATTTGAGCACATTGTATGAATAGATCTACGTTTATGTATGCTGCTGATTTAGAGCAACAAAGTTGCACTGCACTATGCAAGAGTAGTAAGGAAGCAACGAGGCACAATTCCTCATGGGGGCATTCAAATTGAAGCTTCATTCATGAAGCAATGGAGGAAGAAATGATGAATGGTAGACATCTTGAAGTGAGAAACCATTTCTCCTTTCTAGATGCATCTTTCTCAATGAGCACTCCCTAGCTCAAAGAGAAACTTATACCTGCAGAAGATCCAGAACCTCAATGGTTTTGGAAGGACATAGATGAGAGGTATTTCCTTGAAGATCTCAAATGGATTGGATATCAAAATCCCTTGAAATGCAGAAGGTGTAAAACCATGATGACACAAAGAGGAGATGGGGAAGAGGGCCAACCTCATTCCTATCCATTGAAGGAGGTTGCAACACCTAGGAAGGTGACTGGATGGCACAGTGGAAACATGGAGGGTTTTCTCCACTCATGTATTCAGTCATCTCTCATTAAAAAGGTCTCATTATATGAATATTATGGCACCATCCATGGGCAGCATGTGTCATCACTATCGAAGGATGAGACCCTAAATATTGCAAAAGGCAAAGAGGAGGGCCAACTTCACATGGTAAGAAACATTTGTCCCTCTTTATTTCAGCATAATAATGCAAAAATAAGGAAAAGTGATCTATGCAAGCAAAGCAAGGACACATCAGTCCATAAATCCTTCCATGATCTATGCCTTTATGTCTCCTTTCTTGGAGGAATTCCACCAAGGAGTTCCCATGATGAGCAGAAGAGAAAAGTGTTCCCTCAACCTTATGCATCAATGTCATCTCTTTCTAAGAGGGAAGCCAACACAACAATGGAGACCTTGGGCAAGAAGCATGCTTATGTAAATCACATCCTATTTCATGATTGCATGTATTCTCTTACTTTAAATTTGCAGGCCATAACTCCCAAAGGGAGTGTTTAACCTTACAAGCTTCATGGCCAACTATGGGCCAAGATTATTTTCAAATATGGCCACTCCCTTGAAGGGCTAAGGGAGGTGTTACAAAATTATGGGTGCTTCCCTAAGGCACCAAATATACATTGCACTTTCAGCCATGGTGAAATGATGAGGGCAGCAAGTAAGTGGCATGCAAACCACTTACCACATCTAGATCTGAAGCAGGGAGGAGATCACCTGCGCTAGTTCCTATTGGGTGAGTTTGGGTACCACCCAAGGTTTTTGAATTTCCTATCTCATGCCTTGTACTTCAAGAAAAGGATGCATAAGAAGAATGCATGTTTTTTTTCGTTGATGAGAAGAGATTATGGACACTCCATGATGAATTCCATGTCCATACATCTACTTGTATCCTTGATGTATGAACATGTATTTCTATTTAGAATGAATATCATAATCATGTATGTACTTTGGGTTGGGAGAAGATGTAACCTTCTCATGGGATGGCATAAGGGAGCATGTTTATATCATGATGTTAATGATGCTCCAACCTTTATTGTAAACATGAGAGGAGGAAAGATACAATGGGTGAATGTATCCATTACTAGGACTGCAATCTCCCAGATTCATTTGTATTTCAAGAAGAGGATAGAACCTTATATGGCTGTTGCATTATATATTGTGTTTTATTATGAAAAAGGTTATGTATTGTGCTTATTTCATGGGAAGGGCTATCTCACAAGGGAGAACATGGAGCAAGACATGTGTTGCTTGAATCATGTTCAACCCACAACTATTATCCTCCATTATTTCCAAGCTTTGAAGAAGCTTATGGCAGCAAAAAGGTGGTGGGATGGCCACTTATCGTATCATGATTTGAGGTAGCTAGAGGATGTACACATCTAGTCTCAAAGGAGGGACTTGGGTCACCATACAATGACACTTAGTCCATATTTCTGTTGGAGCACCTATGGTAAAAATGATTTGTTGAGTATATGCATAGGAGGTTGGGCAAGGAGGCTCACTAGAATCCATGAAGAGAATCATGGAGGTCCAAGCTCCTCTTGGCTCCATGAGAACTACATTTTTGCAGCCTAGGATCAACAGCTCCACATACATCAACAATGGGAAGAGGGACAGCGTGAGCTGAGCACATTTATCTCTCATTTCTAGCCTTATAGCCCCTACTCAATGCACATGATGGGGATTAATGGTTATTTCTATGAGCTATCAAGAATGGATCCTATTATTTGGATGATAGCATGGAGAGTAAAGGCTATTAAATGGGTTGAAGTATCTTATATTTACAATATCTCATGCCTTGAGAAGACCAATGGACAACTTGTAATTCTTCCTTTGTATCCCCCAATTATTCATGATGACAGCTATATGGTTCATTCCAAGGAGGAGACAATTCCATTGGAGATGTTGGCAACACTCACCTTGCAGTTGCTTGAGGACAAGCAACAATTTTGGAGGGGAGGATTGTAATGTTCCTAATTAGCCCAAGCTAATAGAAATATTTCATTTTGTTTCTTTTCTATTATTCAATGAATAAAATGTAAAGGAGGACATGGAAAACTCCTTAAATCAAAGAATAAATACATGCCCAATGTGAAAAGGGATAAATCTGGGCCTTTGTAATAAAATCCACTTGTGTGTGAAACAGGTTTGAGCTATTTGACTGGGTCAATAGGACCAAATCTACAATTTTGTCTAGGTTCAATGTATCTCCTAAAGGGACAATGTAGCTCTAGAAGGAGGACCTCATGTGAAAGGGGTTAAGTGATTCAAGGTGGTTTATGGTTTTGCACATCGTCATCTTATAAAAGGAAGGAGAATGCTCAAGGAAAAGATTGTTAAAGATATTTATAAATTAGTCTCCTTAGACTAATTCTAATTCTCTGGGATGTTTAGCAAGAGAATAGTGAGGGTTTTCCTATTTAGGAATCCTCCCTCCTTCCTTGAGGATTTCTTAGAGGAGATTGTGCTGCATTGGCCCACTATCTGACATTGGCCAAGCTCCATCTCTCTTAGGTAGCATAAATCTAGTTAGGACTTACTTGTTTCAGTGAGATACAGCAAGTCAGATTCTAGATCTACAGAGATCTAGCTTGTTTTGGGAGCCTCTTCTCACGGAGTGTGTCTTTTAACCTCATGGAAGAGTGTCTCTCCTGATTGTGCTTCAAATCCATATCTCTCCTGATTGTGCTTCAAATCCATATCTTGGAATCAGGCCAAAGTTATCTCCACTTATTCAGCGCAGTCCCTTGATGAAACTGCGTCCTTTTTGTAGGAAGAGTTGCAGTGTGGGTTTTGCATCAGTTTGGAGGATAGATATCTGGTGAAAGGGATCTTCCCTTCACTATGGTGATCCATAGATTGGCCAACTAATATATGTTCAATTTTAGATCTGATATGTTGGGCATCATATTCTTTAGAAATTTTTGAATATTATTGCAGATCTGTGGTATAGATCTCAGATCTATTCATTGTTGTTCCTTTTCTGCTGAGATCCCCAAGGGGAATGTACTAAAAATATCTTTTGCATATAGATCCCATTATGATCTATGATTTTTTATTTATATTTTTTATAGATCAAAAATATAATGAAACATTGCTTCAGCCCCCTGTAAATTACGTTGTTCAGCTCCTCTGTCTCATTCCATGGTTGTAGCACCTCATTTTGAGTCCTTTCTTCATGTAAATCTCTGTTTTTCCTAGTGTAGTTCATTGGAGTCATATTTTAAGTTTCCATACTAATGTTCCAGCATTATTTTAGTTAAAACCCTCAGAAATTATGCTATCCATGCTTCAGCAAATTTCTGCATAAACTAAGCCATGGGAAATCAGGGTTTTCTAGCCTAGTTAGGAAAGGTGGAATTGTTTAACATAGAAAAATGCATTTGATTTTGCTGAAATTTGACATGGGAGTCCTCATAACCCTAGCTATCAGATCCAACCACTTTCCCATCTTATTTTTACGAAAATCTCTAAATACATCCGTTTTAGGGCCAAAATTGTCACTTTTCCCCACCTTTTGCTTTATAAAAAACTGTATAGGGTTGCTGCTACATATTTTATTGAATTTTAAGTGATTTGACATCTGTATGAGGTATATGGATATAGCTCCACATTGGTAATAACTTATATTATTCCCAATAGTGTAGTTGTTTCAATTTTGGGATCATTACATGGGAACATACCTCCCATATGTATTGGGGAGGAATTATCCTATGGATTTCCAAGTTGGGAGGTGATCCACTTCATTTGGATGATAGCATCGAGATGGGAGTCTTTCATGAATCATGAAAATCCCCATTATTGTCATCACTTCTATCTTGAGGAGGCCATGGATCAGCAAGAATGTTTCCATAACAACCTTCCATTCTTTCATGATGAGAGCCATTGGGTTTACTCTCCAAGGGCCAAATTGAATATTGAGGAAGGACCATTGGAAGATAGAGCTATTGCAGAAAATTCAGAGCAATGGTGGAGACTAAGAGATGAAGAGGCCACAAGAGAAGAAGGGGAAAATTTTGTAGCAGACTTGCAGTTGCTTGAGGACAAGCAACATTTGGGAGAGGGAGACTGTAATATTCATAAATTAGCTGTAGCTAAGAGGAATATTAATTTTTCCTTGTCTATTTTTCATTTCATGTTTGATGAATAAATTGTAAAGGAGGACATGTAAAACTCCTAAAAAACCAAGAATAAATCAACGCCTATGTGATTAGAGACATATCTGGGCTATGCAAATAAACTCCTTCAGGTGTGAATGGATCTAAATCACAAGAATGTTTCATCTTTGACCAAGTCAACAACGCAGTCTAGATGCATTGAACCTCTTTGAGGGATAGCGTAGTTCTAGAAGGAGATTCTAAATGTGAAAGGGGCTAAACCAATGAAGTGGTTTAAGGTTTGGCAAGAATCCTATATTATAAAAGGAAGAGGTGGGATGCAAGAAAGGGTTGTTGAAGATTATCATTTATGAAGGTATTGTCTGCTCAGACATCCCTTGTTGGGTCTTCCTATTCAGGAATCCCACCTCCTTCCTTGAGCAGTTCTTGGAGGAGAATTGTTCTATCTTGTCCACTATCAGGCTTGGGCCAAGCTTCACCTTACATCTACAGCACTGCTCCTATTAAGGGTTGAGCTATCCTTGTGAGTGGCAATAAGTGGAGGACTAGATCTCCTCAGATCTAGATGATAACAATGGCTCTTCTTAGTGAGTGTGTCTTTTAACCTCTTGGAAGATTTCATTAGTTTATTGTGCTTCAGATCTACACCTTGGCATCAGGCCAAATCATTCTCAGAGGCTACAACGAAGTTCCTCTCCCAGGACTACATTATCTGCAAAGGAGAAGTTGCAGGGTGTTTTGTATGCATTTTGGAGGAGAGATCTCCGGTGTTAGGAATCTTCCTTTCACTGTGGTGATCCATGGATTGGCCATCCAATCCATGTCTGTTTCAGATCTGATCTACTGTACCATTGTATTATTCAGAAATTTCTGAATCATTCTGCAGATCTGCAACCTTAGATCTCATATCTACTCTCTATGCTTCATGTTTTGCACAAAACCCCAAGGGGAATGTATAGATCAACGTTTATTGTACACAGATCTGTATTAGATATAAATTTTTATTTACAGATCTACTCTAGATCTAAATAATTAATAAACTATTGCTTCAATCAAAAAAATAACGTTGTCATGGTTATGTAGTCTTTTCTCATTCTTGTAGCACCTCATTTCTGAGGATTTCTCCTGTATTGTCTCATTATTTCTCTTTTGCAATGTATGGACCATAATATACTTCTGATTTGTTGTTAGATATCTAATTTATAAACCTCTATATCAGCCTCCTATTTTTCTTCAGTGGATCTACATTATTTCTAAAGCAATTCTTTGCATACAGCTGCAGCCCCTCTCTTTGGGTGATTTTCAGCTAGACTAGTTTGTGGGAGATCTGTTTAACCCACCTAGTCTAATTTTTTTTGCTCTCCTTTTGGATTTACATATTAGATGCGCTGATCTAAGGGATCTAGGAGCTACAAAATCATTTCTATGCATAATATTCTCATAAGTGCGTTATTTCAGCAGGCTGCTGAGCTGTTCCAGATTTGGAATATTACACCTTTCCTGATGTAATTCCATATCAAAATAATTCTGATTATTTTGTATAAATCATGATACTCGTTTTGTTTCATTGATGAGGGATATATAGGGTCCCTCTTTGTTTTGTAGTTAAAACCCCTTTTTGGACAGAGGTGATCCCTCTAGCCCTAGGGTGGGTCTAGCAACAAAAGGACATGCTAATGCGTCGATTCCTAGTTAATGAATGAAATGAGTCGGGATAGATATCCTACCTTAGATCCAATGCGGTTGTCGTAGTTGTGGTAGCAATCTCCTGATATTCCTCCCAACACATCATGATCCTTCAACAATGGTACTTGGGTGCCTACACAAACAATAAAGAATGAAAGTAGCATACAAGACTATTTGCATTCATAACTAGATAATTAGTCAAGGAGAATGAAACGTATTAGGAAAGGTAAATCACAACAACACAATACGGGAACCGAAACATCAGTCATTTATTCAATTAAGAGAAAGAAAGAGATTACAACTGGAGCCTTGGCGTCGTATCCTCCTTCAACAGGTTTAGTCCAATGCATCTCAAGCATTCATCAGGGGATTGGACATGGTGAGGCAACCAACCTAGACTCTTTCTCAACAAGGTTCCCTCTCTCTGCTCTATCTCACAACCACTATATCAGAATATTTCAAAAAAATGTTCAACAATTCCTATTCATCTAGTTGCATCTATGTGAGAGAGATGTATTTATAGAAAGAGAGGAGGAGGTTGGGATCCCTCATATGGTGGAAGGGAGGCCTTATCCTTTTCGAGGTTTCCCCAAAAGGAGGTAACAAGAAGCCAAAGGAAGGCGCTTGACGTTATTTAGTCGAACAACCCAAGCTGACTCACACACGAATTAGTTAGCATGGAAACATCGCTTCTATATTTAAAAAACTTTCCAAAAACATCTTGGCGTGGGTAGTCCACTGAGACATAGTGCCAATGGGCTTGGTACCCAATGTTAATTTCCTTTATTGGAACGAGGCCATAACTGCCTACCAACGCCAACCTAAAATCATGTGTTTTTGATGGTTTGTTCCAAGAATAGTCAATAGAGGAAATGTTCTTCTCATGGAAAGGGATTCAATGAAAATTTTGCAAGGCATGACACTTCATATAATTCAAAAAAATGGTCCTCCAATGTGCAGGATGGGGATTGTAGGGACAGTGAAAAAATGATGTGTAACAGATGCCCCCTAAAGCATGAAGCTTGAGAGAGAGTAGGAGTGAAATGCTTTACGAGAATATTTTCGAACCAAACACCATTATTGGAAGACCTGCAAGTACAAATACAATTGATATCTCTGATACATAAACATGTGGCATGGGAGCAACCATACAATAGTAAGGATCAATAAACAGACTCAGGTATGGTCACAACCATCCAATCAAAAGAGTCATGCATATAGTCATGAAAAACCAAAATATCTTGGAGCCTAGATATTATCAGAAAAAACCCAGGGTCTTGCACTCCATTTCAACTCGAACAAGTACAAATTCAAGCATGCGAATATGTGAGATGAAGTCGAATATGCAAGAAAGTCACCTGATTACCAGCCACTGATGTGAGTTGTTAACAGGCACAAAAGAAACCACCAATAATGACAATGGCTCTCAAGGTACAAATAGTACAATCCACGAAATGTGAACAGTGATCTGGCATCAAACACCCACAGAATCACTCAATCGAAGGGCAATGATGTGGACTTGTCGTTGAATGACAAGAAATTGCGATTGAGACATGTAAGCTCCAAGGTACCGGAAGGGAGTCTCTAGATCAGATTCCTAGATAATGAACTAAAGTCGACAAGAAATGACCTGGTCGAAGGTGGGCCATAATGTTTCCCACATCATCGACATGCGACAAAAGAATATGATGATAGTGAATTAGGACCAAAAAGAGAATCAGAGGGAGGTTGAAAACAGAAAATAGAAACTTCTCTTGAACATATCAGTGACACGACTCTGGATTTGGCAGTATTTGACATCAAGGGATTAGAGGTCATGATGACATGGCAAAGAGTAGATGAGAGGTCAAAAGAGATTACCCAAACCCATGGAGGCAAAAATGACAAAATGAGATGTCCCCAACCCGACACAAATGCAAATGAGTGTCATGTTCAAGAGCGACATACTATTGACATGACCGAGAACTGGTTCCATTTCCCCCCACCATTTCTTGTGAGTACTCCAATTACTTTTGGAAAAAAATCTTAAAGCGGATAGCATATGGTTGTCATATAAGTTTTTCCTTTGAACAAATCCATCCTAGTACATTTTACGAGCCCTAGGAAGGGGGAACTCATTGACGTCATGGTGATGGTTTTCGATGTCATTTAGGTTCTAACAAGTCTGACAAAGGAAGAGCTTGGCAAATTTTCATGTTCAGAGATTTTGAAAAGAGGCAGAAAAGAAAACTCCAGCAGTCCCTTTTCATAGGTAGTCTCATAGATCCGAAAACGTAGAAAATTGTGTCTGAGAGAACCTCTTAATTGTGATAGGCTAAGGTATTCATTTTTCATGAATAATCTATCCCAACCTGAAAAAGGGGTAAACGTATACTAGGTAGATATCATTTCATAGCCATTTAACGAGTTCAAAATGACATGAATCTCGACAATATTTTCAATTCTAGAGAGTCTGAAAAGAGCTGAAAGATAACTCCAACAATGAATTTTTCGTGTTTTTACCAAGTCTAAATAAGTATAAAATACAACTCGTTACCTCATCGTCGTTGCGTCGAAGACCTATAGCTACACAAGAGATGCATGTAAAAACCATTTCTTGAAATAACATAGAGAAATAATTAAAAAATAGGCTTTAAAACCTAATTAGGGCTCTGAAAAGTTATAAAATGCCAAATATGGTAAAAAATAAACTACTTTTCACTTTTACGTCCTGCGAGCAATTTTTTACCCTTTTTCATTGCTATTTTGTGGCATTGATAGCGGGAAATCCAGAAGACCAATCTAAAATCCAACAGTTCTAGGTAAGAGCTTACATCCTTTCCTGCATTTTGATTATACTTTCATTACCTACAACCCAAATGTTGTATATCTCTGGGGGGATTTTGCAAAAATTAGGGCACGACAGTTGGCGCGGGTATCAAGCATGGACTCGCGCCGACCGGCCTAAAATTTGAATGGGGGAACGCTAACCATCACCAAAATGTTTAGCATGTAAATACAAACAAGAAGACCCAATTTAACCATTCAAAATCTTTTGATTTGGCTAATGACAACCATATGGATGTTTTTGCAGGTGTTAAAAGACAAAATGGTGATTGAATGGAAAGAACGAGAACATAGTGAAGAAGATGAGGAAGCCATGGACAATAGGAGATGCATGGAAGCTCTCAGATATTGTGGGCTCAAGAAATTCTTTATGGCACCATGTATTAAAGCTCAACTAGATCTGTTGCAGTACTTGATCAGTGTCTGGGACTTTGATCAGAAAAAATTCATTATTCACGACTAGCAACTTGAGATTGAGGTCTCATATATTTATTTCATAACCAAACTATTGTGGATGGGGGTAGTACCAATCATGATTTGCACCCAAACCTCAATGGAGAAAATGAGTATGGTTATCAATAGGGTGTGCCCAGGGGCAAGGAAAGGATCGGGAAGTGGAAAAGTTGATATCCAAACTATTCTGGATTTGCCACTAAGGGTAGTGCTGCACACCATCATGTGGGTTGCTAGATTGCAGGCTCTACATGAGACCACAAAAACACAGCTACTTCTTGCTTTAGATTGCATGGAACTGACCCTCTACAACTGGGCATAGGCGGTAACAATCAACATGAAGTGTCAATTGACGAAATGTAAGAAAAAAAAGCTGAAGCAGTTTGGCTACGGGTCCATATTGGTATCTTTCATCTTTGAACAATTCCAAATATTCCAACGTGAGGAGGTAATAGTTTTGACACCACCTTCCCAGGAACCACAGATGGCCAGTTGGGCAGCGTTGATGCCAAGGTCAGGGGGTAGTCAATAGATGTCTTGGAGATTGGATTTATTTGAGTGGCTCCGTCAACAACTGATTTTCGTGGAGGACTGGCCCTACTCTGGCATGGATTTCACCGGTGATGCAGATCTCCCACTCCCAGAAGGAGAGGATTGGGATGAAGTACTGGGTAAGACTCATTTTTTATTTTCATGAGTATTATAAAAAAAAATTATGCATGTTTGGACATTAATCTATGTAATTACAGATGTTGGCCCAGAGAGACCTGCAGGTATGTCCCCGATAGCGTGGCAGATTCCTCACGACTTTCATGTGGCCCCTCATGGTGAGGGGGCTGAGGAGGAGGAAATCATACACAACTTAGAGGGAATCTCCTGTGGGATCTCGGACTATGTGTGGTTCGATGATGTTCCTCGCGTGTACTAAAAACACACTACAAGGGTGTCAAACTGTGTTCACTGCTTCTTGAGGCGGCTTGTATGGGCAGTGACGTGCTATCATGAGTGTCACGCCAAATATACACCTAGGTTTTATTTCTGCATATTTTTTGAGAGACATGATGTCTCAGGATGTAACTGAAACACACATATTTTTTGAAATTATGATGCACATGGATGCAAACACTTGACATATATATATATACATCTATTTTCCTGTATGGATCTTGTCATGTGATGATGATTTTTTACAAATTACGTAAATGTCTATCTAATACAATGTTAGCTACTATATCAGTTAATGCATTCATTCTTCTAGGAATATGTTGATATGTAATATAATAAAAATTTCTTTCCAGTAAAATAACACAAAAATACAACCTTAAGATGTGAGGGTTTCTAACAGAATAATGTCCATTAAGTTGAAGAACAAAAAGTTGTTAGTCTAGGCTAACAATCAATGCACAAATGTCGAGAGTAATGGCCTCGGTTAATAGCTCAATAACAACACTATATTCAGTGACATTGTTTGTAGTTCACTCTAGACAAATACCTTGAAGGTATATCAACTCACCAGCGGGATCATAAATCACCCAAGTTGCTGAAGACAGGTTCCGAGTACTACGGGAAGCACCATCCATGAAACTGACATAAGGGGTAATAGACATCTGCAAAATAAGAAAGAAAATGCTCGCAAAGCACACCAAGCCAAAAATGTACATAAATTAAAAGAATGCCTATGTACACAAAACATGCACGAATGACTCATGCATAGTATTTTTTAAGATACAACCCATTTCTAGACTGATCTAGAGAATGACCTTCATAATCAATAAGCTCATAAGCCCCATTCCATAAAACATGGTTAACAATGTAGGGCCCATGCCGCATGGGTTGAAATTTTCCTGCCCACATCTTATCGTGAGCTTGGTCATACAGGAGGATGAGATCTCCTTCAATGAAGGAAGGAGGGGGAAGTGACTAGTCAAAATGAGCTTTGACCTGCTTTTTTCATGCTTCTATGACCAGAGCAGCAAAGTGGCGAGTCATAAAGCCTCTTCAAATAGAGAAGATACCCTTCTTTTGGTGAAGTATTCGGTAGCAATTCAACATCTAGTTTGAGCAAAGGAATTTCACATTCAATTGGAAGGGTAGCTTCCAGACTATAGACAAGTTGGAATGGAGTGAATTCGGTCGCATCCTTTAACGAGGTTTGGTAATCCCAAAGAGCTAAAAATAACAAGAGATGCTAGTTTTATTTGTGCATCGTAATCGTACGTTGAAGCATAGTGACGAGAACTTTGTTCATGGCTTCAACCTGGCCATTGGCCTGAGGATAGTATTACATTGAGCTATCATGACATAGACCCAACTTGAAATTCAACTCCACTACCATGTAATGTCGAAAATGGGAATCATGAGCGGTAACAATGGCTTGAGGGACACCAAACCCAGAAATGACATGATTGAATAGAAATTGTGCTATTGTCTTACCGCCAGTCGTAAGTATAGGCATTGATTCAGCCCATTTGGTGAAGTAGTCCATGGCTACAATGATATAAGCATTCCCCCTAGTCGAGTGAGGGTTACACATTGTTAGTGTCAATATTTTCATACTTCCACCAGGGATCAAAACACATTTTGCATGTGCATCTTAGGTGTCCCACTCAGAAGAAATTTTCAATAATTCCATTAGGTCATGATATAAAATTGATCCACTGGTGGTTTTCCTTGTCAATAAGATTTGTTCTCACTTAGAATATCATATTTGCTGACTCATTCTTATGTCTCCTTGATCATAACAACACCTATGGAAATGCTCTTTTCACTTGGAAGTCTTTAAAGTTAAAATCTCATTCATGAAAGTTGGGCCTAAAGCAATCCCATTAGGTCATTAGGTTTTTATACTTATCAAGGTCACTCTTTCATTTTAGATGAAGTTAGCACATATATGAGAGGGACTAAATAAGATCATCATGATGTAATTATCATACTTTAAAAGTTGTATTTTTTCAGTTTAATAATTTGTATATCAAAATGTCATTTTGATATAAAATTCAATATGTAATTTATTTATGTTTTTCGAAATGTAATGTTATGTTCTCATATGTAATAAATTAAATCCCAAGCTATAAAATGCAATCATGTCTAGCCTAAATGGAGCAAATAAATCCAAACTCCATGTTTGATCAACCTGCAATGCCAAAAGTTCAAAAGGTTAAAGGTATCAGTGCCAAAGTCCAAATGGAAAAGTGAACATTATAAAAGTGGGTGATTCAAATTAAAATTTCGAATCCACTATGCTATAAAATTTCGAATCCACTATGCTAGAAAATTTCAAGTTTTTTGAGCATTTTGACAAAAATTCAAGGTCAATGCGCATTTGCACCTAGGCTCTGCGCATTTTCTTAGGCATTGCGCATTTACCTAGAGGCACTACGTGTTTTCTCGACAACTCCTGACCAATTTACACAGGCATTGTGCATTTGTACTCAGGTGCTACGTGCTTGCCCGGGCATTCCGCGTTCCTCCAGAACATTGTACCTTTGCACATGGAGGGTTTCAAAAGGTTTCACAAACTCCAACAAGCTTCATTTCCTCACAAATTTATTCAAAAGGATTTTAATCAGTAAGTGGACCCTAAAAACACCTCTCTTATAATATGTTTGGTGTTCCATAAAAAAATTGAAGTGTTTTTTTCTATGAAACCCTAGCTTTCATTTCCTTCCCATTTTTCATGCTCTAAATCCATATTCATGTCCCTAAACACATATCAGTCATAAATATTGTTAAATCCTAGAGTTTTCATAGACGTAAGTTTTCATTTACATTCATTCCCTCCATTTTCCTAAGTTATTCATCTCATATCTCACTCCCTTCATCTCATTCCATTTACCCTAGGGTTTCTAAACTCTTCAAATTCAAAATGTTTGAAGAGGGGGACAGAAGTGTCAGTGAGGAAAAAACACCAGAGAAGAGTAAGAAAGGAGGGAAAATCATCAGGTATGGACCTGTAACCACAAGAGAGATCATGGCTTATCCTCTCACTGTGTCATGTTTTAAACATGTTGGTTGTTTTGAATTTTGTGAAAAGGTGTAGCAGATTCAATATCACCCCATGTTGACAAGGTTGTTCATTACAAGTCTTCATGATAGGCAGGTAACTCTTTCTTGGGTCACTTTTACCATGTACACTAATGCCATTTCAGTTGCTACAGGGATCCCTAATGTGGGAGAGAAATGGTTTAAACCAGGAAACCTTGATTAGAGCTACTATGAATCATATCTCAAACCTGGATGCAAGGATGACAAAAAGGCCAATTTCCCCTTCTCTCATCTTATTGACCGATATGTCCCTATGATGAAGATAATCATGAAATAATTCACATGTGAGGGGAGGTTTTCTCGACTCTATTCATATCATATTCGACTCCTAATGCATTTCACTAGAGTCATAATGCTTCACATACCCTACTATCTCTCTTGCAGCGTTGACAAGATGGCATACATTGTACAAAATAGGGATTATAATCATCAAATGCAGAGTGTTTTCCACCACTCCCTCATCAAGATGATAGTCATGCATCAGCTTACGAAAAAGAACATCCCATGGGACACATTCATAAGAAATGAAGTCTTCACTACCCCACCTAGTCAACATGATTAGAGTATCCCTTAATCATCTCATCCTCCCATATACAATCCTCCATCTCAGCCTGCTACTCATACATAATCACCTAGTCATATGCATTCACCTCATGTTGATCCTACTTATTCACCTTTCCATAACCCTTCATCATCATATCATGATACTAAGTCATCAAGTAGTGAGGAGGACATTGAGGCAACTTGGGCTAACGTGATTGATGTTGAGACATTTCCCAAGATCTATCAGAGAGGCTACAAGAATGTATTTTCTTCACTTGGAGTGAAACGGGCCATGCCTTCTTCATCAACAAAACAGGTGGACAAAGGCAAGGAAAAGGCTAAAGAGACAATCATTGATGAGCAGGAGGATAAACATGAAATAGAGCAGGAGTTTCAGCTGATTGACCTAGATGAGGAAGATGAAGGAAAAATCATCAGTGCAGCAATCAAAGGAAAAGAAGAAAATATTAGTGAAACTCAACCTAATCTTGATAGAGAAAACTCTGTCATTTATTTTCTTGAGCAAGAAAATCAGCAGTTGAAGACTAAGCAGATTATCAATGAGGTCAGGACCATCAAAGCACAAAGAGAGGCAAAAAGGGCCAAGGAATTGTTGGAGGAGACCTTGGAAATATTTGGTGAGAATGATGAGGAGGAGGATTAGCCTCCAAGATAGATATGAAGGACTAGAGGGCTGAAAAGAGCTCTAGCCCTTGAGAGACAGAGATAAGCTGAGTTGGCAGAGTAGCTCACTCCAAGTGAGCTACTTGCCCTAGAGATTAGCAAGGATAGAGAGTCATGGCTTGATAGAGCCAATTTTCATCTGGAGAGGTCGCTAGAGAATTCCAACAAGGAAAATGACATTCAGAGGAAAATGGCAAAGCACTACACGATGACGAACAAAATTGCAAGGGCCAAGCTTAAACGAGCCCATGCAAAAATTCAAACTTTGACTAAGAAAAAGGAAAAGGAGAGGTTAGACATACTTGCTGAGGTGTCCCTTCATGCCCCAAGCACTTGATAACCAATTAACCTCACAATTTTGGAAAAAATTTAGCACATTTGGCACTTTAGTGCATTTTTGGTTTTTTGAGTAATTTTGGCATAGAAAAATTCTGCCAAACGCGTAGTGACCTGGGTGCTGCACTCTTTTTCGAGGCATCCAAATGAAAAATGGCCGCCATTTTCGCGCTCATAATGATGAATACATCAACCCTAGCAAGTTTCAGAAATTTGGAGGAGAACGGGTCCCTCAAAAGTGCAAAAAACTACCAAATTTTCAAGTTTCTGCCTCGTTTTTAATATGGCCATTGTGCATTTACCAGTATTGGTAGATTCCCCTTTTGACATGGAAAATGAGCATAATTTTGGAAAATGGAGGTAGATTTTGAAACTAGACTCAGAGATCTTTCCAATGAGCTATCATGGATCTGACTTGGACACCAGGAAGGCACACAAAAGTTGCTTGCAAAAGAGGCTATGTTTCCTGTTAGGGCACTATGTGTTTGCCATGAAAATGCATTTTTTCACAATATTCCGCAAATTTTGAAGTTTCACTCTAGTTTGAATTTTTACCTTGGAAAATGATGAAATTACTGATGTAAATGGTCATGGTGAATGTAAATTTCATGCTTTTAATTTTATCTAAGGTGTATACATTAGGTGATTCCTCTAGAGGTCAAATGAATCAGTTTCCTCTCTTTTAGAGGAAAATTGTTGGGTCTTCCTAGTCTTCAGTTTCTTGTTTGGAAGTAGGTGAAACTGATTCCTATCTCATGGATTCGACTCCTTGCAGCTAGGGAGAGTGGTTTTGAGGTCTATATGATGTATTTTCTTAGTCATTGTAATTTTTGGACTCACTTGGAGGTTTGGCATCTCAAGAGACATACCTTTGTATCATTTTTGGCCTGGACATTAATCAAATTTGCAGCTACTTTTATGGGATCCATGTGGTATTGAGTTTAGTTTCAGTTTCTTATTTTGTGCTCATATGTTAGAATTTTTTTATGTATTTCATCCATCATTTCATTTCTATTAAGTGAATGTTTTCAAGTTAGATGAATAGAATCCATAACTTTTATGCTCTACTTTGGATAAAAATTCATAATTTGCAATTTCTTCAGTTTAGAAGGAAATTGTGAATTCACCATGCTCTTTCTAGCTCCTCACGTGTCTTTATCATCTCATCATCAAAACCCTAAAGTGCTAAACATTATACCTACCTTACCCCATAGAACACCCTGCAAATATTGACCTAATTTCCTTGCCTTGACTATTTGTCTCCTCTTGATCCAGAAAAACCCTACACAATCAAAAATAAAAAACCCTGAGCTACTATACCTAGCCTAAAATATTCTTTCCTCAGTCATATTAGTTGCGATAGTTACGGAGAGAGCCCTCTTCCTGGCCTAGTAGGGCTAGCTACTTGGCTAAGTATGGTTTAAGGTTACCTCGAAATTTCCTTATTCAGCCTGAGGTTCAATTTGAGTGATAAAAAACATCATAAAATCGATGCCTCACTTCACAAAGGGACCAATGGTAATGATAGGGTGAAGATGGGAGGCGGTGCGTGCATCTTGCATTGATATATATGGAAATCATGGCACTTATAGACGACAACATGCAGTATTTAAAGATGGTGGGCTAGAAATACCCAACACGAAGAATTTTATGTGTAGCAGCATATCCAGACATGTGACCACCACAGGCACCACTGTGACAGTCATTCAAGGCCTTATCAGCCTCCTCGAGAGTCAAACATCGTCGGATGATGGAATCAACTCTGATGCGGTAGAGCATATCTCCGACTATGCGATAAGGTTGTGATTGATGATGGATGCATCAACGGGCATTGAAAGGTGGATTTCTAAAGAGATATGATTATATCATGGTACCAAGGATTGAGGGTGCTAATCCAAAAAAGTGTGTCGTCCAAAATGCGTTCCTCGGAACCAAATGGAGCAGAATCGGAAGGGAGAGAGCAAATCAAATCAGTGAAGACCAATGACTTCTTCGACTTGGAAGTAGTGAAATTCAAATATAACTCTTGGAGGATGACAATCCACTTCGAATACTTGCCCCCCAGCAATTGACGAGTCAATATGTAATTCATAGGGTTGCAATCAGAAATCACAGTCACGGTACGCAATAGGATGTAGTGATGAAAACATTGAAAAACTTGAAAAACAGCTAACGTCAACTTCTCGACATGTGCATATCGTGTTTCAGTATCGAGAAGGTTATGAGACAGATAGTAAATTACATGCTCGTCACCATCATCATAGTCTTGTACCAAAACCATGGCAATCGTACTAAATGTGGTGGCCAACGAGAGGGAGTAATTGTGATGATAATTTGGAGGAAGTAATAGAGGAGCATTGATGAGCAATGTCTTCAATGCATTGAAAGACTTCTGAGTGATCTCATCCCAGAGGAACGGGACGCCTTTCTTTAGTAATCGCATAAATCCTTTAGCCACTTCAGCATAGTTAGGTATAAAATGACGTAAGAAGTTAGATTTTCCCTGCAGACTCTGCAGCTAATGTAAGGAGGAAGGAGAGGGGAGATTAATGATAGCTTCAAATTTTGAATGGATAGAGACGAATCCCATCTTTGGAAACAAAAAACCCCAAGAGGCTATCGGAGTCAACGTAGAAGATGCACTTATGCAGATTAAGCTAGATGTTATAGCATTGACAGTGAAGAAAAATTTGATGGAGATGATGAGGATCTGGTCTTTATGCTTAGCTGAATGAGCCAAAAGGTCATCTAGATAAGGTTGAATAATACGCTTGATATAGTGAAAATCATATGACATTGCTCACTGAAATGTAGCCACAACATTTTTAAGACCAAAAGGAAGATTTTTATAAGAGAAAGTATCCCAAGGACAGATAAAGGCAGTCTTATTTTGGTTGGCTGGAGAAATGTTAATTTGGTTATACCCAGAAAACCCGTCCATAAGGGAAAAAATCTCACTCCCAGCACAGTCATCAATGATTTGATCAATAAAAGCAGTGGGAAAATTATCGTTAGGGAAAGCATGGTTAATGTCATGGTAATCAACACAGACATGAATGGTACACTGCTTCTTATCTACAGGAAAAATATTGGAAACCCATTCTTTCAAGGGAATCAGATAGATAAAACCAGCTTTAAGAAGTATTTCAAATTCTCGCTTAATAGTGACAGCCTTTCTAGGTTACACAGGACAAAGATACTAGCAAACAGGCTTCGCACAAGGATAGGTAGGAATCTCATGCACCACTATACTTGGATTGATACCAGGAATCTCTTCGTAAGACCATGCGAAAATGTCACGAAACTTGTGGAAGAGACTAGTATAGACCTGAATCTCATCGGGAGAACATGTCACCCCAATATGGATGTTCTCGACAACTCCCAATTTAACGGAAATGTCGATAGGAATCATTTGTGTGATGTTACTCAAGTGACCTTCCACAAAGAATTTGTGTGCTAAGATAGGCGTTTGAAGTAGAGGAGAAGGAACTTGAGAAGAGAACCTCTCGAGACATGTAGACATGGCCCCAAGACTAGGGATGAATGAGGAACGATGATGAATATTGTCCCAAGGAAGATCCTTGAGAGACATAATTTCCAAGATGGCCTCATCAGAGGGAAATATCTCTCTCAAGGGATCGGGTGAATCCGAATCACCGAGCCAAGGGGATTGAGAACAAGTATCAAGAGACATGCCCAAAGTAGCATGATTAGGAGGCGGAGGATCTGAAGCTAAAATAATTTCACAATACTCAATCTCAATTGAACTTAACAACATCAAATCTCCAAACGAATCGATCTACTCAGGCGAATGGATGATCCATGGATCATCAGACCTGGATATCATATTAACCTGAACAATGTTGGGTGGAGGAAGAGGGAAAATACCCATGAGGGCAGGATATTTGAAGAGACTCGGACCTATGCTCTCATAAGAAATAGGAATTTGATCTACGTATGGAACATTGTTCTCGGAAGAAGAAGTGAAGAAAGACAACTGACTGATAGTAATGATCTTTCCTACATGCAGAAATCTCAAAACATGAAAGAGAGTGGATGGAACACACAGCATAGCGTGAGTCCAACTGCGACCGAGGAGAATATTGTAATTGAGCTTGACGTCAACTACTTCAACCTCGACATTGACTGTTTTCCCTTCTAGAATAATCGGTAAACTAGTGAGAACAACAATAGGTTTAGACTCCCTTCCATCAAACGCTTCTAAAGCATTTGGAGATGAATTCAAAGCTCGAGAACTGATGACTTTCCATCAGGAAAATGACATGACGCACGTAGACGCACCCTCGTCCACGATCGCTCAATGGATATTTAGTCCATTAATCCCAACTTGGATGATGAGCATAAGCTAGTGAGGGAGACATGGGAAAAAATTATCCAAGTCGAAAGTGATAAGGCTCGAATTAGCAGGATCAACCCCACTAATGGAAGATAACACATCCTTCCGTTGAGACAGAAAACTCTGAAGCACTTCTAATGTAGAAATTGCAGATGGCGCCTAAGCCAAAGCCTCAACAATACTGTAATGTTGAGCAGCACACGTGTTAGGATTGTAAGAAGACTTACGGAGTACACCTTTGGAAGGTGGTTGTACAACAATCTTAGTATTGGGATTTTCAATCTTAAGAGGGCTAGAAGCAAGCAGAGGAGGAGGACCACCAGCAATCTCTTTCCTTGCTGGCATGGTCTGATATAATATTTTGACTGGGTAGCTATGGAAATGGATGCAGGATCGTTCATCATGAAAAACTGAGAGCCAAATGTGGCAGAGGACTGAGGTTTCTCTACCAACTGAGTCTGCTGTGATGGAAGCAATTCTTTGAGAACAACCAGAGTTCCTTGGGTGCGATTGAGCAACCGACTCACTTCAGCCCATCTAGGACAGTCCATGGTGTAGTGCTCTTCGTCACAAATAAAGCAAGGATACTTCAGTTTACGCTGTGAACCATCATTACCACGAGATTTTTGAGAATTTTATTTCGGGGTATCAGCTTTGGCCTTACCTTTACCGTTGGAAGTTTTATCTACCGGATTGGCTTGAACGACATTCGCTTTCATGGTTTTACCAGAATTCAGGATTGGATGAGAAGCAATATCATTAGAAGGAGTAGATTTTTTCTTCCCAGAATTCGAAGGAGAAGACTTCCGAGAAGTCTGAGATACAAAACTAGTGATATTGTCGATGGATGGCATCGTCGGTGAAAAGATAGAGTACCGACGTCCATTGTTCCAAATACAAATTAAAGTACCCAAAATCCTTGAACAGAGAAAAACGCTAATCATGTGAGGAGTGTGATATGTCCAAATATAAAAAGACCATCAGACCATATCAATAAACCAGCAACATAGACCAGCATCGCTAGTTTTGAAGGCAGAGTGATAAACATTAATCATTTTTTTTTCACAAGAGAAAAAATGTTGTTTTGAATATATTATATGAAGTAAAAAAGTCCATGAAGTCATTACATTTTCACATCTGAAGATTGGAACCCAAATATCCATCCAGAAAAGTGGAAGTCCCACCCCAGACAATGATAGCAAAATACCCCATGTCACATACAGGGACATGATATAAAACCCAGTAACGGTCCACATGGAGATTATCGACAATCTGAGAAAGCATCCAAATATGCCCGAGGCATCTATAAGAAAGTGAAATAGCAAGTATGTAGAATAGTAAAGTAACAGATAGAGTACAGATGTTCATTGTTCCAAATACAAATTAAAGTACCCAAAATCCTGCAACAGAGAAAAACGCTAATCATGTGAGGAGTGTGATATGTCCAAAATATAAAAAGACCATCAGACCATATCAATAAACCAGCAACATAGACCAGCATCGCTAGTTTTGAAGGCAGAGTGATAAACATTAATCATTTTTTTTTTTTCACAAGAGAAAAAACGTTGTTTTGAATATATTATATGAAGTAAAACAGTCCATGAAGTCATTACATTTTCACATCTCAAGATTGGAACCCAAATATCCATCCAGAAAAGTGGAAGTCCCACCCCAGACAATGATAGAAAAATACCCCATGTCACATACAGGGACATGATATAAAACCCAGTAACGGTCCACATGGAGATTATCGACAATCTGAGAAAGTATCCAAATATGCCCGAGGCATCTATAAGAAAGTGAAATAGCAGTATGTAGAATAGTAAAGCAACAGATAGAGTACCGACGTCCATTGTTCCAAATACAAATTAAAGTACCCAAAATCCTTGAACAGAGAAAACGCTAATCATGTGAGGAGTGTGATATGTCCAAAATATAAAAATACCATCAGACCATATCAATAAATCAATATCACAATATATAGTGCAGAGTGATAAACATTAATCATTTTTTTTTTTTCACAAGAGAAAAAACGTTGTTTTGAATATATTATATGAAGTAAAACAGTCCATGAAGTCATTACATTTTCACATCTCAAGATTGGAACCCAAATATCCATCCAGAAAAGTGGAAGTCCCACCCCAGACAATGATAGAAAAATACCCCATGTCACATACAGGGACATGATATAAAACCCAGTAACGGTCCACATGGAGATTATCGACAATCTGAGAAAGTATCCAAATATGCCCGAGGCATCTATAAGAAAGTGAAATAGCAGTATGTAGAATAGTAAAGCAACAGATAGAGTACCGACGTCCATTGTTCCAAATACAAATTAAAGTACCCAAAATCCTTGAACAGAGAAAACGCTAATCATGTGAGGAGTGTGATATGTCCAAAATATAAAAATACCATCAGACCATATCAATAAACCAGCAACATAGACCAGCATCGCTAGTTTTGAAGGCAGAGTGATAACTAACACATAAAATAGTATCATAAGCGGATACCAGGAAAGGCTCGTCAGCTCTCCGGCTGTTTGAAGAGTTCTGCCACAAAGATCCACCCTGTTCATAGCAAAAAGGTTCTTGTAGATATACAGAGAAATAGTATAATATGTAGACCATATAAACATGGCTCTGTATTTCAAAATACAGTTTTAAAATAGATATAGGGCAACATTTTTTTTTCCAATTGTTATGAACATAATTTGACCGTGAAATATTAATATAATAAACCACCCCGCAGCACTTCGACTATAAAAAATCATATAAACATGGCTCTATATTTCAAAAAATAGGTTTAAAATAGAAACAGGGAAACATTTTTTTTCTAAGTAAAGTTAATCTATTAATAGTGGGAATAAAATTACACCGGGAAACAAAAATACCGCTTCGACTCATGGCAAATTTGTCATCAAAAAATCAAAATTAAGAAGATCGCCTCATACGGAAACCACTTGAACGCTTACGTAATTCAAAATATAGAGGTCCAAAGACAGAATATATCCCAAACATGCCCAATTAAGTGGGCCTGCGAAGCAAGAAAACCAAATTCACCAAACTACTCCTCCGGTGGTTCCTCCACGATTCGGCACCATCCTTCGAAAGGTCTAGGATCGCTAGGTGCTACCTCCACATGCATGCCACGGCTCCCCTCCTGAAGGCCCGAATGCTGGCCGGATTTTTCCGAGCTCAGACCCGCCGGACGGGTGCATTCTTCCTCCATTTGGGCCTCCTCGCGGAAGACCACAGTGACTAAAGCCGTGATTCGCGGGCGGTTGAGAGAGCAATTAAAGGAAAATTGCGCAGTGCGCATCGTGGGAGAAGGTGAACTAGCGGTGGGGAAGCGAGGAGCAGGGGAATCCATACGGTGGCCAGATCCTACAAGCCGACCCCGCCCACTCCTAGTATTTGGATATCGACCTGCGTAATAATCACTGGACTGGCCGGAAGTCGACTCTGTTGAGGGGCTGGAGGGAGCGCGCAGGGGTTGACCTCTAGTGCTCCCCTTGCGGCAACGCATCCTATGACGCACGCGAGGCATGGGTGCAATCTCAGGCGCAGTGGGCACAAGAGGAGACGGAGAAGCAGAATTCCAATTAACAGAGGAAGACAGACAAAGACAGAACCGAGAGAAATGCAAATATGCAGCAAGGTCTAGGCAGCAGTTCAGCTGGCCACTTCTCCTTATCGTCACAGTTAGCAGGTAGTGTAATCCAGCAACCGGCTTGTCTAAAAAACCATGGCTATATTCCATTTTGTCGACCCATCTACAATGCAATCATAGGACGCCCGTCATAATTAATCTCTGATCATTAATAATGAGAGCCGAAGGCCGAATCAAATTGGAGCGTGCGGAATCGCTAAGAGGAGTGGAGGTCCGATCTTGAACAGTGTTAAAAATTAATTAATGTGGATTTGATGTGAAAACTTAATTGAACATCGTTAAATGTTAATGCGATTGATATGAAATCGCCATATCCATGTCCCATCGCCTTAAACGCCATCGAATGCACCCGCAGCCGGGAGTAGGGCAAGTTTTTATTGAGGACACGTGGCAGAAATTGATTGGAGCGGATCTTTGTTTGGGCCACTCGCGCAGTGGAAATCTGGACCCGAAAAATATTAGGGCGAATTTGATAAGAAATTCGCGTCACAACTCTCCCTCCGTACGCCAGCCCAACTTCGGACCCGAAAAAGATTAGGGCGGAATTCATTTGGTTTTCGCGTCACAAAATTGGCCGACGTCAGCAGGCTATTTTGGAACACGAATTTGGTTTGAATTATGGTTTATCGCTGTTTGAAGTCCGGCGGGCTCGACTTAAGAACAATTTTGTTTGATCCCATCTTATAAAATTTGTGTTGGTTTTCTTTGATAATACACATATTTATAATAAATCATGGGAATATCACACTAAACATGTGGAAAAGTTATATAAATTATTGAGAACAATCATTTTTATGTAAAAATATCCAAATGTTCTTTTGGGAAATAAGAATTCAAGTATTTGGTTCATATTGTTTTAAAGGAAGGAGTGAAGTTGGAGCCTCAAAAGATGCAAGCTATTACAAAATGACCTATTCCTAAGAAAATCAAGGTTCTTAGAAGATTTTTTAGACTTACATGATATTATCGATCATTTGTTAAGAATTATGCATGCATTTCAAGTCCACTCACATATCTCTTGAAGAAAATATCATTTATATGGAATGATGAGGCTACTTTGGCATTCTCTCTTTAATGGATGCCATGTCTTCTACACCAACATCGGTTGCACCTACTTTTGGTAAAACATTCATAGTAGAGTGTGAGGCACTAGGACAAGGAATTTACGTAACATTAATACAATAAGGGATATCATTGGCTTTTAAAAGCAAGGAATTCAAAGAAAATATTTGGTGAAATCTACGTATGAAAAATAAATGGAAGCAATATTACATGCAATAAAAAATGGGGATAGTATATCATCGGGAGGTACTTTAAAGTCAAGATATACCATGATAGCATAAAGTATTTTTTGAAGCTATGGATTTCATTGGAAGATTAACAAAAATGAGGAGAAAAAATGCAAAGTTTCAATTTTGAGATAATCTGCAAAAAGGGTAAGGAAAATTTAGTACATGATGCTCTTTCTAAAATAGAAGAGGCCTCAAATTTATATCCAATTACATTTTCTATTCCTAGGTGGCTAGAAGAAGCTTGCCATAATGGAAAAATGACAATATTACTAAACAAAAACTAAAATTTATAAAGGATGGGATCAACTCTATGGAGCATTGGGAGTGAAAGAGAGATATACTTTGGTGCAAATGTAGAATATTTTTATGCACGCAAGCATATTTGAATAAACAAATATTAAGGGGGAGTCCCATGTCTCTACGATGGTAGGATGCGGGGTTCCTTAAAACATCTCAAAGGATCAAAAAAATATATTTTGGAAGGAATGAAAGAAAGATATTCAAAATTTTGTAAGAGAAGGTCGGGTTTGCATAATAAATAAAAGAGATAGTAAAATCTCTAGGGTTACTTAACCATTCCACATACATATTCAAAGACTAGAAGATATATCAATAGACTTTATTAGATTCTTGAAATATAAAGGTAAGTATTACATTTTTGTGCTCATTTATATAGACAAATTTTGTAGATTTTTTTTGTAGAGCTCAAAAATTACATAAACAACAAGCCAAGTGGCGAGAAGTGTCAAGTGAAAGAAATTCATAGTCTTCATGGTTTTCCTAAAGTAATAGTAACAAGAAAAATTTTGGAAATAATTATTTAATATGGTGGAGAAACACTAGGCGCCGCGAGTTCTACATATCAAACACAATCAAATGGTCAAACAAAAATAGTTAACAAATGTTTTTAAGGTTATCTACAACATTTACTCTTTAGAAAAGCAATCTTAATGGATGAAGTGGGTTAGCCAAGGAAGAATGGTAATATGATACTACCTATCACACATCTACTAAAATTTCCCCATTTAAGGCCCTTTATGGATATCCAACTCCTAGTATCTCATACTTTTTGCAAGATACGTCAAAGTATAGGGAAAACGAGTCACATATGGAAAATACTAAAGAAACTTTGAAAATTATTATGGAAAACCTTCAAATGACATAAAACATGATAAAACAACAAGGGGAACAACATTGAAGTGAAAGATAATTTGAGGAGGGTAATTGGGTATTTTTAGATTATAGCATTATAAGCAATCTTCATTCAAGAAAAAGAAGAATAAAGAATTAGCTCAAAAATGTTATGGCCCTAAATAATTATTCATAGGATTGCACAAGTGGTATAGAAGTTATATTTTCCTTCTTCTTGCATTCATAAGGTTTTTCATGTATCTTGCCTAAAAAAGGTTTTGGGAAAAAACCATGCCAATGTAAATAGAACTTCCAAAATTAGATGAAGAATGAAAGTTGATTCTTGAACCACAAAAAGTTATAGATAAACATTCTGTATCTCTTTGACATATAACCATTATGAAGTACCTAATCAAGTGGAAGAATATTCCTCTAGAAGAAGGTACATAGTAAAATGATCAATTCGTGATGAAATACCCATGGCTAAAGGGTTAGTTTGAAGTTTTGACAAGAGTTTTTTGTTATATGTTTTATATAATGCGCGGCGGAATAGTTTTATTGTTTGTTAAGGTCCACACGGTGATCAAATTTGAAGGGCAGGTCCAAATTTCAATTAGAAGGAATATATCTATGTTGCCCTTCCATAATGAAAGCAAAAAAAACTTTTCAATTGACCACAATAAATGGTTTTACAATTCATTTCGGAAAGACAAAACCATCAATCTTTATATTAATAAAAATTGTTACATATACAACAATGAAGAAGGCTCCATCTTTCATTGCTTAAATATCTCATTGGCAATGTCAACATAAGTCTTGAAGACACTATTATAAGAATTTGGATACATACCACCGAATATAGGAGATTCACTTATGTATCGATTGTGTAATACAATTTTGACTTTGTCTCACAAGGAGCGACGACATGGAGGTACGGATTTTCTTATAGAACTTTATTATTATTATTTGAAATGTTGTTTATGAATATGAAGACAGCAATGAAATTATGAGCATAGTGGACAATTAGTCAAGCTCATGATGCCAAACCATGATGATGTAAGTTTGGAATTTAACATTTTTACATGTTAAAGACAAATAGTCAAAATCAACGACAACTTAGTATGCCATAATTAATAATCATTCCATGTTCACTTTTGTTAATAGGTTTATGTCCTGCGATGATCTCTCTTCTCTGGCATTTACTTGTATTGAATATCACTATTCTAGGAATAAGGAGTTATTTTCTCCAAAAATAACCCTAGCCAAACATTGACAATGCATCAAGGATATCTTTCTGTAGCCATAAGTACATATGTTCTACTTCTAAATCATGTCTTGGAAGTGGTTGTTTTGCTGGAAATTATTCACCGGTTGGTTTCATACCAAAGTCTTTTTTCTCAATTTCGGCATCCAATACATGAAAAGATAATGGTTTAAAACAACATAAATATTTGAAATTTTGCAAGAATTGTACGGCACACTTTGAATATTAATTTTGAAGTCAAGTGCCGAGATGTTGTATAGGATCAAGTTTTATTTGAATACAAATGTTTCACAAGAAACTTCTCAACATGCTACCACAGGTAAGGATTAAATGACAATATTGCATCAACTATTTCCAGAATAAAAGTGCACCTCGGCCATAAGACTATGTTAGTTCCCAAATCTACCTTAGGCTGAAATAAGGCAGAAGAAGGACAACACCAAACCACGCTCAGCCTCGTAGCTAGCCCTACGAGGGACGGAGAAGGAGCTCTCTCGAGTCAATCTCAATGAAAATATTCAAAAGGGCTGAGATGACTAAAACAACAAGCGATCTTAGGCTAGATATACAAATAGGAGGGTTTGATTTTGATTTTTTTTAGGGATTTTTTTGTTGGAAAAAGGGAAAAACAATTTTAGGCTTGGGGATGAGGCCAAATTCTTGAGTTCAAGTTGGGGCGGGAAGGCAATGACTTTGATGTCTTAGATCAAATGAATGGATAGAAAAACTGTTGAGGAAAATTTGAAGAGGGCAAGAAAAGTGCAATGATCCTCTTCAAACGAGGGGAAAACATATAAAACTAAACAAAAGTTTAAGGCAAAGCATCAACAAACTAATGAATTCTACCTTACTTACTCATTTGTTTAATTCGAAGGAAGCAAAGAGAGGAGGCAGCATATAACATTAATGAAACTTACAATAACATGAAACACCATAAAAAATTAGAAGCCACAAGGATCCCAACAAGTCTTCTTAAGGCCTACTGGTCTTTCCTTTGCCAAATACGAAATGAATATACAATGTGGTGCCAAACTTTTCCCAAGTATCCAACGAGTCCAAACTTTTGAAAATGACTGAGAAAATACATGATATAGACCAGCCCAACCCATTCCCATGCCTCTAGGGGTCAGGCTCATCCTTCTAGGAAGGCCATTTCAACCAATTCTAAACATGGGCAAAAATCTATTTGACCAAAGC
This sequence comes from Pinus albicaulis, assembly GCA_034641835.2. Classification (NCBI taxonomy): domain Eukaryota; kingdom Viridiplantae; phylum Streptophyta; class Pinopsida; order Pinales; family Pinaceae; genus Pinus; species Pinus albicaulis. The sequence goes on from CM076581.1 coordinate 660,787,061, forward strand.
AACTTGCCTCTATAAGGAAGAGCTGATTCATTCATTTAATTTTCACTTTTTAGTGAATGAATCCTCTAAGAAAAATGAAATATATGCCAAAATTACATCATGGATTTCCAATTATACATCATGATAGATCAATCATCACATGAAAAAGTAAAACTAGTCAAAATTGGGCGAATTTCTGAGCTGAAGAGTAAAAATGAGGCAAAATTTCTCTATGCGCCGCGCTCAAATTCTCTATGCATCACGCCACTTTGGAGCTGATTTTGAGGCACTTCCCGAAGTCCAAATTGAGCTCGTGATAGCTTGTTGGAAAGCCCTGGATGTATTCTATCCAACCCAAGTGGAATTGCTCAATTGGGAGGTCATTTTCCCCTCCAAAAGTTCAATATACCAACACTACTTCTTGCAGGTGCAAAAGGTGGCAGAAAGGTGATTTTTGGAGTGTTTTTGGCCCTTTAGGCAACCCCGAGGCAGTGAAATCTCTCGGTCATTCACGAGCATGCGAAATTTTCATAAAAAACCCAAAAATATCAAGTTTTCCTCCAGAAGATGTCCCAATCATAAGCGCGTGTCGGGTAGGCGCGGCAGCGTCGGGTAAACACGTTTTGCAACCAAAAATTTCAAAATGACAAAATTTCCTCAGAATTTGAAATTTGGACTGAAGGACCCTCATCAAGTAATATGCTCGATCCAAGGAAGCTTCGGCCGAGATTTGAAGTGGATCGAGGGCCTTTTCGGGCGCTCAGGTGCCCTCTGGTGCATGTAGTTTCGGTGGTGAAATCTGTTTGTCTTGTTGTATGATGTGTACGTGCGTCATGGTGTTGCAAGGCATATGTGAAGTGTATATTTGGTTGATTGAAAATGATAAATGAGGGCTTGGTGTCTTTGTCTCAGAGTGTCAAATGTGTGCCAAAGGAAGGGGCTTGTGGAATAAAGCGAGTGTAGACGATGTAAGGGTCTTGTCAAGTGGTAATTAGAAGGCAATAACGATCACTTGGTAGCTGTTTTAAATGTGGTGTTTGGGGATTTAGCAATTAGGAACTCTTAGCAAATGATATGGGAGGGTGATAGTGATAGGGAATAGAGGATTGACAATGATGAGAGGATTATGGTGATGGGAAAGGGAAAAAATGGTAACAAAGGGATATAAGTGGTTTTGGAATGAGAGGGGAATAGGGGTAAAAGGTAAGCTATGATGATAGTGTGATAGTGAGGAGGAAGGGAACCACAAGAGGGAAAAAGAAGTTCAAATCAATGGGCACCAACAACCAAACACAAATTTCAAATAAAAACCCTATGGAGCAGCCTTTTCAAAAATATGAAGTTTATGTTGATATCATTCAAATTCTCCAACCGGCCTTTGAAACCACACCAAACACTACTTAACCACAATAGCAAGATTAGTCGGACTTACTCGAATCACAAAGGTTAAGTCAATTTGGAAAATTTGGAAGCGGTGATTTTGTGCCTTGGAGGCTCTGTCGCCGCGCACCAGCCCAACGCGCCGCGCGGGATGGATCTTTTGGCCTTTTGTGTAAATTTACACGAGGAAAAATGGCTCTATGCGCCGCGCTCCTACCAGCGGCAGCGCCATAAATAGTGCATTTGGAAGGAGGCTTTTGGAGGCCTTCCCGGTGTCCAAATTGGGCACATGATAGCTTGTTGAAATATATTTGAGTCTACTTTGCTTAAGTGGAATTTTTGAATTTGGAGTTCATTTACCCTATCAAAATCAAATCTCCCAAGACTGGTCAAAATGAAGCGAGAATGGGGATTTGCTTATAAAGACGAAGTCTTTATTGCGATCAACTTTTGAAGGTCTTCCTCAATTCCAAATTGAGGTCATGATATCTCATTAGATATCCCTTTGTGTCTAGTTATCATTTGACTCATCAAGTAAGTCATTTTGCCAACCAAGCTAGGATAAATCTTTATTTTCCCAAGGTCACTTCAGAGGTGCATTCAATTCTCCTAAGGCAACAGTATTGTTGACATTTCTCTAAAACCATGATACCTGTGTAAAGAGTGAAGGAGTTTTTTCTTCTTTGGCATGTTTTGGAACAAAACCTCTCTCAGTTTTCCAAAATTCATCTTTTAGTGGTCTGAAACATCATTTGAGTGAAATCTATCCCGATGTGTGGAACAAGGGATTTGTCGAAATGAAGCGAAATGAAGGGGATAAGGGGCTTCTAAATTATTGAAAATTTTGGGAAGTAGGGAGGATGTTAGGAAGCAGGGAAAGTGGAGTTTCAGAGATTGAGTGAGGAAGGGGTCCAAAAGGGAAAAACACGGGCCTAGCTGAAAAATTGCCAAGTTGTAGCAAGAAACTAGGGTTTGTGTAAAATGAAATTTGGGAATGTCGGTGATGGGAAGTGTTTAATAGGGTATATTAAGGATAGGGGAAAGGTGTATGAACATCAGGATACAAGTTTTGTTGATGATTTGACCATCCAAGAGAAATTACCTTCAAAAGCTTGTAGGAGAGGGAGCGGGTCTTAATAGGCACAAGTTGAAGCATGAACAAGGTGTAAAATGACCCATTGGAACTGAAATGATGATGAAAACCCTCTGAATGATGGTACACTCGGCTGAATGGTGACATGAATTTGACATTTGGACGCTTTGACAAGAGTAGCAAACCCTAGACCTAATACCTAGTGACCAGAATTTGCTTGAAGACTCATTAAAATGACAAAATTTGACCTTGACACCTTAAAATCACTTTGCTAAGAGCATGTTTGATCAGCGGAGGGAAAGTGCAAAAGGCGACACTAACGGGAACTAAACAACTACAAATGTTGTAGATCTAACAAGACCACACAATCAAATGTATTCCACAAGGCCAATCTTGTATGAAAAATGAAAAGGAGTTTGCAACCAAAAATACCTTAGGCAACTAATTCAATTAGATACACCAAACCATCAGCAAAAAGGAAAACTAGCCTACTCAAAAGGCAGCGTTTACCTCCTTTGACAAAATTTTGAGTTCGAAACAAGAACCTTTATTGTCTTGTCAATGCCCCTAGTAATTTGAGCGGGGTTTGCACCTCTTGCAACAAACTAAACAAAAAAGGTTTAATTTCAAAATTATTTTCCACAAATTTAAGATACAACCATTATCGATTTTGTATTTCCTAACAAGCTCATAAATTTTGACAAAAGAACCAAAAATTTTTAATACACGATAGCAATTTTTTCACTCAAACTATCTTAGATAATAAGCCCAACCCAAAACTAAAAAAGTAAACACCAGAAGACCTACAAAAATGAATAGATGATCTTAATCCAGGTACTATGACAAAAGTTACCTTTACACCCTCACTTATTAAACCTGTCTTTATTGAATTTTAACTTCAATTGCTTTGCGGCGAGAAGGACGGATACAACGAAACACTTTTTTTTTTGGAAGTTGCTTGCACGCCATCCGAAATTTAATTCGGCATTTAAAATTCTGTAGTTTTTTTTTTTGTAGACGAGCGCGGCCATATTTGCATGCGGGATTGTATTTAAACACAACAACCGACATTAACGCAATTCACCAACCGGAAAATTAAACAAACAGAAATTTACCCCAGGTTTGTAAATTCAAAAGCGGGGACACGTGGAGCATTAATATTGGATCGCATGAAATTGAAGGGAATACGAAAGCACGAAAAGAAAACGAACCCGAATTTTTGTAAGGCACATTGGATTGAGAATTAGCATTACAAATTAAATGAGGCAGTCGAGGGATCCCATTTTGGGCAACGAATTTGGTTTGAAATTCAATCTATTCGAGACTTTTGAAGTTCGATGGGAAAGGGTTCTTAATGTTTTGATAGTTTAATTTTATGTATGCTTTAATATATACATATGTTTAAACATATGACATATATATATCATATGAGAAATGAAGGTGGGCCATATAATTTAGTTTTAATTTTATTTTTTTTAAAAAGAGGGTTTATTATAATATGTTGTATATGTTACGGCATATAAAAATAAAAATGACAAAAAATCTTAGTATTTTTTTTCTTGATACGTAAATTTTTATTACACAACGGTGTGTAAAAAGTGAAAGACCGAGTGTAACTTTTAAGTGTGTATGCAATGGTGCGAAATTGAAAAGCACGAAGAGTGTTTTAGAGACGGAGTATGTTTGTTTTGAAGACAGACAGTGAGTTTGTTTATGCAGCGCAACGTTTTGTGGCGGTCATAATTTTGTAATCCTTCTCGGTGAGGAAGAAGTGTAATAGTTTTTTTTGAGTTATTGAAGGGAATAGAAGTTTGTTTTCAAAGTATTGAAACTCTTTCTCATCAGAAATTTTTTATTTTCTCTTGTTTTAAAATAAGGAGATTTATTCTCCATTCATTTGTTACGGAATTTTTCAATATTCCAACATGTGCAAGAACAACATATGTTGTGGTTCCATCCTAGCTAAATCATTTGTCTTTGCCGCGGCTTGCCTTACCAACTTGGCCCCAATATTTTCAGGTGGGTCCTCTAATTCAACCAATAAAAAGGCCAAAACCATAGCATTGAGATACATTTCATTACACTTGTCAATAACAATAAAATTTGACTCGGCCATAACCCTTTCCTTATTTTTGTGAAAAGCTTTATGCATTACTCTAATGTGCATTGGTCCATAGGCCAAGTAGACCTTTGGGTAACAAATATGTTTCCTTTCACCTTTGAGTTTTCAAATTATGCCTACCAAATCTAAGACATTTAAGAGGGGGAACTAATACAACATTAAAAATAAAACCAAGCACACATCTACAAATTACCTCATAGATCTTTGTCACACCATCATTAACTATTTTGGAGAACCATGCTTGCTCTCCAAGACAACATTTTGCCCCTCACCCAAGGGTGACTCCAACAAGATCAACGAGTTTGTTCACACCGCTGCAAGACAAATTGAAAATGCTTTAGGTAAGTGTGCAATTGAATGCGGACCATATGCCGAACAAACCTCAGGGAAAATTAAAATAACATATTAAAATCGAATATAAGTGGACAAGGAAAGATCCACCGCGAGTGAAGTTTCACGTGCAAGTGACCTTCCTTTAAACATAATTTTTCTACGACCTGCAATTTTTTCAGCAGAGCCATCCTTGTTGAAGTACAACTCCTTTTCCATAGCTCTTGTATTAACTACCTTCTCTACGTCGCGTAATCTCGAGTCCCTCTTAACTTGAGCAATTAAAGGAAATGGGTGAAAAAGAAAACTGAAGAAGACAATTATGCTGCCATAATTATCAAACATTGCACCCAACTTCTTCCCCTTTCCATTGTTACCCAATGAGGTAGATGTGGCAATTGTTGTCATATTTCCCCAGCGAGAGGCCATCTTCTCTTATCTTGAATGTAGAGATTACAAGATCGTCATATTAGTATGAACCTTAAAAAACATGACTCCTATTGCCAAAAACCACTTTTAAGTTGTAATAGGAAAACTAAACTTAACTATCGCAACTTTTGGAAAAGACACGGAGCATTAAGAGAGAAACAACCAGAAATACAACCACAATCCTCATTTAATGAGGCAGGATTTATTATATTTTCATTAAGATAATAGAAAGAAATCACAACTATATTAAGACTAGCACAAAACAATCTTTAACCGGTGTCTCTAAGCGGCCTTCGGAGTTGCCATGCTAGAGGTTGCATATTTTTAATTTAAATTCTTGACCTCTTGTGCCCATCTATGAATGCATCCAATGGGATATCTACATCAAATTCTCCCTTTATATCCCCAAAAACAAATTCCTTACTACAAGAGCACCGGTATTGATGGATCACCCCACACCATCCCACCCTCTAGAAACGGTGAAAAAAGGAAACCGAGAAAACTTACGAAATATCTCAAGATGACTATATGGGTGGTTCTTATGAACCAACCAACCATTCGAGAACATGCTCATCAATCCAAACCATGAGTATTATGTGACGATATTCAAGCGAGACGAATCGGATTTACCGAAGCTATGTTAGAGAAACCCTAAACTCATTGAAAATAGGTGAAATGTGGCACCACTCGAGAGATTGACATGTGCCAGGTGGTACAAGTGGTAGACAATTGGCATGCTCAAACAACGAGGTGATGCGGGGAATGACATGAGGGAGAAAATATCGAAAAGCCCCAAATGCGGAGAACTAAAGCTCATCATAACTTTGAGATTGACAACTTTACATGATGTAACCTATGAAATCGTAAATGGAGAAATCATAGTAACAATAAAAGCAGCCTATGTAACAATAAAGTCGGATTCATCCTGGGAATGGTAATGGGAGAAATCATAGTGAACAACGAAACTATGCATAGTTGCTTACAATCAAATAGATGAAAAAACACATACAAAAAAACCTAGATAATAATCATGAACAAGCTTAATATTGAATTATGAACTTTAAAGGAACTTACAAAATGTGACATTAGAACTTTGGTAAGCACACAAGCAAAAATATCACGGACATGACCCTGGTTGACAAGTTGTATTACTCATGATGCAAGAGGATTTGTACACCTTTGCCAAGTCAATCAAAATCCATCATTATCTATACAATAAATACAAGTAATTGATGTAGTATTTTTTACTCTAAGATGCATTCTTATGATAATTTTAGAACATATGTTGAGAATTTCAAAACATGCTGAATAAGCTCCTCTTCGTTTCAAGAACAATTTATTGGAGTCGCATGAACTTGGAACAAGCCTCCCACCAGTACGAAAGAGTAGCAACTAAGTCAAAAATGACTTTTTGTTGCTATTTGGATCGAAAGGAGGTTGCTCCAAGATCGCTCGATAAATTGTTCTCTACTAGACGGGGGCCAGCCATGTGAAGGTGGAAGCTCTTATGGCCCCTCCCCCCTCCCCCCCTCACATCACTCTCAATTCCCAATACCCAATCTATGTTCATTTTTTACTTTCATGAGCATAAAGGAAATGTTCAATAACTAATAAAAAACAATTCAACAAAAAGTACGCAAGGAAACATTGCAATTAATGCTTGACATAAAAATAGTATGAGTAAATGAGTTTTTTATATAACGCAAAAAATGTTCCAAGTATGGTAACGTTTGTCTTATAATAATACAATATTTTACATTATCAAATTTTTCTTTTTCTTCTTCCTATTTCTAAAGCTCCTAATTACATCGTAATATCCTTCGTGCTCTACTCTGTTTCGTGCCTTTCGACCATATTTCTTGTCTAATTTCATAGTCACGATGTACGGTCTCATCCGGTGATGGGAGCATAGCCACAAAAATAGATAATATTAAATTTTAATTGTCATTTTTTAAATATCATTGAACTAGTTCGGTAATATTAATAAAAAAAATTGCAATGAGATTATTTACAATTGCACCGGTTGTCGCCGTTGACCTAGTTGCGTAGTCACGATGTGCAGTTTCATCCGGTGACGGGGCATCGCCTACAAAAGTAGATAATATTAAATTTTAATTGTCAGTTTTTTAAATATCATTGAACTGGATTCGGTAATATTAATAAAAATTACCAATGAGATTATTTACAGTGCACGGTTGTACGGCGGCCTAGTTGCGTAGTCACAATGTCTGGTCTCATCCGGTGACGGGGCATAAGCCTACAAAAAGCAGAATAATATTAAATTTTAATTGTCGGTTTTAAATATCATTGAACTATTTCGGTAATATTAATAAAAAAAAGCAATGAGATTATTTACAGTGCGCCGGTTAGCCGTAGTTAGGTACATTTGCCCTATCTTCCTCTTTGGTGGTAAGATCCTCCAAGAAACATTCTCTTGTCATTTAAACAAAAACGTTATAAGGACAACCATCAAGGTATAATTAGAAAAAATTATAAGTTGAAATTAATTATCACGACCCTCACTTGATAGTAGAATTTTACATGCTGGTCCCCACTACAATGATCGGTTTGCACGTGAGGATCATCTACATCTAGCTCTAAAGCGGGTTATTTGCCCCGTGTTAGTCTTGCTCCCTTTGATTTAAACAAAGTTGTTAGACATTAAATTTATGAATGAAAACAAACATATTGAAAGGTTAATGTTTTACCTTATCGGGCATTACGGATCTTGGGACTGCCCCAGAAAGCACGCGACGTTCAACTACGGCTTGATAGCCGAAATGAAGTGATATTTTTATCTTCCTCTGTAGTTTTTGTTCCAAAGGTCATCAACCTACATTACATATGATTGTGTATTTTTAATTCATATTTGATAGGATTACAAAAACGTTGGAAGGCGATACAATTAATTATAAGAAGTTTAGCTACTTAATTACAATTCTTGCAGCTAATTTCAAGTAGCCGCCCTGGCCTAGCTTGTGATGGCCCTTTTTCTCAATCCTAGCTTTGGTTGCCTTTGAGGTGTCAGGCAACCTAGCATCAACAAAATTGAAGTTAGATATGACGTAGCACACTTTTATTTTAGACATAGAGAAAATTAAAGCTATTGAATTAAAGTTGTAATTTACCTTGCGGGTCCAGTTGGCATTTTTCCTTCTTTCTTTTCCCTTTTCTCTTTTCCGTCATGGATGAGTGCTCTCCACTCACTCTCTGAAACTGCGAGAGGACGCTCATATCTAGGGGTAAATTGCAATTGCGTCCTATAGGTGTCCCTGGTATATTTCAAATATTTGCCGGCTACCTGAGCCACCCCTTTTCTGTCAAATGTGCCGACCCCAAAAAGGGCTTCTAGATAATCTAAAAGTTCTTTTTTCAGGTTGGAATTCTGGGAATTCCACCCTGTACGTATGGTTGGGCAAAAAATTACCAACGCATGGCTCTCCAGAATCCTGTAGAACTCATTGTTTCCTACACAGAATAAAACCAAAAAAAAAAAAGATATTATCATTAATTTAAAAATAAAAATCATGATAAATATGTTTTAGATAGAGTACATGAAATAGTTAAAATATTAAAATTTACCTGGGAGTTGTATGTGCTTTATAGGGACACCTTCATCGTTCACCAACAACATACCATTAATGGTCCCTGTGGAGCTGACACGTGTAGCTCCAGGAAACACAATAATGTAGTTGGCCATATCAGCCTCATCACTGCCAACACGTTCAGCGGTTGGCTGGGTGTCTGCTTGGGCAGGGTGTGTTTCTTGGCTGGCACCTAAAGGAGTAGAAGGTGTACGAGAGGGTTGTTGGGAAATATCTTGCCCTTGTGTCCCACTACCACCAACACCAGGTTCAGCAAGTGCCAGAAAACGCTACATACAAAAGAAATTTTTGTTAGTTTAGTCAATGTAAAAATTAAAAATCAAGCTATCACAATTCATCTCATGCAGAACAAAAAAAATATCCTTTTGAATTTTTATTATTACCTGATATATTTCTAGATGGCTCATAAGATGTTTTATCCTCTCTTCTGTTTCAGGTGTTTGAGGCGCGTCTATCAAAGTATTAAATTCCGACCTTGCATCTCGTGCCTTTTTTTGCAACAAGAACACTGGAGATAGGGATGAAGAAAGCTCTTCCTCAAAGAGGGAATCATCGGGCGTACCATGGCTAGGTGTCTGCATATTTGAACAAAATTAATATTATTTCAATTATGTAAATAACTAAAATACCTGAAGATAGAGCAATGCTGGCACTTTACATGTTCTTCCGCTGGCCTCTTTTCGCGATCATCCCGTCTCGGGGTTGTTCCTGTACTGCCCTGATCAGTCTGCCACATTGCAATAAAATTATAAATGTAAAAACTTGAAAACAATATCTAACTTGAAAACACAAAATGAAAACTTAAATAATTTCTAATAAGACACCGGAAGACAGAGTTAGAGTTTCAAATATGCCTTGCATTGAATTCAGTCCTGGAAACATTTCATTGCACATTAAGGCACCCAAACAAGAGACGAGTTGACAATGAAGACCTTATTGAATATATTGTTGGAGCAACTTCTAGTAAACTTGTTGTGAAGACCTTGAGGATATTTTTGGAGCAACATTTTTGAAGCTGATGGTATAGCATTGTTGGAGACGATCTTGAAGGGCCTTGAAGTGAAACTTTTGGAGCAACTATTGAAAAATCCTTAGAGCATTTAAGTAAGGCACTTTCTATCTTCCATCACCTTTTTCCTTTCAATATCCTTTAAACGATTTTTTTGATATTTAATGTTTGAAATCACATTATAATTCCTTGATTATATGTGTTTAGGGACTTTCCCTTTGAAATTACCCAAAAATACCCTGGCAATTTTATCTTCAGGATGCATGTCTGACCCTATTGTTCAATATTTTGATTGATAGTAGTAAACATAGAGAGTTAGGGGGCTCTTTAATTGGTTTGGTTGGGCCATTAGATCCCTAACATCTACTAGGGAGAACCCCCCTTGAGTTGGAGGAGAGCTAGCCCGAAGTGAAAAGAGGTTGGTGAGGTGACAATGGGGCTATTGAATTACATATGGTATCACACTTTAGCTTTAGGACTTTATCTTGAGAAGTGCGAGATTTTGCTATATCAATTCTCAAATTGTTTACAACACTATTGTTAAGAACTAATAAGAAGTGATGTTGAGGGTTTTTGGGTATAAGAAACAATACCATTTAAAAACTAGGGTTCTCAGTCCTTGGCATTCCTTCACCTGGGCCTAGGGGCACACTAGAATAATTTCACACTAAACCATGCAAGCTTAAAAGTAACTTAACAGATCCATAAAGTAATAATAATCATAATTCCTAATTTCCTATTGTACGATATGATGCAAATTATTCAAACATGAAGCAATGAAGACATGCAATATCTGAATTTCAAGATTGATGAACCAATACAAGAAGTTAGAAACTACAACTTTGATTCAATACTCTGTGTCCTAACTCCAGGAAGGAATCTAGTTTGCAGTACAGAACATGCATCGTGTATTATCAATTCTTAATTGACAACAACTAAAGGTCATCTACCTCATCAATTCCTTCCCATTTTGTGTTTTTATGTTATATTCCTTATAAAAGTGTCAAATTTATCTCAAAGTAAGCAACCACTGAATAAAATAAAAAATAGTTGAGATATGATTGAGAAATGGTAATTTATTTCTAGAAAGGATCTTCACAATTTCTTTGGTTGTTTTTCATCTCAAGAAACAAGAAATGACCTAAGAAACTATCGTGATGTAATATAAGAAACAACACGGTGCAATGGCCATTTTCAAAGCCAAATGATGTCCATTGAGGACATGGCCTTTATTTGGTTCCTGTTTCATAGGAGTTTCGGGTATAAATGGAACTTTTTTGTACCATTTCTAGTAGTAAAAAGGGAAAACCTTCTTTTTCCATGGGAAATAATTTACCTTTCTTTTTTCAAGATAATATAAATCACAAAAAATATGAACTATACTGCACACATTCTTGGATAATGTGGAAGGGGAAAAGGAATACCCTACACAAGTGATGCACACATGTAAATTTGAACACTAATAGATTTTTGTAGTTGAAATGCAATGCTTGTTTTCATTTAAATGTAGGGTTTTTAAAGCAGGGAGAAATAATGGCTGCCAAATTAATAAGCGTTTCTTTGGGAAAAAATTAAATCTTGTATTGGGTGATGAAGATAATAGAGGGTATTGAATCTTGATTCTTGACATCTAGAGAAAACCCTACAGCCTAACACAATCCAATGGAATTGACCAAAAAAACCCAAATAGAGTCAACCCTACTATAGGAGGAAGGGCCTGCAATAAGAACTTACCATTTTGCAAGAGCTGAGGGCGAATGCTGTTCTGCAAGAGCTGAGGGCCAATGTTTTTCTGCAAGAGCTGAGGGAAAATGCAGGGCGAATGTTGTTCTGCAAGAGCTGAGGGCGAATTCAGGGCGAATGTTGTTCTGCAAGATCTCAGGGGGAATGTTGAGCGCAAATGCTGTTCTGCAAGAGCTGAGGGCGAATTTTGTTCTGCAAGAGCTGAGGGCGAATGATGTTCTGCAAGAGCGGAGGGCGAATGTGCGCGTGATATCAGACGTTAATGTAGCACACATGTACATTTTAACACTAATAGATTTTTGTAGTTAAAATGCAATGCTTGTTTTCATTTAAATGCAGGGTTTTTAAAGCAGGGAGAAATAATGGCTGCCAAATTAATAAGCGTTTCTTTGGGAAAAATTTAAATCTTTTATTGGGTGATGAAGATAATAGAGGCTATTGAATCTTGATTCTTGACATCTAGAGAGAACCCTACAGCCTAACACAATCCAATGGAATTGACCAAAAAAACCCAAATACAGTCAACCCTACTATAGGAGGAAGGGCCTGCAGTAAGAACTTACCATTTTGCAAGAGCTAAGGGCGAACGCTAAGGGCGAATGCTGAGGGAAAATTATGTTCTGCAAGAGCTGAGGGTGAATGCTGTTCTGCAAGAGCGGAGGGCAAATGCGCGCGTGATATCAAACGTTAATGTAGCTATTGCGACGGATACAAAACAATAAAATCATTTTTATATAGCGCGCATATAAGTTTCGTATTTTTATGTAGCGCGAATATAAGTGTCATTATAACGACGACAGAAAAAGCATCGCTATTGTGACAGGTGCCTCCAAACGTTGCAATTGCGATACTTAGACATTGTGTCGCACTTGCGACGTTTGGAGGCAGTCGTCGCAATAGCGACGCTTTGGGCCATAGTGTTGCAATTGCGATGTCTTCAATCAAAACATCGTAATTGCGACACTTTTCTAAGTGTCGGTATTGCGACACTTTTCTATAAACGTCGGTATAGCGACGGTTTCGGGCGGGATGGAAAAAATTTGGGGAAGTTTCCGACATTTGGTCAAAAGCGTCGGAATTTCCGCCAAATGTAGTAGTGTACTATTGCGGGGAATGTATTGGCCCGACACTTCCTCATAATCTTCTTGGATAATATGTGTGTGGAAAATTAGACTCCTTGGTCACTGATTGAGTTGATGTCATAGCCTCGCTTGCCTTTTTTCAACCCAAAATTCTCCTTCATGTTATGAGCTACTTTTTTGTCCTGATCTTTTCCCACAAATTATTCTACGGGGTCCCATCATTGATACTATAACCTCGTGATTCTCCAAATCAACATTTCGTCAATGGGGATCCTCTTTCCCATCTAGAGGCATTTGTTGTGCACCAACACAAGAAAATCTCTTACACAGGTTGTGTTTTGTATACTTTTGCTGAAGTGTGACACATTTAGCATGTTCAGTAACCCTGACCGTGCAAATCTCGTCTCCCATTTTTGTTGTTCCAACCTCGTCGCACCACTTTCCAGGTATTGTACCTACTTCAGATATCTTCCAGGTGAGAACTATGGGTATTTGTTTCTATCATTGAAGCCGTAGTCTACAAACTTCAACTGTGGAATTTTCCCAAGAAATTCTCCCTCAAATGACACTTTCTTTGGAAATAGCGGGGTAAAGGTGTCATACTTCATATCCTTTGAATATTTCATCGGCTTCACATTTTTTTTTCTTGGTGGAATATATGCTAGAAGAAGTGATGGAAACATTGGGCCATCTATTTCCATTGTTTCTTGTTCTGCTTCCTCCTCACTATGTTTCACAGGTTCAGGTTCTAGCTGCGGATAGACAGATTTCTTATCTTGTTTGTGCTTTGTTCTCTACTAATTGGATGGTTTCTTCTGTGGACATCACCACTACGTGAGGGGAAATTCTACTACAAGTGAGGGCAATTTTGTGGGTGTACTAGACAATGTTGTAGCTTCCACGAGTCTTGCTATACCCTTCTCTTCGAATATGGATAAAATATTCAGTGTTCATACAGGAGCACAAATTTTGAAACTTCTCAACACTTGGCAACATTTTGAGCTCTCAGACAACAAAGTGCCAAAATCTTGGTGGGACGTGACTTTTTATATTGATTTTGAACTTCCAACCTCATCATTAGCTCAGATATTTTTCGGATTTTTCTCATTAACTGCATATTTGTCGTTGGATCTTGCCAATTTATCTTTATAAATGCATCCTCTCGCACCTTCCAATGACAACTTTCACTTTTAACGGTCATATTTTTCCGGCGAACTTCAATGCCTTCCTATTACAACAAACAACCCTTCCTATGTCATGACTTCTACGAACTTCAACATAACCTAGTCTATAGAGAAGTAACCTCCTCCATGGAATCTCTCTCTTCAACATAGTTTATAGTCCAGTTCCCACTTTCAACTGCAGGTGGCACTAATACTTTTCTCCTTTATTCTTCAGAGAAAAGATGTAGGGGCAAGGTTGTCCCCGTACAACTTCAATCTAATTATATTTACTCTTCCTTGAATCAATTATCCATTTAACTTCACCAATTGAAATACACCTCCATCAATGATATGCTAGATGAGGTATGGACCCAACCAAAGCATCTTGAATTTTCCTAGAAACTTCACAAACTTACTGTCATAAACGAGGAAAAGTTATCCTACCAGTAAATTCTTCTCCTTAATATGTTTGTCATGTTAGGATTTTTCTCTTGCTTTCTGTACCTGCTAATTGAATGTTGCTACAAATCGATCTTCCTCCAAAGAAAGAAACTATGACATTCTTTCCTCCATTATCTCAGAGTCTTCCATATCTATAAAAGTTGAAATCCTCAAGCTAGGCACAATGTACTCCATTGGAATTACAACTTATTTCACATAAACCAACCTAGAGGATGTATGACCTATCATCTCCTTGCATGTGGTCCTATAAGCCCATAATACTACTGGAATCCCAAGGTACTAGTCTTTTTTATTCACATTGCATACTTTAGTGAGTGCATTCTCCAAAATATTATTAAAAGCTTCCATTGTCCCATTGGCCTGAGGGTGATAAGGGGTACTCCTCTGACGATAGACTTGTAACCCCTCAGTCAATGCTTCAATAGTTTTATTCAGAAAATGTGAAGCCTGGTCACTCGTTAAAATCTTTGGACATCCAAATCTAGATAGTATATATTAAAAAATAAAATTCATTGCAGTTTTTGCACTACAGTCCCTTACTAGTTGTGCTTCGACCCATATTTTAAAATAATCAGTCGTTGTAATTATGTACCTCGCACCAGTCCTTTTTCCAACTGGGTTGATTGGTCCAACAAAATAAATGGCTCACTTATCAAAAGCCTACAATGTAACCAGTGATACTAATGGAATCTCATCTCTTTTGGAAGGCTTCCATGTACTTTGACACATATCACATGATTTGAAATACTCATTTGCATCCTTATGGAGTGTAGGCCACCACAATCCTGCTCTCAAAATATTATGCATAGTATATTTTCCTGCATAATGTCCACCAACTACACCTCCATGAGCTTCTGTGGAGTGTAAAAACTCTGGTAACTTGATAAATATATATTATTGTTGATGAAAGATAAGAGATGATTACAATGGGGAATCATCGAGGCTTTAAATATAGCCTCAAGGTGTCCCTTGGCGAAGAGGCATGATCTTTGATCATGCCCTTTCACTTAATAAAACCTAATATAACTATATCTAACTAATAATTAATAAAATATACATAACATTGCTCCTCTCTTAAGATGATTTGTCCTCAAAGCATACGTAATGATGGGTGTTGCTGGCGAAAGGCTTCAGACTCCCAAGATGCTTCTTCAATGGGCAAGTCCTTCCACTTGATTAAATATTCCGTAATAACACGAGAGCGCAACTTCTTATCACGGGTAGATAGGATGCCTTCGGGCTCTAGAACGAGCTTGCCTTCATCATCCAAAATGGGAAGTGTTGTTTGGGGCAACTGATGGGTACCTAGTGCCTTTTTTAAGCAGGACACATGGAAAACATTGTGAACATGACTGGTATCGGGAAGGCCCAACCCATAAGCAACTTGACTGATCTTTTTAATAATTTGATACGGACCATAAAACTTTGGAGCTAATTTATTTTTTCCTTTTTGTTTTAGGGACAACTGCTTGTACGGTTGAAGCTTGACAAACACCCAGTCTCCAACTTCAAATGATCTCTCAGTGTGATTACGGTCAGCCTGTTGCTTCATACGATTTTGTGCAATACCCAAATTTTCTTTTAGAATTTGGACGACCTTTTGGTGTTCTTCTAGTTGATTTTTTACTGCTGGTAAATTTGTTTAAACTGAAGCAAAATCTTTCCACTTCAGAGGCTCATATCCATATAGAGCCTGGAACGGAGTCATTTTTGTCGATGTATGGTAAGTAGAATTATACCACCATTCGGCAAGATGCAACCATTGGACCCACTTATTTTGTTTCTCCGTAGCATAACACCGTAGGTAAGCTTCCAAACATTTATTAACAACCTCTGTTTGCCCATTTGTTTGAGGGTGATAAGCTGAGCTCATGTTGAGGTAGGTTCCATCATGGTTGAACAATTCCTTCCAAAAGTTCCCTTTAAATTTGGCATCCCTGTCACTGACAATAACTTTCGGAAAGCCGTGTAGTTTATAAATATGTTTGCAGAATATCTCCTCAATTTGCTTTGCAGAGTCTGTTTTTTTAATAGCGATAAAGTGAGCATATTTAGTGAGTCTATCTACTACGACAAATATCTTATCCTTTCCATCTGATACAGGTAATCCTTCAATAAAATCCATCGATATCTCTTCCCATTTCTGAGTCGGAATATTTAAGGGATGAAGTAAGCCAGGTGTCATAATGTTTTCATTTTTATTTCTTTGACACTTGTCACATTCTGCAAGATATTTTTGAATATCGTGACTCATACCCTTCCAGAAAAATGACTGACGTGCATTGTAGTAGGTTTTGAAATATCCTACATGCCCAGATGACATGGAATCATGTGATTCCTTGAGTATTTTTTATATAAACTTGGATTTGGAGTTTAGATAAATTCTCCCTTTGTACCATAAGATATCGTTCTTCCATTCAAATTTTGAATTCCCTGGGAGATTATTGATTATAGCCAACATTTCCGGATCTTTGGCGTATTCACTTATAATCTCATTAAGCCATTCAGGCACAACAATCGAAACTGCAAGTAATGCTGATTCCTCATCTTTTCTAGACAGGGCATCCGCTACTACATTGTCTTTCCCTTTCTTGTGTAATATTTCCATGTCAAAAGCGGCAATCTTCTCGATCCATTTTTGTTGTTCTTCAGAGAGTTTTTTTTGCTGAAGGAGATACTGAAGACTGTTATGATCTGTTCGGATGGAAAATTTACTCCCTAACAGATATTGTCTCCATTTGGCCAATGCATTCATAATTGCGAGCATTTCCTTGCTATATGTGGACTTGAGACGCTCATGTTTATTTAGTTTCTACTTTCAAAAGCAATAGGGTGCCCCTCTTGCATTAATACTGCACCAATACCGAATCCAGAGGCATCACATTCAATGATAAATGGTTTAGAAAAGTCGGGAGTTGCCAATACTGGTGCATTAGCCATTACTTCCTTCAATTCTTCAAAACATTTCCCTGCTTCCTCATTCCATTGAAACAAATTTTTCTTTAAAAGGTTTGTAAGAGGTGCAGTTCTATGTGCATAATATTTAATAAATCTTCGATAATATCCCGTTAATCCTAAAAATCCTCTGAGCTTGGATATGTTCTTTGGTTTATTCCATTCCCTTATAGCCTTAATCTTAGAAGGATCCACTTTTACTCCTTCATGGGATATTAGGTGTCCCAGATATTCAACTTCTTCTTTTCCAAAGGTGCATTTGGATTTTTTTGCATAAAATTGATGGTCTTCTAGTAATGTGAGAATTTTATCCAAGTGTTGCAAATGCTCCCTCCAGGTTTTACTATAAATCAAAATATCATCAAAAAATACTAGTACAAATTTCCTAAGATATGGACGAAATAACTCGTTCATGGTGGCTTGGAACGTAGCTGGTGCATTTTTTAACCCAAAGGGCATTACTTTAAATTCATAATGACCATCATGTGTTTGAAATGCAGTTTTTGGTATATCTTCCAATCTAATTCGGATCTGGTAATAACCTAACCTTAAATCTAATTTAGAGAAGTATTTTGCCCCATGGAGTTCATCCAGCATTTCATCGATAAAGGGAATTGGAAACTTATTTTTAATTGTTATCTTATTTAATCCTCTATAGTCAATGCATAGCCGAAACGATCCATCTTTTTTTCTTACCAATATAACTGGGGAAGCATACGGACTCTTACTTTTTGAAATGACCCCACATTTTAAAAGGTCTTGGATTATCTTCTCAATTTCAGTTTTATGGTGATGTGGGTAGTGATAAGGCTTGATGTTAACAGGGTCTGATCCTTCCTTGACTTCTATTCTATGTTCGATTTCCCTATGAGGAGGCATTTTCATTGGTAGGTCTTGAAATACCTTTTCATGTTTCTGAACTAGTGCTTGTACCTCCTGTGATTCTTCGTGGTTGACTTTTGTAGATAACATCTCTAAATGATGACATTCTACTATATAGGCTGGCGCCCCCTTTCGGATCATCTTCATCATCTGGGATGATGATACGATTTGCTTTTCTGGGGCTTGGAATCCATATAACTTGTGCTTCTGCCCTTCCCACTTAAAGCTTATAAACTGCTTCTGATGGTTGGCCGAATAAGTACCCAAGGTTTGTAACCACTGAATTCCTAAGACCACATCTACTCCTCCGAGTGGTACGACATAGAATGGAGATTCTAAACTAAAGTCTTTAATCTGCAATTTGACTCTATGGCATTTTCCTACATGTTCAATCTTCTTACCATCGGCCACCATTACCTTCATATTAGGCATGGGAAAAGTAAAGAGGTTGAGTCTTTTGGCCATGGTTGAATCTAGAAAATTGTGCATGCTGCCGGTGTCTATGAGAACCATTACATTGTTTTTCTTAATATTTCCCCTTAATTTTAGTGTCTGAGGTTGTGATATACCTGTCATGGCTGATAATGACACTTGCGGAGTGCTGTCATCATCTACTTCTGGGGAGAATTCTAGGGTATCTTCTATCCCTTCTATGTCTGAATCATCATTGTTAGAATCATTAGTTGCTTCACAATTATACAGATTTTTTTTCTTTCCCATTAGCACATCTGTGCTTAGGGTCCCATTTTTCGCCACAACGTTTGCATTTGCCTTCCCTCATTCTTTGTATTTCCAAGTTAGATTTGTCTCCTTCGCGAAGGCGTGGTGGAACATATTTCATGTTATCTTCTTTTGTAGATTGAGGAAACCATCGTCTCGAATATACTTTTTCTGGTTTTGATAATCTTTCAAATTTCTTTTTAGCAGCTTTTGCTTTTTGCCTTGCTACTTCTACGGACGTAATTTCATGTAGTTCGAGCTCTTCTTGTATGTGGATTTTAAGTCCTGAGATGTAAGACTGGATTAGACGAGATTCCGACAATCCTGGTACTCGTGTTGCCAAGGTTTCCCATTCTCGAGTGTACTCATCCACATCTCCTTTTTGGCGTAATTTGATAAAGGTTGAAAAAAACTTTTCTTCTTTTATGCCTTGAAACCTTTTGAAGAACGCATCGTTAAATTTCCTCCAACTGATAGCGAGCGTCGTCTTTTTCCACCACATATACCAATTATATGCTTCTCCTTCCATTTTCATGGAAGCATGCTTAATTTTTTCGTCATCACTAGTAATGTCATAAATCTCAAAATATTCTTCCGCTTTATTAAGCCATGCAACACTATTTTTTTCATTACCATCAAATTTGGGTAGCTCGATCTTGGCTTTTCGCTGATATGCTAATGGTGGAACAAGAAGGGGATATTTATTAGAAAATGCATTCCAGAGCTGCTTATTTTGAAAATCTACATTACTATCTTCTTGATGATGTGGGGAATCAGGTTTTTCCAGATGCTCTTCTGAGTTCCCTGAATCTGCGGAATTGTTTTGTTGATTTTGTTCCATGTTAGGAGATATTGGGGATTGTGTCTGAATTAACTTATCTATCTTATCATTTAGCTTATTGAAGAGTTCTGTCATATTGTTCATTGCTTCGCTCTGCTTCTCTGTGGCCTCATGATGATTTAGCCACATTTGTCTTTCTATTTGATTTGTCGTATCATGAACCTTTTTGATGTCGTTGGAATGTCATGCAACTGTGCTTTCAAGATCGACTAATATTTTTCCGAATTCTTCGGAATTATTATTGATCTGTTTCTCGAGATCCACCAATTTCTTCTAGAATTCGGCCATTGACATCGATGAAGACATTGAACGTGTATGAGGTGGGGAATATTTTTCTGCCAGTTTTTTTTTTCAACTAATTTTTATATAAAAATTAATTTTAAATTAGAGTTTATATAAAAATTGAATATATATATATATAAAAATTAATTTTTATATAAAAAGAATTTTTAAATTAAAATTTATATAAAAAATATCAATTTTAATTTCAATGTTTATAAAATTGAATCTATTATATATAATTTATTATATATATAGATTTTTTTTTAAATCGATTTTCACTTCTTACGAACGGACACACTGTTTCACGATTTTAAAAAAACGTAATTTTTTTTTTGCTGGCATATATAGTTTATCTGTGGCTGTGAGTGCGAGGGAGTTATCGAGGAGTCGGATGATAGACGATGGGGGAGGATCGAGGGCGGAAACGGAAGGTGGGTGACGCGTGGAAATTATTGTCCGGAGTGTGGGCAGATGTTTGCAGAGAGGAGGGTGTTTGCCGTATACAGTTATGACAACAGCTTTTGTTGGCGATGGTATAAAATCCGATCGGTTATAGTGACTTACAGGCGGACGCTACACCCTAGAACAATTGGTCGAATCACTGCAAAGCGTGGGCTATGGTGGTGCTATGGAGTGGGTAGCAGAAGCCGATAGGCAGTGGGGCAATGGGGCCGGTGAGGGTGGGTTATGGGAAGGGTAGGGGACCAGTGTGCAGAGCGGTAAGGGGAGGGCGTAAGGAATGTGAGAGACGGGGAGTATTTTATGGAGGGAATGAAGTGTAAAATTATGTACTTGGTTAAAAAAAATTCTGAAATTTCCGTCGAAATTCTTTAACCTGATGATCATACAGATCCAGAAGAGCGATGGCTCCGATACCAATGGAGTGTAAAAACTCTAGTAAACTTGATAAATATATATTATTGTTGATGAAAGATAAGAGATGATTACAATGGGGAATCACCGAGGCTTTAAATATAGCCTCAAGGTGTCCCTTGGCGAAGAGGCATGATCTTTGATCATGCCCTTTCACTTAATAAAACCTAATATAACTATATCTAACTAATAATTAATAAAATATACATAACATTCTGCTAGAATCATCTGTCTTTCATGTTCAGGAAAATATATGTGAAGTGTCTCATCTGGTCCTATCTTGTATAAGTGTTCTAATATCAATGAAAAATCAGTTGCCTTTACATCCAATTCTTTCTTCTACTGTGTAGTATATTCTAAAGGAGCCATCCCAGTACTCAAAAATTGAATGATATTTGCGAAGCGATCATCTGACACTCTGATTGCAAATAACTGTGCATCATGGAGATTATCTTCTATGCTTGTTGGTTCTTCTCCTATTTCCAATATTGACAGATGGTCAGGTCCTGCATTCAACCTTCCTAACTTAACAATGATCTCAAAATCATACTCCTGGAACAACAACCATTTGCAAATATTCCCCCCCAAAATAGGATTTTTCACCAAAGACTTCAATGCAGAATGATCTGTAAACATCTTAAAGTGTGACCCCAACAAATAATGTCTAAAATCATGCAAAGAATACACCATGGTCAATCCTTCCCTTTCTATGGTGGTGTAATTATTTTCTGCTTTATACAAATTCCTACTTACAAAAGTTATAGGATGACCAATTTCTCCTTCACTAGGTTGTGCCGGTACCACTCCCAAATCTATGCAAAAGGCATCCACATGCACATGGAATTCCTTACTCCAATAAGGGAATACTAATATAGGTGTAGCTACCATTTTTTCCTTCAATATGTCAATGCTCTTCTGAAATTCTTCGTTCCACTGAAAATTTACATCCCTCTTCAATAATTTCTCCATATGTGCAGTGATCTGCACATACCCCTTGATGAACTTCCTGTAATATCTAGTATGCCCTGACGTAGTGCAAAGTTGTCTCACTATCTTAGGTGGATCCAAGTTCACAATGATAGCAATATTAGTAGGATCCATCATTAACCCTTTCTTACAAACAATATTCTCCAACAATATACCAAAAGGTACACGAAATATGCATTTCTTCAAGTTCAAAGAGATATGATGTTTTATACATGTGTCGAGCATCAACCTCAAACTTCCAACATGTTTGCTCAACAGTCCAAATACTTTCCAATCATAAAAATATACCTCCAAAAACTTGTGGATGTAATCCTTGAAAGTTGCAACCACCACCCAGGAAAATATAGCAGGGCCATTCTTCAATCCAAAAGGAATCATTGTGTACTAATATGAGCCCATTCTATAGCAAAAGTGGTCTTATGCCGATATTCAGGTGCAATTATGATCTGATGATAACCTGAAAATACATCTATATATGAATAGACTTCCTAGCCTCCTACTTTATCCAACACTTCCATCTGTAAAAGGGGTAGGGAATGGATCATGTAAACATGCATCATTCAACTTCCTTGGGTCAACGCATATCTTAATTTCTCCTTGAGTCTTATTTTCTTACACCACCATAGGACTTACCCATTCTGATTCTTCTATAGGCTCAATAATTCCTACTATTGTCATCTTCTCCAGATCTAATTTCACTTTCTTCATATAATTTGGATTCATTCAGTAAGGTATTTGTTTCACTGGCTTCGCATCAAGCTTCAAAGGAAATTTCATGACTCCTAGATCTCCTAATATACCCTTCATATCTAAAAACTTGATGGGAAATAGTTCTTGATATTCATGAAGTAGCTATGTAACTTTACTGACTTTCTCCTCATCCCAGTAATATCCTATTGTTACAAACTTGGGTTCTTCTTCTGATCCTATGTTCACCTTCTTGGTCTCCAGTGGATTTTTTATATCTGGTATCTCTATCTCAGATCCAGTCACTTTTCTATATCCTTATGATTCTGCTATGTATATGTTGTGAGGATATTCTTCTTCTCCATCAGCAATAATGTTACAACATTCTAGTGTATATTCTATCTGTGCAACCTAATTAGGTTGTTACGATGTCACTGAGGTGACATTCTCAAAGATATTTTTCTTGACTGCCTGAAGAGCCAAATATTTGCATGGGAAATCATCCTCAAAACTGAATGTTAATATGAAACTATCCGCCATATCTTCTCAATTCTTAGTGCCATGCTAAAGCTCAATTTATAGGTAACAATTCTTAGGGTTTGTCTTCAGTGTGTGAATGAATCCATGTATCCATTCTTGATGTGGAATCTCCTTCCATGATGTAGTACATAGCTATATATGCTCACTAGGACTAGTTTGGACATCATATTTCATCTCCATTTATGTTTCTATATGTCCAAACCTTATCCACATCAATCTTAGACATTCCTACCATCCTACTATATTCTTCTTGTGTACATTCCACCATATAGCAGGAGTAGATTTCAGAGCTATAACCAAGGCTAACAACCTCTAATTTTCTCAAACTTGTTATTCATAATAATTGAGAAAATTATTCACATATCCTATGCCATCATAAGAAGTCATGTTACATACCTCATCCATTATACAACAAAGTGATTTGGTCATCCTTACACAACACCTTGTAGTCAATTCATGAATCCTATTATGCCAATTCTCTAACACTTCTTCTGAATCTGAGGTACAAGAAATATCATGCTCCCAACTCAACTTGCCTTCTGCAGTAGGATTAACCCAATCCTCTTCCTTTGTTGCTATTTGATAAATATGATCTACGCCAGCAGTGGAATATTATTATCTGATTGGTTCTATGTACCTTACTCCTTCTGATGGATCCAAAGGAACAATTACCCTCATGTTGTTTCCTTCAAATATCATTTGTCTCTTCTTCATACTAATTATGGAAAAATTATCAAATTCCCAGTCAAGTCCCAACAATTCAAGAAAAGGATTGTTGTCATCGACAACCTCTATTATTTCGAAATTAGTAGTAGTGCGTACTCCTCCAATATCCACTGTGACACCTGGTAATCTTCTCATGGGGAGGATATTTTGTTGATTTTAAATCCTCAACTAAATAGGTGACTACTCTAGCTTCGACTTACCCATCAATTCCCATGTCTTATTTGTCAAGACATTAGCATCAGATCCCAAATCCAAAATAACTTGATCCATCTCATATTCTCCTATCTGCACACTGAGCCTCATTTCTCTTGCAGTTCTATTTTGTCGATGCACATTATTGACTGTGCACATCTTTCTTCGTGGTGTTTCTTTAGATGCGCAGGAGTCTATCAACTCCCGAAGCCCTTCTAAAACCTTATGATCTCTTAAAAACTTCATACAAGTCTACATAAAATATATTTAAATACTTACTTGATTTGATGACTCCTGGCTTTGCATCAGAGCTCGGCTCTGTGTCTTAGATGACACATCGTAGCTACTAGGATTTAGCCGTGCACTAGAAGTCGAAGCTCCAATGTCCAGAAAACTTTTCTTTGCTTCCATAAACACTTCTTTTTTCTTTTGAACATAAAAAATAGGAACTTTCTTTGCAATATTTCTAACCCATGCACCTATATTTTCAAATTCCTTCTTTCAATTCTCCTTATCACTACTATTCGCAGCTCCACTTCTAGTAACAATACTAATTCGAGGTTCATTATTCCTCCTTTCAGCAGTCATCATTTGAATGTTATGCATCAGCTATTGATTATTTTTTTTCTTTCATATTCGCCATAAGTACAGAAAATTCTTCAATTACATGGTCAAATTATTTACAATACTTACATGTAGTAGTGGGGTTCTGACAATGTCTTGCAAAATGACCTGGTTGGCCACAGTTATAGAAAATGATCTTACCACGTCCTCGACCAACTCCACCTCCTCGTCCTCTTCCTTGGTAACCTCCTAGACCACCGCATTGTCCATTTTACTCATGTCCTTGTTCTTCTTCTTACATTCTATAAGCATCAGTATTGTGTTCCATCATTATGTTATAACTTCGACAATTATTCTCATCATGTCCTACTGAGTTACAAAATTTTCAAAATAGATGATTTGAAGTCTGGACATATTTATGCAATAGGTAACATTCCTCTGAGCAATGTTGGCCTCTGGTCCTGAATATTTCGCACCACACGCTGGATTCAGTTTTAATGGGATTTGTGCTCCACTAACCATGTCATCCCAGAAGACAAGGCACTACTCTTTATAATGGCCCTATGATCTACACTTTGTACACCATACTTCTTATATAACTTCTTTACCTTTCTTGATATCTTGTAGTTGCATGGTTAGGTTCGTCAGCTAAATCTGGATCTGTTGCATGCATGCGTTAGTATCTCCTACAGGAAAAGCTTCCAACTTCATCGCAATCACCAAAGCTTCGTCTTGAGTTCCTATATTTTTCTCCATCAATGACGGTCTGATATGTGGTAACAACGCAACTATAAACCACTCTTGATGTTGCTGTGGAGCTTTGTCGAAACTCACCTGATCCAATAACAACTTAAATCATTGATATAACTCCCAAACTGACTCAGTAGGTTTCTGTTTGATTTTTCTCAACTCAATGATGGATTGCGACTAAGACTTTGGTTTTCTAAACTCTCCAACTAGTGTTGTTTTAATGTCCACAAATGTTCTGCTCTGATTAGCTGAGTACTTCTTATACCACGTTAATGATATATCGCACAGTTTCATAACAAGTTGCACCTTATTTATATTTTCATCATTGACGTACTTCGTTGCCCATTCAGCTTCACATAAAAACCAAAACTGTTATGGATCCTATGATCCAATTCCTCTAAAAATAGGTAGCTTAATATGATCAGGAATACTTCTTTTTGGGGTGAAATGGGGAGTGGGAGGGGGTGAGGCAAGGTGATTCGGAGGGGAAGGGGTTTTGGGGGTAGAAGGGGTAGGGATTCTACTATTACTGGATTCTGGCTTTGTCAAACTTTAAGGCTGGAAGGGGGTATACTGAGAAGTTTCCTAAGGTTGGATTTCTTCTCTTTCACTTCCAGATTCACTCAAAGGGGGACTATAATCAGTTTCTACAAAGGTCTTCGGATCTTGGCCATGATATCTCTTTCTAGTATCTACTCTATATCTCTTTCCACTTCGCATTGCACCATTCTCTGGATCATATTTAATTTTTCTTCCTCCAAACATAAGTAAGCTAGCAATCTGATTACATTCGTAAAACTCCCTTTTCACATAGAAGCATATTAATCCAAAGTTTCAAAGACTTAAGATACTTACCTCGTGGTCCATTGAAGAATATACGTTTGGCTTCACTATATGACATAGTCGAGTTGAATGCGAACTCGGTAATGAATCCTTCCAAGATCTTATTAATCCAGAAATTGAAAGCTCTTGAAATCCTATTTCCAGTTCGCTTGATTCATTGTATTAGTTTAGGAGTCCATGCCGTAGTTTCGACATTCTTAAAACACTCCTTTCTTTCAATCAAGCTCGATATCCACTTGTACATCTCAGTGGGAAAGGAACCGAATAAAATTTTGTACTACTTTGTGAAAATATACCTTTGTAACCACACTTGAGATGTAAAATAAGGTTTTATGTTTTCTTGATCCAAAAATTCTCACTCTTTCAAGACTATCCAATCTTGAATTTACTTCTTCGACAGATGCCACATCCACATATCCCTCAAACATATCGTGGTCCCTTCAATGGAACCATTTGTTAGCTTTACTTGGGCTGAACCAAGTTCAAACTATATTGCGCACCAACAAAACCCTCAATCATTGGCCCTTCCAGCAACGACCTGTAAGCAGATCACAGTCTCACCCGAAGTGACTATGGGAGGATCCAGAACTAGGTTTCTGCAGCCTTCAGGGACAGGGGGATGTGGATTTTCTCTATTATCTTCACTTACGAATTCATAAACCACTTCATAACATCCACTTAATCACAAAAATAATTCATATAACAACATAAACCAATATTGCGTTGCTATAACATCCAACTGTAATAACTACTTCACAACAATAGGTACTAAGAAAATATAACAATAGATTCGCTATAACAGATAACAAATATACACAAAAAAACACATAAGAACATCACAATATCATCCCAAACAAATTATTTATTATGATGGATCTTTAAGTACAATCAACTCTTCAACATGTGCACTAAGTTGCAGACTCTTCCAAGGTCTTTGCGCACTCAGCTACAGAGCCTTCCCTTAGCTACAAAATACAGATTACAAAGACTTAACCATAACCATCCGATATGACTCTCTTGACGGTCTATCTAGCATAGCATTACATCGCCTTTTATATTATTACATCACTATAATACCATGAGCCAAATACCATGGGCTCCACAAAACAAGGAAATATAACCCAAAACCCATTACAAAAAGGAGGGTCTTCGACCCAACCTGAAGCCCCTATGATACCATGCAGTATATCTAACATGTTCCACTACACATTCCACCTCGTGCTTCGTTGTGCGGTCCACTTCGCACTCCACTCCTAAAATGCGGACTTTTAGCCAAAATCTAGGCCAAGTTGGGTTGCACCCAACATCATGTCACTAGTTTTTGTTACAGGTACTTGCATGACAACCTATGATGTCAATTTATCCTTACCAACAACACAGATTTGTTACATTTTTTTGTTTAAATCTAGTACATACTCACGCTGACACTATGCCTTTACGATTTGTGTTTCTATTTTTTCACATTATCCTATGCATAAAATGACAGATTATTTCTATTTCATAATACACTTTTGACTACTATGATTGGAGATATAGACTATTTGAAACTAAAGTTCCTATCTCCCAAAAAAAATTGTAATATCTTTACCATTATAACCAATCAATTCTATCAATAATATGTTTAAATTAGCATATAATATACCCAATATTTATTTTTGAGTTTCTACTCCCATATTATATGCTTCTATTCCCCAAATAGTCCCTCAATCTGGCTTAATGTTTCCTTCAATTAATAGATATTATCTAATTAGAAATTTTTCAATTTTCATCCTCCATTATCCTTTGTATTATTTTTAGATAATTAGGATAGTACTTAGGTATTTGTTTCTCACATATATACATATATAAGCTATTTAGGCCACTGACTCTTAAAGAAAATCATTTTATTTTATAATTATTTATCACATGCACTTGGATATTGATATGTGATTTTCCATATCAGTCGTCGAGTTTACTATATTCAATAATGAACAAACCCTCTATACATTTCTATTTCATACTCAAATTATACCAATAGTACATGTAGATGATACCATACTATTTCATCATCTACACAAGATCCACAACAACCATTCATGAATTGTAAGTCTTGCTATATCCTTTCTTTTTCTAATATAATTCATCGTCACGGCAAATCATGCATAAATGGTATGCACTACTTTTACGGTTTTAGTACATACCAACATAGTGTGTATGCCAATATCTATGCATTGTTAAAATCTAACTCTTACATTAATTGACATGTTCTGTCTTTTATTAAATTTGTTGTGCGTTGTTCCATAACCAGTATTGGTAAGAGTTAAGAAAATGAGTTCTGGTAGATTTAATACATGTATATTTCCATGGATGTTTAGTCATTTCTTGCGATTAAACAATTCCCTACCACAGATGAAAATAACACTTCTCTTTAAATACAACTAGTTATTTAACACATGCATCCATTTATGCATTCCAATATAATTGTATATTTTCTTCTATCTAGTGACATATTGTTCTTCATTCCAAATTCTAAATTAAAATTTTCCATGCTATCAATTAGGAACTTCATTTCCTATTGCACCCAAATATACTCTCCTACACTAGCATATTTGGGATATGATTCTATCATTTCTCTCTTCCTACACACAATAAATTTTGCTAAATTATAGGCTTCAATGTTGAACCTATAATTTTGATATCATATGTAATGAGCCTCAATTTACATATCATTTTTTTTCTTCATATGAAAGTAGTCAACATATACTACTTACCTGGCTTATTTGATGTGCATTCAATGTTGATTACATGCCATTTATTTTACTTATGTCTATATCATATTCTTAATGTTTCTCTCTATGAGTATTTTATTTACTTGTTTAGCTAGTATGACTCATATTTGTGGCCTGTACTCATTTTCCATATAAGACATATTATATAATATGTATTTTGTTTAGAAAGTGTCTATTCGGTTACATTTTTTTCTCGATACTTATTTAAATTATTTCCCTAGGTTATAATATACCCATGGTATTTTATAACCTTCATCCTTCTAAGTTAGGATTTAGGGTGTTATGCTTTGGACTATATCATAAGCTTTGTTTCTTCCAAGTTATACCATGTATATTTTTTTCCCATTCGAAAAAAAACTCATTATGGTGTATGATGACTTTTGTTTAACATTATAACGTTTTACCCTTATCCTTGCAATATTTAACCTAAATGTGATTCTCATATGAAATGATGATGTCCCTGGTAGCACATGGTCTTGCCACATGGTTCTATAATATGAATCATTGAAGCAATGGTGTATGGTGGACTGGTGGATCTCTACCATGGACGGTCCATATTACTTTGGCTAATCCAATGGTGTGAGATCCTGGGATTTTAGGGTTATGGACAGATCCTTAACCCAATTTCCCTCTCATTTTGCATTTGGATTTGTTTTATTCCTTGCACCCCTCTACTACATGGATACTTTTCTTACAAGGGAAAATTTGTAATATTCTTCTTATATTTCCATTCATCAGTTGCCATGAATCCTTTTTTTATAGTTCATCATGTGTTCTTTTGTATTTTATAGTATTATTCAAAGGTTTTGCAGGAGTTTCAATGGTAAAATTTCTCCATTCGTGTGCTCTAATTAATCTTTGTAGTTTTGGTACATATCTATCACTTTCTAATACCAATTTTTGTTTGTGTGTAGGACCTTTTTCAGGGTTTTCCCTAACGTTTTTCATTTGGGGTGGAGAAAATACTCTCCAATTTCATTTGGAAATTTGGAAATTTAATAGCGGTTAGGCTATGCTACAAGGTTCTACCCGTTGACCTTTATCTATATTAGTTTGTATTTGTGGCTCCATTCTCTTGCTACATGTATACTCCTCTTCGATGCGGATTTTATCTCAGAACCTTACAATAATTTTGTTAAATAAAAGTTCTGGTCATTTTTTTTTAATTTGGTCATATATATTTCTTTCTTGGACTTGTTTTGAATTTGTTTCTAAACCGTCACCATGTTTTCCATTGTAGGGAGACTATGGAGTATTTATTTTGAATTAATTCCAAGACTCTTCTCTTGCATCCAAGTTCTCTTCCAAGGTTGTGGCTCCACCAAACTCATCTCGGCCAAGGTTCTTCAAGCTCTTAGGTTATTTTTTCACTCTCCTCGTTATAATGATTTAGTAATTTGTTTTATTTCCTCTTAGGATTTTACCCTATTTTATCAATTCACACCCTAAACACAAATAAACCAAGGATTGTGATTGAGTAATTTTTTTAACATATGTATTTGTATTATTGTGTCTTGCAGGTGGCTAATTCAATTTCGTTTGTGGAACTTACAAGTATTAATATCGATAGTTCTTGGACTTTGGTATCAATATTGAATTATGTCTTAACATTTAAATGTATCTACTTTCCTTTTACTCAGATTACTAACAAGGTTTCTTTGTTATATCATAAGTACGCCATTATTTATTGTGTGAATTTAGTGATTTATATTGCCTATTAACCTAGATGCTCCATAACTTCTAAACTCCAATTCAACTTCCATGCCATAAGTTGGATGAATTTGAGTTGACTTGTCTAGTTTGTATTATTCTATTTTATCTAGTAGTTTGAATTTTCATGTATTTTACCTAGAGGCATCCTAAAGTTAATACCTAAGGTTTTTTCTTAGATTTATATTTGGCTTCATCAATGAACCCATGTAGATTCTTTCCTTATGCATGATAATTATATGGGGGGGTTTGGCCTTTTCCATTCCTCCTAGAGTTAGAAACTGACAATACTGAGAGGGGGGTGAATCAATATTGTAGAAATTTTAAAAATTTATTTCACTAGTAAAGATACTAGGACACCAATAAACACTTTAGAAATAGTTAATATGAGAATCACAAGAATCAACATAAGAAGCACAAAATGTCACACATAGATTCCTCAAAATTTCCCTCAATTTACTTCACAAAGGCAAGCTTCTACTTGCAGTTACAAATTTCTATGGCTACAACTAGAAGGAAGCTACCACTCCCTAATTTATCAAATACAAATGAAAGGAGATACAACCCCTAAGTTTATTAGTTACCACTGAAAGGAGCTCCAACCCCTAACTATTTACCAACCACACTAGAAGGAGATACAACCCTGATCTACAAGATACCACTTGCTTGACCTCAATGACTCATCTTTCATACCATATTCAAACTTAAATCATGAAGGCCACTTACAAAAATAATTTTGTCACCTCAATATATCTCCACAATCACCTTCATTAATATCTAATCACTGATAAATCCACCATCACCTACCTGTGAACAATAACAACCAACACACCCATGCCTTCTCTCTTACAAAATCGATTACGCTTATAAATAAATATGAACTGATAATTTTAGTTAAGTTCAACTCAATATCATGCATAAATATTTATTTTTTGCCTTTATCCCACTTCTATAAAGTCTTTTGAATGTGTTATTTAAGTCTTCTAAATCTTATAAATTGTCCAAATATGAAAATATGGAAGTTTTACAGGTTTTAGTGAAGATTTTATAAATTTGGTTTTACTCCATATTTAGCCAAACTACCAAATAAACTACTTAATACTTCCACTAATTCTAAACTGGCCACCAACCCATTCATTTTTGTTATTCCAAACCTTTAATGCTCCATTGGTTTGGTTTTATTCACCAAATTTTTCATAAAATGGAAAATTCCCCATTGTTAACATGTTCATGCATTTGGCCCTTAGTGTAGGCCCAAGACACTTAACCAACGTTGCAACCTGTCGTGCTCATGGTCACAAATCACACTCATGACTAAGTTTTGGTACCCACCTTTATCCCCCAACCTATATTCTTGTGTTCCTTTTCAAACACCTTCGGGGTTGGACCTCCAAGGTTATGTGTCCCACTAGGACCACCTTCTCCACCTGTGCCCTTACCATTGGTCGTAAAATCCAATTTTGTATGTCACAGTGTCGTAGAGCCTAGTCATCCCAAAGAAACATACATTGTGTTATTTTTGTTACCTATAGAGTCCCTTCTTTGGGATTACGTGTCTCTGTGGGACATGCGCCATGCACCTGGACCAATCATTGTCCTACTGGGGTGAGTTGTATTTCCACTTCTGATGCCACCATGTCCAGTGCCTCATGTGACTGAATAAACTAACATGCATGTATTTTAAATCCTCTAG
Organism: Pinus albicaulis; assembly: GCA_034641835.2. Lineage (NCBI taxonomy): Eukaryota > Viridiplantae > Streptophyta > Pinopsida > Pinales > Pinaceae > Pinus > Pinus albicaulis. The sequence continues at coordinate 660,819,471 of CM076581.1, forward strand.
GGTTCCTCCTCCAAATTGATGTGTCTGCCATTTGTTTACCAACTCTACAAAGGTGTCGCATATCACTCATTTAGTGGTTCCATGTGTCACTCATTTTTGGTCCACTTGGCCACCCAAAAATGTTGAATCTACATGCTTGTGTCACCCTCTAATTGGTGCCACATTATGTTGACATCATCATGCCACTTTGTCTTCAACATAATATTTGCATGGAAATAAAACACCACCATATTTAATCATTTGATTCACCAATTTTTTCATAGGTACAGAGGTAGAGGGGGTCCTGTGCCTTGGTTTTTCATGATTTTATTTGTTAAATAAAATTACCAGAATAGGTTGGGGTTCGGAGTTCAGAGAAATTTTCTGATTGAGTACATGCAATTTCTCTCGACTCTCGACTAAGCCGAAGGCATGAGTATTGACCTCTGCCATGTCCTCCTGGATCCATTTCATCCCAACTTACTCTTCCTTTACCTACCTCAAGACCTTATGGGGTCAACCTTATAGGATGTTCTATCTAGTGGGGACCTTCACCAGTGAATTGATTCTCATTTTGAAACTATGTTTTCCAACGATGTCCTCATTGCTGGGGTGAATCCCGCTAGTGTTTTTGTGGACCCCCCTTGTGAATTATTATGTTTAATGGGGATGGGGTCCTAATTTTCACTAGATCCATTGATCTCTCGGTTAGTTGTTTGGATAACATCTACAACATCAAGAAGTATGTAAAATAAGGCAATGTAGCATCAATATTTCCAACATCATCAACATGTGACCGAATATGCAATGTATCCAAGCATCACCAAGCACTGAAGTAGAAGCATAAGACAGTAAAATATTTTTTTGTCAACAACTCATCCCCTTGACCTCATATCATTAACGTCAACATGCTTTTTCCATTTGTATGAAGGACACAATCCTCAAGTACCAAATACATATTGATTTCTTGTATCATAACACCATAAGCAACATATCTTTCCATGCATCAGAAACATGTGAGAACCAATAGTACCTTCAGCATCATAAGACATAGAACTGATCAACAATATCATAAACCAACATCTTCAATGAACATAACATGTGTATCTTTATTACCAATGTTTGAAAACAACACATTTTCACATCTAGCTCAAGAAAAATATAGGCATCATGCATAGCTTCACCATATGCAACCCATGCATCATTGATGGCATAATGACAGTAGCATATAAATGTCAACAAGTAGTGAGTGAATCATAAACTCATTATCATCAACCAATGCCAACAACGACCATCGCCTACAAATACCTTTTATCAAGTGCAACTCAAGTAACATATAAACATCAACCATAATTTCATCATATCCAATCCATTTCTTATTGATAACTGCTGATCAACATATATCTTCTCATCAACTACAACAAAGAATGAGAAAGCTGAAAACACCATCATGTGACAAGGAACCATAATTCCAAAAATGCACTATTGGAAGCATAACAGATGCTCCCCCTGGACCGGTGCCAACTATTCACCATCAACTTTGATCATATCGAACTTATTAATCAGCTAATTCATTAAAAAAAACCATAATAATAATAACATTTTGCAACATCTCATGAACCATCATTCCCAAGAAACGTATGGGCTTAATTAATAATCTATGATAAATCAATGTTAGTGCTAGAATGCCAATAACCAACTGATAATAACATATGAGAGGCTCCCCCTAAATATGTGCCACTGTTTTTTCATCACTTAGAAATATACGCGACTGTCTAGATCAGAACTCGCATATATACGTATTGTCCTTCATGAGATCCATGTATAGAAATTAAATTGTTAATTCTTTATAGTAATAGCTCCACCTGAACCTGTATTGTTTGTTCATGTTCATTGTTACTTCATCATATGTAATGATAGTAATACACATCATCAAAATAAAATCAATACAACATAGAGAACCATCACGAATATATGCATAGCTCCCCTTGATATCATTCATCAGTGATCCTATGGACCTGATAATCATCACATGATATTCATGAGGTTATGTACCTCACTTTTACTTTTGCAAACACTGCAAACATTATTAGAAGAATGCATTAAGTAAAATAGATTGCAGTGGGGACCATCTTCTTTTATTCTGAATCTGAAGAAGAGGAATTGTACCTCTTATTTCTACCTAAATTCTTCTTTGTTATAACATATAATTTGTCTAGATTTTTGTATCATATTGCTATAACTTTTCCAGTTTATTCATTTATAACTTTGCATTTAGTTGATGTAAATACAACTATATGTCCTTTTCCAACTATTTGAACTACACTTAGAATATTTTTCTTTAGCCCTTGAACTAATAATGCATCAACTGTTGTTGCATACTTCTTGAGTTTGATCCTACCTTTTCCTATGACTTTCGTTGGAGCACAATTTCCAATAATCACAGTACCATGTTTGTTTTTCTTTAGAAACTCAAACTTGTCCTTATCTCTAGTCATGTGATGAGAGAATCTGCTATCTATGTATCATTCATCTTCATCTTCAAATGAACAAAGATTAAGGCACACCTTATCTGATCTTCTCCTTTCTACTTATTATGAGAAGTGCTAGTGGATCCACATTTCTCGGGTATTTTGACAATAATATTCATATCTTATTTATTTCTATGTTATAAGTGGAGGTCGATTGATTTTTTCCTGCATTCTTTTGTTACATGCCCAAACTTGTTACAAGCATAACATCTTATATGACCAGAAAATGGAGCCGATAAATCATAATATTCTTGTTTCATATTCCTTCTATTGCAAGCAATAGCTTTTTGAACAAATATGTTGCAATAAAAACAATATCCCTTAAAGTAACTTGAGTACCTAGGATTTGATTATCTTCTCGTGAAGCGGTTATTTGTGTTGGAATCACGATTGCCATTAGACCAAAACCCACGGGCTTTAGTCTCCGCTAAAATCGCCAGAGTTAGGATCCACGAGAGGCGTTTAGTCCATTTCACAAAACACATGGGGAGCATTGAACCCAATGTCCAACAATCTCCCCCCCAAATGTGAGTCGGGTGAGTTTCGAACTCGAGACCTATCGCTCTGATACCACTTGTTTGAATCACGATTTCCGTTAGACAAAAATCCGCAGGCTTTAGTCTCCACTATAATCGCCAGAGTTAAGATCCATGAGAGGCGGTTAGTCCATGTCGCGAAACACACGGGAGAGTTGAACACAATGTCCAACAATTTGCTTGAGATCGAAATAATATGCTTCTGCAATTGGATGCAACATGTCCATAATTATGACATATAAAGCATTCAACATTATTGATTAGAGGACAGAATCTATTAATGTTTCTATTATTGGGAGCAAATGATTTCTTTTGAAAATTCATCTTCCTTGGATGTTGATCTGGTTGACTTATTATCTCCTTAACAGGAATTTCATATTTCGTCTTTTTATCCTTCAAGATCCTTGAACAAGCCTATGAACTATATTCTCCTTTTACAGTTTCATGAAAACCAAGACCATATTTAATAGAAGGAGACCTTTGACTACTAATGATGTTATCCAAAATCTTAATACTATCTTGAAATATCAAGTGTTTATCCTTTTCTTATAATTTACCTTTTAGAATGTTTACCTCAACCTCCATTCATTGGTAATGTTCGTCCTTTTCAAGATATTTCTTCCTCATTCCGTCTTCAATATTTCTTCCTTCTTCCACTTGTTCTTTTAATTTTATAATCTCTTCCTTCATCTCATTCTCTTGTTCTTCAAATACTTGAAGAATCTCATCATATCGTTTGTTTAAATTTTCAAAATCAGATTTAAGAGATGATTTATGCATCAAGTCTTGCACAATAATCATTTTTTTTTGCCTCCTATAGCTTAGAATTTTTCTTTTTGCGTTCATCCTCTAGTATTTGACATTGATCTTCCTTTTCTTTATACTACTTCTTCATTCCTTATTCAGTTTTCCTTCCTTCTTTCAGTTGGGTTTTTAATGTGGTGATGTCTTCTTTGTAGGAACTCTCCTTTACATCAAACTATTGAAGTAAATGTTGTTGCTCTCTATTTTCACCTGTAAGGATTTTAATTTTTGCTTCTATGGTCATTATTTTTTAATCTAATTTTTCTGCAGAATGATTACTTTCTCTTTTACCCATAAGAGAAATTTCAGTTGATTCATTGTCATCTTCACTATCATCATAATTACATGAACATGGAAATGGATCACAAGTAGAACAAAAATTAGTACTTGATAATTATTCATTATTGTCTTCTTCATTCTTGATCAATAGAAAGCAAGGTGCTCCTGAATATGAATATTTTTTTTCATATATTAGTATATCTGATATATCACTTTCATAATATTTCCATTCCTGATAATCATCATTTCTTAGCATAAAAATACCTTTATTTTCCATCATTTATGACTTGCCTTGTTCTTTTGTGGTAGATTTTCCTTGAACCATAAATTCATATATTGCCACAACATTAGACATGTCATTGTCACTACTCTCATTAATTGACTTCTTCCTTTGAGTTGTTTTCTTCTTTTGCTTCATTGCCATCGTCCATGATCCACTTCAAGTGATCAAGATTCAATTAGAGTGACCTTCTTTGATACCAAATGTTGGGAAAATTACTAAGAGGAGGGTGAATTAGTATTTTAAACTCACTATAACTTTTCATTTTCTTATTCTCATTTCTATACGCTACTATCATTCATGCAACCAACGTTTGTATGTGAATTTAGTGAACGAAAATGGTGTATATCCAGTTAACTAACTTTTCATATATTTCATCATTTGCTCATCTTTAATTAGTGCATCATTACTTCATTATTCATTCATTAAGCAAAAAACCATGAGAAGTAAGGAACAGATAGATCATCAACACACAAGAAACATATCCACACAAATGAACACCATGATTTTAGGTGGAAAACCAATGTGGGAGAAAACCACTGATGTCAACATCTTTGTCTTCTTTTGTTATTATATATATAAAATATTATTACAATCTTGTACGGGCATGGAATATTACTAGTACGTAGGAACCCATCTGCAGAAGGCTACAACCTTCTCTCATTCTCTGGCACCCACTAGAAGGGAGCTACAACCCTGTGATCTCATTTATCGACTTCTACCAGAATGGATCTCCTACCCTTGATCTCATTTACCAACTTCTACCAGAAGGGAGCTCCTACCCCCTAAAAATTTTTACCAACTACTACTGTAAAGAAGCTTTGACTCCCTCATTGGATGCTCCAACCCTCAGCACCTTTGTGCACCATGTTTCATAATATTTCATACTGGATCCACCTGACTCAAAACATCAAAACTTGCAGGTCACCTTTCATCATATTTTCAAACTAGACCCACTTCCATCATTAAGCCCAAACCAAGTAATAATTATGAAACCAAATACTGAATCAAATCAAGCAATTATTGAACCAAATGAATCATTATAACATCAGAAAAAAATAAAAAATAAAAAATAAAAAAAATTAATAATAAATAAAAAAAATAAAAATAAAAATAAATAAATAAATAAATAATAAAAAATTTAAAAAATTTTTAAAAAATTTAAAAATAAAAAAATAAAAAAATCATTGAATCTCAACCAACTATTGCAACCAAATCAAACTAATCATAACCAAATACAACCATTCATAAATATGTCAAGCCATACTTTGTTCATCACATAAATTATTTTTTGTCACTGCAAACCCTGATCATACATACATCAAAATGTATACGCTATTGTTTTAAATTACACCCGTGTATACACTTGCTTCCTTTGTACAAGAACTTTATACAGATCTCAAATTACTAACAACTGAATCTAAATCATTGTAATACTGCAACAACCACTTAATTTGTATTGAGTCAATCATAGATCAATGAACCAATTACATATCACCACACTGTAGTATCAACACTAATCAACATTCCATTTTATAACCAACTCAACCCAATGAGTATTGTCAAACACATATTATCATGATAGAGACGTCATCGACAAATAGCAGCAAACATAATAGAACTAATCAAATGTCATCAACAAGTCATATTGCAAAACCCTAGAATATATACATGACTTCCACAAAACATATCATTGTATGTGTGTGAAAACCATGCATAATACATGCGTACAAATCTCAAGATACATAATAAATTTGCAGAATTTATAAGCGACTATACGGAGCCAGATTCGCATATGTACGTGACTATACAAAACCAGATTCACGTATGTACGTGACTATACAACAGAAAACCAGCGTAAAGATCTGAAATTACTGAAACATATTTTCACTGTAAACACAACACATACTTCGCAAACTTCACTTCCGCAAATTCATATTAGAGTATCATTATCACCACATATCTATCATTATTAGCTATAATCATAAGTAGATCAAGCAAGAATATTCATTAGTATTCACTATACTTTCAGTTCTATCATATCTGAGCCATCTCCTTGCTCTCTGGTACATCCTTGTTTGGATCAGATTACACATGAATAAACCATAACTTGCACACTTGACACCTTTATCACCATCTCCTTATATATTTTTAGCCTTAATCAATATCTTAGGTATATCCCATGGTAATTTCATTAGTATTCTTTGATGGGATCAAATAACCATTTTCATTCCAATTACTATGGGCCAATACCATGGTAATGACCTCTCGTATCCAAAATACCATGGTGCAGATTTTGTACACAAATTTAACTTGCAAAACTTGTGTATGTACGTGACCTTGCTTCACAGGATTCGTGTATACTTTCTCAAACATCACCTTTATCATTCATCTATCTCTGAACTATTTTTCCCTTGTCCATGTCACTTGTAGTATTTGTATCACTCTGTATAAACATCCTATTATCACAATGTTGACATATTTATTAAGTAGGTTTCCATCAAGGACAACACATAAGCCATATTTCCAAAAAATTCTATGTCAAATCATGTTCTTCATGCTTCTAGGGCTTATTAGGTCAATTATGAATTTTTTTCTTGAATTATTGTCCCATTTGGACTCATTGTAACAAAAGAAAATATTTATTTTTTAGTCCAGAAATCTAATTTATCCTCTAAGGACATGTCGACCCAAAGGAAGTGTATTTGAAGCCTCAAGAAGGTTATGAATAAGAAGTAACTTCAACTCATTTGGCACATCAAGCACAACCAGCTTGATTTGCAATCAAAGAAGAATAAAATCAAGTTCGAACGGACAAGAAGGCAAGGAGAAATACCTAGCAAAGGAAGGAAGGACGAAAACATTCCTAATTATTCCCATACGTGTGAAATAATAGGGTTTATAGGCTAATTGCAGGGCCAATAATTGCATTTTGAAGGCAGATCTGAGGTGGAATTCAAGACCTATTTGGAGTAGACTTAAAGAATGTTTGATATGTGTTGACCTTGGAAGATTTTATCTTTCTTGAAGGAGATCTTGTTGAGGGGTTGTCTTGGTGCTTGGGAGGAATTTTGGCTTTGGTATTTGGGTCTTGGAAGTCTCATTTTGATTTGATTCTATACGAAGAGGAGTATTATTTATTTGTTTTCCCCTTGGATGTTTTTTTATCCTAGCTTGGAGCCTATATCTTGTGTACTTTGTCTCTTTGTGATCTTCATTATTTTGGTAATTGCTTAATGAGCAAGAAATACAAATTAATAAAAGGCCAACCAACATCACAAGTAATTATCAAGTAAGGAAAGTAAATTATAATATACAAGTATCTTGATTTTACAACAAATTTAATGCAGGACCTTTCCTTGAGTGGGCCCAACTCAAGGCTCAACTTACACCTAATAACTTGAATTCACAAAATCAATCTCAGTAGGTCAAAAATCGCATCCACAAGCAAGTATATTAATTAACAAAAATATGACAAGGTTCAGCATATTTTGTTATGATTTCACACATACATATTTATAATCAACAAGGGAATCGACATCCCGACAAGCTATCTAAATTGGAGGCTTCATTATCCGAAACAGTTTACCTTCTAATTTATCAATTTCTAAATACAACCAGACACAAAATCATATCAATTTACGAAAATTCCAAGTTTGGCCTTGGCGACGCAATGAATATTGTGCGTTGAGTCATCACAACCATTCCTCAATTGTCAGTACATTAATTTAGGAGACATAGAAATAGAATGTCTAATTAGTTTGTGAGAAATTATTGAAGGATAAAATGTGATCTGAGACATGAAATATGTTTGTCCACTTTCTCCACCTTCAGATTTCAATCAAACTTCCAATATGCAACATGTTTCGACATAAATTGTTTGTGTCTGCATCAACTTGTTTGAGTAATGTGTCTTGGACATATTCGGATTAGCACCTCATACTTATTTAAAACATATAACTAAAACATGAAAAATAGATCTAACAAATACATTTCATACCTTAGCTTCTCTTGCTAAACATTAGGATTTTGAAGGTGTTTTTTAAAGGAGATGGATAATTGGCCAAAATGGGGTGGATGATTTTGTAGAAAAAAGTTCAATTTCATAGCTCATCAACTGTAATGGTAAAAATAAGAATAGTTTTTGAACATGATAAAACAACTCTAGGAACCTTTTGTTGCTTCATTAAGAGAATCAAATCCTATTCAATTTCACTGGAATCTAAAAATGCAAAAGCAGGCTACAATGATATGGTCAAAAGAAGAAAAAAATTAGAAGGATCATATAACTCTCAAGGAGGAGTAAACATTAACATCTTGACATGATAATGAAGGATTTGGTTATAATTATTATAATTGGAAGGAAGAAATAAAACATCTAAAAGATAAAAAGAGATGAATCCTTATAGACAAAGAGAAAGAACAGATACTTAAAAGTAGGATTATTTGACCTTAGGAAAGTGATGAGAACACTAAGTATTTTCACAAATACAACAATTGTACAATCAACATAAAATTTATATGGAAGATTGAGAAAGAATATGGTTAATGAGTGATAAATTTTGATGATATGGCACCAGAAGGTGTTAAGTACTTCCAATATTTGTTAAAGGTTGATAGTTGGGTTGCAATTGTTAAGTTTATTAGGCTGCCAAAAACATTCCCAGGCTTTATCAATCCAAAATACAGTCAAACATTGATGGAAGGAAGATTTTATTCACAAAGATTTAAGGAGGTTGGTTGAGTCATCAACGACCACTAGAAAATCTCTAGTGGCTTTCAATACATCATTCATAGCTTTCATTCCCAAGACTTATAATCAAACTTGTTTTGAAATTTTTTTACCAATAACAATATTTTATTACATTATAAAACATATGAAATATTATTTCTAGAAGCATTAAGGAAATTTGGATGTTTCAAATGAGATTCCTTAGAAAAATAATAAAATAATAGTTAAAATAATAAAATAAGAGATGAACTTTTAAAAGGAAATAAAGAAAAATAATTTTCTTTAATAGTATTTTGAACTATCTCCTTATAGTTTACTCAAATGTCAAGTATAAGGCACTCATTAGATCGAAATTAAATTCCGCATCCAATGGTTATGCACTTTGCATGCATTTGAGTATATCTATGGAGAGACAAATTGAAAATACATGAAAAAAATGTTTATTTCAATAAACACATTTGTTCATGCATCTTAAATTCTTCTCTACATATGTTTATTCAAAAGTATGTAGAGTGGTATAAGTTAGATGTTGAAATAATGTAAAATTTAATTCTAAATTTTGCATCCAATAAATGCCTACACTTGACATTTGAGTAAACCTATAAGAAGATAAGTAAAAAAATATGATTAAAACAATATTTTTCTTTTCCTTCCAAAAGTATATACCCCCAAGGGATGACATCATCATCTTGAATCATATTGGTTCTTTTAAAATTGATTTTGTTAATACTTAGGTCGGAATTTTACCTAAAAATTCCTCTAATGGATGAAAGTGATCCTCCTTGTTTATAATTTTTCTATTCTATTAATAGAAATTTATAGTAGTACATAAAATATATAGAAATTATAGTCTACTTTTTTTCCAAGTGTCCATACAAACTTTGTTTCGAGTCATATCCTAAATAGATATATGCTTTAAGAAGTCGGTTAATTATGCTAATTGTGATTTAGAAGTATTCCATTATGTAAACCAAGTTGGACTAAAATTATTGACATATACATATTGGTTGTAAGTTCATTTTTTTCAAAATGGAAACCAAAAGCACCTAAACTTCAAAACTAGAAAAACCATAAAAGGAGAAATTTGCAAAACGCACAGAAACCTGAATTTACCTAGCTAGAGGAATAGAGCTTGAAATTCATCCATTGTAATGTCAATCAAGTGGTCTTTGGAACTAGCAATTGATGTGCAGAGGGTGAGAAGGACTCTTCCTTGTTTTTCTAACTTTTCCAAGTGTACGTGAAGCTCTCATCACTTTAGCTCCAGACCAACAAATGCGTGATACCAATAGCTTGGTGTTCCAATAAAATTCTAGTGTCCTAAAAAAATTGGTTTCATGGGTATGACTCAAACCCTTGTCCAAAATTGACTCCATTTCAGCCTAGAAAACCGCATAGAGGATGGAACCCCTCCGAGATTTAACTTCACGTTCTAGTAATTTCAGCTTTTTGCAAGTTGTATGAGAAATGGTATGGTGGAAGGATAAGACAACTCCGTAGTAACAAGCTAATCCCTTGTGTAACGAATAGGAGTCCAACCCCAATGAGACACAAGAATCCATAAGGATGGGAAAAGACTAGTGGTGACAAACTATAGCATGGAGCAAGCAAAAAATACTAGAGAAACATGAGGTGGATTAGGGAAAAAGAAAAAATGAGAAGGAAATCCATTGTTGCAATAGTAAACCAAAAAGAACCAACATATTGAATGGTGTGGAAATTAATGTTGTTTTTAGGATCAATATCAAATGTACAAACATGATCATGGAGGGATTTGAGCATTTCCATAGTAAAGGAACCCTTGAGTGAGTACAAGTTGACATAATTGACTCTCATGTCAGTTGGATGCATCAGAAAGGGATGGGAGGGACACGTGTTGATGCAGGGATATTAGGTCCAAGACGATATTTTGTATATAAATAAACATAGGGGGTCTCTTGTTTTGAATTCCCTATGTAATTATTTTCATTTGAGTAATTTTAGTTAAATCTGGAGAAAATTGTAACTGCCCGAATGATTAATGGGCACCTGAAGAGATAGTCAATTTCAAAAGTTAGGCTAATTTTAAGATTCCAAGAGTCATCAGGGTGGCTGAGTCGATTGATTCCTAATTTGTATAAAAATAAAATCCTTGTGGCAGAGTCGACAAACCTGCATAGGCTGCATAGAGCTGCAAACCTGAAAAATCCGTAGAGACAGAGTAGTGTAGCAGGAGGCCAGTTGATTGAAGACATAGCCAAAGACTCGAAGCTTTGTAAGTTGTTTAAATTTTGTATATAAAGGAATCTGCTTCGAAATTATATGTGTGTTGAAGACTTAGTTGCGTATGAGAACTGATTAGGGGCTATGGATAGTTTAGAATAAATCCTGTGATAATGGCTCCCGTGAGAAACCCTGGATCGAAATTGAAAGTAGCAGTTTCGGTGTAGAATTTTTCCTTTTCTGTCCCAAATGAAATAGGATTCACGTTCTCTATACATGAAGTGAATGTGTATTGATCCTACGTAGAAGGCCTCGGAAGGGTCGAGGAGTTGGGCCCTATAGGTTGAGCGTAACCATAGAAACCTTTGTTACTTAACGTGGTCAATTACTGCATATAAAGCCTGTAGGAATCAAATTTCGCGCTCTGGTGAAGAGTTACAGAGGTCGATTTTAATTATTAAGCTACAGGGCAGAGAAGGATTCCCCCCTTTGGAATTGTGACTGCATTGTATAAGTGTTGGACCAAACTAGAATTAAATTGGCGCGTTAACCCTTTGTTAAGACCACCGGGAGGTCGAAGAAATTGGAATTGAAATAATACTCCAGATGTATGCATCGGCGGAGCGTTGAGGAGTAGAATGCCATAGGCATGACTTGAATGAGATTGAAGGGTGAAGGGTTGAATTGTTCAACACGCTGGAACAGCACAGTATGTTCGATGCATGAATTGGACCAGCGTTGAGAACAGCAATCCGAAACCAAGGAGGATTGTTAATTAGCGAAGGTTGTTCAACTGTGGAGAAATGGAACCCTGAAGGCAAGGAGTGGAACCGTGATCATTGAACAGTAAAGGCGGTTTTTAAATCCAAACTGGTAGTATTGCGCGAGGTCGAAGGTGGTGAGTTGTTTTTATAAAAACAACATGATATACTCCGGCGATGGACACGTGTAATTGAGCGGTTTTTTGATACCATCTACATCGCGCACATTTGGAGAAATAACCTCCATGTAGTTGGGTCACGCGACTACCGTCGGATGATGGAGTGGTAGTGCAATAGCCTTCCAGCCATAGGATGGAGGCGATGATTAATGGAAAGGTATGTCAAATGAACTGCGGGGTCTAATCAACGGCTAGTTATGTGTGTTATGAACGGCATTGTTATGTTATGAATTGGATTCGTAACCAAAGAGATAGTTAACATACAGGTGTATATATATATAGTAGGCGATAAGCAGTGGGGCTCGAACATATTAAAGGTAAGCGCTGGGGTTTTAAGTCCAAGTTCCTCAATGCTTCTTTAACGGTTGAGCTGCGAAGTAATTATATATATGCGTTGATATATAAATAAGCGGTGGTTGGTCTTTTAATAAGTCGGGAGTATATTGAACGGATATGCATATGTGGTGGTCAAGCTATGAAAGTTCTTATTGAATGAATAGTGCGCCATTGGTATGAAGTTTACCCAGTTCGAGCCCTTGGATTGGAATGTTCGTATAAGCCTTGGTTTTAGATATAACACCTGGGGTTGTAGAAATAAACCAATATGCATGAGCCATGAAGTTGGGATAAAAGTGCGGACCTTTTTAGTGAGGTCCGAGGTTCAATTTGAAATTTAAATATATATATTAATGAGAATATGTTGGCCACTCCATTTGGGTGAATAAAGTGCGGTTTGAAATGATGATTAATATGATGGGGGTTTAGACCATAGAGTGTGTGAGGATTGAATAGGGGGGTTTAATAAAAAAAGTATGTGATAAGCATTGGGCTTTTATAACCTTGATGGAACAGTGAGACTTCCGCCTTATGTGAATTGCCAGTTTAAGATCTTATTTTTGAAGATGCATTGTCAGGTTCGTAGCCCGGGAAAGAGAATCTGAGTTAGATTGTTGAGGGGGTTATAACCATAATAGAACTGTTGAATTAATATCTCAGATCCCTGATTTGAGATATTAAAAGCTCCAGATTGATTTTGATTAATTTTTCAGATCAAGAAATTAGAAAATGTGAGTTTGCCAGAAAGTGGATTTGCTTGGGCAATAAATTGTGGATGCATTTTATACACAGCAGCGGAGCTTAAGAAACATGAGGGACTATGGGTTTTACCCCGTTATCAAGTGGTATCAGAGCCTGAATTGAATTAGCTCTTTGAAAAGTTTATTTTGAAATGCACATGTACCGAACAGTGAGAAAGTTGGGTTTTATATCCGTTTAACAGAATTTTAGATTTGATTGAGTATGCAGTGAAGGTCTCCAGATGTGCAGGATCTGGAGTTGAAGACAGAAGATTGCAGCAGATTGAAATGCAGTGCAGGTAAAAGGAGAAGCAAGATCATTCATGGATCTTGAGAGGTAAGATGATGACTCATGAGCCTTATTTGACTCTGGTCTGAAGGTATTGTTTGCAGAATGTAGAATGCAAGCAATTGAGGAAGAAATCTCAGCAGAAGCAGATCACAAATTTGGGAGCAGTGATAAGAATAAGTCCAACAAGGGATTCTGAGAGCAGAAAGAGTGTGGCAGAACCTGGAAGATTCCCAAATAAGGTTGGATGAAGGAAGAACAGAGGTTTTCTTGAGAAAATTTGCAGAGTGAAGCCTAGAGGAGCAGAAGAAGGTGCTCATAAGCTTCCAGCTGATAGGGGACCATTACTTGCCAAAAGCCGGATCCAGAGGAAGGGATTGGTGAGGTAAGTTGTAGCAACAGAGCTTGTTGTTGTAGAGGCTTAGTGCAGCTTGTGAGTAAGGAACTTCTGGAAGAGAGGATGGCTACTAATAGCCACAGCAGAGATTGCAAAGGTTCTGAGAGAGGCCACAACAGAAGAGTGAGGGAATATGCCAAAGCAAATGGCATGAGGAAGAGACTCACTGATGAAAAATATTGGAAGGAGATAGCTGAGGTCAGTAAGCAGCTTTATGAACTGGAGAGGATGATAGAGGAAAACCAGAGAGATGGTTGGCTCATGAAGAATAAGGTAAAGTGGCAAAGGCCACAAAGGAAGAAGGAGTAGATGATAAATGCTCAACAGGAAGAAGAAATGCTCAGAATGATTGAGTATTTGGAGAAGAACTTGGATATTGATGCTTCAAGTGGGACCAAGGGGTCCAAGAGCCTTACATCTAACGTATTTTTTTATGTTTGCAGGAAATCCATGTGGAGATGAACAAACTGCTGATGTTGTCACTGAGGAAGAAAATGGAGCAGCTACATGTTTTGAAGATGTCCATGCACAAGTGGAGAAAGGTTCTGCTTTCCAACATATTGGAAGCAGAGGAGATTTAGTTTATGATGATGGCCAGAAGCTGAAAATGGGACAGCTTGAGGAATTTGAAGAAGAGACCATTGAAGAATCCCTGAAGTATATGGAAGACTTGGGACAGCAAGAAGATTTGATGATTGATTCATCAAATGAGACCATGGGGTCTTATGATTTTAAAACTGACAAGTTGTGTATGAATGCAAGTGTTGATGAAGACAGTTCACATGATGGAACTATGATGAATAAAGCTGAATGTTGCCAAGTAAAGTATGATGAGTATCTTTCTGATGAAGATCAGACTGTGTTATTACAGCAGAAGGAATTCATTAATTCCTTGTTTTATAAAAGAGATTGCTTCAATAAGGATGTGACAGTTATGTTTGATGATGATAAATTTGTCATTAATGATGATAATGACAGACTGCTTTTATTGAATGGCTAAGCGAAGAATGATGAACATATGACTGAATTTATTCCAGAGATAGAAGATCAGAATTTTATTCTGATGAAGGCTGAAGAGATAGTGACAGCAGGAAACAGGACTTGTGAAGATTGTGAAAATGTTTCCTCAGAAGAGATGTCAGGACTGTGGCATGAGCAGAAGACAGAACCTCAGAGAAAGGGTGTTTAGATTGTATGGACAGAGATGAGTGAGAATGAGGAAGTTCATTTTTATGAACTAGTGTAGAGAGACATCCTTGCAGAGGAGAGACTAACTGATAGTCTCAAGAATTGTTTGAGGAATTGGAATCAGCATACTGATGTGTTGATGGAGAAGAAAAGAATTGTAGGGCAACATACTGAGATGCTGGCATAGGAGAAAAAGGCACTTAGGCCTTGTGAATTTTGTTTTAACAAATGTTTGGTGAATGCAGATCCTGTTGATGGTGGAGATAAATTGACAGCATTGGGTAGTCAATTAAAGGTGGAAGAGAATTATGTCGAAATGTTTGAGCCATGGAATGGAGAAGTTGAGCTGCTGGAGAGTATGCTGGATCAGCAGGATCCTATGCAAGAGAGGAAACCTCAATTTCAGAATTGGGGATTACAGAATATGAAGGTGCTGAAGAATGAAGATGAGACACTCATGTCTCATATGTAGAAATTTGTTGTTGTTGATAGCAGAGAAGAATTGGCTTGCCTGAATAGCCAAGAAAATATTCGAGGGATAGTTGTATGGTAGAATTTTGGAGCTGCTACAGCAGTGGAAAATCAGATTTTTTCTCTTACAAAAGAAGAAAAAGAAAAGCTGGAAGAGCTTGAAGTAATTCAAGAAGAAAGAAGGCAATTGCTGAAGATTGCCCAGGAAGAAGAAGAATAACATGCTGAATTGAAATTACAGCATGCTGACAATGAGATACAAGCACAAAATAAGTGGCTGAAATGTTTACTAAAGACATTCGGAAAAGAAGGTGAAATGCTAGAACAGCAGCTTGGAGTGTTGCTGGAAAAAATGTTGAAGCCATAGCTGAAGAATTGCTGAAGTCAGAGAGAGGAAGAATTGTCACATTTTAAAATCAAGAAAAGTTTTACTATTGAAGAGAGCAAGAGGGTATGGATGATTGGGTGGCGAATAGGGCAGCAGTAAAAACTGAACAAGTAAAATTTCAACAAGCAAGAGCTCAGCAAGTAGATGATATAACTACAGCAGGAGATCAGCAATTGACAGCAAGAGTACGAATTGAAGAAATAAGAATGCAGCAAACAGAAGTAAGATTCCAGCAGTCAAAGGAAAGATTAGACAGGTAAATAGCATTGATAAGAGGGATGATGATGAAGCTGTCTGACAAAAAGGCAGCAGCAAGGAAACAAAGTAGCAGCACAAGCAAAGCAGAAAGAGGGTGTAAAGGTGTAGCCTGTGGAAAGCTACAGCATAAAGTATGGAAGCCAGGAGGAATGTGAAATAAGTACACTGCAACGGATGGCCAGTTGCAGAAAAAAGTGTGGGATCCAGGCAGAAAAAGATGAAAATCATGATCAGGAGATCATGAACTATTTTAACCTGGGGAGTCTGATGCAGGGGCATTAGGCCCAAGATGATATTTTGTATATAAATAAACATAGGGGGTCTCTTGTTTTGAATTCCCTATGTAATTATTTTCATTTGAGTAATTTTAGTTAAATCTGGAGAAAATTGTAACTGCCCGAATGATTAATGGGCACTTGAAGAGATAGTCAGTTTCAGAATTTAGGCTAATTTTAGGATTCCAAGAGTCATCAGGGAAGCTGAGTCGATTGATTCCTAATTTGTATAAAAATAAAATCCCTATGGCAGAGTCGACAGACCTGCATAGGCTGCATAGAGCTGCAGACCTGAAAAATCCGTAGAGACAGATTAGTGTAGCAGGAGGCCAATTGATTGAAGACCTGGCCAGAGACCCGAAGCTTTGTAAGTTGTTTCAATTTTGTATATAAAGGAATCTACTTCGAAATTATATGTGTGTTGAAGACTTAGTTGTGTATGAGAACTGATCAGGGGCTATGGATAGTTTAGAATAAATCCTGTGATAATGGCTCCCATGAGAAACCCTGGATCAAAATCAAAAGTAGCAGTTTCGGTGTAGAAGTTTTCCTTTTCTGTCCCAAATGAAATAGGATTCATGTTCTCTGTACATGAAGTGAATGTGTATTGATCCTGCATAGAAGGCCTCGGAAGGGTCGAGGAGTTGGGCCCTGTTGGTTGAGCGTAACCATAGAAACCTCTGTTACTTAACATGGTCAATTACTGCATATAAAGCCTATAGGAATCGAATCCCGCACTCTGGTGAAGAGTTAAAGAGGTCGATTTTAATTATTAAGCTATAGGGCGGAGAAGGATTCCCCCCTTTGGAATTGTGACTGTGTTGTATAAGTGTTGGACCAAATTAGAAGTAAATTGGCGCGTTAACCCTCTGCTAAGACCATCGGGAGGTCGAAGAAATTGGAATTGAAATAATACTCCAGATTTATGCATCGACGAAGCGTTGAGGAGTAGAATGCCATAAGCATGACTCGAATGAGATTGAAGGGCGAAGGGTTGAATTTTTCAACACCCTGGAACAGCACAGCGTGGTCGATGCATGAATTGGACCAGCGTTGAGAACCGAAATCTGAAACCAAGGAGGATTGTTAATTAGCGAAGGTTGTTCAACTGTGGAGCGATGGAACCCTGAAGGCAAGGAGTGGAACAATGATCATTGAACAATAAAGGCGGTTTTTAAATCCAAACCCGGCAATATCGCGTGAGGTCGAAGGTGGTGAGTTGTTTTTATAAAAACAACGCGATATACTCCGGCGATGGACACGTGTAATTGAGCAGTTTTATGATACCATCTACATCGCGCGCATTTGGAGAAATAACCTCCGTGTAGCTAGGTCGCGCAACTACCGTCGGATGATGGAGTGGTAGTGCGATAGCCTTCCAGCCGTAGGATGGAGGCGACGATTAATGGAAAGGTATTTCAAATGAACTGCGGGGTCTAATCAACGACTGGTTATGTGTGTTACAAACGACATTGTTATGTTATGAATTGGATTCGTAGCTAAAGAGATAGTTAACATACAGGTGTATATATATATAGTAGGTGATAAGCAGTGGGGCCCGAACATATCAAAGGTAAGCGCTGGGGTTTTAAGTCCAAGTTCCTCAATTCTTCTTTAACGGTTGAGTTGTGGAGAAATTATATATATGTGTTGATATATAAATAAGCGATGGTTGGTCTTTTAATAATTCAGGAGTATATTGAACGAATATGCATATGTGGTGGTCAAGCTATGAAAGTTATTATTGAATGAATAGTGCGCCATTGGTATGAAGTTTACCCAATTCGAGCCCTTGGATTGGAATGTTCGCATAAGCCTTGGTTTTAAATATAACACTCGGGGTTGTAGAAATAAACCAATATGCGTGAACCATGAAGTTGGGATAAAGGTGCGGACCTTTTTAGTGAGGGCCGAGGTTCAATTTGAAATTCAAATATATATTACTGAGAATATGTTGGCCACTCCATTTGGGTGAATAAAGTGTGGTTCGAAATGATGATTAATATGATGGGGGTTTAGACCATAGAGTGTGAGGATTGAATAGGGGGGTTTAATAAAAAGAGTATGTTATAAGCATTGGGCTTTTATAACCTTGATGGAACAGTGAGACTTCCGCCTTATGTGAATTTCCAGCTTAAGATCTTATTTCTGAAGATGCATTGTTAGGTTCGTAGCCCGGGAAAGAGAATCTGAGTTAGATTGTTGAGGGGGTTATAACCATAATAGAAATTTTGAATTAATATCTCAAATCCCTGATTTGAGATATTAAAAGCTCCAGATTTATTTTGATTAATTTGTCATATCAAGAAATTATAAAATGTGAGTTTGCCAGAAAGTGGATTTGCTTGGGCAATAAATTGTGGATGCATTTTATACACAGCAACGGAGCTTAAGAAACATGAGGGACTGTGGGTTTTACCCCACTATCACGTGTCCTACTAGTTAGGGGAATTTTGAGGTCTATAAAAAACCTTCTAAAGAAAATAATAAAATAATAGTTAAAATAATAATAATAAAAAGTGAGAAAATTTTAAACGAAAAGAAAGAAAACTAGTTTTCTTTAGTTATATTTTTAGATTATCTCCTTGTAGGTTTACTCATATGCAAGCATAAGCACCCATTGGATACATAATTAAATTAGACATCCATTGAGTACGCACTCTATGTACTTTTAAGTACACCCACACCGAGAAAAATTGAAAATACATTAATTGCATCCAACAGATGCCTACACTTAACATTTGAATAAACCTCTAATGAGACAACTTGAAAATATAATTAAGAATAATAGTTTTTAATTTCCATATCACATCTAATAATCTATGGGATATGGAAATTACATAACAACTACTTTGGCTATTCTGGAGGGTGAGTGATCAAAGAGAGGAGGATGTAGTTACTTGCTAAAGTTACGCGAAAAACTTAAAATCTTGTTATGATATTAAGAGACAATGAAAATTAGAATGTCTAGTGATTGAATCCAACTAGGGACTCTGTCCTAAGCATTGGATACAACGTTTTAGCTATTGAGGAAAGACAAAATATACAAGTTTGGTGGTGGAAATAAGTTTGGAAATTTAATTATTTGGCAAAATCCATAATATTCACATGGATTCTTTTGAAAAGCAAGATTTAACCTAAGATATTTTGTAGAAGAGGATTTTTGCAAGACTTGGACGATGTTGTCTTTGCAAACAGGAGGGAGAAATAAACTCATCTTATTGTGTCTTGTCAATAAACAATGTAGGTTTGGAATGAGGTAGAAGGAATGATAGACTTGAAAAACATTTGGGACAAGAATAGCATAGAAGAGGCTCTCATAAATTGGTGCACTAATAGGGAAGCTAGAAGGTAAAGAGCTCTTCTTTTAACTCTTGCTTGAAGTGTTTGGTCGAGCAAAAACACAACTATTTGAGGACAAGGATACTTTACTTGTAATATTTTATGTCCAAAGTTTTAAAATATACTACATAAGACAATCAACCATTAAGACAATAAGTTAAAAAAATAACAATGTATAATACAATAAGATGAAGAAATAATTAATAAATATTTTACATGGGTAGTCTTGGATGATGCTTTTTAGGGAACTCCTTTTAGGGGTGGTGAATGGGGGATTCTTCATCTTTCTACTCTCCATAACGCATCTTTTAACGATGGATTTGGCCAACAATAAAATAACTTTTGTTAATTGATGGCACTCAAATTGGTATTGATGTTGGCTTAAACATGTGGAGTAACTCCCATATAAATATTTGAGGATTTAGTTCATGTAATTAAATGGATGAAACAAGAATCAACCCTTAAAAAAATCATGTTTATCCTTATATTCTTTATGTCATGTCTTCATTGTTAACCTTGACACATATTTCATTTTCACATGTCTACATGGATAGAAACAAGTCGAAAAATGGCCTATCAAAAGTATGGTTAGAGTTGGAAAAAGAGTTTGGAATGTCTTTGAGAATCGTCAAGGACAAAATTATGAAGAATTCACCCTTGACTTGATTGTAGATTCAGGTTATCAAAGGGCCCTGCCACACTGTCGATCTTTGATTTTGTGGTCAAACCCTTTAATAACCCAAATCCACAATCGAGTTAAACTAAGATATCCTTGGATATAACTTTTCCACCTAGATTTTTAAATCACTTTATGAGTTTATCATGCAAATAATGGATGAAACAAATATGGAATGATAGTTGACATGTTATAGATGAAAAAAACAGTAAATTAATTTTGGGAAACTATGGGGGGAAACCATTTTTTTTCATGGAAAGTGATAATGACGTTATGTATGCAAGTTTTTAAAGGTGTTTATATTTAAGGGGCCTAATACATGCATTATTTTTTATACATAATTTATGAGGAAAACAAGAATACTTTACAACACTTAGAAATGTAATTCCAGTTTTATAAAAAAAAAAAATTACACGAATTTTTTCCTTAAAAAAAAAAAACGTGTTTAAAAAATTTATTGTATACAATTAAGATAATGCTTAGAAAAATAAATTTTAATATTTTAAATTGATTTTCTATGAAGGACCATGCACTCACTGGAAAATTTGTCGGCTTCTGGCCTCCTGAAAAAGCCCTGCATGGCTGGATCAGCTCCAAATGGAAACCAAAAGGACATGTTATACTTCAACTAGGGCCAAAGGGCTTCTTCAACGCCATTTTCAACTATATCGAAGACAGAAATCGCATCTTAGATGGAGGTCCCTACTTTTTCAACTCATCCGAACTCTATCTGCGCGACTGGGTTGAACGATTCAACCCTGATAAAGAGGACTTCAGCTGGGCGCCGGTCTGGATCCGGTTGTATTTCTTACCCCTTGAATAATGGGATGAAGAATCTTTAAGGGACATATGTAATGGACTTGGAGAGTTCATTAAGATAGCAGAGGAGACCAAGCTCGGGCAATACACTTCATATGCCATAATATGCGTCTACATGCACCTGGCAAAGGCGCTTCCGGACTCAGTAAGTCTTTTTCATGATGATTTTGAATGGTTGCGACCTATTGATTATGAACATGCTCCTTTCCGTTGCCGAAAATGATATGCTCATGGCCACTTATTCAGAGACTGCTCTCTCAATCCACCCTCCAATAAACCCACTGCTACCTCTGCAAACTCTGATGAAGAAGGATTCACCAAAGTCCCAACCCGCAAACGCCACCACAAGAAAACCCCCACATCTGTTGCCAAACCATCCACCCAAGCATTTGACATCCCCTCCACCAGCAACAGCTTTGACATTCTTGCAAAGCACTCTCAACCTGATTCTGACATCCCCAGTAAGATTGATCCCCCCTTGACCCCTTATGCCCTGATTCCCAGCTCTGACTCACACATTCCTCCTTCGCATTCGAAGCCTCCACCTAAGTCCTTCCTCCTGCCACCCAAGCCCAACACTGAAACGGATCTCGTTATCTGGCAGTCCAACAACATGGACGTAGATGGCTCTGGGGCTGAAGGCAGCCAGGCTAGTCACATGGAAGAGGAACCAGAAAGTATTGACATAGGAGAGTTGGACATTTTTGGACTGGAACAGGCTTTCAGAAAAAAGGATTATGATAAAATATCGGACAAACAAATAGACAGTCTAGAGGTGGCCCTCTTTCACGCTCAACAACACCAAAAATCCCTGGGAATTCAACTAGGCAGTCAGTGGGATGGGAAAAAAATATTCAAGGACTCCAAAAAGAGAGGCAGGAAAACAGATTTACAAAGGACCATCCTAATTGGGGAGATGCTCATGGAATCTGGTAGGTACCCCAAGCTTACCAAATTCTACTAGCCACTTGAAAACAGTTCTCAATGAAGCTCACCTCTTGGAATATAAGGGGATTAAATAGCCCCTCAAAATACAGAATGATTCAAAACATGATTCAAAAAGAAATACCATAGGTTTTCTTCATACAAGAAACCAAATGCAACAGCAATACCCTAGGCTCCATTCTCTCCAAAGCTTGGCCAGGCAGCCATTCAATTGCAGTTGATGCTTATGGAGCCTCAGGAGGTTTAGCCATAGCTTGGGATCTGCAAGCGATCTCAATCATTGATGCTCATGCAGTGCATAACCTAATCCAAGCCACCTTCCATATCATAGGAACCAATATACGTGGGCACCTCACCAATGTATACTTTCATCAAGACTCTATGCAAAAAATAGCGTTGCTTAATACGATGGAAATGCTCAATTCCAACAGGACTCATCCTCTCTGGATCACGGGCCGGGACTTCAACATGATTACTAAATCTGAAGAGAAAAGAGGATGTCATGCCAAATTAGATTTGTACTGCATCCAATTTAAAAACTATATTCAAAAGAATTGGTTGATAGATCTTCCTTTCTCCAATGGCATGCATACTTGGAACAACAAACACTCTGTCTCACAGCAAATCGCCTCTAAGCTGGATCGCTTCCTCCTATCAAACAATGTCATCCACGTTGGAGGAGATATTCAGGCTTCTATCCTGTCTCTCTCAAGTTCTGATCATTGGCCTATCTCTCTTCAATGGACGAGGTTGGGCGATGCTACTAAAAGACCCTTCTGTTTTGCAGCCTTCTGGCTAACCCACCCGGATTTCAAGGATATGGTTACCAAGGCCTGGCAAGCTTTTTCACCACCGACAGGATCCAAGATGTTCCAATTTCAGCAACACCTCAAGGACCTCAAAAATCACATCAAAATTTGGAATCATTCCACCTTCGGTAACATATTCCAACAACAAAAGGTCCTCGAAAGCAACATGGTGGAGCTTCAACAACGCATCATCCAAGAGGGTCGTACTGAGATACTAGTAACACAGGAACAGAGTCTCCTCAAACAACTGCATGAACGAAGGCAGCAAGAAGAGATACCCTGGAAGAAAAAATCCAGAATAAGATGGCTAAAATAAGGGGAGAGGAACACCAAATTTTTCCACCGATCCACCATCTAAAGAAGAATGCACAATAAGATTAGCCTACTCCAAAGCCAAAATGGAGAAATGTTGAAAGAGCATCAGGACATAGAAAAAGAACTCTTAGCCCACTTCAAATATGTGCTTCAGGAGAGCCATGCTAACAGGCAGCTAGCAATCACCAAAGTCCTGCAACACATTCCCAAACTAATCAAAGAAGATCATAATCAAATGTTACTTCGTCCTGTTTCTCTTTAGGAAGTGGAACAGGCAGTAGCACAATGCAAAGACAGCAAGGCACCAGGCCCAGACGGCTTCACCTCCAACTTCTTCCATCATTTCTGGGACCTCATAAAGAACGATGTATGGCAACTTGTCGAGGAATCCTGCACCATGCACTGGCTTCTTCCCTCTCTCAATGTTACTTTCAGTACTCTCATACCCAAAGAAGACAATGCTGCAACTCCCAACAAGTACCAGCCAATCACCCTTTGTAATGTCATATACAAAGTTATCTCCAAGGTGATTGCTAATAGACTCAAGCCACTGCTGCCTCTGCTCATCTCTTCGGAACAAACTGGATACGTGGAAGGTCGCCAGATCCTCGATGGGATCATTCTCACGCATGAGATCATCCACTCCTTGAAACAAACCAAAAAGGCAGGTATGCTTCTGAAAATTGACTTATCTAAAGCTTTTGACAATATAAGCTGGAACTGTATACAGCAAATGCTAGCAGCCTATGGTTTTAGCCCTACTTGGATTAGATGGGTAATGAGCTTAATTTCCTCCTCCTTCTTCTCTATTTTGGTCAATGGTATCCCCTGTTGCCCCTTCTCCCCATCCCGCGGTATCCGCCAAGGTGATCCCCTCTCTCCTTTTCTCTTTGTTCTAATGGCCGAAGGTCTGGGTCGCCTCATCCAGCAAGCTCTCCACTCCCAGCAACTCTGTGGCATCTCAGTTCATAGTTCATTGGCTACCACCCATCAATAGTTTGTCGACGACAACATGCTTTTCGGGCACCCTTTAGTCCAAGAAGCCATCACCTACAAATCCATTCTAGATACCTTCTCGGACGCCTCTAGCACCTCGGTCAATGCTTCCAAATCTCAGATCTTCTTCTTCAATACCTCAATCTCCACTCAAAACAACATTGCTAGGATTCTTGGGTTCACCATTTCTCATCTTCCTACCAAGTACCTGGGAGCCCCTCTGATAGACTCTGCCATCAAACACTCCTCTTGGCATTCACTTCTCGAAAAACTGGAAGCTAGGCTCTCCTCCTGGACTTTCTGTTCCCTCAATCTGGCCAACCGTCTTATTCTTGTCAAAGTCGTTCTGCAGTCTATGCCCCTCTATTTATTTTCTATTCTTGCCGCCCCAAAGTGGGTCCTCAAGCAAATAAAATCGTTGCAACGCAATTTTCTTTGGGAATCCTCAGGGCAAAACAGAAAATGGGAACTGGTCAATTGGACAACAGTCTGCAAGCCGAAGAAATCTGGAGGACTTGGTCTCCGTGATCTGTATCACATCAATGCAGCCATGGGAGCCAAAATCGGGTGGAAATGGTTGTCATCACCACACACTCCATGGGCTCTTCTCTGGACAGCCAAATATGCTAATCATATACCATCCGAAGATCTCATCCGCCTGACAACAGTGGAAGCAGGTTCACAGACCTAGAATGCAACCAAACAACATATCTTTCTTATCCAAGAACACAGTTTTTTGGAAATCTGTGACGGTCGTACTGCTCGCTTCTGGATGGACTCGTGGCAACAACGACCCAGACTTGTCAGCACCATCACTCCACAGATACAACCGGAGGTGATCGATAGACTAGAAGCCAATTTCAATCATTATTGGATCGTAGCCCCTAATCAGGGGTTCAGGCAATGGAAGCAGGCATCTCACTTCCTAAATCAACAACTGGAGAACTCTCACAGCGCCCTTGACACAGAGCTTAACTGCAGGAAAATCCGATATTTGGAGGAAAAGGATCTCCTCCGATGGGGATACACACCACATGGAAAATTTAGTACCCAAGAAGCGTACACACTCTTAACCCACAGCCACGATCCCATTGATCCCATCTGGGACAACCTCTGGTCTCTGAGCCTCTGGCCCAAAGTTTCAACTTTCATGTGGCTTTTATGTCATAAGAGAATCCTCACTTGGGACAACCTCATCAAAAGGGGTTTTACAGGGCCTTCACGATGTCCCAACTGTACTAACCACGATGAAACAATCTAGCATCTAATGGTTACCTGTCCACTGGCAGCTTTCCTCTGGGAAAAAATCAGCTTCAGATGCATAAGAGAAGGCAAAACACCAGGGGACTTGAACTCCACTAATCGCAATTGGCCCTCCACTCCATACAGCAGTAACTTACTCAACTCTTTATGGAGGCTTATCCCAGGTCTTACTCTTTGGAAAATCTGGAAAGAAAGGAACAAGCAGATCTTCAAGAACCAAAGCACTCCTCGGGAAGTTCTATGGAACAATCTTCGTGGTAACATACAGGAAACTCTGGCTCTTCAGCATTGGCAACAGGAAGATCTCTCCACACAAACCTCGGAAAGATCTATTTGGGAAAACTGGCAACTCATGCTCCCTCCTTGTCTTCTTCCTGACCGCGCTTCTCTGTTTCCTTTGGCCTTAACCCCACCTTTGCGCTTTTGTTGCCTTCCGCCAGCCTTTCTCCCTCCACTTCTCAGAGCGCCTTCCACCCCCACTGCGCCAATATGCCTCGTCTCAAGCATCGCATGCGATGCAGGCGTGGCAGCAGTAGGGGCCACGCTTCTCGTCTGTCCCCCTCCTCTCTGTCCAGTTCCTCGTCCTCCTCCCTTGAGCATTCTTGGGGCAGGTACCCCGAAACCCGCAGCGGACGTGGTCGTCTGTTTAGTCTGTATCGTTCCTCCACTCGACCCCCTGACTCTGAGCCATCTTCGCAACCTCCGCCTCGCCTAGTCCCCTCTGCCTTTCTGCAGACCCCCACCACTGCCCAATTCCACTTTCATTGCACCTCCAACCTCCCTCATGTCGTAGCCACCATCTCGGTTTCCTTCCGCGAGGAACCCGCCGAGGCTCCCAGCCACAATCAGCCCATCCCGCAAACGTGACTTTGCAGCGACCTCGGCACTTTTGAAGAGGTGAAGAAGCAACAGGTTTCTGGCAAGCATAATTCGCTCTCGGACAGCAGTAGCAGCTCGGGATACAGTAACAACGACAAGGAGCAGAGCAGGCAGGCCGGTGGTAAAGGTGATGACGCCATAGAGCCACGACAGGCTGCACCAGGCTCCCAGCAAGCTAATGAAGATGAATACAGATGCCTCATAGTTGAAGAACCACCTCCAGCACCCCATTATACTTAGACTTTCAGGTTTTATCCAGTTTACGGATCCTAGCATCATAGTTTTGTTATCTGTTTCTATCTATGTTTGGTACAATCACTCATGTCTGTATAACGCTGGTTTCTTCACTCGAGGTTTGGGCTGGTTTCCCCTGCGTGGGCAGCTCCATTTTTGTTGTTTTGTTGAAAACAATGCCACTGATACAGGCCTGAACTGCAGAGGCCAGAGCCTCCATGTATTTTATGTTTAACTGATAGAATTTAATCTTACTTAGAAAAAAAAAATATTTTAAATTGATTTTCACTTGGTATCAAATTTGATCAAAAATTTAAAAAAAATTTGAATTTAATCAAATTAGTTTGTTAGGTTGTAATGTTAGCCACATTTCCAATGGTTTTCTATAAACTAAATAAACAAAGACTAATGGAACAACATACAGACATTCCCTATCCCCAACATTAAGGGGAAATTCTACTCGGTAAGAAAAAATAACCTATCATTTTGAACTTGAAAAAGTCACTTAGTTGACTAGTATGTAATTTAAGCAATTGTTGCTATACATAATGACTTTTTTTCTACACAATAATTTATTTTCGTAGATTAGCATTTCAAAACACTTAGTTGACTAGTTTAAATACAAGCAATTGTTGTTGTTCATTGTGAGCTTTTGGATATTTAGAGTAAATTGTTTGCTTAGATTAACACTTCAAATAAAATTCAAAGTGCAACTAGGTTTCTTACAATTTTTTTGGTTCTTTGAAAGCTAGCCTCGCAACATTAAGATTCCTCGCATTATCATACCCTATTTATAAGGGGTCTAATCATTGAAACCCAATCCCTAATCCATTCTACACATCATAGAATAAAGCATGTTTCCAACATGATCAAAAAGTGAAGTGATGTTAAATTCTAGAATGAATTTATGCCTCAATTGTTCCACTTTTGTAAAGGATGCACAAAAAGTATATACTATGAACATGTGATTATAATAAATTGAGACTCCATTTGTTGTGACTTAAACATAAGACTAGCTAAAGGAAAAGGTTTAGATTCTAGTTACATTGAACCAAAAAATAGCATACTTCTAAGTTGTGCATATTTATGGAAAACTAGGGACATATTGGCCAAAAATTCATAATCCACCCTCTAAATCTACAAATGTATGCATATAAGAAAAAATCAAAAACAATTGTAGAAAGAAGAAATCAATTCTAAAATTTTCATTGCCTCTTTTATATCGCAAAAAAATTAAATCGATAAACCACTCTAAATTTAGAAA
The DNA here is from genome assembly GCA_034641835.2 of Pinus albicaulis. Classification (NCBI taxonomy): domain Eukaryota; kingdom Viridiplantae; phylum Streptophyta; class Pinopsida; order Pinales; family Pinaceae; genus Pinus; species Pinus albicaulis. The sequence goes on from CM076581.1 coordinate 660,847,638, forward strand.
TGTATGCATGTATTACAGTGAATGTAAAACTTAATAAACTAGTTTAAGTGGTTGAGTGTTTTGAGATTCATATAATATGTCTCAAGGTCGATTCCCCTTGTCAATTGTCTTTGTCACACACCTCACTCAATGTTCTCACTAGTATATACATCATAATATCATTAGCGGGTTACATTGGGTACAATCTATGAAATGTGAGAAGTGCACAAATATTTCTACACAAGGTTTTCCTTAGGAAAAAATATAGATAACATGGCAAGCATAGAAAGCAAAAAAACCTATAAAATTTATATTTGTATTTTTTACTTTTGGAATAGTGTTACAGATAACATGAGCTTAGATCCTCGTATCTATATCATAATCTCTTTATTCCAACAAATATAAAATCAAATTCCACTATTAACTTATAATAATAATAATAAACTAATTGAAACAATTTCACTCTCACACAATTCTTTAATGAAACATTTTCACTCTCCTACACACTTAAATATGATATAAAAAGCAATTGGATGAAAAGCATCAAACAATGTGAAATACAATAACAAGGGGTAAAAATTTGTACTAACATAGTCACATGTATGTTACTCCACATAAAATGTGTACATGTATGTGGCCTTCACTCCAAAAGCATAAACTAAAGAATAAGACAATTAATAGATCCCCATAATCATAAATATTGTGTTTGTTTTTATACATGACCTTGCCTAAAAGCATAAACTAAAGAATAAGACAATTGATAGATCCCCATAATCATAAATATTGTGTTTGGTTTTATACATGACCTTGCCTCAAATGGGTAGGTATAGACTATGGATTTGTCTTTGCAAGATGTAGAGGCAAAAACTTTAGGAGTACAAGTTTGAAGTTATGTCCATGGTGAATAACTATGATCAATCACATATCACTTATAAAAATTAGAGAAATTAGATCGAATAACACTATTTATCCAAGCTAGTCACCCATAACTATTTGATTACGTGAAGACTTCTAAGCTACAAGTCAGTCAGATTTTTTAAATAAGTATGAATGATGTTGCAAAGTTTTTGAAAGAAAAGCATGTCTAGAAATGAGCACAAGTCTTCATAATGACTAGAAATTTCATCCAATTTTTTTGAAAATAGATTAGGAACAACAATACTATATATTTAATAAACAAAAAATGGAAAAAGTGGAGACTTTTGTGTATTAAGGAGCTACCTAATGCTCTTTAAAACATGTTTGACCATTAATAACTATTAATAAAAATAAGGATTTAATAGTAATCCAAATAAAATTTTTATTAGTAGGGTTTAACATTATACAATTAATTGTTGCAAACGTAAAAAAATGTAATGGTTCACACACACATTTAACATCTTGATTTTACCCTATAAACCAGTGTTTTAAAACTCAGACTCAAGTTCGGAACCGAACAAGGGTCGACTCTGACTCTGACTTCGACTCGGTATCGACTCGACTGGTTCGGTTTCAATGACACGGTCTTTGTAAAAAATACATTAAATATTATTTTTATAAAAAAACATATTTTTAAATATTTTCATTCATGATTCCAAACACAAAGCATTACAATATAGACAGAAGACAACATATGATCAAAGTAGGCTCATGAATATATTCATTATATCAAAATTGCACCTAGTGCATTGTCCAATACATGATTATGATATAGAGATCAGAACAAAAAACATAACCAAGGAGGCTCTAAATGGCCTCTACAACAAAACATGAATAGTCACTACTACTAGACATTTGACAAGGCAATATCCTCTGGCTCAAACTCTGAACCAGAGAGGGAGACCACTCACTACTCCTCATCATAAACATCCTCAAATAGAATTATAGCACGTTGAGCATGAGATAGACAAGTTATGCGCTTTCGTCGTGGACGACTAGAGGAAGTGCCCGCGGTTGCAACTGAAGGACTTGGGACTGGGCCTGCTACTAGTGGATCTGCATTGAGAAAAACCTCTACCTGTGTATCGAAGTCCATCCCCACACTAATATCCCCATTAGAGTAAAACTCTGGTGGACAAGTCTCCACTACCCAATCTGATGTTGGATCAATATCCTCCAACACAATGGGATCTGAATCAAGTCTTTTGTTCAGCAATTGGTTGTGTATTAGTCGAAGGTTGTACTGGACATACACTAGATCATTTAATCGTTTTTGCTCCAAACGGCTTCTCTTCTTTGTGTGAATCCTCTCAAAGAAAAACCAATTGTGCTCACACCCAGAAGCATTGCAAGTTTGACTCAAAATGCGGATTGCAAACCTCTGCAATTCAGGACAATGGCTAACAAATGCCTCCCACCATTGTGCTGCAAATAACATAGTTGTGTAATGAGTTTCAGTTAGCTCAACAAATTATATCCAACTTTGAAATTATAAACAAATATAAAAAATAATAAAATATGAATTTGAAAATTGAAATTCTTTGTTTACCTAGCTCATCTGATTCCCTTGCAATCCTTGCAAGGTTCTTGCTAAAGGTACCTGTGGCTTTTTTGAACATAGTGATTTGATTGTGTATCAACATGGCCACTCTCTGTGGCGATCATGCGATCAATGCAGTCAATCGATCCATCTCTAACCTCCCCAGTCAAAGCTCTTGCTTCTTGAGATTTATAATGATACCTTGGGTTCAAAAAATATAACGCTGCATGTATAGGGCAATAGAGTTGATTGTTCCATCTTTGATCAATGATTTCCCAAATGGGTCCATACTTACCCACTATGTCCTTCTATGATGCCCTTATTTGCTCCTTTGCTTAATCCATAGCCTCATAAATGAATCTCATAGCTAATCTTTCCCCATCCACCAACCGCAACACCTTAACCAGTGACTCAGCAACCTTCACAATCTTTGTTTCCTTTTTCCAAAATATTTCTTCATTAACTTTATTTTTCACATCTTTGTCATCCTGTTTGCGAGCCCACTGACGTTCATTGCATTCATCACTGGAAAACAAATTTTTCAAGTTTCTATGTTGGAAAAGCATAGATTGCAATGTCAAAAAATGTGTTGCAAATCTAGTGATGGCAGACCTAATAATTTCCCTGCCCCTTGTGTGTTTCCTCATCAAGTTCAGAATCCACAAGTGATTGTAAATATATTTTTTGATGCTTTTGGCATGCTCTATATTGTTCTTGATCAAATCTATTTTACCAATATCCTCAAGCATGAGGTCTATGTAATGTGCAACACATGGGGTCCAAAAGATGGTTGGGTGTTTTTCCTCTAACAATTTACCAGCAAGAATATAGTTAGAGACATTATCTGTGATGTTTTGAACAACATTTGCCACCCCCACCTCTTCAACAACCTCATCCAAAAGCTGAAACAACAAGTGTGCATCTTTCACCATATCAGATACATCTATTGATCTTAGAAACATGGTTCGTCGTGGGCAAAAGACAAGAAATTTTATGATGGTACGGTTCCTCTAATCAGTCCATCCATCTGACGTGATGTTATATCCTGTATGTGCCCATGATTTTTTGAATTCTTTCAAATATTCATCAATGGACACAATCTCTTTTCGCAAAAGAGATCCTCTTAACTCATGCATGGTAGGGCCTTTGAAGCCCTTTCCAACAACATATATTCCATCAAACATAGGTTCATAATATGGTGAACGAGAAGCATTGAAGGGAATATCAACATCATACCACCATCTAGCAATGTAATCACAAGCATTTTCTCTCAATTCTTTTTTCCAATGTTGATCTAAAGTGGGTTTCACTTGACCTCTACTTGTAGGACGAAGACCATGTGCACTATTAGAGAAAGAAGGGGGTGTGAAAAAACTTTTGATGGTACCCTTATTTCTCATTGCACCCTTACCCTTTTCTTGAATAGACTCCAAAGCGGGAGGAACATAGCGAAAGGGATTTCATGCATCAGTGCAAGGGATAGATAAAGAACCCCCATAATCAAAATTTGGGTTGGCAACCATCATGTGTTTTATATTTCTCTTCCTCCCAATTTCAGCGTCTATTTCTTTTTGCCTAGCTTTGTCTTCCTCGAACTTTTGAAATTGATCTCTCAACTCCTTCCTAATTTCCCCAATTTCTTCTATTGGTGCTTCACATGGAGTAATTTGGCCTTTAAGACCAGCCAAGTGTAGTTTCAGTCTATGAATGCCCCATCCACCCCCCTTAATTTTTCTCTTACAAAATTTGCAATGCATTTGATCATTAACCATTTCAGCATATGCCCAAGCAGCATCTTTCATTCTAGGGGGGCATTTTGGACTGAGTTTTTGACTTGGAAATGAAAGGTTTAAATCTGAAATGAAAAAAAAAAAACCTACTCATTCTATGTTCATTTCTTTCACAAAAAACTATGTTTTCCATTTTCATATTTGCAAAAAAAAAAAGACAAAGGCAGATTTTAGAAGGGAAAAAAAATACCTCTAGGCTCTAGCCTCCTTAATGTTACTCCAACAAACCAAACGGATTCTCTTCTTTTTGTGAATCCTTTCAAAGACAAACCAATTGCGCTCACACCCAGAAGCATTGCAAGTTTGACTCAAAATGCAGATTGCAAACCTCTGCAATTCAGGACAATGGCTAACAAATGTCTCCCACCATTGTGCTGAAAAAAACATAGTTGTGTAATGAGTTTCAATTAGCTCAACAAATTATATCCAACTTTAAAATTATAAACAAATATTAAAAATAATAAAATATTAATTTGAAAATTGAAATTCTTTGTTTACCTAACTCATCTAATTCCCTTCCAATCCTTGCAAGGTTCTTGCTAAAGGTACCTGTGGCTTTGTTGAACACAGTGATTTGATTGTGTATGAGCATGGCCACTCTCCATGGAGATCATGCGATCAATGCAGTTAATCGATCCATCTCTAACCTCCCCAATCAAAGCTCTTGCTTCCTAAGATTTATAATGATACCTTAGGTTCAAAAAATATCCAGCTGCATGTATAGGGCGATGGAGTTGATTGTTCCATCTTTGATCAATGATTTCCCAAATGGGTCCATACTTACCCACTATGTCCTTCTATGATGCCCTTATTTTCTCATTTGCTTGATCCATAGCCTCATAAATGAATCTCATAGCTAATCTTTCCCCATCCACCAACCACAACACCTTAACCAGTGACTCAGCGACCTTCACAATCTCTGCTGCCTTTTTTCCAAAATATTTCTTCATTAACTTTCTTTTTCACATATTTGTCAACCTGTTTGTGAGCCCACTGACATTCATTCCATTCATCACTGGAAAACAACTTTTGCAAGTTTCTATATTGAAAAATCATAGATTACAATGTCAAGAAATGTGTTGCAAATCTAGTGATAGCAGGCCTAATAATTTCCTTGCCCCTTGTTTGTTTCCTCATCAGGTTCAGAATCCACGAGTGATTGTAAATATATTTTGTGATGCTTTTGGCATGCTCTATAGTGATCTTGATCCAATCTATTTTACCAATATCCTCAAGCATGAGGTCTATGTAATGTGTAACACATGGGGTCCAAAATATGGTTGGGTGTTTTTCCTCTAACAATTTACCAGCAAGAATATAGTTAGAGGCATTATCTGTGATGTTTTGAACAACATTTTCCACCCCCACCTCTTTAACAACTTCATCCAAAAGCTGAAACAACAATTGTACATCTTTCACCCTATCATATGCATCTATTGATCTTAGAAACATGGTTCGTCGTGGGCAAAAGACAAGAAAGTTTATGATGGTATGGTTCCTCTGATCAGTCCATCCATCTGACATGATGTTACATCCTGTATGTGCCCATGAATTTTTGAATTCTTTCAAATATTCATCAATGGACACAATCTCTTTTTGCAAAAGAGATCCTCTTAACTCATGCATAGTAGGGCCTTTGAAGCCCTTTCCAACAACATATATGCCATCAATCATAGGTTCATAATATGGTGAACGAGAAGTATTGAAGGGAATATCAGCATCATACCACCATCTAGCAATGTAATCAGAAGCAGTTTATCTCAATTTTTTTTTCCAATGTTGATCTAAAGTGGGTTGCACTTGACCTGTACTTGTAGGACTAGGACCATGTGCACTATTAGAGGGAGAAGAGGGTGTGAAAAAAAAATTTATGGTACCCTTATTTCTCATTGCACCCTTACCCTTTTCTTGAATAGACTCCAAAGAGGGAGGAATATAGCGAAAGGGGTTTCATGCATCAGTGCAAGGGATAGATGAAGAAACCTCATAATCAAAATTTGGGTTGGAAATCATCATGTGTTTTATATTTCTCTTCCTCCCAATTTCATCCTCTATTTCTTTTTGCCTAGCTTTGTCTTCTTCAAACTTTTGAAATTGATCTCTCAACTCCTTCCTAATTTCCCCAATTTCTTCTATTGGTGCTTCACATGGATTAATTTGGCCTTTAAGACCATCTAAGTGTAGCTTCAGAGTATGAATGCCCCATCCACCCCCCTTAATTTTTCTCTTACAAAATTTGCAATGCATTTGATCATTAACCATTTCAGCATATGCACAAGCAGCATCTTTCATTCTAGGGGGCATTTTGGACTGAGTTTTTGACTTGGAAATGAAAGGTTTAAATCTGAAAATGAAAACAAAAAAAACTACTAATTCTATGTTCATTTCTTTCACACAAAACTATGTTTTCCATATTCATATTTGCAACAAAAAAAAAAAAACATAGGTAGATTTTAGAAGGGAAAAAAAAATACCTCTAGGCTCTAACCTCCTCAATGCTACTCCAAAAAACCAAACAATTTCTCTTCTTTGTGTGAATCCTCTCAAAGACAAACCAATTCTGCTCACCCAGAAGCATTGCAAGTTTGACTCAAAATGTGGATTGCAAACCTCTACAATTCAGGACAATGGCTAACAAATGCCTCCCACCATTGTGCTGCAAAAAACATAGTTGTGTAATGAGTTTCAGTTAGCTCAACAAATTATATCCAACTTTGAAATTATAAACAATTATAAAAAATAATAAAATATGAATTTCAAAATTGAAATTCTTTGTTTACGTGGCTTATCTGATTCTCTTGCAATCCTTACAAGGTTCTTGCTAAAGGTACTTGTGGCTTTGTTGAACACAGTGATTTGATTGTGTATCAGCATGGCCACTCTCCATGGGGATCATGCGATCAATGCAGTCAATCGATCCATCTCTAACCTCCCCAGTCAAAGCTCTTGCTTCCTAAGATTTATAATGATACCCTGGGTTCAAAAAATATCCAGCTGCATTTATAGTGCGATGGAGTCGATTGTTCCATCTTTGATCAATGATTTTCCAAATGGGTCCATACTTACCCACTATGTCCTTATATGATGCCCTTATTTGCTCCTTTGTTTGATCCATAGCCTCATAAATGAATCTCATAGCTAATCTTTCCCCATCCACCAACCACAACACCTTAACCAGTGACTCAGCAACCTTCACAATCTCTGCTACCTTTTTCCAAAATATTTCTTCATTAACTTGCTTTTAAACATCTTTTCCATCATGTTTGCGAGCCCACTGACATTCATTTCATTCATCACTGGAAAACAACTTTTGCAAGTTTCTATGTTGGAAAAGCATAGATTGCAATGTCAAAAAATGTGTTGCAAATCTAGTGATGGCAAGCCTAATAATTTTTTGCCCCCTGTGTGTTTCCTCATCAGGTTCAGAATCTACGAGTGATTGTAGATATATTTTGTGATGCTTTTGGCATGCTCTATAGTGTTCTTGATCCAATCTATTTTACCAATATCCTCAAGCATGAGATCTATGTAATGTGCAACACATGGGGTCTAAAAGATGGTTGGGTGTTTTTCCTCTAACAATTTACTAGCAAGAATATAGTTAGAGGCATTATCTGTGATGTTTTGAACAACATTTGCCACCCCCACCTCTTCAACAACCTCATCCAAACGCTGAAACAATAAGTGTGCATCTTTCACCCTATCAAATGCATTTACTGATCTTAGAAACATGGTTCATCGTGGGCAAAAGACAAGAAATTTTATGATGGTATGGTTCCTCTGATCAGTCCATCCATCTGACATGATGTTACATCCTGTATGTGCCCATGAGGTTTTTTAATTCTTTCAAATATTCATCAATGGACACAATCTCTTTTTGCAAAAGAGATCCTCTTAACTCATGCATAGTAAGGCCTTTGAAGCCCTTTCCAACAACATATATGTCATCAAACATAGGTTCATAATATGGTGAACGAGAAGCATTGAAGGGAATATTAGCATCATACCACCATATAGCAATGTAATCACGAGCAGTTTCTCTCAATTCTTTTTTCCAATGTTGATCTAAAGTGGGCTGCACTTGACCTCTGCCTGTAGGACTATGACCATGTGCACTATTAGAGGGAGAAGAGGGTGTGAAAAAACTTTTGATGGTACCCTTATTTCTCATTGCACCCTTACCCTTTTCTTGAATAGACTCCAAAGAGGGAGGAACATAGTGAAAGGGGTTTCATGCATTAGTGCAAGGGATAGATGAAGAACCCTCATAATCAAAATTTGGGTTGGCAACCATCATGTGTTTTATAATTTTCTTCCTCCCAATTTCAACCTCTATTTCTTTTTGCCTAGCTTTGTCTTCCTTGAACTTTTGAAATTGATCTCTCAACTCTTTCCTAATTTCCCCAATTTCTTTTATTGGTGCTTCACATGGAGTAATTTGGCCTCTACGACCAGCCAAGTGTAGTTTCAGTCTATGAATGCCCCATCCACCCCCCTTAATTTTTCTCTTACAGAATTTGCAATGCATTTGATCATTAACCATTTCAGCGTATGCCCAAACAGCATTTTTCATTCTAGGGGGCATTTTGGACTGAGTTTTTAACTTGGAAATGAAAAGTTTAAATCTGAAAATGAAAACAAAAAAAAACTACTCATTCTATGTTCATTTCTTTCACAAAAAACTATGTTTTCCATTTTCATATTTGCAAAAAAAATAAAAACAAAAACAGATTTTAGAAGGTAAAAAAAATTACCTCTAGGTTCTAGCCTCCTCAATGCTACTCCAACAAACCAACTCCTCAATGCTACTCCAAAGCTTGACCAATAAGCTCCTCACTGCTTCTCCAAAGCTTGCCCAAAAGACTCCTCAAAGTTGCTCCAAAACCCAACTCCACAACTCTTCACAAATGCTCACTCAAATGCAATGAAATAGATATGAGGAAATGAGAGGAGTTGGGTAGCTTTAATAGGATAGGGAGGGGTTAGAAGGCTGCAAAAAACCCTAACAGCAAATAAAAATTCATTTTGGAGTCTGATTTTGAGCCTGAGTGGGGTCCGCAGCCAGTTATGACTGGCTTAGCCGATCTAACTCGGGCTCGGCCGAACCGGCCGGTTTGTGACCGAACCGACCCAATCGGTCCGACCGAGGGTTTGGCTCGTTTGGCTCAGCCAATTCGAAGCCGGTCCGACCAATTTTTAAAACTATGCTATAAACCCAAATTGGAAAAACCAAAAAATATATATATACACCTATTTTTGTACAATCTCTTTACAATGTTACAATACAACATAAATTCTCAATCCATTAACCCTAGATTAAAATAAAACTATAGTTTCTTGAGTGGAAGTACATCAGCCAAGATCCATCTTAACTCTAGATCTATTGAGTTCAGCCAAGATCCATCTTAACTCTAGATCTATTGAGTGTCGAGAGAGATCAAATCTTTCATCTTGCAAACCTCTTTTTTGAGTGAAAAACTTGCGGAAATATTAGCACCTCGAGAGATTTGATCTCTCTCGGCACTTAATAGATCCGGAGTTAAGATTGATCTAGGATAGTTTGATATGTGTGTGTGTGTGTGTGTGTGTGTTTGCAAGAGTGAAGGATATTAACTATCCTTCATTGAATTTTATATTTTAATATTATCATTCGATCTTCTAAATAAAACTCGATAACAATTGTATATAAACTTTGTTGTTATGAACATCTAAGAGACATTTCTAGTGAAATTTCATGCGGAGGTTAAAATTAAAACTAATGGTTGACATAGTCTATACTAAAACTCTAATAAATTTTAATTTGGACAAAAATAATATAAACAACATGTAGGATTGCATATACCAAATATTATTTTTTTCGTGCTTGTGTTTCTCTTCACTCAAGAGTAAAATTTCAAACATATAAAATAAAATGAATAACATACAGAAGCTATGTAATAAAATGAGCAAGGTTGTTTTTCCTAACTGTTACATGGAAAACATGCATCCGCAAAGCTAGAGTCTAGTGTGCCTTTATGAGTGGTTTTATTTGCCAAATTGGATATGAAAATTGCTCAGGGTTATGCCATTTGTTGTGGAAATTATAATTTATTTTGGTCTAGCTAAAAGTTTGCATTGCAATGAATGTCTCACATTAGTGAAGAATACCTTTAAATAGGCTACTACATCAAAGAATAATACCATGAGCAAAACCATGGTTTGATAAAACCTAGAGCCCCAAAACCTCCATCCATAAATTTACTATTTTATCTCAATTTTATTTTAATTATTAACTTAGTTTTTAATTTTTTAATTTTTTTTAATTTTTAAACTTTTTTTAATGTGATTTAACCATTAGAGAAGAATACCATGGGCAAAACTATGGGTTGCAAAAACCAAGAGCTAAAAATCCTCCATTAAATTTACTATTTTATCTCAGCTTTATTTTAATTATTAATTTTTTTATTTTTATTTTATTTTTTTTATGTAATTTAACTAAGTAAAAACGCTTATAAATATATATATATATAAGAGCCCAAAATTTAAAAACTATTCACATATTTAACAACTACACATCTCACATCTAAAGTCTACACATCTAATACTTATACATCTAACATCTAATGCCTACACATCTAACACTTATACATTTAACATCTAATGCCTACACAACTAAGCAACAAATCACATGGGACAATTGTGCAAGGAATATAACACAGAACCAACATTATTAACATAAAACTATATGCATAATATTATTATTATAGCAATTTTTTTCCTAAACATGTAACTAAGCACCTCAAACTCTAGCCCACAAGTGAGGGTAAGATATTCCCCATGCCTCTAACTCAAAAAAAAATGGCTCACGAAGAACAAAACATGTTACAAGAATTTGAACCCAAGTGGCTAGCATAACATGTCTCCTTCCTAACCACCTAAGTCAGTCCCAATTGGAACTCAAATTGAAAGACATGGAGATGGACTTTGATACACTTATGTGTGCATGAGTCAATATCATTTAATATAATGTCTTTGGGTGCAACCACATGTTCAATTGCTGGCTCAAGTTGAACTGAACACTTCCCACTAGTGAGAAACTCCTTACCCATCACCAATGGATCCAACCCCTTGACCTAATTTTTTCCTTCTAATTGTTCTCAAAATATTTTATTATAAAAGGGTTTAAATTTTGACTAGATCATCAAGGAAAGGGCCAATTTACCTAGTACTTCAGAATAATTTCAAAACCAAACTGGACTCTGAAAATTAAGCCAACATGAGACCATTGAAAAGATGAAAAACAAAGGTATTCACCAGACTTGAGACATGACAACCATTAAAATAAAAGATTTCATACACCTCTCGAAAATGAAACAACGGCCATTAAATTTGCAAATCAATGACCCAACTAGGACTCAATGAATGCAAATCATGCAAATATATCGATTCACAAGGGTACACCCATCATACAGCTCTGGGAAATATAACAACAGCGATTAAACTTCCAAATCAATAAATCAACAAGGACTTGATGAGTGCAAGCCAAGCAAATGCATATATTCATAAGGGTAGATCCATCTTAGTTGGCAGTGTGGGCTCCAATGGGTTACTGTGGCATTGTAGCCTGGTAGAAATATGCACAAAAACAGCCCTAACCATTGAGAACATGTGGAATGTGTCATGGGGATGACATTAGGAGTGGCTGCCCCTCACCAAAAGTTCCCGCAAAGCTTCTAAAGCTCGTTGAACTGCTTCACATGCTCTTGGTAAGTTTTCTGCAAGTTCCAAAGCTTCCAGAACCTAAAGAACCTTAAAAATGGGTTTCCCCAACTTCTAAGGTGCAGTTCCTGTGCAACTAGAGGAATTGGCTATTATCTTTCGGGACCATGATCCAGTATATTGCATTTTAATGCATCAAGTTTTCAAGCATGTTTATGAAAATTTTCAGTGACATTTGTAGTGCAATAAAGGACCATTCCATACTCTTCCTATTTTATACAAAATATCGTACAATTTCCAGAGCAGTTTTAGGTACCATCCCAATATTATAATGATACCACCACTTAGTATTGGTTCATTACAAACAAGAGATACATGAATCATTATATAGACCTTACTATCCTCCCATACTTTCTCGTCTCTTAACAACATCCTCCACAAGTTTCACCTTTCTGGTTGAGTCATCAACAATTTGGGAAAGCTTTTCAACAGCTGTTTTCAAGCGTGACATTTGAGTGTCTGGCATAGGCAGCTTCCTTCTCCCAACTGTTTGGATTGGTGACTTCTTCAAATGTGCCTGGGATACTAGCATATATCGTTCAGAGCGTGCATTTAAAACATCGATAGCTGAATGCAGGTAATTCAAGTCCTCGCTGTTTATCATATCTGTTATGAAATGTAGAGATAATAAATCATCAAATTGAGTAGGAAAAGCTGTCTAATTTACTAGGATCAACAATTAGGTTGTCACATAAATAGATTTACATTATATGGAAGGATTTCTCCTGTCTCTATAACAACAAATAAAACATACCAATCTGAGATTTGAAATCACGCTCTGCAGCTGTAAGAGGTGCTTCCTTCACTCCTGGTAAGTTGCTAAACTTCTTGAGGCGCTCCTCTAACTGTCTGTTTACCTCAACAGCCTTCACGGTTCGCTCTATTAGGTAGTTTTCATTTTTTTGAGCACCATGGAGCTTCTCCTTCAATTCCTGCAAACGCAATTGCTGATCATCGACGACTTTGTTTAGCCGAAGGCCATGATACTTGAGTTCCACATACACCTGGAAATATCAACATAACAAGTCAATCACTTGCAATATACTCTTCAATTTTCAAATAGTAGCAGAAAGTATCTTATTAGCCAGTTACCTTATGTGCATATTCAACATATTTTTCATGGAGTAATTTGTAATGATCATGAAGAATAGAGCGGCCTTCAATAGAGTCAGCAGTCAAAGACCGGCCTGATGATGAAACCTATTTAAACAAAAACATGACCTCACATTAACAAAAATCATCAGAGGTATTACCTAGCAGTTGAAAAACATAAATTTAACAGATTTAGAAATTTTGTATCAAGATTTTGAACATAACAAAGGGCATACAAAGAGAAGATATCAGGAAACACAGAATTAGATTATTAGACTACAACAAAACTAGCATGCAAGTTGGCTACAAATACGGAAGCACTGCAAATCATAAATCTGGTCCAGAAAATTAACACTGGCTTGACAAATGTGGAACAGCACATGCTAAGATGCAACTTACTTGAGGAATAGGAATGTCTTTTGGCCCAAGCAAAAGTTCTTTACTCATAATCTCCATACTTCCCATTTCAGAAGCTTCTAGGCTCTGATCATTTTCTTTAGAGCAGTCGATTTGAAGAGGGTGCAACTCTCTCTGAGTCTTCATCTCTATAACAGCACACTCGCAAGCAGAGGTAAGCGCTAGGAGCCATGATTTACCAAATGAATCTAGGAGGGTAGTGACACCAAGTAATGGTGTAGGGATAGAATCTTCAGTTGGACATGTATCCAATACAGGAAATACAGAAGGAGCTTTACCAGCGGAACTTCTATCTGCAGTCAGGTCAGAGAACGGAAGCCAATGCAACAGAATAGCATCTATGCCCCCTCCATGGTAGCAGTAGAGTCTTTCTGGAATAATAGGATCAGTTAAAACGGAAAGTGGTGCAACTTCTAGTACAGTTTTTGGCAGGGCAAAGTCAACCACAGACAACTGCAGCAAAGGGGGCGGGTGCCCCGACCAAGCATTGTCCATTAACTTGTTTTTCCTATCAGATGTTTCTACACTCAAAGTGCTATCATCTAAAGTATTTACTAACTTTGCCTCCACAACCATGGCAACTGACTGCAAGTTGCCATCATTGTCTACTCGTAATCGAGGTGAACTCCCAAAATTCCAAACAGGTTGCAACTCATCTGCAAGAGCAAAAATTCGCATTTGGCCATCACTCATGCCAATTGCTAAAATGCTATCCTTACTGACAGTGTTGTACAGAAAACTGACTGCACGCCCATGCTGTTCTTTAGTTTCGTCACTGCCACTGCTTGCATTGCCACCTAACATAATATAAAGAGGCCCCTGCACAGCCATAATAAAATTGTTTCAGATAAAAAATAGAAAAATGACAATGAGAGGTGCATAATTTTTTAAATAAACCATGCAAAATGACTTCGGCTAAAACATATCTTCATGTCACAGACACACATCACCAAATAGTACTTACAAATTTTAATATCTAAAGATTATAGTATATTCCACTCCAGCGCTGAATTCTCATTGATATTAGAAGATATTACATATGATAACCAACTCTGTATTATTGTTCACTAAAAAAGCCAAATTATGAAATAAAACATTGGGATAAAAACGTTTACAAATGCATTGATACAAAAAACCTGTAATATCAGATTCTTTAAAAATATGGAATATTATTATAATAGATTTAGACTAAAATTAATTTTAGTATACTATGTTACGTACAATACTTTAAAAGTTGGAATAGCCCAGGGATCTGTCTAGAATTGGATTAGAATCGGTCAATGACTCAGTTTATGAACTGCTTTATGAATACATGAAATATGAAAACTTTCATAAAATCTCTATACATATTCATGTACATCAATACAAACTCAAACTATCTGGTAACAGATATGCAAAGTCTGCTCATGTATGTACATGTAAGGGAGAATATAGCAAAACGGCATCAACTGTAATACATGTCAAGAACAAAATACATAAACAGTGAGACTATAAATGGCCACTGGTATCCAGAAATCACCATCACTAGGAATGGGATCCTCATCATGAAATATAGGATCATCCTCTAGATCAAACCCAACAAACTCCTCAAGGACATTGTACTAGTAAATAGTGTGGCTAGTGCCTACCATGCCTAGAGCTACTAGTGGACCATCATCCAAATTCATCAACACCAAATCATTGTTAGCTTTTGGGTTGATCCAAGAGTGTTTACACCATGCTAGGGTGCCTTCATGTAATGTGGTGTGAATGGCGAAACCCTAGCCTCTTAGTTGTATCATAGACTTTTTGGTTGATGGCAATTGGAGAGTTTTCTATATATGGTTTCTTAAACTTGGACTTGGTGCTAGATATGCCACAATCCTTGATAAGGTGGTTATCTTATATGCCATTCATGTATTCTACATGGTGTATATATGAAGGAGGATGATTGCTTGCATGGGTATTGGATGTACCTTGGAGGAAAAGTGTTGGGCACCAGGAGTGTTGTGTTGAGAAATCTAGGGAAGCTAGATTAGGTGATTTCTCTTATTTTGATAACTGCTTGCGATGTATTTGGGTATTGGATGTACCATGGAGGAAGAGTGTTGGGCACCAGGAGTGTTGTGTTGAGAAATCTAGGGCAGCTAGATTAGGTCATTTATTTTATTTTGATAACTGCTTGTGACGTATTTTTACTTAACTTAATTAGCTTCTTTTTCTGATTATATTTAGTGTTCTTATCATTAAACAGCTACCAAATCATAAAGAACAATGAGATAAGAGGACACAAGATGTAGGCAATCAGCCAGGGCCAAAACCTCTCCTATTGAGAGGAAAACCCACAAGAATTCTTCTCTTTTATAGAATCTTCAAATGACGAATTCCAATACCTAAGACCCCTCCAAGACCAAGTCAAACTTTCTCCTTGATGAGCTTTGTTTCCAGCAATTTCAACTTCAGCAACTTTGACCCATTAGTTTCTTCTGCAACTTCAACCCAGCAGTTTCTTCTGCAACTTCGAGCTAGCAATTGCTTCTGCAACTTCAACTTGCCCAGCAACTTTCCAGCACTTCGACTTGCCCAACAACTTTAGAAACACTAACACAAGAAAGAGAGAGAGAAACCCAAAAACTTTGATCTTGCTTTTCTTCTTCCTTTCCGTCTTTTTCCAGCTTCTTCTTTGAGGAGATCAAACTTGCTTGTTTTGTGTCCAAATGAGGTCGAGTTCCTTCTTATTTATAGGCTTTCTAGGGGGCTGGATTGCTTCCTTGAGGCCGACTTGATCTTCATGTAGGCCGACCAGCTTGAAGCACCACCCGTGACAACGTCTTGGAATGTCTTTGACTCAAATAAATTTTTCTTTACAATATGAAACATGCCCAAAAGGGTCTTTTATACATGACAATGACTCTTATGACTTGTAGACTCAATGACAAGCCCTAGAAGCACTTAATGGGTGCTTGACCTAAAAATAAATTTCCCTTGAGCATGAAACCCATGCCTCAAAAATAACAATAATAAAGTTATTTTTCTCTTTACATCAAATACATAAAACCATGATTACATATGTCATTATGAAGACCAAACCTAGTTATATATTTCAACATGTTGGGCCCTACAACTTTTTCAACCCAACTTTGTTATATTAACAAACTTTAATACAAATGTCCAGGGCTCCCATACCAGGGATCATGACCCTCATACAATCACTAATACAAGAATACAACTAGCTACCATGAACAAAATACAACTCACCTAGTTGCTAATGTAGTCGGCTCCTCAGCTCCTCTCAGTCCACATACCCTGAACACAATTTTCGTTCCTTGAACTCCCAATCTGCATCTCTTCCAATCTGCCTCTATCAATGATCACAAGTCCTTTAGGTCACTGAACACGGCTCCAAACAATATTGCCCTCTAGCTACTCAATGTTGATTTTTGTAGCATCAGAAAGTGCTCTAAGTCTCAAATTTGGTGTAGAGGCTTAGACACTAGAATTCCAAAGAACCCGGAAAGCTTTGTGGAAATTCCACTCCGATTTTGTTTCATTTAAAAATTTAATTATTTTAATGGGGACCCTAAGTCTAAACTTAGGGAAATTTAATAATTAAAGGGTATTAAATAAAACAGAGCGTGAATCTTCTAGAGGACATGGATCAAGTCATGTTATAATATTAGTCGTTGATTAGACATCTAATCTGGGTCGTCGATATGTCAACAAGAATACTATAAAGGAAGGCTTGAGGGTCATTTGGAAAACACACCGAGACACTGAATTGATCTAAGAGTTCGAAATTTCTGGGGCGTGGTTTGCTAAGAAATTCGAGCTAGAGATCTTAGCAGTGAGGGGCAGAGATAGCATCTGGAGAGGAAGAGATTTTCTCAGCCGGTAGAGCATCAGTCAGAGAGAGGAAGAAGAGATCTAACCATAGCCAGCGCTGAAGGAAGAGGATTGACGCAATGACTGCATAGGCTCACGCAAACGCAGCATAGAGGCAGAGGAGTGGTTTTTGAAACTTTGTTGGTGGATCAGTTTCGGAGGTCGGGATCCGAAAAGTGGCACAGGGAGCTTGTTCCTCAGGGTCCACAAAGGCAAAACGACTTGGTTGAGGGCTAAAGCTGAGCTTGGAAGGGGGTGACGCAGTAGCTGGAAGTTCCAGCGCTGGATTTGCAAAGAGCTTCTCCAAGGCAGTGTTTTCTTCATCTGGATCAGTCAGGAATTCAGTGATTGAGTGAGGTAAATCCTCACAAGTTCTTTTGCTAGTATTTCTCTCTGTAACTGAATCTCCCTAGGGGTATTCAGAGATGTATTTAGACCTAAGTTGCACTGAAATGGATACGGATACTGGGTTTGAAACGGATACGGCAAATTTTCAAAAAATCAGGATACGATACGGCAAGGAAACGACATATATATATATATATATATATATATATATATATATATATATATATATATATATCCATTCATCTTTAGAATCTAGAATCTATATCAAAAAATACATAATCATCGTCATGAATTCAACATAAACAAATCATCATCATCAATTCAACATAAACATTGTCATCATCATTAGTGATTATTATATCATTCAACATATTATCAGCATCATTAGTAATGTAATCAAAAATGCTACAACCTTTTTGCTTTCGAGTCCAACTCCTTCAAAGGTGTCATGCATGGCAAATGATATCTATCTTTCGTGCATGGCAATTAAAAGGCCCATGGGATCATTGGGATATAACGTCAAAACCTATTTGAACATTTCAATCTTCTCAATGTCAGCTTGGTCTCTTGACTATATGCAGACACAAGATTGGCTAGAGAAGATTTGTTATATTGGGGGGGTTTATGAAATCAAGAGCAAAATCAATGACAATTAACAAAACCTTAACCAAACTAAAAATTAATCGCTCAAATAGATCTCTTTACAAAGACATTCATCAAACCCTTTTGTTTGCATTTTTTAACATCTATCTTTTTCTTAGTAAGAATCCTTGATAAATATATGGAGTGTCGTTGTTTATAAAGATCTAGAAGAGACGTTATGAGACTGTGTTTATAATGAGTTTATTTGCAAATCTGATTTCTTCATTTTTATTATTTATTTATGGCTATACAAATTTTCATGTCTTTTAACATTTTCTGGGTGGATTCTGATCACGATTTTTGTGGATCTGTTTACGGAAACAGATCCACAAAAATTTAAATCCCTTGGAAATGTATCCAATTCCAAATCTGAAGTTTCCGATTTTTTGAAATGGCACAAAAACATTTTTATAATGTTTCCGACAATAATCGTATCTGTTTCCGTATCGGAAACGGGGATCCACATTTCCGGCAAATTCTTTAGGAGTTTCCGATAACTTAGATTTAGACATTGCTACTGCTTAATAATAAAACCCTCAGATTTGTTGCACCGATTTTACCGCATTGGGTTTTTCCGGGGACTTAGTCCAAAATAAAGGTGTCATATGTGTGAGACATTTCCTTGTTCAGTTTACTTGTTTCAGAATCATAATTATTGTAGTGTAGGATGCTTCAATGATTGCTTCAGTATTTCATGAATGTATTCATAAATAATTCTGTAAAGTAAATTACATAATAGATGAAGTAATTTAGATGGTTGCAATAGGATTCCTTAGATTGATTGAGATCTAGGAATTTTCACATGGGATCAGAGCGTTGATGTGAAACAGGAAGAACGGATCTTAATTCTGAAGTGAAGGTCTTTTTGCTACAGTACAGCAAAACGAATCCATTGAAGGATTGCGTAGTTCTAGCCAGGAGGGCTACGATTTTCGTGGCAGTGTCTCTCTGTTAATTTTGGACAACTAGGTCCAAACTCCATGTTGTGATGCTCAGATGAAGATACCAATATTTTTATTGGGTTCCTCTTTCGGAGAGGTGCAAGATCGATCTAAAGATCATCTTGATCCGATGAGCAGAACATTTATTTTGAATTGATTCAAGATATGTGTAGGTCGGCCTTAAGGTTTTGTGCGCCAGCAGTTGTGTCACACACCCTCACTAATGGATATAAATAAAGTCAACGTTGGAGGACATTTGACTCATCTCATCCTCACACATTTCTCTCTCCTCATCTGATTGGTTCGATGACCTTGGTGGCTCTTCTCTCTCCACACGTGGGAAATCTGGCAGCAGCACTTTTCTTATTTCGGTCTAGGGTTTTTGCAGCAAACTTTGACCAATGTTGACTTTGGTCAATGCAAGGTCAAATCGACCTGAAACTCTCCCAAAATTTTGATTTTCCTAATCCGCATTTTCTGGCACTATTCCCGAGGTAAAATGTTGACTTTGACTTTTCAACGTTGACCTAGCTGCTACTACTGTTTGCGTTGACTAGCAACATGGACTTTTGAGTTGACCGTTTGGCTGTTTGAGAGGGTTGTGTGACACTTCTAGTTGGCTGACCATATTGAGACTTTGTTGGTTGAAGCATCCTGTTGACCGCTGTAACGCACCAACACACTTATATATTTCTGGCTTGTCTTCTGTCGATCTACTGGTATGTTCTATCAGCATTTTACTTTATTGTTGATGTGATTGTTGACTAATATTGGGATAAAAAGTAAAGTTGCATCAAGCATAGAACATCTACAAAAATTTACACTCTCTGAGTGAGTCAGCAGAGAGAAAGGGCTTCCAAATTCGAGATCTTGTTGTGGCAAAGGGAGCAACGCAGAGCCTCCAAGCAAAAGACAGAGGGACGTAGTTTTTTGAAGTTGTTGTTGGGCATAAAGTGTCAGAAGGAGTCAAGAACACATATTTGGGGAATTCTTCCTTAGTGATTTCCTAGCCGAGGAAGTCAGCATTTCTCCGTTGCTGAGAAGTAGAGGAGCAGCAGAACTTACAACTCCACCAGGGAGTGCGTAATCCTGCCAAGTGTTGCGCAGTATGAAGAAAGAGGGACCAGATTCGACAGTTTTTCAAATGAGATGGCATATCACAGACTTCGAGATCAGGATCGATTGGAGGGCTCCTCCAACTATATGATCTTGAAGGAACGGGCCATGTTTCTTCTAGATGAACATGATGTGAAGGCGTCCATGGAGAATGTGGTAGTTTTACCTACAAATCTGGATCAAAACAAGAAGTACAAGCCTGATATGGCGAAGGCAAAGAGGTTTCTCCTTGATGGCGTCAAGGATCACATCGTCTCACATGTGGTTGGCAAGAATACTGCCAGAAAGATGTGGGTAGCTTTGCATGACCTATATGAGGGATCTTCCGAGCAGCGAAAGTTGTACTTGGAGTAGAAGCACCGTATGATCTAGATGCAGAAAGGAGAGCACGTGGCTTCATACCTTATGCAGTTTCAGGAGGTTCGATATTAGCTGTCGGCAGTAGGTGCTACACCTATAGCTTCAACCATGGTACGAATGGACCTTAACAGTGTCACGAAGGAGTGACAAGTGTTTGTCCAAAGCATACTGGGTCGGTCAACGTTACCTAGCTGGAAGTAGTTGTGGTCAGCTTTTCAGGAGGAAGAGCTGAGGAGAGACCTCGTTAAGTGCAAATTTGATGGCAGCAGTGGAAGCGGATCGAAATCCGTGGAGGAAGAGGTGAACGCAGCCCTTGTATCAAAGGGAGAGCATGCACAATAGAAACTGAAGCGTGATACTTCAAAGGTCAAGTGCTTCAGATGTGGTGAGATGGGCCACTATGCATCTCAGTGTCCTCTGAAGAAGGACAAAGATGAGAAGAATCACTCGAAGGTTGCAGCCACGAGAATCGAAGAGGATGAGGTGGCCATGAGTGCCCATGCTTCTTCTAGTGAGAAGTGAGGTGATATTGAGTTGTAGTTCTTTGAACTTTAGTTGGGCAGGATCCTTAAGGAGCCCACCTCATGGATCATACCTTGCTATGAGAGCCCATGATCAGCAGTAGCGGGATGGAGGAGTATTCAAATGGAATTGAGGAGTGATGGAGACGATAGTGCAATAGATAGAAGTTGTAGAAATTTGATAACCCCACCCCGGTTTTCAGTTTCTTCTTATTTCTCCCATATAATTAAATGCCCATTCCCATAGCCATACATTAACAAGCTGGAAAAATAATTATTTTCTGAAAACAAAAATTCTGGAAATTTCACAATGCTGAAATGCAAAAATAAAAACCAAAAAAATAAATCAGCCACACAAAAATTTTAGACACGCTGATTTTTGGTCAATGTGACCCTGGAAAAACCCCCTACAACTCTTGAGGAAAACCAGTTCAAAAGATTGTCTTTATTTTTTGAATATTGCTTTTACAGTGAGACAGAAATTACACAGCAAAAAAAATTACAGCAACCTCATAAATGTACTTATCTCAAAAATCGTGCAAAACTACACCTTAATTTTCGTGCCAACTCAAAACAGAAATTATCAGCAGAAAGTACAGCCTTAAATGTTGTATGGACATCACCGAAAAAGTGCCAAAACAGATGTACAGCCTCTCTTGAAATCTGTGCAAATGTTGCCTCGATTTCCATGTTGTACAGCTGTTGTATGGACCTCATTTTGCATGTTGTTTGCTGCTGTACGGATTCCAGAAAACCAGATTTCTCTCTCTGCTATACGGACCTCGATTTTCGTACCTCCTTGCTGCTATACGGACGTCGAAAAGCATGCTGCAATAAATGTTGATTTTCCTCCCTCGAAATTTGTACCCACTTGCCTTGAACTTCGTGCTCTGTCCTTGCTGTACGGATTTGCTGAATATAAGTGTTGCTGCCCTCCTTCTTCTCACTACTCAGAAATTATTCCTTGCTTTCTCTCCTCTCTCAATCTGCTCATGAAAGAATGAATGACCTTTTCCCTCCTTTTCCTCCTTTAACCTAACCCTAAGTGACTTTTGGGGAATCCCTAAATCCAATGGCTGAGATAGCTTTAGATCTAGAGCTGAGATTAAATGCTCATTTAAATCTCACTTTCTATTTTTTAATTCACCCCACTTTAATAAAGACCCACCTAGTCATTTATTTCCAAAGTCACTTTTCCTTTCTAATTTTACATTGACTTTATTAAAGTCACTTTAAAATTAGACTTTAGTAACTTTATCACTTAAAGTCACTTTCAAATTAGATTTGACTTTATAACTTTATAAAGTCACTTTAGGAGAAAAATTAAATTCTTTTGGACACTTTTCCCTAGGCCAAAGATCAAAGCCTTAGGGAACCACCTGTCCTCCGGTACCAAATTTCAACACTCCCTCTTACCGAGGAAGGTGTTCCTCATCACACCCATCTTGTCTCTAAAGTAGACATGCTTGCCCCGTGGTAAGGCTTTGGTAAGAATATCTGCAACCTGCTCATCAGTGGGAATATACTCAAGCTTCACAGCTCCCTTCTGAACATAGTCTCTGATGAAATGATATTTGATCCCGATATGCTTTGACCTATCATGAAATACTGGATTCTCCGTGAGTTTAATGCAACTCTGATTATCACAGTAAATCACTGAAGGTCTCAATGGCTGACCAAATAAGCCAAACAACATCTTGTGAAGCCATATGGCCTCACAACTAGCTAGATTGGCTGCCATATACTCTGCTTCCGCTGAACTCAATGCCACTGACTGCTGCTTCCGGTTGAACCACGACACCACTGCCGAACCCAACCCAAAACACTCGAAGTGTTCTTCTCATCGTAAGCACAACTCGCCCCCCAATCGACCGCAACTCGCTAATCTCTACCCATCTTGCTAGAATCTGCATTTACATCCATTGTCTCTAAGTAACAAGAAATGTGTTTGTAAAGAACCTAGCAACTTTGGCTCACACATGAACCGGCTCATCGTGTTGACAAGAAAACATATATTTGTTCTAGTGTTGACCAAATAAATCAAGGAACGAAATCGCTTGTCTGTAAAGGAACCAATCGCTTGTCTATACAATGTGGGATCCACAAAGATGAATCAAGCGTGAAGCTTCTTCCGCTGGTGATCATCTAAGGTCGACATGGGTCTATTAACCTCCATGTGAATCCGCTAAGGATGTCCACAATATACTTCCCCTACCCTAGTAAGAAATCCTTCCTTACACCTAAACTCAAAAAGTAATGCATCAAGCCAATGTCCTTCATCTCAAACTCCGACGCAAGATCTCTCTTGCAGTGCTCTACGAGTCTCTCTGCACCCATAATGACCAAGTCATCCACATACAACACCAGAACGAGAGGCTCCTCACCTATCACAATAAAGTAAAGGTTCGAATCAACATCACTCTTTGTGAAACCCATCTCCTGCAAGTATGTATCTATCCTAGAGTACCAAGCTTTAGGACAAGCCAAAGCTACAAGGCCTTTTCAGCCAGCATGGTGACTCTTCCCATGCACTCCCAAAGCCCCGTGGTCGCCTACGACACTTCTGTATGAAGCCATTGAGAAGTGCGGTCTTCACATCCATCTGGTGGATCTTCCAACCCATCTCTGCTGCTATCGATATAATGGAGCGGATCAAAGTATATCGAGCCACGGGAGCGAAGGTCTCCTCATAATCTACTCCCTCTACCTGGGAGAATCCTCTAGCCACAAATATCGCTTTGAATTTCTCAATGCTTCCATCTACAGCATGCTTTACCTTGTAAAGCCATCTAGAAGTAACCACAGATTTTCCCTCAAGACTCGGCTCCACCTCCCAAACATCATTCTTCATGATAGAAGAATACTCCTCCTGCATGGCCTCTCTCTAGACCTGCTGGCTAGCTATCTCCTCATACCTAGAAGGCTCAGAGTCAATGATGTTGGCAACCATTTCCATATAGCTACAGAACCTATCAGGTGGTCTGCTCTTGCTAACTGGTCTCTTCGGCCCAACAACAAATGCGGCCTCTCTCAAGGTATCCTGAAGCTACTTGGGCTTCCTCTTCCCCGAGCACACTTCTCCCATCGGAGAATGAAACTCCTCATCCTCATCAAAAGCCTGAACTCCTGAATGTCTGTCTGCTGTCTTCCTGCCTGAACCTGAACCTGTAGATGTTGAAGTACCGTGTGAACTGTCCATCAGTGGACTCCCTAGTGAACTTCTCTATGGACTGCTCTGCATGCTGCCCGAAGCACTACCCCTCTGACTCTGTGAGCCACTGCTCACTGATGGACCTGACACCATAATCGATGTACCTCCTGATCCTTGCCCACTGGATCCTTGAGACTAACTCAACTGCTCCGAAAGGTCTGGCCGATCCAGATACTCTAACTCCCGTGGACCTCTCGGCCCCCGTCCTCTCGACCTCCACATCCCGTCCGACAACAACTCTCCTCTGCAAGTGAATTCTAAATCCGAAAGGCCTTTCGAGGTTCACCGTAGGCCCACAAAGACACCGCGTGTTTTCAGCTGTCCTCTTTCTCCTTGGGTATGAGAGCATGCAATACACCCAAAGATACGAAGATGACTAACATCAAAGCTTCTTCCTGAAACCTGGGACCATGCCTTCAAGGCACGATGCAGCATCTGCTTCATAAATATATATGCTGTTATGTGCCTTGCCTACGAAACAATGGTAACCCCTGATCATGTAGCATGGCTTTGGAAGCCCCTCCGATGGATCCGTTCTTCCTCTCCACAACCCCATTGTGTTGGGGGTTGTAAGGAACTGTGAACTCCCTCCTAATGCCTGCCTCCACACAATAATCAAAAAACTCTCCAAGGGTGTACTCCCCTCCATTGTCCAACCTCAGGGACTTGATCTTTCGACCTGTTTGAGTCTCCACAAGAGCTCTAAACTCTTGAAACCGTTTGAAGACCTCACTCTTAGTCTTCAAGAAATAAATCCAGGTCCTCCTGGAGTGATCATCAATGAATAAAACATAATACTCATATCCACCATGTGTAGTCATAGTGATGATCCGACCGCTCACACTTTAATGAACTGAATCAAGTATCCCACGATCTGTCATTACCGCCGGGGAAAGGGATTTGGCAAACTTGCCCATAGCATATCCTCTACCCAGATAAAAGTGATCAAGATCGACTGGTACACCATGATCTCCATCGTCCTCAAGGCCCCATGATACATGTGCCCCATCCTGCAGTGCCAAATCTCACGCAGCTTTGAACTGCTAGCTTTGCTGCCGGTACTACTGCTCAATGCCAAAAGGGGTTGAAATGCAACCCTGTGGCTAATTTTGGTATGCGACACCTATCACTTCTAATCGGGACCCAATGAGCACTCGATATATCAAGACTGTTCCTCTCTCCAACACATTCATCTCTGTCCTCTAATGCTGAGACAGATATGAGGTTCTTCCTCATCCCTGGCACATATAGAACATCCGACACCTTCAAGGGAGGTTTGGGTTCCCTATCAAATGTCAATGTCCACACACTGACTTCTCTAACAATGCTGTCATCTCCGAGTACTACCTCTATATCAGTGCCACTCCCTAAAAGCACTGAGAAGTACTCACGAACTCCTATCATATGACGTGAAGCCCCACTGTCAACATACCAGATACATGAAGATGCTTCGCTAGTGGAGGGAAATGCACACTCCCTCTCAACCTCCGTGGCAGGTGATCTTGCACTAGTGGACTCACAAACAACAACCCAAATCCCTTGGCCGTTATCCGTAAAGTGCTCAAACTCTGCTGATGCTTCCATGCTCTGGTTCTTCCCCTTCTTCTTCTTCTTCTCTAGACACACAACTGCATAGTGTCCCATCTTCTGACAATTCCAACACTTCACCTTGGAATAGTCCTTCTGTGTGTTACCCTGTTTACCTTTACCTTTACCTTTGCCCCCACCATTTCTTGTGGAAGCCTGCTTCTTGCCTTTGCCTTTCTTGCCTCTCGCTGTTAAAGGTTACACCTCATCTCCATTTAATCAGCCACGTGTCGTTCTTCTTTCTTATTTCGTTTGTATGCAATCATCCCGTAACCTCTCCCAAGTGGGAAGGGTCCTTACGTGCACAAGCCCCATCACCGCAGTTCAGCCAAGAACCTGGGAAGACCATTCATCGCAATCCACACCTCAACTCAAAGGTGGAATGACTCTCCAATCGTCACTACCCATCTCTCACATGTAGTCTTAGTGAGATATCCAATCGCACTATCAAATTTTACCCATCTTAATGGTCTTCAGTTTCTCCCTTAAGACCATTTTCATGTTCTCATTGGTACTCTAGTAGAGATTGGTCAATGTTGTCTACATCTCATTAGCATATTTCTTTCCTCTCACATGAGGAATGCAGTGATCTTTGATTCCATCTAGAATCAGTCTCTTACCCTTGTTATTCTTCTTATTAAAGGCTGCCAACTGAACAGCATCAGTAGGCACATTAACAAGGTTCTATGCGGTATGCACCATGATATCCCAGACTTCTCCCTCCTCAAAGATGCTCTGCATTCTCTCCTTCCAAACACTGTAGTTACTATGCCTATCCAACCTATCCTCCACCCTCAAACCCAAAGACATGCTTGCTGTCCTAATAAACTGAAAATAACACTGTTGTAGTAAAGGTAATGATTTATGTGTGAAAAATCAGCTCGCTGTAATTTCTGAGTGAAAAATCAACTTGCTGTAATTTTTTCTTCTTGTTGTCCCAAACTGTCTTTTCAGCAAAATAGCTCCAATAACATGTAGAAATTTTATAACCAACCCTGGTTTACAATTTCTCCTTATTTATCCCATAAAGTTAACTGCCCATTCCCATAGCCATACATTAACAAGCTGGAAAAATAATTATTTTCTGAAAACACAAATTCTGGAAATTTCACAATGCTGAAATGCAGAAATAAAAACTCAGAAAATTAAATCAACCACACACAGAAAATAGACACGCTGATTTTTGGTTAATGTGACCCTGGAAAAACCCCCTACAACTCTTGGGGAAAACTAGTTCGAAAGTTCCTTTTTATTTCTGATAAATGCTTTTATAGTGAGACATAAATTACATAGCAAAAAATGATAGCAACCTCATAAATGTACTTATCTAAAAAATTGTGCAAAACTTTGCCTCGAATTTCGTGCCAAATAAAAACAAAAAATATTAGCAGAAAGTACAACCTTAAATGTTGTATGGACAACACTGAAAATAGTGCCAAAACAGCTGTACGGGCTCCTTCGAAATCTGTGCAAATGCTGCATCGATTTCTATGTTGTGCACAAATTTCGTTGTACGAACCTCGCTTTGTGTGTTGTTTGTCAGTCATACGTACCTGCAGAAACCCATTCCTTCTTTGTTGTACTGATTCTGAACTAGATATTCTGCTTGCTACTGTATGGACCTCGAAAAACGTGTTGCAATAAATGTTGATTTTTTCCCTCGAAATTCGTGCCCACTTGCCTTGAACTTCGTGCTCTGTCCTTGCTGTACGGATTTGCTGAATATAAATGTTGCTGCCCTCCTTCTTCTCACTGCTCAGAAATTCTCCCTTGCTTTCTCTCCTCCTCTCTCAATCTGCTCATGTAAGAATGAATGACCTTTTCCCTCATTTTCCTCCTTTAACCTAACCCTAAGTGACTTTTGGGGAATCCCTAAATCTAATCGTTGAGATAGCTTTAGATCTAGGGTTGAGATTAAATGCTCATTTAAATCTCACTTTCTATTTTTTAATTCACCCCACTTTAATAAAGACCCACTTAGTCATTTATTTCCAAAGTCACTTTTCCTTTCTAATTTCACATTGACTTTATTAAAGTCACTTTAAAATTAGACTTCAGTAACTTTATCACTTAAAGTCAATTTTAAATTAGATTTGACTTTATAACCTTATAAAGTCACTTTAGGAGAAAAATTAAATTCTTTTGGACACTTTTCCCTAGGCCAAAGATCAAAGCCTTAGGGAACCACCTGTCCTCCGGTAACCAAATTTCAACAAAAGCATTCATTTCGGGAGCAGAGCAAAGCATAGGCAGCAGCAAGGCAATGAATATTGGTGCAGCGCAGTGCAGAGCAGTGCAAAGCAACTACAACGCAAATCATCAAAGGGACAACGCAGTGGCTATCAGCAGTCAGATTCTTCAGCACCAAGGTGCATCCTCTGAACACTTGTTCAGTTTTGGGTGAGTTTCATTTGTTTCTATCAACAGCTGAGTTGTAGTGTAGATGCAGTGTTAGCAGCAAAGCAGATGCAACACTTGAGAGGGAGTTGTAGTACAGATGCAGCAATGGCAGTGGTAGTATCATGGGCAGCATTACAGTGGCAGCAACAGCGCAGTGTTGGTGGACAGCATCAACAGCGCAGAGGATGCTTCAAGGTCAGAGCGTTATGCAGTAGGAATTATTGCTAGAGCACTTTCCTCGCTAAGAGGGGGTGTTTATTTTTGTAGCATCAAAAAGTGCCCTAAGTCTCAAATTTGGTGTAGAGGCTTAGACACTAGTATTCCAGAGAACCCAGAAACTGTCTGTGGAAATTCCACTCGAATTTTGTTTTATTTGAAAAATTAACTATTTTAATGGGGACGCTAAGTCTAAACTTGGGGAAATTAAATAATTAAAGGGTATTAAATAAAACTGAGAGTGAATCTTCTAGAGGACATGGATCAATTCATGTTATAATATTAGCCGTTCATTAGACATATAATCTGGGCTGTTGATATGTCAACGAGAAGACTATAAAGGAAGGCTTGCGGGTCATTTGGAAAACACACCGAGACACTGAATTGATCTAAGAGTTCGAAATTTCTAGGGCGTGGTTTGTTGAGAAATTCGAGCTAGAGATCTGAGCAGTGAGGGGCAGAGATAGCATCCGGAGAGGGAAAATATTTTCTCAGCCAGTGGAGCACCAATCATAGAGAGGCATAAGAGATCTAACCAAAGCTAGCGCTGAAGGAAGAGGGCTAATTCAGTGACTGCTTAGGCTCACGCAGAAGCATCTCAGAGACAGAGGACTAACGCAGTGACTGCTTAGGCTCACGCAGAAGCAGCTCAGAGGCAAAGGGTTTTTGGAATTTTGTTGGTGGATCAATTTCGGAGGTCGGGATCCGGAAGGCTGTTCCTTAGGGTCCACAGAGGCAAAATAACTTGGTTGAGGGCTAACGCTAGGCCTCAAAGGGGGTGACGCAGTGGCTAGAAGTTCCAGCACTGAATTTGCGCAGAGCTTCTCTGGGGCAGTGTTTTCTTCATTCGAATCAGCTGAGAACCCAGTGATTGAGTGAGATAAATCCTCACAAATTCTTCTGCCAGTATTTCTCTCTGTAACTAAATCACCCTAGGGGTATTCAGAGATGTATTCAGACTTTGCTACTGCTTAATAATAAAACCCTCAGATCTGTTGCATTGGTTTTCCCGCATTGGGTTTTTCCGTCGACTTGGTCCAAAATAAAGGAGTCATGTGTGAATGATTTCCTTGTTCAGTTTCCTTGTTTCAGAATCATAATTATTATAGTGTAGGTTGCTTCTGTGATTGCTTCAATATTTCATGAATGCATTCAAAAATAATTGTGTAAAGTAAATTACATAACAGATGAAGTAATTCGAATGGTTGCAAGAGGAGTCCTTAGATTGATTGAGATCTAGGAATTTTCACACTTAATCCATTAAGTCATCAACACATAGGGTCTTCTATTAGTTGTTCACAACTCCGTTTGTGAACAACTCTTTGGCTGCCCACTTCTACCTTCCTCTGCTGTTACAATAAAGACAAGTCAAGGGCACTAAGGTTGCTTACTCTCACTGAAGATGTCCTTCTCTTGTACAGTGAACTAGGGCTTGTTTACTAGCCCTCTTTGGCTGCCACTTCTTCACTTTATCAACCAATCAGCCTCTCCTAGCAAACTTGAAGTCTTTCTCAAGTCCTACACTTAGGGCTCCTTTTGGACACCTACTACAGTCCTCCAAACATCTCTTAAGATGTCCAATCAAATTTGTCTCAACTAGACCATCACCTAGCAACAACATCAAACTATGGAACATACATACCTCGAGGAAAAGATGTCATATCTGCCATTGTACTTGGCTCTGAGCATGCGCCAGGTCTAACGTATTTCGGCCTTGGTTAGGGCACCAGACCAACCTTCCATCTAGGCCTCAATACCTCTACAAAATGTGTTGTACCTTCTTAACTAGCCCACCTTTCCTTCCTTATTGCTCGCCCTTCTCCCAATCGTATGCTTGCTCGTTTAGTCCTCCAAAATAGACTTTAGGCCTCCCAAACAAGACACTACAGGGTTTGGCCCTCCCTACAATTAACTCAGAAAGTCTCGGCTCTTGCTCCGAGAATAATGCAGTCCAATCATATGCCCAGATTTGCTCCCTTTCCACTCCGGCCTGCTCCTAATCCAAACTCAGCTTAGGCAATCTCAAGAATACACCAAAACAGGTATCCTTTCTTCCTTCGCTAAGCTCCTTTGATCTACAGCCCAAATGAGAAGTATCTCCAATGATGTGTGCTCTTGTGATGTGCCAAGATTGAATGACAAGGTCTCATTTTCATATGATCTCATGGGTGGAACAAATATTCCTTAAAGGGCACGTCTACAAGCCTAGCCGACTTTCTCTTGGTGTCACTTTAGCCCACAAATGCACATAAATAATTCTCTTACACTATTCGATCCCTTCATCCATGGATGCCTTAGGATAAAGGTGTTCCACTTGCCTCCATGACCAAACCTCCAAAATTCCTCATGGATTCACACCCACAACTTTAGGTGCAAAGCCCACAGCTTGGGTACTCTTGCCCACAAAGCCCATGTGGATCAAAGTCCTCCACAACCCTGTACCCTAGGGTTTGGAGTACCTCCCAAGCTACCAATCTCAACACTCCCTCTTAGCGAGGGAGGTACTTCCACCACC
Source organism: Pinus albicaulis (assembly GCA_034641835.2). Taxonomy (NCBI): domain Eukaryota; kingdom Viridiplantae; phylum Streptophyta; class Pinopsida; order Pinales; family Pinaceae; genus Pinus; species Pinus albicaulis. Next base: position 660,878,850 of record CM076581.1, read on the forward strand.
AGGAATTAACTCATCATCATTACCACTGCTGGCGACACAAGCCCAACTCCTAGCGTTCACTACTGCAGCAAACCTTCTTGCATGAATCTCACCTTTCTCGATAGTATCACTACCATAAGAAGCCTCCTGCCTCCTGCTGCTTCTTCTCTTGAAATGCTTTCAGGCCATCCCAATGTTCCTTCTTGCCAGTTGTAGAAACACCCTTGCTCCCTACTAACCACGCGCTCTTCTTGGGTTGCACATTCTCCCTTTGAACCTACAAGCCTCCGTTAGAACTTGGCTCCCTCTAAGCCAATGGAACTTGGACCTACTCCTGCTTCTTCTTCTCATGATCTATAAGCCATCTTGTCTACCTCTATAGACCATGCTCCCTAACTCTAATGACTACTCTAGCACAGTTAAAGCCTTTAAGCCTGAGCTTCGCTTTCCCATCCTGGAAAATCACGTCAAACCCCTTCTGTTCAATCACTGAGACAGACAATACGTTATATCTGAGCTTTGGTACATATAGCACATCCTTAACTTGCATCAACTAGCCTAACTCCATTCTGAATAGCGTGACACTTAAACCACTAATCTCTTTCTGACTCTTGTCTCCCACCAACATGTGCAACTTCGAGTCCCACTCAGCTAGAGTCTCAAATACATCACACGAACCTGTCATATGCTTCGACACACCATTGTCCACAAACCATGCAGTCTCATCGATGGCGCCCTCAAAGAAATGAGAAATCAGAGCAAAATCTTCACTCTCCAATCTCCTAAAGAGATCATCCATCTTAGTACAAGTGGTGACACCCGCAACCTCCTTCCCCTTCTCATTATCTCCCTACTTCTTCTTTGGACACTTTGTCGAATAATGACCATACTCGCCACAACTGAAACACTTTAGTTTATGCAAGTCCTTTTGCTTGCCCTTTATTCTCGCTGCAAGAGCCACATCATCATCAGAAGCTTTCTTAATCAGATGAAGATCCTCATCTTGCAATTCTTCCTAAATGAAATCATCCCACAACATGTTCCAGTCTAGTAGCTTCTCTTTGGCAACGATCCCTTTGATGAAGGGTTTCCATTACGAGGTAAACCCCTTCAAAACAATCCTCACTGTCTCAGAATCTGAAACAATCTCTCTGACGGCGGCAAGCTCATCTCGAACTTGAGACAATATTTCCAAATACGATGCCACTCCTTCATCGTCCATCATCTTGGTGGCCTTCAAATTATCCTTCAATACCAACAGTCGATTCTCGTTCTTATTCTGGAATAGATCCTGAATGAAATCATCCCACAACATGTTCCAATCTGGTAGCTTCTCTCTGGCAATGATCCCTTTGATGAAGGGTTTCCAATACGAGGTAAACCCCTTCAAAGCAATCCTCACCGTCTCAAAATCTGAAACAATCTCTCTGATGGCGGCAAGCTCATCTCGAACCTGAGACAATCTTTCCAAATACGATGCCACTCCTTCATCATCCATCATCTTGGTGGCCTTCAACTTATCCTTCAATACCAACAGTCGATTCTCGTTCTTATTCTAGAATAGATCTTGAAGAGATTTCCACATCTCATGGGCAGTGTTCTTCCCAGACATATGACGTATCAAACAATCCTTGACACCATCTAGGATGAGTTAGCTTGGCCTTCATATTCATCTCTTTGTACACTTCTAGATCCTTAGGGTGAATAAGTTTCTTGATTTCTTTCTCAACAAAGCCCCAAATCTTGTTCACCATCAAAACCAACTTAATCCTTTCTTTCCACCAACTATACTTAGACAACCCTTCCAACCTATCGTCATATCGCAGACCAACCAACAACTTCACCAATGCTATTAGTACCCCAACAACAATGGAACCAACTCCCTCTTGACCTGTACTCGTTGTGCACACTTCGATTCACTAGCCCTTCAAATAGCTTTGATTCCATGTTGAATTTCCACATCACTAGAGAATCTAGGTTTGGGTCTTACAATCTCTGACACATCCAACTCAAATGCCACAACAAGACTACTTTGCACAGTGGAATAAACACAACAATAAATCAACTAGTGCACAATAGACAACATTTAACTTTTTCAACCCAACTTTGTTATATTAACAAACTTTAATACAACTGTCTAGGGCTCACGTACCAAGAATCATGACCCTCATACAATCACTGATACAAGAATACAACTAGGGTTTGGTGTCAGTCTGTTGACAACTAATCTTCCCTAAACAAAGTACAACTGGCCTACTTGTTGATGTAGTCGGCTCCTCAAGTCCTTTCAGAGCACGTACCCTGAACACAATTGTTGGTCCTTCAACTCCCAATCTACCTCTATCAATGATCAAAAGTCCTTTTGGTCACTGAACATAGCTCCAAACAATATTGCCCTCTAGTTGCTCCTTAGTCCATCAAGTCATCAACACATAGGGTCTTCTAGTTGTTCACAACTTCGTTTGTGAACGGCTCTTTGGTTGCCCACTTTTGCCTTCCTTTGCTGCTACAATCATAGTATTCAAAACCAGAACCGTTGACCGAACCGATCCACCTAATAAACCAGGTTTCGAACAGGATCCAATCAAAGCAGGACTAGTTAGATCTCAATGAACCGGTTTTAGAAAAACACATGAAATAATTAATTTTTAATGAAAAAAAAATCTATTTTTAAGATTTAAAACCATGATTCCAAACCAATAGAGACAAAATATGCATATTTTGCTCATCTATATACCATGTAAAGGTGAATATATCAAAATGGCATTGATTACAATACATACCAGCAACAAAATATATAAGCAATGAGGCTCTAAAGGGCCTCTAGAGTACAAAACAAAGCCTACAAGCTATGGGGCCACTGGCCTACTACAAGTCTACATATATGATATTAGTGATCAACATTATCACTAGAAACTTCTGATATGATCAAACTCAATTGGTTGAATCTCGACTATCAAACATTGCAACTGCTTGATTCACAAACTTCTCTATTAGTTGTGTGATTTGAGTCTCAAACTTCTGAAGGTATTCTGCCCTAATATGCCCTATTACTTCATTTGGTGCTTTACATGGCCTCCTATCCCGGCCAAGTGTTGCTTGAACTTGTTAATGCCCCATCTTTCAATAAATTTTTGGCAATATTTGCCATCAATCATATCACAATGAGCCCATGCAGTATCCTTGGCTTTTGGAGGCATGGTGGCTACTACTTAGTTCAAATTCTCTAATGTTCCACTACTCCAACAAAAACTCAACACTCTCCAAGCTCACAATGAAGCTCGCAAAAACTCCAAATGAGATGTGTGAGGCAAATGAGAGGGGAGACCTCCTTTTTATTGGCTTGGAGGGGCTATTTTTGGAAGGAAACAACCCTTAGTTTCCCTCAAAACCACCTCAAAAGCCAAAAAAACCGTGTTCGGTGGGTCCATGACCAGACTGGCAGTGAACCAGTCGGCTTATGATGGAATCAGCTAGTTTATGGAAAATTGGCCGATTTATGCCCGGGTTGACTAAAAAACCAGCAAGGAGGGTTGTTAGACCTGGTTGTTCTACCAGTCTGGTGGCTTTGGTTAATGCATCAATCGGTTTCACTAGTTTATGGTTCAAACCGACCAGTTTTGAATACTATGGCTACAATGAAGGCAAGTCAAGGGCACGAAGGCTGCCCACTCTCACTAAACATGTCCTTTTCTTGCACAATGAATTAGGGCTTTTTTACTAACCCTATTTGTCTACCATTTCTTCACTTCAAGGGATCAGCCACTAGGCCAACCAATCTGCCTCTCTTAGTAAACTCGAAGTCCTTCTCAATTCCTGCCACTGTTGTGAACATCTCGATAACATCCCGATTTTATCTCGAAATCACGATTTTTTGGCCTAGTTGATGTTTGTCGATTTTTAAAGATATTTTTATGGTATCTTAATTTTGCCGATGTTTACATATTTTTTACCGATATTTTCCTGATTTTTACGATTTTTTGGTTTTCCAGAACCTTGCTGATTTTATCCCGATGCCGATGTTCGCAACATTGATTCTTGCACCCAGGGCTCCTTTTGGACACCCACTACAATCCTCCAAACAGCTCTTAAGATTCCCAATCAAATTTGTCCCAACTAGAACATCACCTAGCAACAACATCAAATTATGGAACATAAATACCTCAAGAAAAGGATGCCATATATGCGACTGTACTTGGCTCTGAGCATGCACCAGGTCTGAGGTATTTTGGCCCTGGTTAGAGCACCAGTCCAGCCCCCTGCCTAGGCCTCAATACATTGCTTTTAAAATGTAAAACACACAAATGTAGGCCTCAATACATTGCTTTTAAAATTTAAAATACACAAATGTATTGTAAGTAATATTTTTACTAATAAGATGATGGCCTGCTTATATACCTAAGCAGGTGCCCCTTCATGACTGGGCATGTCCTTTAGAGACATGCCTCTTCATTAACTAATCATTAATTAACTATAATTATGATTATTATTATTCACTTATATTTATTTTATTTTTATATAAATTATATTCGTAACATTCGTGAAGAGGTACATGCCTAAGGTATATAAGCACACCCTCATCCTCATTTGTAATCATCTCATATCATATCAATTCTATATACATTACTTGTCCTACTATGGATGTTCGTGTCTTCCAAGTGTTTTGAAGATTACTCCACTGCGTATACGAACCTTGTTTGTTACATTGATATCAGAGCATTCCTCTGAGTAGAAGAACTTTGTTCGTTACAATGGTATCAGAGCATTTGTGAACTTTGTTCGTAACATTGGTATTAGAGCGTAAACAAACTTTGTTCGTTACACCAGCTCGCCTTTCCTTCCTTATTGCTTGGCCTTCTCCCAACTGTATTCCTGCTCGTTTGGTCCTCCAAAAACATACTTTTGACCTCCCAAACAAGCCACTACAGGGCTTGGCCCTCCCTCCAATTAACTCAGAAAGTCTTCGCCCCTGCTCCTAGAAGAATACAGCCCAATCATACCCCCGGATTTGCTCCCTTTCCACTTTGGCTTGCTCCCAATCCAAACTAGAGTTATGCAGTCTTAAGAATACACCAAAACAGTTCTCCTTTCTTCCTTCACTAAGGTCCTTTGATCTACAGACCAAATGAGAAGTATCTTCAATGATGTGTGCTCTTGTGATGTGCCTAGATCGAATGACATGGTCTCATATTTATAAGATCTCATGGGTGTAACGAATAGCCCTTAAAGGGCACCTCTACAAGCCTAGCCAACTTGCTCTTGGTATCACTTTAGCCCACACATGCACATAAATAATTATTTTTTCCCATTCGATCCCTTCATCCATGGATGCCTTAGGATCCGTAGGTCCCTTTAAGGGTGTTCCACTTTCCTCCATGACCAAATATTTAAAATACCTCAAGGATTCACACCCACAACTTTGGGTGCAAAGTCCACAACTTGGGTACTCTTGCCCACAAAGCCCATGCAGGTCAAATTCCTCCACCTCCCTGTACCCTAGGGTTTGGAGTACCTCCCAAGCTACCAAACTCAACAATTCAACCTCTACAAATAAATCAATCTCCCTCTGTCACCGAGAATCTGGAAATCACTGTGAAGAATCCATCTCCAACAAATCGATCTCAATCATTGTTGGTGTCTCCCACGTTATCATTATTCCCTTGATGTCACTGCTAAGTTGTTACTCGAAATGTGTTCTCCAAAATCCCCATCAATCGCCTCTTATAATCTCTCTTTGATGAATTATCAGCCACGATCTAACTCCAATCGATGGCTAAAGATCATATCGACTTCTAAAAATAATTTTTCTAGAAGTCTCTAGAGCAAATCGATTTGTCTCAATTAACCCCAATTAATTAACCCATTTTCCTAAGATAGACTTAAGAAAATTAATTAAAACTGGATTATTAATTTAATTAAAACAATTTCACTTGGAAACTTTTTCTGGCCATTGGAGATAATTAATCCACTATGTTCCTTAGTCTCATAGACACCATTTAAGACTAGAACACCTATCCAACCTACAAAAACTAACATATTGAGGGAGACAAATCTAGATGAGCAAAGGTAGATCGAAAGATAGAACTAGGGCTTGATCAATTGGCTAACTCTGGGTTTATCGTTGTATATGCAATTCCTCAATTGGACCATTATCCCAGGATGGGAGCACAAGTAGTCGAGGCCCGAGGGTGTTGTTGCATGAATGGGTCGATGAAGCATCCCTATGCATCGATTATCAATCACATCCCATAACATCATCAGTCTATTAAAACTAGTGAAACCCTTGTTTGCATAATAACCATGAATGGTCTCTTTGGCCCTATCCATGGTCTCATACAAATAAGCCATTGCAAGCTTATCCCCATCTACCAATCTCAGAACATTTACTATAGGTTCACTAATTGAGCACACTTATTCCACTCCTTGCCAAAAGGTAACAGTGTACATCATTTTTGTAATAGCTCTCCCATCCTGTCTCAGGTTGTATCTACAATCATGCCACTCATCAAAAACAAACATTTGCTTCAACTCAAATTGAGATTGAAGCAAAGACTGAATAGCAATGAAGTTGGTGGAAAAACGTGTGATTGCAGGATGTCGCAACTCTCTATTTTTGGTGCATATCCTCATGAGGCTAAAAACAAGAGCATGGTTAAATATGAACTTGGGAATTCTCCTACTAATATCAACCACCTCCTTGATGAAGGAGAGTTTCCCCATATCCTCAAGCATCAAATCAATACAATGTGTTGCGCATGGAGTCCAAAACAATGAGCAATGCCTATCCATAAGCATCATGCCAGCAACCATATAATTAGTTGCATTATCTGTTATGACTTGCACCACATTCTACACACCAATCTCCTGGACGAACCCATCTAATAACTCACTTATCAATGTTGCATCTTTTATATCTGTTGATGCATCAACTGATTTAATAGACATGGTAACTTTAGGACAATGTACCAAGAAATTTAGAAGGGTCCTACCCTTCATATCTGTCCAGCCATTAGACATCATTGTGCATCATGTTACCCACCATTTTGTGGGTGATATCCCTAAGAGAAAATTTTCTCCAAGATGGTCCTCAGTTTGCAGCCCCTTGCAGCCCCCAACTAGCTTGTTGTGCCATTTTCTCTGCCACGTGAGCCAGCCATGTGGTCCCTCGCACATTTGTCATGATCATATGTTTGAAGGTGGGCCTCCCGAACCTAAAGATATGCCTTGTCATTTGGTAATTGAGTATTGTAGTTTACTTATCATGGAGACTTTTGGGCATGGATTAATGGGGGGGTTCGGCGGAAAGAGTGGGTTAGGTTTGTGCTCTTGTCCCCTAGACCTCTTCTAGGTATTACCTTTGGACCCTAGTCCAATGGGATCTCTTTTACTGACCTTTGGGCTTTAGGGACGGTTCTACATGGGAAACCCTAATTTTGGTTGTGTGGTCTCGCTCCCTCATCCACATATATCACTTCTCTTTCGTTCATTACAACCCCATTCATCATTTCTCCCACCTGGGTCCACATTCCTCCACTGGGTCCACATAGGGTTAGACTCCCCTTCCCCTTGCCCACACCTTAGGTCGAGCCTGAAACAATGCCCCGGAGGTTGATGCAGCTGAAAAGAAAAGTAAAAGCATATTTGGCCACATTCAACACGGAAATGTACCACAAAATGCAAAAGATGGTCGAGACAAACACATTTAGCACGTGGAAAAAAGCCAAAGCATGAGCTCTACCCCATCTACACAGCCATCACCCTGGTTCCTATAGGCCCTAGATGAGCCTCCTATATCATTCATGAACCCATGATTGTCCCAACCCCTGGTGGGCAATGAACCGCCCAAACTTAAAGTGGGTATCCACTATTATACCTTATACATCATGCTCTCATTCCTTGAGCCTCGAGCAGTTAACCAACGAAAAATCATAAAAGGAAAAAGGCATATGAAGAATGGGGGAAAAATCAAGGTTGGGATAACTGATATACCACAATTGCTCCCTCCTATACATTATATACCCAAGTGTGGGCTTCCCATAATTAGCTACCCTTGTGCCCCGACATGTGGCCCAATATTGCCCCTTTTTTTTCCCTATTACACTCATCACTTTATCACATGCCACCACCATTTGAAGGATGTACCTTGGACATATCATCCCCTTTAAAGGTAGAAACCACCTAATAGGGTACATGGTTAAACCCCCTTGGAGCTTGGAGACATTAGCACATGCCAAAGCCCACTATGGAAGGGCATGCCATTGTGAAGTGCCCACCTGTTGTTGATGATTTGTAAGCTCTTTAACTCAATTTATTTAAATGACTTGTTGTACTAGAAGGCAAGGGGATGCATTGGATCATATGCAAGATTGCAAATGGTCTCGATTTTGGGTTTGGTCTCCTTATACGGGATCCTAACCCTCCAGAGAGTTACATTGGCACATGTAAGGTGTGTGTAGAGAGCCATGGGCCTCCACAGCAGTAGATATCATTCCATGGATCCCTAGAGGCGTTCAGAGATTACTTGAGATTCATCTATTGGACGAGTAAGATGCACCTGGTTCACCATGCCCAGTTGGCCCCACAGTTACACCATGCACTTGGAAAATGACCCAGGACCTGTATAATGATGTAGCATCACTTACACCATCATTCGAGCCCTTGCAAATGATCTACGGGAATCTTCGATCTGTTTGGAGACCCATGAGGACACTTGTGTTCCCCCACACCCAATAAGAGCACCACATGTTTACTATTTCGAGAAAAAGGGGCCAACCCCTTGTCCATTATTTTTAGGAGTCCTATTTCACATCATGGCACCTATGGACTTCACCAGGCCTCTTATCAGGCCCAACGACATGTATTATTGATCATTCAACCCCTTGAGAGGCTTTTTCTTTTGTTTATGAGCTACTTTGGTGGGCTTGTCACCAAAAGTTAGTTATTTTGCACATTATTTTATTCTATGGGTTAATGTATGCCTAATTAGCTAAATCGAACTCATTAGAAGTGCATAAATACAAGTGATGTGATTTCATTTTAGCATCATCACTTGGTTTGGACTTGTATCTCTTTAGAGAACTTCGTTATCCTTCTTGGAGGACAAATTTTTGGAGCATGGAATGAATTTTGATGTTTGGATCATTTTCTCTTATCTTGGAGCTTCTTGATTGGCAAAATTTTGACGGTTGGATATACTCTTATATATGTAAGTGCAATTTAATGCTACTTTTTCTTTCTATTTTTGTCACATATATTGTTGCTAGGATTTCGCTATACTAGGACTAATTTACTGCTTCCATTTATGCGACGTTATGGAAATTTTGTTTCTAGATAGTGATGCTTCATGTATGGGCCATGTAAATGAAAGAATATTCCTAGAGATGCTTCATCGTCAAAACTCATCTTTATAAGCCATCTATTTTTCAAAACAAAGTATAAAATCTTTGAAGTTGCTTTTGTTGCTGCCCTAATGCTACGCGAAGTTGTCTTTGAAGCCTCCTTGACATAGAAAATCCAATATCCATAGTCATAATTACTCGACTCTAATCTCCCCAAAGGATTAGGCACTGGTCCACCATAAAGGTGATCAATTACCTTTATCTTCCTTTTCTCACCTTTTCTTTTCTAGGTCTAACCCTCTAGGTATGTTAGGGCATCATTTATCTTGCAAACCACCCACTGAAAAAATTCAATCTCTTGACATCCTCTACACTGTGGTTTCACCTAGGCACCCTCCAATTTTGAAGCAATTCTAACAGTGGGTTTGTGAGATACCTCAAGCCCTAGCTTCAAGATCAATTTTGCCCTTGGTTTCCTTGGGCCTAAAGACCTCATTGGGATCATTGCATTACCTTTCATTGAAAACTCCTCCCTTGGTCCCCTTCTCTTCCCTGATTGGGTCAAGCACATCATTGGTTGCTCAACCCCATTCCCTTGACCTAACCTTAGGTCCACTTGGTCTCGTGTGGTCCCGCAACTTATTGAAGCCAATTTCGAAAAGACCACTTGTTAGCCAAGTTTCCGCAAGGATTTTAGGAGCTAAGAATCTTCTTGACAAGTCATATACTCAAACCCTAGCTCTTGAAATTCCCCTAAGTCGTTCCTGGAAAGCCTTCATCTTGTTTTCAAAGCAAGCAAGCCATATATCTGAACCTCGCTTGTGTATAGGCTTTTAGGATCACCTCTCATCATATCATTCATCCATTCAATTTCATGATCCTTATTAAAACGGCTCTCCTCCCATCGGTGAAAGTCTGTAAAGAGTAGGGAACCTTAGTTGAGTTGACAGTGGGCTATTGCTCCATTGTTGCCCTTGACCTAGTGGTATCCCTTCAAGGATCCCCTTTTAGAACCCTTGCTAGTTTGAGCGATAACACATCCAAAGACCTCCCATGACTGCTTCAACTCCATCAATCTAGAGTTGATGTAGCAATCTTGAGGGATTGGCCCCCGCAACTCCTCATATGTAGCAATTTTGTACCTTGGGCTCACAATAGCGATAGCATCACACATTGGTTGCCAAAATGGATTTTTTTGTGATGTTGAGAGGTAATTCACTCCAGTAAAGACACCTCCCCATAACTTTGTCTTCTTCTTGCTTCTCCTTTTTTTTTAACTACTAACTTTATTGAAGTTTGTGCTCCACGTCTGATTCGTGGAACAAAAAATAATGACCTCCCAGTAAAATCAGCTGGTGAAGTTGTGGATCCCCTCCCACTACCCTCAGGCTCAATCTCGGAAGCAGATAGCCCTAAAGACCTATCTGCAAGTTCGGCCTTATCTAAAGTTGCCTCTTCTTTCCTTCTGTCTTTATCCTCAATTGATTCATATGAAGCTCTCATAAGTTGGGCTAGAATTCTTACAAAACCCAACATCATGTCCAGGGATTCTAGCCAATATGGTATTTCAATCGGGTAATGCCTCCTGTCATCTTGTCCCAGCACAATTTGCAAAGATATTGTCGATTTGTCCCATTATTAGGTCCCCAATACTGCCAAAATGGGTCTAAGGGATTTGGCGTATTTGTATTGGAAGTGTTTAACCGATAGCTTCAAAATTCAGTCCTAAGGCACCAAAAAGACAAAAAAAATGGCATTAAACCCCCATTACCCAAAAAATTACATCGTCGTTTTAAAAAATCAATTTTTTACTACATTATTTGCAATGAAAAATGGCAATAAGAGGGTGCATAAGAATGTTTAAAACAAAAATATACTTTTTCTCCAGATATAGAGAAAACCCTTGCATTGGTTCATGGGCATGAAAGTCACAGTAAATGACAAAAAAAACAAAGGAAAATGTTGTTAGGCAAACAGGCAAGCAAGCACAAGCCTAAATCTATGAAAAAAATCATTAACATAGGGGTATTTAAAAACATAACTATGAATGGAAGAAATGAAATTTGATCGACTAATCTTAAATCTTTGATCCACAAAAAAAAGTTGGTTGGTGATGATAATGGTTGTTTGATTCTGTATACCTCCTTGAAATTCACCACAAAGTTCTTCCCCTTCCTTCTCCAAGACCAACAAACCAAAATGATAAATAAAAACCCAAAATATCCTTTTGAGAATCGCAGACCGGCGCGCCCAACAATATTTTGTACGGTTCTGCGTTTTTTTGCCAATATTTCAGTGATATTTTGAAAATATCGCAATATTTTTTCTGCGCAGTTTTTCATTGGCCAATAAATATCATGATATTGGCAAATTTTGCTGATATTTTCAACACTGGGCAAAATTACGGTTCAATATACTGTAATTGAATCATCAAATATTGGAGTTCACATCAGTAAACAACTGCATGCAATTTAGTTCACACGTTTAAATAGTGATATTTTGCAAAATATACAATTTTTAAACCTCTAGATTTGGTGGTTTTCTAGGAATATCTTCATCAAAGCTCCACTCAAGAGCTTCAAATTGAAGAATCAGAGATGCTATCAATTTATGCACTAGTTCATGTTCCCTACTAATATAATTCCCCAAACTTATGATTGATGAAATGCTAATATGAGAGCAAATCAAATCTAAAGGTGGTTATGCCCATGAGTTATATATGTTGAAAATACTGAGGGGGGGTGAATCAGTATTTCTCTTCAATCAGTGTTTTTAACATCACAGAGCATTAATTATCATTAAGATTAGATCAGCATAAATCAACATCACATGAACAGTAAACAACACCATTCAACAATACACAAACATCAAGACAAAAGAAAACAGATTTTTAGGTGGAAACTCTTCCGGGAGAAAAACCACCAAACACTTGTTAATATTTGTCTTCAAAAGGATTTACATCAAGATTTTCAGCTCCAACTGAAGGAGGCCCCAACCCCCTGGTTTACAAGCTCTAGCATGAAGGATGCTTCAACGCCCTGGTTTACCAACTCCAACTGGAAGGATTCTCCAACGCCCTAGTTTATAGGCTCCAACACCCTATTTACCAGCGGCAACTAGAAGGACGCTCCAATGCCCTGTGCAGGCTCCAACCTGCCCTAGCACCACCCTGCCACCCTAATCAACCGGCAGACCATGTTTTATATATTTTCAGAGTGGATCCGCCAATGCTCAATATCAATACAAAACGAACTGCAACACAACTTTTATAGAAACTTCTGTTCTAATCAAATACCAAACCCTAGCTACATCAAATCTCCACTCAAACCCTAGTTGTAGTATATCAACAATCCAGCAGCATACATACAACCATATCAACACTGTCACACTTTTGCTTGTCAGTCCTGCAATCATTTCTTCATTTAATCTGCATACTTACTTCATGGCCCAGACTTGTACACCATCCAGCTCATAACCTTTGCTGGCTCAATACATCAATAGCATGCTTTGACAGAGTCAAAGCAACAAACCCTTGGTGCTTAATACCAACCTCTGAATGTCAACAGTGCACTCCTTCAACAACTAATATTCAATGAGGCTCCTTGACGCTGTCACTGCACTGTTTCTGGTTGCTTATTGGAACAATGTCAAAATATGCTAAACACATCCAGTTTCACATAGCCATGGCCTCTCACATAGTTGTTCAAGCACTAGCTATACATCACAGGCCTCATGCTAATACAAGGGCTCAATACCTCTGCACTAAAGCAACAATAACACGACAGCACAGCAATAATACATATACAGCTCTGCTTACTGCTCAGTGTCAATACCAATGTTGTAATTCAGATGAAACCCTAGCTCAACATTCAGCAGTGGTCAACAGCACATAAAAATCTAGCAGTGACTTCTCAACAATACTCTGACCAAAGGCATTCAGTTGTACAGAACAGTAGCCTCACATTCTCATCCATACATTACACTGTCCTGCAATTTAACTCGCATTCTTGAATACACATCTTTTTAATCAATTCTGAGTATTCAAAACTATGTTTACAATTCTAGCCACATGGTATTCACAAATATCTTCCTTCAGCCTGATTCTAGAAATGAGATGTAGAATCTTTCTTACTGTGTTCTTACTACTTTTTGTTGCCTTTGATAAATTGTTTTTATAGGCCCTTACTGCTACAGCTCAACAATGCATAACAGAATACATACCTTTGACAGTGATACTAGAGACTGTCACTAATCAACAGCGTTTTACTACCTTGCTGATCTGAATTAATGTGCTTGGAGATGTCCTTATCTTAGTCATCTTGCTTCAAGATTAGCTGAACTATTAGCCTCCTGCTCTTATACAAATGCTTCTTCCCTTATGTGTTGTAGATGAAGCTTCTTCTCAAGACTCTGTTGTACAAGAGAGATTCAAAAGATACCTTATGACAATGATCTGGTCCTGTGCAAATTAGAACTTAGATTTAACACCGTCACTGTCTAGAATTTCATCTGCTAATCAACCAAGGAATTTATACCCTTATACCAGTTCAGGTCAGAGCCAAACCCCTCAAAATTTATACTTCAAACAGCTTCTACAGGATATGCCCATGCTAGCCTCAGTCAATTCAACAGTGGTGGACATACGTCCTGTCAGTTTAAGCACTGAGTCCTTGTCTTTGGACAGGATACTTATTAATTTCAAGGCCAGCTGAAAGTTCTCCAGTCTTTGGTCATATGCCGCAATGAATCTAAAGTCACAAGAACAGATTTTGATCTGTGCTAGCTAGAAGAGAAGATGTACAGGAACTTGAGACACAGAGATTATCCCTTTATCAAGCCGTGAGACAGCCCCAAAAAATTGTAGTATACATCATAGTTATGGATAGACTTTGGCTTGATGTGTTATGTCGCGGACCTTTAATAGTCATCAATCATGTAACACAGATAGACAAGTAACTTCGCTCTGTGCACAGAATAAACCTTCGAACAGTGCTTCAGAAATCCGCCTTGAAATACTTGCTGCTCGCTGATCTCTGTTTAAGGCCGAATTAGGGGCCTCCGGGTCTGCACATTTTTCTCTAGGAATGCCTTCAAAAATTGCACGAGTAACTTCAGAAAATGATTTTGGGTCTTCCTCAGAAGGAGGTCCGAACTTTCCTGCCTCATAACTAGCTCGAATGTGCCTTAGACGAAACAGATATTACCTCAGAGCATGCAATGTAACCCAGTCAAAAATCCAAAAAGAAAGAGTAAATTTTGACATGCCAAGAGCTCTCTCCAATAGGATTGCTCCTTGGTTACACATGACTGCAGTTAGGCCGCAGTGATCATTTATTTTGATCAGCGTTTTTGTACGCACCCCAGAAGACGAGCAAATCACCTCACCCAAAGAAAAACCAACAGCAATTACATCCACAAGCTACCTCAGATTCAAGTTTCAACCTTGTATGTATGACTGTTCTAGGCCGCAGAGATACAGAATTCTCTTGTCTCAGAATCAGTGAAGAGCCTCAGAAGAACCAGCGAAAATCACAGAAAAGATGTATCAAAAAAATTTCCAACTGGCCTCACTCCGTTAGATCTGTGTGACTGAACTGGGCCACAGAGTTAATGCAAAAGACTAGGCATTGAAGATTGATTCTTAGTGGAGGATACCGAGCTCTTTATATAGTAGTTGAAGGGTCACAATACGGGAGCTGACCTGTGCTTTTGGAGGGAGCCGACTTCTCAAACTTAATTTTGAATTTTCTATTTTGGAACCAAGATTATTTTAATTTTGAAATCATTTGGAACCAAGAATTCGCTCCAATTTTGGGGCAATTTAAATTTTGAATTTTTTTATTTTTGGAGGGAGTTTTATATTATAAAATTTCAATTCCAATGGAAAGAAAGACCCCTCCTTTAATTAATTTGAATTATAAATTCTGGCCCCTCAATAAACCACTTTAGCCACAAAATATTTGACTTGATTTTTTAATGAAATCTCCCTCCTAACTTCATGATTTGAGCAAACTAGTCGAGTCAATGACAAGCTGCCACATCATCTCTTTTTGGGGACGTTGACCATTAGTTGGGGCTTTGATCTTCCGAAGGGCATATTGTGCAAACCGTAAGGAACCACAAGGCGTGCCATATACCGTTGGAATCGGTATCTAGTCATTTTTGTCTTCAAAGGAGGAGCTTCTAGGGCTGCTCAGGGCATCTTGACCATTGTAGCTTTAATTAATGCAATCCAGACAAATATTAAGAGCGTTTAAAGATCGACGTTGGCATCAATGACAACACCATTCAACAATATATTTGTATCTTTGGTATGAATATCAAATTGAGAATGGCTTAAACCATTTCTACCATCTTCTTGCAATGTCTCTCATTGCATAGTCTTTAATGGTATATCTTGCGGCTCTTGTTGTGAAGCAAGAGGAAGTAGCACTAGGGTCCCAACCCTAGAAAAGACATGGAGAGGAGAGTTAGCGCTTCGGGTGATATTACAGCCTTGTTCTTCTGTGATGCATGATGGGTAATAGTGTAGCCTTGTTCTTGTGTGATGAGCTAGGGCAAGATCATAGAGTGCTAGATGAGTGGCCTTACTTCACGACTACAAGAATTTTGACCTTGACGTGATACCTTTCTTGGAAGAATACTTGTGTATTGTATTCTTGGTGTTCCATGGAGGTTTTGATGCTTGCGTTGATGCAACGATTGATGACCTAGGGTATGAGGACTCAAATCCTAGGATGGACATGAAGACTTAAAGGCTAGTAATAGAGTTGTCCTATAACTCTTGAACTTGTGTGATGTAAGTTGGCTATGATTTATACACCCCAACAAAGGCAACAGAACCAGTGTGGAGACCTAGAGCATGGTCAGATAGTTTGCCTGAAGAATTTGGAGCTTCATGTGATGTCATGCTTGATAGAGATTGGTGAGATGCCTTGCTGAAGCAAGTAGGTTCCATATGATATGATGATGTACTTGGAGAGCATTGAGGACAAGTCCTAGCTTGTGATAAACTAGCGGACCATATGCACCAGCTTATCACACACTATTGGTATGTATATGTACTTCATTCTTATGTTAATATGAACTGTACAATGCTGTAATAATTTTCTCCATTTGCGGATCTGATTTACAGCTAATTTCTCAGAAGATTTGAGTACCTAGTCGTGGTTGTTTACCATGCTAATTTAATACAACAGTAGGGAGATTTACTTGGGTGAATTGACAAGTAAAGAGAAGCTAACAGGGAATATTTGTAGCTGGTGCAAATAGAACATAATAAGATCAAATTAGTATGTACTTAGGGATGTGCGCTTAAGGGCTGGGAATCATCTGCAATGTCTGTATATGATTGGATGTTTGTCTCCTTGAGCTGCCTAGTTGATTGGTTGATGGGGAAATGATATATTACTGTTGTAATTGATAAACTGGATTCATCCCCAAGACTGAAAGTTTATTAAGAAAAAGATTCAACAAACCCTAAGAGTTGAAATATGAGATGAAAAAAAAGGCCAATAATTCATAGGAAGCCCTCAACTCATGGATTTCTTACAGGTTTAGCTTACCAAATACAGCATTTTCAATCTACTTGAAATAATTTTAAAAGAATAAAAAAGGACCAAGCCAGTCATGATCAACACAATTTAAATAAAGTGTTACTTGTAACTGTTACTGTATGTGATCTTTTATGAGATAAATAAGGAATGGTATACCTGTAATGAAACAGAGGCATCAAATGGAGCATACGGACGAGCCTTTAGGCCTAGTGAAGAACTTTTTTCTCGTGTTAGATCATTGGCTGAATTAACTAATTCTGGAAATATCGATTCTAACCAAGCAACAGCAAGGCCGACATTGTTTGCAGCCTTAGAACCAATAGAATTAGACTGTAGACCCAACATATAAGCATCTTTATAAATCTCTTCAATAGTTGAACTGTTGTAGATGCTGTGCAATGACAAAAAACAACTGATTTAATACATGCTTGACTTGCAGAGATTGAACAGTCCCATCAAGTTTCTTATATTTATCTAACATCAAAGTTGTGCTTGATCCATAATCACAAACAAAATCATAACAAAATGTAGAGTTCATTGACAATGGTAGTCTCAATATATTGCAGAATGCGATCAAACTAGCCAATCCCCTACTTTTACAGGACTACAAAATCAAGTCAGGCACCAGCATACACCATGAAGAGAAGATTCTATATACATTTAAATATAGTTTGTCATCCTTATGCATTCAAAGAATGTGTATGACTCTGCAACATACCTTCCAAAAGGGACTACTGGACAAAGAGCATAAACAGAGGAATTGCTAAAAAGAACAAACACCTGCAGCAGAGAACAAAGGACTATGAGCTCTAGCAGATACAATTTCTACTCGGCTTTGATAAGAAAGCAAAAAACGAAACCGAATATCAGGTGAAATTTCAAAACTATTTATCAAAATGTTCTTTAGAACAAAAAGATGAAGGTTAAATTGAGAAATACCAAAAATAAAGGTAAACTACAAAATACTTTATAGCTATTATTTGTGGATTGAAGAAAAGAGAACAGCACTTTTGTGTCTGAAATGTTCAATCATAATTTGAGAAAAGAAATGCCAAAAAGGATCTAAATTAACGACTTATTAGAAAAGAATGTTACTGGGATCAAATCAAACCTATCAGTGATTCGTTCATAATTAGAGAACAGCTATATCCCAGTCCCCAACAGCTTTCATGGACCAATGTGCAAAGAAGTTGAAAACATAACCAGAACACAATCCAAATTCTAACTCTCACTGATTAAAATCTGTAAAGTTGATTGTAACTTTGTAGTTTTGCAGTTGAAAGACTAAGGTACTGCCTATCCTTATATTAAACAAATAAGGCACAAAATCAGCATCATTTATAGCAAGTCGGAAAAATCCTATACAAAAACAATTCTGAACTAGGAGTTTGCACAAGGCATATGCCACAAATTTACAGTCATAGAATTGAAAAAAAATAATTCATAGGGACTTCCACCCACACAAAAAGAGAGTAATTGTTGATGTGAGAAGAATCAGGTCTTCTACAATTTCTTGGTGCCTTAGCTTGCGGAAAACATTAATTTCCTCTTCTAGTGATTTATGTCTTCTTCCCTAAGTTTAACTTAGGAAAAGTACAATAATTAAAGTCAATTAGTTATTGTGGACTACTGGGTTATTTTCCAAGGATAAATAATTTATTTATTTAAATGACTTAGAAATAATCCCAGCCATTGATCTTCAAGATGTTTCTAGAAGGCAAAATTTAAGATTTTTCTAGAGGGGAGACTGGGGTTAGGGATTTGGACTCAATGAAGATTATAAATGGAGGCTAGCGATGGAGGCAAACACACAACAAAGAGCACAAGTGTGTGAGTGAGTCATCACAAGAGATGGCACTTTTCTCTGCAGTGCAGGTGGCTCAGTGACCAATGTGTGGAGGAAGAAATCCGAGTGGGTTTGAGCAAATCCAGGAGGGACGAATTGGAGGAGATTACTGGGCTAAGTTGTCGGAAGGAGATCATGTTTGCCTACAGGAGGCCGAGTTGCTGGAGTGTTGGGGCTTTTCCAGTGCACATAAGTGGCAAGGCGTAGACAAGTTGTTAGAGGGCGCAGATCGAGTTGCTAGAGGGCACAAATTTGATTGCCAGAGGACGATTTCTTCAGAGTCATCTCGTCTGGAGGCAGATTTTCTTAAGGCCGATTTACATGGGCTGAATTCATTCTCAGGGAGCCGAGTTGCAGGTTCTAGAATGCATTTTTCTTTGTATCTTTGTGGGTCGAAAAACCCAGATTTTCGAGATAATGAAATGACAAAGAATTGTTTGTGGGTTAATTAATTTCGCAATGTGTGATTGATCTCTTTGTTTTATTTCCACTGCATATTTTTAGTTCTATAAGTTAAATATACCAGAGATTTTACTTTTTGGTGATTCAGTTATTATTTGGGTAAATAAATAATAAACTCGGGATAAATTAAATTTCCATGAGAAAAAAATTCTGGTTGGAATTAGAAATTTAACATGGTATCAAAGCATTCTAGAAGACTTTGAAAGAGAGATTTGAGATCACGGGAGTTTGCAATAGAGAAATTTCCTTTTTGCAGCATCAGAATTATTTCTAAACATTTTGCAGTTGGGTTTTGTGGTCGTGATTGATCTGCAAAGATGGCATCATTAAACAGTTTAAGATATGAAGCTAGGTTGGATGGGGTATCAAATTTCAACTCCTGGAAGGAGCAAATTACATGAATTCTAAAGATGAATGAACTCTCGGATTTAGTAAGAAGAGATGTGTGGGTTCCTTTAGATTTGGTACAAGTAGCAGAACATAGAACCAAGGATATGAAATCAAGTTAAATAATTCTGAACGTTGTGAGGGGATCACATAATTCCTCACATATCAGGGAAGGATACCAATAGACAGATGTGGGTAATTGACAATTGTGACCGGTCTTTATCAGAGTACAAACGAGAATAGAAAAATGGTGTTGCGGGAAAAGTTAAACAATATTAAAATGGGCGACTTCCTATCTCCAAGGATCCAATAGGCTGATGAGCTTGAAGTTGCAGGGGAAATTGTGCATGACTCAAAGCTCGTGAAAGTTGCTCTAAAGGGGTGTGTGAAGCAGTGGTCCAATTTTGTGGACAGGATTCTTCCTCGTCAACAGCTTCTTGATTGGAACCAGCTATGGGACGATCTCACCCAGAAGGAGATGTGGGAAAATTCATTAACCGGAAGACAGGGAAAGAGCGGTGAGGAGAAGGATGAAGTTGCTTTTGTTGCACAAGTGAAAAAGGGCAAAGCGAAGGCCAAGCAGAACCGGAGTGCAGACACATCTTCACAGAGCAAGAAGGAAAAGGACATGAGCAAAGTTAAATGCTTTTCTTTTCATAAGTTTGAGCATTTTTCCAGTCAATGTCCTAACAAAAAGAAGGGCAAGGGTAAGACTGCTACGGCAGCGACTGCACAAATGGAGGAGATGGCAGAGAAATTTGATAAAAACTTCGCCCTAGTATCTTCCCTTTCTACAACTATCATGAGAGGTGTCTGATTTAAAGACAGTGGAGCATCTCGTCATATGATAGGATCGCGAGACTTCTTCACCAACATGACCAAGGGGACCAGAGATGTAAATGTGGAGTTTGGTGACAAGAACAAGTATGCAGTCGACGGCACTGGGATTATCAAGTTCTAGATGGACTCAGGTGGCATCATGGAGGTGAACGAAGTGCTATATGTATCGGGTTTGGAGAAGAATCTCCTTTCAATTTCGGCCTTGAAAGACAAAGGACTGGAGGTCATCTTTACAGGATGTGAAGTGGTTGTTGGGCTGAAGGGGACCGATTTCAGTTAGAAGTGGGTAATCAGTAGAAGGGACAAAGATCACTATCCATGAGAGTGACAGCCAAAGAGAGACATGGCATAGGAGGATAGGACACCAACATTATAGAGCTCTTCTAACGGTGCAGAGGATGGTTACTGGATTTCCAGAGATTCAGGTGGAGCAGGATGGATTGTGTAAAGGGTGTGTGCCTGGCAAGCAGGCCAAGAATGTGTATCCTCATAGTGAGACTCGGTCTAAGGGTGTGTTAGACATTGTGCATTCTAATATATGTGGTCATATGTCTGTGACGTCGATCACAAGGTCCTTACATTTTGTGTTGTTCATAGATGATTATTCCAAGAAGACTTGGATCTACTTTCTGAAGACCAAGGATGAGGTCTTCAATCGGTTTCCGGAATTCAAGGTTGTTGTGGAGAACCAGATAGGAAGGAAGATTAAGGTGTTGAGATCAAATAATGGGTGCGAGTACACCTCCAACAAGTTCTTGCAGTTTTGCAAGCAGGCAGGAATTAAGAAGGAGCTCACAGTACCCTACAACCTTCAGCAAAATGGGGTTGTCACGAGGAAAAATAGGACCATCATGGAGGCAGCGAAGGCAATGATCTATAATCAGGAGTTGCCTATGTTTTTATGGGCAATGGCTTGCAATACAGTTGTTTATCCTCACAAGGCATTGGACAATGTGAATCTTGAGGAGCTATCTGCAGAAGTGAAACTGAATGTGAGTCACTTGTGTAAATTCGGTAGTCCAGTTTATGTCCATGTGCCTACAGATAAGAGGACTAAGTTGCAGCCCTTATCTAAGAGGGGTGTGTTTGTTGCCTATAGTGAGGTCTTGAAGGCCTACCAAATCTACATTACAAGACAGAGAAAGGTGATAATGAGTCAGGATGTCAGATTTGATGAGGATAGGACCCTCAGTGGATCTCATTAGCAAGAGCTAGCAGCAGAATAGGGAAAAGGAGAAAGAGGCTCCTAAGGTTGAGAAGGGACCAACAGTAGCAAGGACACAACGAGCAGATTCAAGGGATGAGTTACATATTTCTTTGAGTTCTACCAAGAGGAGGCCGAGATGGGTCGAACATACATTGAGGGATGTTGAGGAGCATGTGCAAGATACTAGCAGCACTTTTTGATAGAGCAGACCACCGAGCCGATATTCCATTTATTTAGCACTATCGATTAGTGTCTACAAATCTAAGCCATCCACTTTTGAGGATGTTATAGATGAGCAGGCCTGGAGGGATGCCATGAGAGAGGAGTATTGCTCCAACATGAGCAATGATGTTTTGGATATAATGCCAAGACAAGAGGGGAAGTCTATGGTCACTTCTCGACAGATCTACAAGATCAAACATGCAGCGCATGGTAGTATTGAGAAGTGTAAAGCGAGGTTGGTGGCGAGAGGGTTCTCCTAGGAGGGAGTGTGGATTACGAGGAGACATTCGCACACGTCGCCGTATATGCATCTATTAGAGCAGTTATGTCCATTGCTTCAAAGATGGGGTGGAGGATACATAAGATGGATCTGAAGATTGCTTTCCTCAACGAAGTGATTGAGGATGTGTATATTGAGTAGCCTCAGGGTTTTGAGGTGAATGGGAGAGATTCACATGTATATGTTAGTTTTTGTAGCATCGGATGTCGTTCTAGTCTCAAACTTTGTGGAGAGGCTAAATCACGGGAATTCTCCAAAACCCAAAAATTGTTTCTTGAAATTCCACCTAGAGCTCAATTAAATTAATTGACCACATTTAAATTTCTCTTAAGTCTAATTTAGGAAAATTGGCTAATTAATAGCAATTAATTGAAAAATGTGAGAATTCTTTAGAAACTCACACGGATCGACTTATAGATGATCTCAACCATCAATTAAGTTTTAATCATGGTTGTTGGAGTCCCAACTGGAGATTATAAGAAGTGGTCGATGGGTATATGGAGAACACACCAGTGCAGATACTTAGTGAACAAGTCAGTTCGATTTCCCAGTGGCAGGTGATTCAGCAGTGAGATCGAGTCAGTGATTAAGTAGCAAGTGGCAAAGGGGCAACACACTGATTTTCCGGAGGAGTTTCTAGTTCCAAAAGAGTTATAAGAGGAGGTCGAAATTATTCTTCAGAAGGATGCACAAGGGTTGCGCAATAGCCTCAAGAGGCAGTTCAATTCAGCTAGGAGCAGGGTCGATTCAGCTTCCAGTGGCTAGGTAAATTTCCAGGAGGCAGGGAGAATCGCTTCCAAAGGCAGCAACAGGCAGGACGTCATCTTCAAAGGTAGATTCCAGCTAATGCGTGTAGGCCTGTGCAAAGCCAATGATAAGGGGCATGTGCAAGGGTTTGGAGAGCCAGTTTATTGTGGGATTGCTTGAGGAGGAGGGTAAATTTCCTCAAATATTTTTGCCAGTGTTTCTCTTAGATAGAAACGCCAGTTTGGTGTCATTTTATTATACTCGGAACTTCTGCTGCTACATAATAATAAAACCCTCAAATGTTGCATCGATTTTCCCACATTGGGTTTTTTTCTGGGGACAATTGTCCAAAAATAATTGTCAATTTTTATGTGTGTGCTAGCATTTCTCAGTTCCTATTTTTGCTTTCGTTGTATTTTTTATGGTGAAGAAATTGCAATGTGAATTATTTGTTGTTTGTCGTAGCAAATAAATTGCACAATTAATTTACAGTTAGAAGAATAATTTCCCAGTTGCTACATTTCAAAGAATTTTCACAATATGCACATTGAAGAAGGCCCTTTATGGACTGAAGTAGGCTCTGCGCTCATGGCATGCCAGGATCACAATGGATATCTTGTTGTTTTGGGCTTCACTGCCAATGAGGCGGATCCTAACTTGTGCTTTGTAATTGTTGAAGGTAAATCACTCATCTTTGTATTGTATGTGGACAATCTCTTCTTGCCAGAATTGAAGAAGCTCATGTGGATGTGCAAGGATGATCTTGCTTCAGAATTCGACATGAAAGACATAGGCTTGATGCACTACTTATTGGGATTTGAGGTTTGGCAACAACCAGGAAAGATTTTCCTTGGACAGTGAAAGTATGCAATGGCGATCTTGAGGAGATTCAGGATGGAGGAGTGCATTCCTAGGTATACACCTATCATCACTAACCTAAAGAAGTTGAGTGCTTCTGAAGTTGAACTAGTGGATCCCACATTATATAGGCAATTGATAGGTTCTTTGACATATCTAGTCAACACTAGGTCGGATATATGTTTTGTTGTGAACACGAGCTAGTTCATGGTGGACCCAAGACAGGTTCAATGGGTGGCTGTGAAGCATGTGTTGAGATACCTGCGTAGGATAGTAGAATTTGGACTAAGATATGTCAAAGCTGGAGGAGTGGAGTTGCAGGGGTACATAGATTCTAATTGGGCAAGAAGTGTGGTGTAAAGGAAGTCCACATCTGAATGTTGTTTCAACTTGGGATCAGCCATGATCTCATGGTTTAATAGGAAGCAGTCAGTGACACTCAGTTCAATAGAGGTAGAGAACATAGCATCGATTATGGCAAGTTATGTGGCAATGTGGCTTCGCGAGATGCTTCTAGGATTATTTGATCTACATATGGGGCCAATGGTGAAACACTATGATAATCAGAGTTGCATTAAGCTCTTTGAGAATCATGTGTTTCATGATTGGTCCAAACATATCAAAGATCATATATCACTTCATCAGACACAGGGTCCAAAGGGGTGATGTGAGATTTCAGTACATTTCTACAGAGGAACGGGTGGTAGATATTCTCACGAAGCCTCTAGTGAAGGGAAAGTTTGTGAAGTACTAGGATAAGTTGGGGTTGGTGGAAAATCCCTTCCTTGCTAGGAAGGAGTGTTGATGTCAATAGCATCGAAAGATCTTCGACAATTGCTTGGTGTCTTAGCATGTGGAAGACAGTATTTGCCTCTTCTAGTGATTTATGTCTTCTTTCCTAAGTTTAACTTAGGAAAAGTACAATAATTAAAGTCAATTAATTATAGTCGATTGTTGGGTTATTTTCTAAGGATAAATAATTTAATTATTTAAGTGACTTAGAAATAATTTTCATCATAGATCTTCAAGATATTTCTAGAAGTAAAATTCAAAATGTTTCTAGAGGGGAGATTACGGTTAGGTATTTCAACTCAATGAAGATTATAAATGGAGACTAGTGATGGAGGTGAAGACAATGAAGAACACAAGTGAGTGAGTGAGTCATCACGAGAGAGAGAGAAAGAGAGTGACTTTCTCTGCAATACGAGTGTCTCAGTGACCAACGCGCAGAGAAAGAAGAAGTGCGAGTGGGATTGAGCAAATCCAAGAGGGTCGAGATGGAGGAGAATGCAGCGTTGAGTTGCCGAGAGCAGATCGTGTTTGTCTGGAGGAGGCCAAGTTGCTAGAGTGTTGGGGTTTTTCCAGTGCGCACTAATGGCAGGGCACAGATCAAGTTATTCGAGGCTATAGACATGATTGTTGGAGGCCAATTTCTTCAAAGCGATTTCTTATGAAGGATTTCCTTGAGGCCAATTTACCTAGGCCAAATTCATTCTGAGAGAGCCGAGTTGCAGTTTCCAAATTGTATTTTTCCTTGTATCTATGTGGATTGAAAAAACCAAATTTTCCAAATAATGAAATGACAGAGAATTGTTTGTGGGTTAATTAATTTTGCAATGTGTGATTGATCTCTCCGTTTTATTTCTGCTGCAATTTTTTAATTCTGCAAGTTAATGGTACCAGTGATTTTATTTTTCAGTGATTAAGTTATTATTTGAGTAAATAAATAATAAACTGGGGATAGATTAAATTGTCGTGAGAAAATAAATCTAGCTAGTATTAGAAATTTAATAGTAATCAATATCGATACCAAAAAATCCGGCAATGTCAATTTTTCAACACCAGAACTGATTATTATTCTCATCAATTTATTTTATACCCAACAAATTAATTTTTCTGAATGTCGTTGAATAAAAAATACACTAACATTTAACTTAAATAATTTGCAACGATGCCCACGGTACGTAGAAGAGACGGTGATGGGGTGTACTGCATGGGGTGTACTGCTAAGTCACTTCGTAATGTGAGGGTCACAAATTCGAAACTTTGTGGGAAAAAAACAGTGATGTTAAAGGTTGTCGTGGTCGAGGTCGGGTGAGATCCCCAAGAAATTTTGACAACTTATATGCCCCTGGGTCCCAATTTCTCAAGCCAAATGTCAAGCCTGCAGCTATCATCTTAGACAACTTGACCAAAAAAATTGCAACCAAATTTTACGAAAAAATCAATCACAAAACATAGTAGAAATTTTCCCAACAAATTTTCCTTCACTTTTCTGTTACTTAAGAAAATTATGGCCCTTTTGAACAAGGAAATCAACCCATAGAGAATACACAAAATATAGCAGTGAAACCTAGTAACTTAGCCCCCTCAGAAATTTGTTTTGCACTTGTGATGATCATCCTCCACAATTTCAACACCGCCATAGCAACTTGTCCTCCTCTAAAGTCTGGCATTAATCCTCTCGGCCTCCCCAAACTCTCACCTTGCCTACTAGAACTCGACCTCAAAAATTTCGGCCTCCACCATGCATCACACCCTCGGCATGTACACAAATGAGTCTGGACCCTCCTCTTGTGTGCTCAACCTACAAACTTGTGCTCACACGAATCTTGTAGATGCACACCTTTCACCTCTCTTCAGTCTCAAGTCTCTCACTTGCTTGAGAAAATCACTCTCCCAACAATGAATGTGTCTTCACCTCTCCCTTAGGCTTATTTTATAATTTTCATTAAGCCAAATCCCTAACTTGTTACTTTTATAAGAGCCAATCGGATTTACTATCTCATGTAATTATTTTAAGCCCAAAATTTTATTTTACGAATAAATATTTTTTTGTTGTAAATTTTATTTTTTGAAAATTACAAACAGCAATACTTGGCACTTTTAACAACAATTTTCAGTGAAAAAAAAAACAGAAAATAACCCAAAAAATAAGAAAGGACAGCAACACAATTTCACCCTCCAACTTCTCATGACATTCAATTAAGTCAAATAAATCACTAGACTCCCTAACCAGGGAAAATGGCCCACAGAAAGTACAAATAAATTATAACAAAACTTAAATTTTCCAGCAAAAAATTCCAGCATCCCAATCACCTTTGCAGTCATCCTTCAATTTCCTATGCATCCCTCATGCTCCCCAATCTGCTAGCTCCTCCACACGTGTCTCCCTTAGTTGTGCAGTCTTCTCTGATTCACAAGTGTGGTACCCTGCTAGTTTCCTTGCTACTAAAATTTATTCCTGCTATTTTTTCTCCTTTCCTCAACCTTGTGACTCACTTAGAATAATCTGCAATTCAAAACATCTCTCTCTGAATTTTTCTCACTTGAATAGTTACAATATGCAATGTATCTTCATCCTCTCCCTTAGGCTCCTTTATAATTCAAGGCCTAATCCCTAATCTCCAAAGTGATCAACGGCCAAGATTAAATCCTAGCTCACTTAGATCAACGACGGAGATTAGATACAAGTCAGTCAAATAATTTAATGTATATTCTCAGATAAAACATTAATCTAAGCCTACATTAATCATTTTAATTGATCAATATACTTTTCCTAAGTTAATTTGGGAAGGAGATCATATTATTTGCTTCTCTTGAACAACCACCTAAAGAGACTTCACTTCCACATGTTAAAACACCATGCCTATGTGGAATACCTTCTGATGCTACAAAACTCAACACTCCCTCCTAGCAAGGAAGGGAATCTCCACCACCCCTAGCTTGTCTCTGTAGAAAATAAATTTCTCCTTCACTAGAGGTTTTGTGGGAATATATGCTACCTACTCTCTTGTGGAAATATACAATAATCTCACAACACCTCTCTAAACCTTGTCTCTGATGAAGTGGTATCTAATCTCTATGTGCTTGGACATGTCATGAAACACTGGGATCTGCGAACGCTTGATGCAGTTTAGTTTATCACAGTGGATCACCGTAGGTCCCATCTCAAGACCAAACAATCCTTTGAGCATATTGTGAAGCCATATGGCCTCCCAACACACCAAACTCATTGCCATGTACTTGACCTCTCCTGAGCTAAATGCCACTAGGTGTTGCTTCCTGCCAAGCCATGAGATCATTGTTGACCCCAAGCTAAAACAACATCTAGATGTCTTCTTCCTGCCCACTGCATTCCCGATCCAATCCAAATATGTATAGCCCTACAACTACACTCCACCAACTCTGACATATCTCAATCCATAGTCCACTATACCACGAACATACCTCAACACATGCTTCATTACCACCCAATGAGCCTTCCTCAACTCCACCATAAACTGGCTAAGTGTATTCACAGCAAAGCATATATATGGTCTAGTATTAACCAAATACATTAACGAACCGATTAACTGCCTATACCATGTGAGATCCACCAATATTTCGCAATTTAGCGACCATAGGTGTGAACATAGGCTTGCAATCCACCACCAAGAATCTCTTTAGGACCTCAACTGCATAGTTTCCCTTCCTTATGAAAAAAATCTCCTAGTTGTTTCTACACCTCCAACCCAAAAAATAATGCATCAATCCAATATCCATTATCTCCAACTGCAAAGCATGGTCCTCCTTGCACATCCCAATGAGCCTCTTTAATCTTGTCACAGAGATTGTCAACATATAATACCAAGATAAGCAGCTCACCATCAACAAGTACATAGTACAACTTGGAGTCTGCCTCACTCTTCGTGAAGCCCAATCCAAGTAGGTACCCATCAATCCTAGAGTACCATGGTCGCTAGGTGCTTAAGTTTGTATATGGCCTTCTTAAGTCTACATAAATGGGACTCCCTCACATGCACCTCAAATCCTTGAGGTTGCTCAATATACACCTCTTCCTCAATTACCTCATTAAGGAAGGCAATCTTCACATCTCTTTGATGAATCCTCCACCCTATCTCTAAGGCAAAGATATAATTGCCCTAATAAATGCATACTTGGCAACAAGTGAAAATGTCTCCTCATAGTCCACTCCCTCAATATAGGAGAACACTCTCGCCACGAACCTCGCTTTATACTTCTCACCACTACCATTTATTCTTGAAGATCCATTGAGAAGTGAGCAATAACTTCACCTCCGGCCTCGGTACTATCTCCCACACATCATTCCTCATGATGGAACTATACTCTCCCACCATGGCATCCCTCCAAACATGTTGGTTTGTTGCCTACTCAAAACTAGAAAGCTCAAACTCAATGATGCTACTCATCAAGGCCCTATAACTAGAAAATATGGTTGATGGTTTAGACTCTACTCTCCTTTATGTTGCTACTAAGAACCTCCACCTACTCCTCTGCATCCCTCAAGGTCTGCTCAACCAATCTTAGCCTCCTCCTTAGAGAGCTCGAAGGAACATCTCGCTTTACCTCCTGATCAAAAGGTTGTCACCTTGCTGCTAGTGTTGTTGGTCTGTGCTCAACCTCTAGAGCGTCTCGCTCCCGATCCTCTACCACTACTGGACCTATCTCATGCGACCTCCTAAATGTTCTACCCTCCTCAAATCTAACATCTCATCTCACTACTATCTTCTCTGCTCTAGAATGTAGGCATTATAGGCCTTTTAGATATCATTATATCCAACAAAAATCCCTCTCTAAGATGAGGGCTCCAACTTATTCCTCTTCTTTGATGGAATATGGACATACAATGGGCTACCAAAGATGTGAAGATGGCTCACCTCCAATCTCACTCTTGTAAATGCCTTCTCAAGAGTCTTGTCCTCCACCTCCCTTTGAAGACTCCTGTTTTGTAGGTATTGTTACCCACCAAAAAGTGTAACCCCATAGCAGAAAACTTTTTTCTCATGTATTGGCTAGCTAGCCAACTAGCAGCCATACACATTTGTTCATTCAAGATGATATGTCAATTATTTTCCCACTTGTACTAGTCATCAACCCTAAGAAGTTCCAAACCTTATAAAACCCTAATTCTACACAAAAGTTTCAACTTAGGGCTATTTGAAGTTTTGTCACTTCATTGGTAGATCATGTATTGTAAAGAAAACATTTTCCCTGTGCATGTATGCCTAGATGTGCCATTATTTAGCCACATTTGGAAATCCTAAGTTACAAGCCATATTTCCTAGGCTTATTCATAGGTATGTGTTGCTTATTACAAAGAATTGTCCCTTGTTCCATGTGAGAAGTATCTTGAGTAAGCCTCCTAAAGTATCACCTTGATCCTATCAACCTAGAATACCATAAGGTGATCTACACTAGGAAGAATCCCGTGTGGTGAAATTCCACTAAAGAGTAGGAGGTGGAATACTAAGGTGACAGTGGCATCTACCTCATTGTTGCCTTTTGAGGCCTCTCACAAGGCCTGCTAGATTTTGAGGCGATATAATAATGTTGTGTTACAAGCCCCCTCCCACAAGAACATACACAAGTCCTAATCATGGCTTATTGTCTTTGTTGGTCTAACAATAGTATTGTTCTTCCTCTCTACCACTTCATTCTGTTGCAGTTTCTAGGGTAGTACCATTCCTTTCTTGATTCCTACCTTCCTTATAGAAATGCTTGAATTCATTAGAGGTATACTCACCCCAATTGTCTGATTTGAGGATCTTGATCTTCTTCCAAGTTTGGTTCTCCACAAGAGCTTTAAACACTTTGAACCAAACGAAAACCTCATACATGGCCTTCAGGAAGTATCCATGTCCTCCTAGAATAATCATCTATAAAGGTCACAAAATAACTAAACCCACAGATACAAGACCACAAACATCAAAATGCACCAAATCCAACACTTCCTCGTACTTGGTCCCACTATTAGAAACATTGCTTTGGCATGCTTGCTAAGTGCACGACCTTTGTAAAAACCATCATGCTCCACACTGTGATGAGAATTAGGTAGGGCTAGGTTTAATTCAAATTCTCTTCTTGATAATTACTTGTGAGCGTACTTCTTTTACTTATGTCTTCTCTTCTTAGCTTATTATGTCTTTCATCAAGTCAATTACCAAAATACAAGAGACACAAATTTAGGCTCTTCGAGCCAGGGCCAAAACCTCTCCCTCTTGGAGAGGAAAACCCACAAGAAATTCTTCTTATATAATTTCAGTGGACAAGTACCATGACCATGACTCAGACCCTTGACCTATGTATGTCTACAAGACCTTGTCACTGCTTCTTCATTGACTCCTTGAGCTGATCCTTCTTTCCTCCATCGTCCTGCATTGTTCTACACCTTTCTGCACCAGAACTAGATAACTTAGTTTATTAACTGAACGATCCTTCTTCTCTTCTTAACTCTAGGAAATCTCAGTTCCTTCTTCCTTCTTGACTCCAGGAACGATCCTTCTTCCTTCTTGTTCTTCAGATACAGTGTTACTGTGACTGCCTTTCGGACCTGTGTTATATCTCTTCAAGACAGAGATATATCTGAGGATGATTTCCTTCTCTTTGCTATGAGACAGAGATCTGAGGAAGGATACCTTAGACACAAATTCCAAAGAACCCAAGAACCCAAAGGCTAAATTTGGTGAGGAGGCTTAGACACGAGTATTCCAAAGAACCCAAAAACCATTCGTGGAAATTCCACTCGGTTCATGTTTTATTAAAAGAATTAATTATTTTAATGGGGACCCTAAGTCTAAACTTAGGGAAATTAAATAATTAATGGGTATTAATAAAACAGAGTGTGAATCTTCTAGAGAACGAAGATCAAGTCAAGTTTTAATCTTAGCCATTGATTAGACTTCTAATCTGGGTCGTTGATTCATCAATGAGAAGATTATAAAAGAAGGCTTGAGGGTCATTTGGAAAGCAAGTCGGGAAAACATTCAGCAACCCGAGGGAAGTTGATTCTAAAGAAAGAGAAATCGATTTCAGAGGGAGATTTGCAGGGCAGAGGAAGCAGAGGGCGTCAGCAGTGTCAAGGTTCAAGGAAAGAAGGACACAGAAGGGCAGAGAGGCAACACTCAGGAGCAGCGCAGAGGCCTCACGCAGTAGTGACATAGTCTTACGTTGGCTCTATGCAGAAAGGTACGCAGGAGTGACGCAGAGTGACGCGAGGAGGGCCAATGAGTCCCTCAAGTGTCGAAAACTGTCCGAAAGTCCAAAGAAAATTTAGCTCAGGTGTATCTCAAGAATTTTCTCAGTTATTTCTACCAGTTTTTTCTTGTAAAGAATTCATGTTGAAGATTAATATATAAAACTTCATTTGCTGCACCGGTTCTCCTACATTGGGTTTTTCCGAGAACAATTGTCCAAAAATAACTGTGTCAATGTGATTGGTTCTTATGCTTGCATTTTATTGTTCTTTTCTCTATATGTACTTGAGTGATAACTGCAGTAGTGTTTATTTCGAAATTTGTTGTAAAGGGTTTTATAAATAGCTTATTGTGGAAATAAGTAGGAGAAATAAATCTATAATTGAAGTAGAAATTCATAATTGAATTTTTCACATGGTATCAGAGCTGGGTTGAGTAACAAGATTGGAGACTCTCGTTGGAACGAAGTCTAGAAGTTGTTGCAGCAGCAACTCGAAAGGGGTCACGCAGCTCTCCCGAGAAAAGGGAAAGCATGGAAGAACAGAGGGATCACAACATCTTTGTATTGGCCTCCAGACTGGAAGAATAATTTGCTTGCGTATCAAGCTTTGCTTCTCCTGAAGTCTCATATATTGATAGTGGAGCTTCTACACATATGACGAGAGTACGAGAATGCTTCTCAAGCTACAAGGAAGAGCAGATGAATTTTCATATCACCATGGGAAATAAGGCGAAGTGTACCCCTGTTGGGAGAGGTACCATAGTGTTTCAAACTGAAGCTGGAAATAAGCTTCGAGCCACCAATGTGTTGCATGTGCCTGGTTTGGGGATGAACTTACTCTCAGTATCTCAGCTACAAAACAAGGACTGTGATGTCTACTTCATTGGAAAAAGAGTATATGTCAAACACCCGAGTTGGAAGAAGAATGCACAAATCGGAGTCAGGAGCAATAAACTGTATAAGTTATATCTTGAATCTCAAATGGCATTGATAGGCAGTTGTGATGAGAAGGATTTGAATGAGTTATGGCACAGGAGAATGGGGCACTTACACCATGGGGCTTTGAGAATTCTCAAGAATACTGTCACGGGAGTTCCAGATTTGAGCACCAAACGAGATGGCATTTGCAGAGGGTGCGTAATAGGGAAGTACGCTAAGGCAGCCTACCCAGAAGCAGAAATAGGGCTAAGAGTTGGGATTGATACACACAGACATCTGCATACGAATGTCCACTAGAGCTCTTAGTGGTGCCGAGTATTTCTTCACCTTCATTGATGACCATTCCAGGAAAACTTGGATCTACTTTCTGAAGACCAAGGACGAAGTCTTTGACCGATTCAAGGAGTGTAAAGCTCTGGTTGAGAATCTGACAGGAAAGCAGATAAAGATATTGCGATCAGATAATGGTCGAGAATACATTGATAAAGACTTCACAGAATTTTGCGCAAGGGAAGGCATCAGAAGAGAGTGGACTGCTCCATATAATCCAGAGTAGAATGGAGTTGCAGAAGGGAAGAATAGAACTATTGTGGAGGTTGCAAGATCAAAGTAGTATGATCAAGACATGCCCAAATTTCTGTGGGCTAAAGCTTGTAACACAGTTGTATATGTTCAGAATATGGTTCCTCATAATGCATTGGGTAAGATCACTCTAGAAAGTGTCTTCACTGGCAGGAAGCCAAACGTAAGCCACTTTAGGATCTTTGGTAGTGTGACATACTGCCATGTACCCGAAGAGAAGAGGAAGAAATTGGATAGGACTGCTGAAAAGGGGTATCTGGTGGGATACAGTGAAAATGCTAAGGCTTACAAAGTCTACATTCCTGGCAGCAGGAAGGTTGTAGTGCCGCGGGATGTAAAGTTCATGGAGGAAAGAAATTTCAAAAAATCCCAAGAGATGCCTTCGGCAATGCAGTCTGAAGATGACCCATTAGTCCAACCACTATGACCAGCTGAGGTTAGCCCGAGTGCTTCTCCAAGGCTGAAGGATCCAAGGGATTCATCTCCACAAGATTTGCAGGACGAGGAGCAAGTAGAGCCACCCACTACCAGTGGTAGGACGAGCAGGGAATTACGACAAATTTTGAAGGATGCTGAGGAGTTTGTCGGAGCCCCCAGAAATGAGAAGA
Source organism: Pinus albicaulis (assembly GCA_034641835.2). Lineage (NCBI taxonomy): Eukaryota > Viridiplantae > Streptophyta > Pinopsida > Pinales > Pinaceae > Pinus > Pinus albicaulis. The sequence continues at coordinate 660,912,699 of CM076581.1, forward strand.
GGTAGTGCAGGCAACCAGACATATCCAAGCCTTGGTAACCAAGGTTGGGGAACCCTCTAGTTTTCAGGAGGCAGCTCAGCATCAAGTGTGGGTAGATGCAATGCTGGAAGAGTACAATTCCATCATGACAAATGATGCCTAGGAAGTGGTTCCTAGGCCTCAGGACAGATCAGTTGTGGGTACGAGATGGATCTACAAGATCGAATATGCTGCAGATGGCAGCGTAGAAAAATTTAAAGCCAGGTTTGTGGCAAAGGGGTATGCTTAGAAGGAAGGGATAGACTATGAAGAGACCTTCGACCCTGTAGCCAAATATACTTCTATTAGATATGTGATATCCCTTGTTGCACAAATGGGTTGGGAGATTCACCAGATGGACATCAAGACTAAATTCTTGAATGGGGTGATAGAATAAGAAGTATATATCGAACAACCAGAGGACTTTGAGATGCATGAGCAGAAGACTTAAACAAGCCCCTAGAGCTTGGTATGGTCGAATTGATAGCTACTTGCAACAGATGGGATTCGTCAAGAGTGACGCATATCCCAATCTCTATTATTTGAGAGTAGGGGATGGGCCTTTGATACTGGTGTTGTACATAGATGATTTATTCCTCAGAGGATCATCTAGGCTCATCAAGGACTGCAAGGAGAATTTAGCTGCAAAGTGCGACATGAAGGATTGCGGTTGATGCATTATTTTATGAGGTTGGAAGTTTGGCAGCAAAAGGGTGAGATCTTCCTTGGTCAAGAGAGATATGCTACAGAAATCCTGAAGAGGTTCAAGATGGAAGATTGTAGACCCATGGCTACACCAATGATCACCAACTGGAAGAAGATTGATACTTCTGAAGATGATGAGGCTGATCCTACCTTGTATAGGTAGCTCATAGGGTCCTTGATGTATCTAGTCAACACTAGGCCAGACATTTGTTATGCTGTCAACACCCTCAGTCAATTCATGGTGGAACCAAGGAGGGCACATTGGGCAACAACCAAGCATGTTCTCAGATATCTGCAGGGAACAGTCGAGCTTGGATAGAGATTCACCCGAGACAATGACATCAGATTGAGTGGGTTCACTGACGCAGATTGGGTTGGCAGCCTAGTGGATTGGAAAAGTACCGGTGGGTATTGCTTCAATGTTGGATCAAAGATGACTTCCTAGTGCAGCAGGAAACAGAAATATGTGGCTCTGAGCTCAGTTGAGGCAGAATATATGGCAGCAAGCACTGCTTCGTGTGAGGCCATATGGCTTAGGAAGTTGCTTGTGAATCTACTCAAGGAAAAGATGGAAGCGACCAACATTCTATGTGACAATCAAAGTAGCATCAAGCTCTCTGAAAATGTTGTGTTTCATCATAGGTCAAAGCACATTGACATCAAGTGTCATTTCATCAGAGACTGTGTCCAGCAGAGAGTTGTACAGTTGTTGTACACTCCAACAGGAGAACAAGTGGCGAACACCCTCACTAAAGCTCTAGGAAAGACAGCTTGTCCACTTCACAGAGAAGATGGGGATGATCAAGAATCCATTTCAATAGCGGAAATGGACCGATGCAGAATTGAGAGGGAGCTGCAATACAGATGAGGCAGTGACAGTGGCAGTGTCATCGGCAGTAGTACAAAAGGCAACAGGGCAGCAGATTAGGGCCAGCAGCAGCCAAGCATCAGCAGCGCAGAGGATGCTTCAGGGTCAAAGCAGTATGCAACAGGAAAATTGCTAGAACACTTTCCTCACTAAGAGGCAGTGTTGATTTTTGTAGCATCGAAAAGTGATCTAAGTCTCAAATTTGGTGAGGAGGCTTAGACACCAGTATTCCAAAGAACCCAGAAACCGTTTGTGGAAATTCCACTTGGTTCATGTTTTATTAAAATAATTAATTATTTTAATCGGGACCCTAAGTCTAAACTTAGGGAAATTAAATAATTAATGGGTATTAATAAAACAGAGTATGAATCTTCTAGAGAACGAAGATCAAGTCAAGTTTTAATCTTAACCATTGATTAGACTTTTAATCTAGGTCGTTGATCCATCAATGAGAAGATTATAAAAGAAGACTTGAGGGTCATTTGAAAAGCAACACGAGCAAACAATCAGCAACCCGAGGGAAGTCGATTCTAAAGAAAGAGAATTCAGATTCAAAGGGAGATTTGCAGGGTAGAGGAAGCAGAGGGCATCAGCAGTGTCAGGGTTCAAGGAAAGAAGGATGCAGAAGGGAAGAGAGGAAGCACTCAGGAGCAGTGCAGAGGCCTCACGCAATAGTGACGCAGTCTTACGCTGGCTCTGCGCAGAGAGGTACGCAGGAGTGATGCAGAGTAACGCAAGCAGGGCCAGTGAGTCCCTCAACTGTCGGAAACTCTCCAGAGGTCCAGAGAAAATTTATCGTAGGTGTATCTCAAGAAGTTTCTCAATTATTTCTGCCAGTCTTTTCTTGTAAAGAATTCATGTTGAAGATTAATATATAAACCCTCATCTACTGCACCGGTTTTCACACATTTGGTTTTTCCTGGGACAATTGTCTAAAAATAATTGTGTAATTGTGATTGGTTCTTATGCTTGCATTTTACTCTTATTTTCTCTATATGTACTTGAGTGATAACTGCAGTAGTGTTTATTTCGAAATTTGTTGTAAGGGTTTTGTAAATAACTTATTGTGGAAATAAGTAGGAGAAATAAATATATAACTATAGTACAAATTCAGAATTGAATTTTTCACAATAGCCCCATCTCTCAACAAGACAATGGGCTACAATGCTGGCGAGACACATGACTTATAGACACCATATTCATTGTCTCTCCAACGTACATACTCCACCCAAATGTTCCCAGAGTATGACCTTCTTGGACTATTCTTCTCTTGGGTGGTCAACTCTCAAAGAATATCGGTCCCCGACTACTCTTATCTTGAATGCCCCATCTCATTCTCAAAGAGAATTGGATGCCAAATGATTACCCAATCCTCCATTCTGTCTTCAAGGTGAAGACCATAATGATGTGCCTATTCATTCTCTCCTCATGGCCTTCACTAAGACTTACAGTTGTTAGTCCTAGTCTAGTGCATGACACATGAATTAGAGAATCATATATGTCACTCCCTTTTAACTCAGGAAGGACATACTTCAAGTTTCTTCCAAGTAAGAAACTTACCACCAGGCTCCCTCTCAACCAGGGACCTGCAGCAGCAATGGTGAGACACCCAGCTGCTCATGAAGAATTCCTCCCCTCAATGTCATGGATTTCGATATCGAGGAATCTTCAACTTTTGGCTAACAAGGGCACAAATCATCCATCACTTTCATCCATGAGTCATGTCATCCACCTGAAAGTGATTCATCAGTGCTTTCTCATCTAGTCCACCTTTATGCCATGTTGCTTTCCTTCGAACCATCTCCCAAGGATCTTACATCCTTCCACATGATTGGCAGTCGTGCATAAACTTATCGAGATAAACATTATATATATATGAACTTAGTGATGATCAAAAGTTACCTTAGTGATGATCTTTCGCCATGACATCTTCCTATAGGCATCGGCATCCTTTATTCAGATTGACACATCTTCTAAAGATATGTATTGTCAAGGGTCTTCTTCTTTATCATACTTCTATGAGAGTCCACATATCTTCCCAGGTGATCTCCTAGTCACATCTTGGTCCAGATGATAATCGCCTCTTTACATGGTTGCACTTATGATCTCTTCCATTCTTTCTCCACACAGCTTCATCTCCAGGAACTTCCAGTATCCAATTCCTTGTCTGTATACAACCACCTCATATTCCATATGAGGACATATTTAATTTCATCTATTAGTGGCAACCTGTGTACCAAAAGAGATCCTCCTTCCATAGATCATACTTTCTAAAGATAGAAGTTCATAACCCGCAACCATATGACATAACTTCACAACATCCAGTGTCAGCATATAGATATATGCACCTCATCCTTTTCCTTTTGAGTTATCCTGCAACAATTTTACTAGAATGAAGAACTTCATTCCCTTGACCTGCTTCATCAATATGTCATCATATCCTAATCCCATAATTCTATAACATAGAATTCTCGATGAAACCTTTTGCTTTCTTTCTAACCAGTGAATCCATAGAGAACTCCATTAGAAAAATGTCAGCACCTGTTTCCATATTGATTATGGAATGATGACCCTTGATCTTGATGACTTCCCTCCAACAATGTAGATATCAGTGAGGTTTCCAGGAGCTACCTCCTCAAGTGCTCCTTGCATGCTTCTATCATGATGCTATTAATATACACTGCTTCCTATCATGCTATTTTACAATCAACATAAATCACTTAAAGAGAAAGATGATCTCAATCATAATAGAGATCTTTTGCTTCTTCTTTCTTAGATTTCTTTGCATCGAGTTCTTCCCTTACATCAGTGACATGGGCTTCTTCCATTTTCCTCTTGTCCTTCCCAGATTTAGGAAAATTCCTTTTATAATGCCCAAGTTCATTACATCCAAAGCATCGTACTTTGTCCATATTTATTCTTTTATTCCAAGAACCAAATTTTCTGAATCTTCCTTTCTTCCTGGACATGGCTGCAATGGCTTGATTCCCTTCACTTGATCTTGTATCAACTTTGGCCTTCATTCTTGTTTCCTTTATTTTACATAGAGACTGCAGATCCTGGAATGGTGTTGCTTCTATCTTTCCGTATAAGCTAGAAGTGAAGTTTCCCCATTCTTCCGGTAGAGCATTCAGCACTATTGTAGTCATCTCATTATCAGACATTACTTCTACCAATTCTTGTAGTTGGTCTCTTATTTCACAAATCCTCATAAAATATGAAGTGATTCCTTCCTCTCTTGACAATTTCATCTTGTATAGTTCTTGTCTCAAAGAGATTGCTTCCCCTGCAGTACTCACAGAGAATAGCTCCACCAGTTTCTCATATATTTATTTTGCAGTTTTCAATTTTGATACATAGGGTATGAGTGAGTCCTTAATGGATTCTATGAGAATCCTCTGGGCTCTGATTTCTCCTTTCATGTACTTGGCATGAGTTGGAGCATCTTCTTTTGAGGGTAGAATTGTAGATCCTTCGATGTGTCCCATAACTTTGTCTTCGATTAAATTCAAGTTTGTCCTCTTCTTCCATGCACTAAAGTTTGATGACCCAACCAATTTGTTGCTCTCTTTGCAATAAGTCATTTTGACAAATTTAGATGAGGTCATAGATACTTACTTGAATAGAGTGACTTCCTCCTTCTAGAAGCTTCCTTGATGATGATGAAAATGAAGTTAGGAACACCCTCTTAGATTGAATTCTCCAATGTAGATGTCTTCAAAGGTATCAGATAAAGTTGGATGGTGCTTGATGATGTGTCTTCAAAGTCATAAATCTTTGATGGCAAAGATTATCTCCTTGATGAGTGGATCCTTTGGATGAGATTGAACATATTCTTGAAATGGCTTGAGAATCTTCCTTGCAAATTGATTTGACTTTTCAACGCAAACTTTGACCTTGAATTTGTTTCTTGCTTCCTTGAGTGTCTCCTTGCTAAGTAGCCCTTGTCTTTAGCACCTTAGCTCTAATACCATGTTGAGAATTAGGTAGGGCTAGATTTAATTCAAATTCTCTTCTTGATAATTACTTATGAGCTTACTTCTTTTACTTATGTCTTCTCTTCTTAGCTTATTATGTCTTTCATCAAGTCAATTACCAAAATACAAGAGACACAAATTTAGGCTCTTCAAGCTAGGGCCAAAGCCTCTCCCTCTTGGAGAGGAAAACCCACAAGAAATTCTTCTTATAGACTTTCAGTTGACAAGTACCATGACCATGACTCAAACAGTTGACCTATGTATGCCTCCAAGACCTTGTCACTGCTTCTCCATTGACTCCTTGAGCTAATCCTTCTTTCCTGCACCGTCCTACACCGTTTTGCACCTTTCTGCACCAAAACTAGATAACTTAGTCTATTAACTGAACGATCCTTCTTCCTTCTTGTTATTCGGATACAATTTTACTATGACTGCCTTTCGGACCTGTGTTATATCTCTTCAAGACTGAGATATATCTTAAACAATAATCTTAGGATGATCCCTTCTCTTTGCTATGAGACAGAGATCCGAGGAAGGATACCTTACTTTGTTGTGGTATATGTCATATCAGAATTATACTAATACACTTTGCATTTTGTTTCCTAATCTTCGCATTCCTCTCCTTGTTGTGATATCAATCATATCATAGTCTTCTTTATATACTTCGCATTATGTTTGATCTTCGCATAATATTATAGTCTAGACATAGAGTTATTGAGACTGTATATATGTATTGAAGCCCAAACAATATAATACTATCCACCTGACTCTTCACCCGAATTCTTAGCTATTATACTTCACTTTTTCCTGTGATACTTATTTGCACTATTTCTTGAAGTTGTTTGAAGTTCTGTGCTTGAATGAATCGTTGACCTTTCCTTTTATAGTGTACACCTTTACTGTGATTTAGGCCGACCTTACAAACAAATAGTAGGCCAAAATTTTCACTGCTTATTGATGGCAGACTTGAAGAGAATTCCAACGTTGATCTTGAGCATAATTTAAGTTATGTCTTCAAGGCTTATGTGACACGCTCTTGAGGCATACAAGTGTGACTCGACTCTTCAAAAACATGACTCTTTAATTTGTACATTTATGACCAGAAGACAAATCCCTAATAGACATCAAGAAAAAGTTTGTTGACCTATAATAAAACCTTGCTCATGAAACCCATGAACCAAGCATACCAAAAATATATTTTATTATCTTTGTCTTCTTCATTACATAAATAGATAATTACATAGTCAATATGAAGACTGATCCTAGTTACACTTTCCAACACATTGAACTCTGGGAAACTAGTGAACATCTCCTATAACAATGGTAGAGCCCTACAATGTAGATGTTCGCCATATGATGAGAAGCTCCACCACCCAAATACCATACACCACATATCATGGTTCCTGAAAGACATGACACCAATGCAAACTCCTCGAATTTCTCAACTAACCCATTCATTTGAGCAGATGTAGTTGTTTATGTCTTCCCTTTGCTTTTCTTCTTGTTGGAGGCAGGGGGGGCGCATTGTCTAGCACAGTGCCCATTCTTGTAACACGCAAAGCACTTGACGTTGCTCATGTCCCTCTTTTTCTCTCCCTTTGAAGATCCTCCCCCACTCTGGTTCTACTTGGCTTTACCCTTGCCCTTCTTTACTTGCACAGCAAGAGCAACTTCCTCATCTCCCATATCTCCTTTTGGATGAAGTCATCCCAAAAACTAGTCCAATCTAGAAGCTATTCTCTAGCAAGGATATCTTCCACAAAGGTAGCCCAATGCTTAGTATAGCCATTTAGGGCAATCTTTACAACTTTGTTTACATCCACAACTTCACCAACAACTGAAAAATTTGCAACGAACGTAGTGGATCATTGTGCAGTATGAGGCCACAGTTCTAGATCTATTCATTTTAATATTCTTAGCTTTTCTGTTAGCACCATCTTTCTGTTTTTCTTGTCACTATGGTACAACTTTATTAAGGTTGTCCACATTTGCTGAGTTATTTGCTTCTTTGTGATGTGAGGGATTATGTGATCCTTCACAACATCCAATATGATCCCTCTAGCCTTTACATCTTTCAAATAGATCAATAGAAGACAAGCCAATAATATAGATCAGATTTTATAATTCTTCTTCTCTAGCAAAGATATAGGATAGCGTGTGTTACGGTAGTCAACAGGATGCACCAGCCAGCAAAGTCTTTCTCAACATCAGATCAGCAAACCCTCCAAATGTCACACATAGCCCTCAAAGACAGCTCATCAAAAGTCAATTTTGGTCAATAGAAATTCAACGCTGCAGATTTAGGGCTTTGGTCAACTTGCTCCTTTTTCCTCGATTTTTATGCCCAACAATACGACCTTCAAAAATCAGATTTTCTGGAAAGTTTGGAAGTCAAAACATCAAGGGTTGACCAAGGTCATTGCTAGTCAATGCACAGCAAACAGCCCTAAAACAAGTCCGCAAATTTACCAGGCTTCAACTCCGCACATGTGAAGGAAAGAGGCCTCCAAACGCTGATTGAACCAATCAGATCACATTGAGAGAATGTGTGATGAGTTGCTGAGCAAATGATCTCCAAGTCTCTCCAATTTATATCCACCAGTGAGGGTGTGTGACACATCTATTAGGCTTGTGAGCCTACATTACAAACCTGGTTGATCTTACACGTGTGGAAAATAAAATCAAAATATATGTTCTGCTCATCCAAACAAGATGATCCTTATAGATCAATCTTGCACCTCTCTGAAAGAGGAATCCAACAAAAATATGATCATCATCATATGAGCAGTGCAACATAGAGTTTGGACCTACTTGCCCAAAATTAACACTCCCTCTCAACTAGGGAGAACTCCATCAGTCCACCTGTGTCATCCAAGGATCAATACCATCTTGTACTTCATCTAGCATCGCACATCATCTTGTCGTAAATTGCTTTGCTAGCTCTCGTCGCAAATAGAACAAGGAGAGTGAGTCACAAAGACATCACGCTCAGATGACCCGAAGTCAGCTTCAACTCAAAAGAGACATACTAACCCGAAGTCAGTTTAGAGGATAAAACCTCAATAGACTCAAAAAGAGTCACATACTAACCCGAAGTTAGTTTACTAACTCGAAGTCAGTTCAGAAGTAAAAACCTCATCAGACTTGATCCCAGATCAAGGTGTTGGACACGTGCCATCCTAGACATAGAGAGTACGGTAATCTCTGATCCACATTTCCCACCTCATTGGCCAAATGAGAGGTACTTCCCATGAGTCTGAAAGTCCATGGGTATGATGTGTGCGGGGCATAGATCAAAGAGAGGTGAACCAACTCAATTTCATAATGGTGGGCCAGAAGTACAACAAGGTTCGGCAAGCCTAGCCCCGTGTGTGCTTATAGCTCCAAGAAGCTATCCCCAAGGCCCCTGAAGCTCCCAGAGCTCATAGTTCAACTCAAGCAGGACCCTCACAATAGGGTCTTTCCACGATTCCAAGCTTCTCACGGAAGGTTAGGAACTTGACCTTCCCAAGGTGCTACGTGAGAATATTTGCCACCTTCTCATCAGTTCCTATATGATCAAGCCTTACGACACCTCGTTGTACCATATCCCGGATAAAGTGGCACCTGATATCAATATGCTTGGATCGATCGTGGAACACGGGATTCTCAGAAAGACGAATCCCACTCTGGTTATCACAAAGGATAACGGTGGTATCTAGCACATGTCTGAACAGCTCACTGGAGAGCTTTCTCAACCAATCAGCTTCACAACAGGCCATACTCGCTGCAATGTATTCGGCCTCAGCGGTGCTCAAAGCGACCGACTTCTACTTCCTGCTCATCCAAGATATCGAAGCAGAACGAATCCCACTCTGGTTATCACAAAGGATAACGGTGGTATCTAGCACATGTCTGAACAGCTCACTGAAGAGCTTTCTCAACCAAATAGCTTCACAACAGGCCATACTCGCTGCAATGTATTCGGCCTTAGCAGTGCTCAAAGCGACCGACTTCTGCTTTCTGTGCATCCAAGATATTGAAGCAGAAGCCAAGCTGAAGCAACATCCATATGTGCTCTTGCGATCCACCACACTACCAGGCCAATCGACATCAGTATATCCATGGAGTCTCAAACTCCCGACAGTGTATCTCAGCCCATGGTTGATTGTGCCCCGAAGGTATCTCAATAGATTCTTGGCACCAATCCAGTGAATGTGATGAGCCTCAACCATATGTTGACTCAAAGTGTTCACTGCAAAACATACGTCCAAACGAGAGTTCACTAAGAACATCAGGGCCACCACGAGTTGTCGATACTCGGTAGGATTTTCAGCTCGGGCCTAGCAACGTTTCCACACAACTTCTTAAAGTTCAGTTCCATCGGTGTCTCCAGCAGCTTCACGACATATTTTCCTTGAGAAAGGAAAATCTAGCCTGGCCTTTCCCAGACATCCAAGCCTTAGGAATTAATGCATCAATCCTAGGTATTTCATCTCAAACTTGGAATCTAGCTTCCTCTTACACTAATGAATGAGAGGGTCAGCACCTGTCAAGAAGAGATTGCCCACATAGAGAACAAGAATGAGAGGTCTTTCTCTATCAACCTTAAAATAAAGGTTTAGATCAGCATTACTTCGAGTAAAGCCCAGCTTCATCAAATAACTATCTATTCTCTCATACCAAGCCCTGGGGGCTTTCTTCAACCTCCATACATAGGTGTCTCTATCTTGGACTTCGAACCTCAGAGGTTGCTCCACATACACCTATTCCTTTATTGAGCCATGCAGAAAAGCAGTCTTCACATCCATTTGATGGAGACTCCATCCTTGCATTGCAAAAAGGGCAATAATAGATCGGATGGTGGTATAGCTGGCCACAGGTGCAAATATATCATCATAATATATGCCTTCTTTTTTAGAGAATCCTCGGGCAACAAATCTTGTCTTGTACTTTTCAGCACTACCATCAGATCCATGCTTGATCTTATAGAGCCATTTCGAGGTGACAATAGATTTGTCCTCTGGTCTCAAGACCACTTCCCGAACATCATTTTTCATAATGGACTCATATTCTTCGTGCATAGCATCCTTCCAAACTTGATGCTTTACGTCTTCTTCAAATTATCCAGGCTCAAATTGTACAATTGTACTCGTGACTACTAGATACCCTTGGTATCTATTCGGCTTCTTACTTTCCAAGAATGTCCTCCTTGGGGCAATATGTCTCTCGGCATCTTCGAGAGTATCCCAAAGCCATGAGGGCCTTCTCTTATTTGAAAGAGGTGGATCAATAAGTCCTTCAAAATCAGGCATCGGTTCTTCCTGCTTCCTTGCTTCTTCGTCTTCTTTGTCTTCCTTAGAGCTAGGAAGATTTCTCACTTTCTTGAGGGCAGCATCTTCATCGAAGGTGACATCGTGGCATATCTCCACTTCTCTTTAACAAGGAACATAGATTCTACATGCCTTCGAAGTTTCACCGTAGCCCACAAACATTCCCTTCTTTCCAGAAGCATCCATCTTGCTTCACTTTTCTTTCGGCATATGAAAGTAAACAGGACAACTAAAAAATTTAAAATGAGAAACATCAGGTTTCTTACCAGAGAAGACTTCTTCGGGAGTCTTGGAGTCCAGAGCGAAATGTGGGCATCTATTTTGAACGTACACAACGGTGTTCGCCGTTTCTCCCCATAGAAACTTCGGAAGACCTTAGTCATATAGCATGGCGCGGGCAGCTTCCACAATGGTCCTGTTTTTTCTTTCAGCAACACCATTTTGCTCAGGAGTATACACAGTTGTGGTCTCCCTCTTAATGCCAGCTTCATTGCAAAAGTCATTGAACTCATTTGACTCATACTCGGTCCCATTGTTGGTCTTCAAAACTCTGATACTCTTCTCGGTTTGATTTTCCACCAAGGCCTTGAAGGTAGGAAACCATTTGAATGCTTCGTCCTTTTTCTTCAAGAAATATATCCAGGTCTTACGGGAGAAGTCATCTGTAAAATTCATGTAATAGGAACATCCTCCCAAGGATGTTATGGGCAACATACCAAATAAATCATAATGAATCAACAGCAAGATATCAGTTGTCTTTATGGCACTTGAGGGGAATGGTCCCCTTGTATGCTTCCCTTCGGCACAACCCTGACATATACCTTCATGATCATCTTTAGATTCGAGCATCCCTATCACCACCTTCCTTGCTTCGGGAAGGGCTTTGTAATGAAGGTGTGCAAACCTTCGGTGCCATAACTCTGTTTAAAGAGTTGTATCACATGACATAGCCCCCAATGGACTTCCTCCAACCTGGTAGAGTGTATCAACTCTAAAACCAATAGAAAGAGCTTCTTTGAAGTTCTTCTTCCAAATGCATACCTTTCCATCAACAAATGCCACCTTATATCCTTTGTCTTCCATTGCCTAAATAGACACAAGGTTCTTCTTCAAATCAGGTATGTACAATACATCTTGTAAACGGAGGACTTGACCTTGAGATAGATGGAGGGTCACAGTCCCTGTCCCTTTCATGGAATAGGTGGCATTATCTCCAAAGATAATTTCTAGATTTGTATCCTTCTCAATCAAATCAGAGAAGGCTTCTTTATAACCAATGAGGTGCCTTGAAGCACCGTTATCAATCAACCAGACATCCAAGGTGTCGGGAGGAGATGCAGCAGAGAAGGCAGATACAAGAATAAATTAGTTTTTCTTATTATCAACAACATTAGACTAATTGTACCTGGAATTTCTTGACCTCTTGAATTGTTGCCCATTTCCACTCCGATTAGAGGAAGGACTTTGCAATGAAGGTGTGCAAACCTCTAGTGCACACCAATGTACTTCCTCCAACCTTGTAGAGTGTATCAACTCTAAAACCAATAGAAAGAGCTTCCTTGGAGTTCTTCTTCCAGATACGTACCTTTCCATCAACAAATGCCACCTTGAACCCTTTGTCTCCCATTGTCGAAATGGACACAAAGTTCTTCTTCATATTAGGTATGCACAAGTTACAACACATCTTGTAATCGAAGGACTTGACCTTGAGATAGATGGAGGGTCACAGTCCCTATCCCTTTCACGGGATAGGTGGCATTATCTCCAAGCATAATTTCCAGATTAGTATCCTTCTCAATCAAATTAGAGAGGGTTTCTTTATAACCAGTGAGGTGCCTTGAAACACCACTATCAATCAACCAGACATCCATTGTGTCGAGAGGAGATGCAGCAGAGAGGGCAGATACAAGAATAAATTCATTTCTCTTATTATCAACAACATTAGACTCATTGTACCTGAATTTCTTGACATCTCGAAAGATTTTCCATTTCCACTACGATCAGAGGGACCCTTCCTTTTTCCTTTGAACCTATTGTTCCTTCCATTTCCCCTGGAGTTGTTGTTGTCATCATCCCTGGGAGAGTCCCTTCTATTAGGGCACTCTCTTGCATAGTGACCAAACTTGTTACAAGTGTAACATCTTCCCTTCTTTCCTTTGGGCCCCTCTCTTCCATGGTTTTGATTTCTCGGACCACCATTGTTCCTCTTCTTTGCATGAGCGATGAAGGTAGTAGGGTCACCTCCATTACCATTAGAGGGATGATTTATCTCCATCATTCTTGTCTCCTCTTGAGTGCATCTCGTCAATATTTCGTCAAAATCAAGAATCACATTATTATTAAGAATGGTGGTATTGATTACATACCAATCACAAGGGAGACCTCCAAGCGCAATGAGAACCATCTCTCGATCAACTATTTCTTCTCCAATAGCTAGGAGATTGTTCCTAATTTCAATGAGCTTCATAAAATAGGATTGAATAGATTCATCCTTGCCCTGCTTGATATTCTTCAATTGATTTTTGAAGAAAAGAACTTGAATAGCATTGCTAGCCCTAAACATGCTAACCAGCTTATCATACATCTCTTTAGATGTGCTCAGCTCAAAAATGTTAGCAACCAAGTGCTTATTGAATAGAATCCTAGATAATCATCTTTGCTTTGATTTCCCCTTTTCTATACTTCGTCTTTGTGGCAACAGGTGCATTTGATGGAGGCTCATGGATCTTCCCCTACATATAGTCCATGACATATTGATCTTTTAATGCCAAATTCAAGAACATCTTCCATGCATGATAATCAGACGTATCAGTTAATTTATCATCAGACTTGAAACCCTTGGAGGAGCCCATTGGTCCTTGATAGGATTTCTTCTTAGGTGATTGCTTTTATTAACTTGTGTTTTGTCTTCACCTCAGCTCTGATACCATGTTAATTTTAGATAACCATGGTATGTTCTATGCTTAATGCAAATTTACTTCAATCTTTCTTAGGCCCGATCCAATTTAGAAATCACATAAACATGAAAGTAAAATGTTGATAGAACACACTAATAGATCAACAGAAGACAAGCCAATAATATAGATCAGATTTTACAATTCTTCTTGTCTAGCAAAGATATAGGATCGTGTGCATTACAGCAGTCAACAGAATGCACCAGCCAGCAAAGTCTTTCTCAACATGAGATCAGACAACCCTCCAAATGTCACACACAGCCCTCAAAGACAGTACATCAAAAGCCAACACTGGTCAACAGAAAGTCAACGCAGAAAAGTCAACGCTGCAGATTTAGGGCTTTGGTCAACTTGCTCCTTTTTCCTCGATTTTTGTGCCCACCAATACGACCTTCAAAAATCAAATTTTCTGCAAAGTTTGGAAGTCAAAACATCAAGGGTTGACTACAATCAACGCTGGTCAACTGTTATGAAACCAGCTCCAAAAATAGAAGAAAAGAGAGATCAACACCTTAGAAATTAGCCACTTCGAGGGGGCAACCTCCAATACATTACATAAATGAACAATTCTTGGATGATCCAAATGACCAAAACCTCCTTCTATATATAGAAGTCCATGGGGTCACAATATAATCCTAGCCGACCTAACAATAATAATGTAAGGGCACAATAATAACAATATTGGGGTTATAGGAGTACAACAATAACAATATGGGGGTTACGCTAACAACAATAAGGGACTATACTAGTAATATAAGGACCTAACATGCCCCTCTCCTTCAAAAAAGTGTTGTCCTCAACACTTGATGCTTCTATATAAAATTCTCATCCTCCCATGTAGAATCTTTAGTGGGTAAGTTCCTCCATTTGATGAGATACTCTGAAATTGATCGTGTCAACTTTTTGTTTCTGTGACTGCTTCGGGTTCCAATACGATTTTTCCTTCCTCATCAAGTTCTGGCAATATTGTTTGAACTGGAAGTTTGTCCCCTATAACCTTCTTTAAGCATGAAACATGGAAAACTGGATGTAATCGCGAAGAAGTAAGAAGCTCCAATTTGTATGCCATAGTACCAATCTTTTGCAACACCTTGTAAGGACCATAGCACTTTGGCGATAATTTATTATCCTTCTTAGCTTTCTTGAGGGACATTTGTTTGTATGGTTGTAGCCGTAAAATACCCAGTCTCCTACATCAAAACTTCTCTCGCTACGATGTTGATCTGCATGTTGTTTCATTCGATTTTGTGCGAAATTTAGGTTATCCTTTAAGAGTAGGAGAAATTCTTGTTGATGCTCGATGTGATCTTCCACTGCTTGAACCTTAGAATTTTCTCTTAAAGAAGATGTGATAGACGATGGATTATATCCATAAAGTGCCATAAATCGAGTCATTTTTGATGCAGTATGGAAGGAAGTGTTATACCACCATTCAGCGAGAGGTAACCACTGGACCCATTGTGTTTGCTTATCAAATACAAAACAACGAAGATATCCTTCCACACATCTATTCACTATCTCAGTTTGACCATCGGATTGAGGATGATAAGATGAGCTATGAGCTAGTTGAGTACCCAAACAAGAAAATAATTTCGTCCAAAAATTTCCAGTAAAAATGGGATCTCTGTCACTTACAATAACCTTTGGGTTTCCATGTAGCTTTTGAATTGTTTCCATAAATGCAGTAGCAACTGTACTTGCTTTAAATGGATGAGATAATGCACAAAAGTGTGCATACTTGGTAAGTCTATCAACTACCACCATGATGACACTCTTTCCTTCGGACTTAGGTAAGCCTGTGATAAAATCCATTGAAATCTCCTCCCAACGTTGACTTGGAATGGATAAAGGTTGTAGAAGTCCTGGGGTCTTAATTGTTTCCACTTTATTCTGCTGGCAAACCAAACATTCCGCCACAAACTTTTGAATAGCAGATTTAAGGCCATCCCAAAAAAATTCTTTCTTCACCCTGTGGTAAGTTTTTAAAAATCCTGAGTGTCCTCCTAAAGGAGAAGTGTGCAATTCCAGAAGAATCTCTTGTTTTAGTTGGGAATTCTTACAAAGATATAAGCGATCTTTGTACCATAAGGAATCATTTTTCCAACTAAATGTATCAGATGTACTAGGATCTTGCTGCAACTTTTGAATGAGTGTCCACACTTCTTCGTCCTTCTTCCATTCATCTCTTGCTTCGATTATCCAATCTAGTTGGATAATAGAAATGGCACAAAGCAATGCTTCCACCTCTTCATTCTTTCTTGAGAGTGCATCTGCAACAACATTTAGCTTCCCTTTTTTGTATATTATTTCAAAGTCATAACCCAACATCTTTGTGACCCATTTTTGTTGCTCTTTTGAAGATAGTCTTTGTTCCAAAAGTGTTTAAGACTATCATGATCAATTTTTACCTTGAAGTGTCTTCCCATTAGGTAAGTTCTCCATTTCTTTAGTGCATGCAGTATTGCTAACATTTCCTTCTCATAAATAGGTTTCTGTAAATACTTTCCTTTGATTGGACGACTTTCAAAAGCAATGGGTCTTCCTTCCTGCATTAAAACGGCACCAATTCCATTTCCTGAGGCATCGCATTCCACAATAAAGGTTTTTGTGAAGTCTGGCGTAGCTAGGACCGGTGCTAGGCACATTGCTTCTTTAAGATGTTCAAAGGCCTTAGTTGCTTCAGGAGTCCATGAGAATTCATCTTTCTTCAATAATGTTGTTAGAGGTGCTGCTATTCTCCCATAATTCTTAACAAACTTGCGATAATACCCTGTTAACCCGAGAAATCCTCGCAACTGCTTTATGTTTGTGGGGACTTTCCATTCCTTAATGGCTTTAATTTTGTTAGGGTCTACCTTAACACCCTTGTGAGATATAATATGACCCAGATATTCCACCCCTTGTACTCTAAAGAAACATTTCGATGTTTTTGCATATAATTGTTTCTCCTCCAATAGTTTGAGCACCCTGTCAACATGTTGAACATGATCCTTCCAAGACCTGCTGTAGATTAGTATGTCATCAAAAAATACTAGCACAAATTTTCTAAGGAAGAGTTTGAAAATGGAATTCATCAACCCTTGAAATGTAGAAGGTGCATTGGTAAGGCCAAAAGGCATGACCAAAAATTCATAATGATCCTCATGAATTCGAAATGTAGTTTTCGGAATATCTTCAGTCTTCATTCTAATTTGATGATATCCTGAACGAAGATCCAACTTGGTAAAATAAATTGCTCCATGTAATTCATCCAATAATTAATCAATCACATAAAAGGGAAATTTATCTTTAATAGTGAGCTTACTGAGCTCCCTATAATCCGGACACATGCGCCATGATCCATCCTTCTTGTGCACCAAAACTACTGGAGCAGAGAAAGAACTTTGACTACGTTGAATTATATCAGCCTCTAACATTTCTGCAATCATGCGTTCAATTTCGCTCTTTTGGACATAAGGATATCTATAAGGCCTGATGTTTGGAGGGAACACTTCCTGGAATCAAATGAATAGCATGATCATGATCACGAATAGGTGGGAGTCCTTTGGGAGTTTCACACACCTTGGAATGATTGTCCAAGACTTTTTGGAAATCTGGAGAAATAGATGATTTTGATGTTGGTACTTCTAGTGAGCATTATTGCGCAATTACACCTCGTTCTTTCTTCAAAAGCTTTGTCATGACATTAGAGCTTATTATCTTTCCTGGCTTCCCTGCAATACCCCGTAATTCGATTTCCTTTCCTTCCGAAAAAAATTTCAAGAAAAGTTCTTGAAAATTAAAAGCTATTATCCCCAAAGATTGTAACCATTGTACTCCTAGTACAACATCAGCACCTTCCATTGGAATGGAAAGCATATGACTATTCAATACATATCCCCCCAGGGTTAGCTTAATATTATGGCATTTTCCAGAGCAATTTATAGTTCCTCTATTTGCAACCATCACTTGACATCCTGGTGCTGGGTATAGGAAACAATTCAATTCCTTGGCTACCTTACAATGAATAAAATTATGGGTACTACCCGAATCAATCAACACTATTACATTTTTCTTCTTGATATGTCCTTCTATCTTGAGAGTTTAAGGAGTAGTAATTCCTACCAATGCATTACACGATATGGTCAGACTCATTTCTTCTTCTTCTAGGGTTGGTTCCTGGTGTATATCCTCTTCTTTTGAAATTTCTTGTTCATTTTCTTCCTCCTCTTCACAATCTATGTAAAATAATTTCTTCTTAGCACACTTTTGACCTTTAGTGTATTTGATATCACAACTGTAGCAAAGCCCTTTTGCTCTTTTTTCTTCCAATTGTTGTGGTGTCAACCTTGTAGGTTGTGGAAGTCTAGGAGTAGCAACACTTCCATCTTTATAGATGTGAGTAGTAGGCTTCCTTGTCGCCATAATTTTACATTCAATTTTTCTTGCCAACATGAATGTCTTCTCCAATAAATCAGGTTCCCAAACGCGAACTTCATGTTGGATGTTATCCTTTAAAATCCCTATGAAGACATCAATCCTGTGTTTCTCTGGAATATCAGTTACCCTTATATTCAATTTTTGGAAGTCCTCAATGTGCTCCACCACTAAACCCTTTTGTTTGAGATTTATCAATTGGCTAAAGAAGGTGTTGCTTTGTATCCTCATAATGTGCTATCATTTCCTCCGTAAAAATTGACCAAGTGACAATTATTTTACGAGAGCAAAGCCATCGATACCATACAAATGTATTTTGTTCTAAATGTAAAGTTGCAATGCGTACCTTTTGTGTGTTTTTCACATTATTGAAATCAAAATATTGCTCCATCTGTAGTATCCATGTTACGGGATCCTTGCCATCAAACTTCCTCATACCCATCTTTGGAATATGGTGGTTCTTCAATCCAACATTAGAGTTTATGAAATCATGATTAACATTTATTATGTTCTCATCATGATTTTCCTCTACTATCTTTCCGTCATTAGGAATCATTTCTTGTATTAACCTTGTCATCAAACTTTCCATGTCTGCTTTTAGATCATTCTTCATGTCTTCCATGTTGTCTTTCATTTTTTCATCGATCTTAGCTTCAATGTCATCCATCTTAGCTTCCATGCCATTCTTCAAACCATCCATCTTAGCTTCCACGTCTTTCTTCAAAACTTCCATTTCATTTTTTGTTGCTCTTTGCGAGAGCGAAATTTGGTGCACTTGCTCTTGTAATTTTGATATGTCATGTTGTGCTTCTTCCTCTTCATGAGTCATAGTAGAGCCTTTTGAAGGCTTAATGGGTGTTGAATTATTTTTATGTGGCATTTTAGAACCCAATACTGACATCTATGCTTCAATATGCCCTTGGAATCACTTCAAATTGATATTTCACACAAGACTTATGCAATTCGAAAAACAAATACACACATTTTTCTTGCTTTTGAGGAGCTCGATATTGAAACTGAATTATCTCTGTGATTTCGGATCTTCAATATCTGAAATTCGGCCCTGTAGTAGCCCTCTGAATCTTCTTTCGTATGCCACAGGTCTGACCTGATTTGGATTCTTCAAGGCAAAGTTATGCCCAATCTCCCACAATGACCTAATCATGGACTGGTTCAGTAGAGCGAACTTGTACGACGTGCCACGTGTCATTGTTTCCTCCTTCGGCTCTGAAATTGATCTACAGGGAACTATTGTCCGTGTACTTGCGGCCACTTTTTACATAATTCCAATCCAACACTCAGAGAGAGAGAGTTATGACGATTTTCCCATAGTCACCTCTTTGAGATGAAATTCGTGAGCCTGAACAAACCCTAACTTCCACAGATCATATCTCCGAAAATATTATGAACCAAGATCTGAAATTTTTATAGGAGGTTCCTCAGGATTGCGACTTTGCACTGTAAAAATTTTAGCTTCTGAACCTTCGTAGAAGGAAAGTTACAGCGCAAATTCCACCATGACATGTTTTAA
Source organism: Pinus albicaulis (assembly GCA_034641835.2). Classification (NCBI taxonomy): domain Eukaryota; kingdom Viridiplantae; phylum Streptophyta; class Pinopsida; order Pinales; family Pinaceae; genus Pinus; species Pinus albicaulis. Next base: position 660,932,480 of record CM076581.1, read on the forward strand.
GTGAAATTCGGGAGCCTGAAAAAACCCTAACTTCCACAGATCATATCTCCGAAAATATTGCGAACCAAGATCTGAAATTTGTACACGACGTTCCTCAGGATTTTGGCTTTGCTCTTTAAAAATTTCAACTTCTGAACCTTCTTAGAAAAAAAGTTATAGCGAAATGCCACAATGACTTGTTTGGAACAACGAAACCCTAGAATCCAAAGTTCTGATACCAAATGTTATGAAACCAGCTCCAAAAATAGAAGAAAAGAGAGATCAACGCCTTAGAAATCAGCCACTTCGAGGGGGAAACCTCCAATACATTACATAAATGAACAATTCTTGGATGATCCAAAAGACCAAAACCTCTTTCTATATATAGGAGTCCATGGGGTCACAATATAATCCTAGCCGACCTAACAATAATAATGTAAGGGCACAATAATAACAATATTGGGGTTACAGGGGTACAACAATAACAATAAGGGGGTTACGCTAACAACAATAAGGCACTATACTAGTAATATGGGGACCTAACATCAACGCACAACAAACAGCCCTAAAACAAGTCCGCAGATTTACCCAACTTTAGCTTTGCACGTGTGCAAGAAAGAGGCCTCCAAAGGCTGATCGAACCAATCAGATCACAATGAGAGAATGTGTGATGAGTTGATGAGCAAATGATTTCCAAGTCTCTCCATTTTATATCCATCAATGAGGGTGTGTGACACATCTATTAGGCTTCTGAGCCTAAATTACAAATCTAGTTCATCTTGCACATGTGTGGAAAATAAAATCAAAATATATGTTCTGCTCATCCAAACAAGATGATCCTTAGATCAATCTTGCACCTCTTCGAAAGAGGAATCCAACAAAAATATGATTGTCATCATATGAACAGTGCAACATGGAGTTTGGACCTAGTTGCCCAAAATTAACACAAATACTATAAATGGAACCTGCAAAACAACTAAAACAAGCAAGAACACTATAACATACAAATAGCATGAACTAACATCTCTAAACAATGAGTCAAGAAAGCATTGTAATACATATGCTTTAATGAGACATAAATATAGGAAAACAAAGCAATTTTTGTATTAATGAATGAAGGAGAAATTACAACCCTTTATAGATCTTGACCTTGTAGATGTCTCCCAAGTATCTTGTCCTTCCTTTTCCACAAAGCAAGCCTTCAATCGCAACTCAAGTGCATGGATGGATAATGGATCCTTAGGAACAAAGCAGCAGCATGAGGGCATAACTAAGAGTCTCCAAAAGCCAACCCAGACTCATGGGAGGCAGTAATTTAAAGGGTAAATAGGGTGGTTTGGGATTTACCGACTTAGATCCACATATGAGGGAGGATAAGCTCTAGGGATAAGGGATAAAACCCCAAGCGTAGGAGTTTGAGATATAATTTAATAGTAAATGGTTAAAACAACTCGAGAAGCTTCTAGAAAGAGAAGATTCTAAATTATTTTTAATTTTACAGAATTCTAGAGGCCATCGCACCCGCAACAAAGGCAACATGCATTGGTCAGTGCAATTGCTCAATGTACAGCCTGCAACCAGTGCAGGTTGCATGAAAGGAAAGTGCCATGGTGCTAAAAATTAGGATCTTGAGCAATTTAACCTAGAATTCTTGGAATTTTTGGAGAGAGAATGTTCTAGGCTTTGCAGGGGATAAATGAAAAGTGTTAATGGATGTTGATTGATCCAGTTTCCAGGCCATTTGATTGGATGTACAAAATGAATTGTAACAGTTGTTATTTGAAAGCCCTGTCCATTGATCTTCCTTCATAGAGCTTGCTCAATGCTCTAATACCATGTTAATTTTTTAAGTGTCAATCAAATTTACTCTCCCATGTAATTATTTTATGCCTGGAATGTTTCTTTTACCAATAAATCATTTTCTGATATAAATTTTAATCTCTGGAAATTACAAACAACAATACTTGGCACTTTTAACAACAATTTTGTAGTAGAAACAAAATAGAAAATAACCAAGAAAATCAAATAGAATAGTAGCACGATTTTACCCTCCAACTTATCATCACATTCAAAAAACTCAAAGAAATATCTAGGCTCCCTAACCAGTGAAGATGACCCACAAAAAGTACGAATAAACTACAGCCAAACTTGAAGAATTTTCTAACAAAAAGTTCCAGCCTCTCAAGCATTGTAAGGCCCTTCTTCAACCTCCTACACATCCCACATGTGGCTCCCTTAGTTGCACGACCCTCTTGGATTCACAAGTGTTGGTTCCCTACTAGTTTTCTTGCTACTAAAAATTTTCTCCTATTGTCTTTGTCTTTTCTCCTTTCCCTAGCCTTGTGACTCACTCACAAAAATCTACAATTCCAAAAAAAAATCTTTGAATTTTCTAACTCTCACTTGAGTAGCTACAATAATATGGCTCCTTTTATAATTCACCAAGGCCAAATCACTAATCTCCAAAGTGATTGAGAGCTAAGATTAAATCCTAGCTCACTTAAATCATAAGTGGAGATTATATCTAAGTCACTTAAATATTTAAATATTTTGTTAGATTTCCAGCGAACGTAGCACCCAACATGTAAATTCCTAGCAGAAAAAATGATCTATTGACTTAAATGCACAACTAAGTTCCTAACACAATAAAATTCAGTGAAAGCAAGTATACTGATCTCGATCACAATAACACAAACAGATTATGCCCAATCAAATCAATCCATCATTAACAAAGGCTCAAAACCTACTTGGGCTCCCGTCCTAGGATAATGGCCCAACTAAGAAAATACAAATGTCTTGGATCTGATCCAGCAGATCTACCCTAGATCGGTGCTCAGTCTTCTCTACAAATCTAAATCTCAACCCTCTCTGCACTCCCTTGAACCCAGCATTTTGGATTAGCATAGTAGCACACTCCTCCTCCTAAGACTAGTGTCGTTGTATGATGTCTCTTCTCCTTCTCCCCATCCTTGCTTTATAACTTTACATTGAGCTAAATACCTACAACAAAAACTGTGTGTGATTGCTTCGTCCTCAAGTTGCCCCAACACGGACATTTCACCTTTCACGCGTTTTCATCTATTGCCCACGATTGTTCACATCCACACTTGCTCGACGCCCTAGTCTCTCGTAGCTTTCACTAGCCCTCATTGACCGAACCCTTTCCCTTTTTGTGCTCGAATACACTATTGCTGTCAACTTGCTCTGCATGTGACCGAGTGTCCCGGGCGAATAATGACCCTATCCCACGTGCAACACCCCTCGACCTCATCACTTGCTCGTTGTTTCCCTGAAATTCCTCTCCTTTTTCAACTAGTTGGTCTAACACTATGTTTCGCTCCACTTCCTACGCCAACACATCCCTTTTATGCTGCCATTAGCTTCTTATGGCGATGTGACCTGTCTTATCTACAATCTGGTGTCTGTCGACTCCAACATTGCTCGATACACTAATTCTAATCTCAAAGTGATAACAGCCAAGATTAGATATCACCTCACTTGAGATCAATGGCTAAGATTAAAACAAAATCACGAAAGAAAATTACTTTACTTTCCTAAGTTCATTTTAGCTCAATAAGCCAGCATACTAATATGTGTTTTTTCTTAAGTTAGACTTAGGCTAAGTTACAATAGCAACTTGTTCACACTTGAGCAGTGTTCTAACGAGAATGTGGGCAACTTTTGCACGCCTAGACAAAAGACCTGTGCAAAAGTAACTACCCAAGCTACAAAAATCAACACTCCCTCTTAGCAAGGCACGTACTTTTTCCCACTGGAATTGTCTTCCATCCTAGACCTATATCCGCTGCCTTAGCCACTCCTAAACTGGAAGCCTTCTCTTCCACCTAGTCTAGAAATATTATCGAAGTCCAACTCCCCTTGGTGTTGTTCCTAGAATCCTCTTGCTCTTGAATATTATATAAGGTCATCCCGTGCCAACAGACCTTCTTGACAAAGTTGGAGGAATTTGTTAGCTACTCCTCCCTCTCTAAACCTAAAGGTTGACTTCCTCTAAGTTTTTCCTTCGGAGCCTCCCACTCCTTTTTCCATGTTACTACAATGTTTCTTGGCATTGCTCCTATGCTAAGACCTTCTAACATTGTTGTGGGTTTGTCTCAATCCTCTAAGACACACACGAACTATGTTCCCAATCTCCTGACTAGTATGGTCTCCCTCTCTCTTTTTAAGGACTAATCTTCACCAATCTTGTTGGCTACACTACTAGTACCGTCCTTTGTACCATGCTTTTCCGATTGAACATTGTCAATAATTTTACTCACAGCCTATCTCAACAAATACCCTGCCCATCAAATCCTTGCGACCCACCCCGTCCTGCAATTACTTGATCATGTCTAGTGTGGCATTCTACCTTTAAATAATAAATATATTTAGTTACAAATTTCTCTCACAAATTCACAAATGTTCTTTAATGTATTTTTAACAAACATGGTTTTGGCGCTTCTAGATCAAAATGTATCACGAGCATATTGAATAGATGGATCCACTAGTATAGTTAATTTATCCTTGAAATTAGTGTTGCAGGAAACACCCCCCCCCCTCCCCGCGGCTCCAATGCCCGATCTGCATCCCGTACGAAACACGGATCCGAATTTCAGAGACGCAGATCGGGCGGAAAAACGTGGTTCCTGCCATTTCTAAACCGCCCTGCCCGATCCGCATTTCGTACGGCATATCGACGTACGGAAACGCCACGCTTCGGATGCATATCCGTACGGATCGCGAACGCTTCCGTACAGCGGCGTACGGATCCGAATTGCACACTCAAAAAAAGCAATTTTGTATTTTTTTTTTGCTTTAGTTGGGTTAGGGGGTGGGTTAATGTTGAGTTAGGGATAGGATGAAAAAGTTAAAAGCTCACTTTCACCTCTCATTTGCTCACTTGTGTTTTTGGAGAGCTTGGAGAAGAGAGGAGAAGAGAGCTTGGAGGAGTAAAGAAGGGCTTCCATCTACAAGAGCTAAAGAGGTAAGTGCAAACCCCAAACTTTCTCATTTTTTGGTCATTGCTTTTTGTATTTTCTCTCCTCCCTCTCCTACACTTTCCCACTCTTTCTTCTTGCTCATTTATTTGCAGGTTGTCCACCACCTATATTTATATTCAAAGATGATGTTTTTTTGGCTTGTATGTACCATTCCACTCTTGGTTTTCATGATGGTAAGGGGGAGTAAAAATAGAAGAGAAGAACAAGAAGAAGAAGAACATAGTGGTCCCCATATGAGTGACCCAATGTATGATAAGGAGGAAGTGTTTGAAGAGGAAGGGGATGATTTTGATGAGAACATTGAAACACTAGAGGGGAAAGTTGCATTGACACCCTTCTGGAACTATGTGACCAAACTTGAAGGGGGAAAAGGTTGTGGAAGCTACAAGTTTTTGTGCCCTCATGGCTGTCATGGAGGAAAACCATATAGTGGTTCATATACCCGTGTGAGGAGGCATCTTTGTGGGGTGAGGGACAATGATGAAAAAAAGGGTACAGTGGGGATAGCAATTTGCCCAAAGGTTTCAAATGAACAAAGAAGAAAATACATCCAAATAGAGGAGGTTGCACAACAAAAAAACAAGAATCAAAAAACTCAATCTGAATCAAGTGCAACCTCTACATTTGGTAGTTCATCTCCTCATGGTATTTCTACAAGCTCTAGAGGTAAAAAAAAAAATAGGGGATTTACTTAATGTTGTTGGGAGGGATGTTGTGGATGGAAAGATAGTCTGATTTCTTTGTGGTTGTGATGTACCATTCAATGTGCTTCGCTCTCCCTATTGGCATGAAATGGTAAAGGTTATCAATGAAACCCCAAAAGGATACAAGAACCCCAACTATGAGAAAGCTAGAACAATGTTATTAGAAAGAGAAAAAGGAAAGGTTAAATAGCTTTGACACGTTTTACAAATGAGTGGGTGGATTGTGGGGTATCCATTATATCAGATGGGTGGACAAATATCAGAAACCAACATTTGATAAATGTTCTTGGTGTTTCTACTAGTGGTGCAGTATTTATTACATGTCATGACTCCTCCTCTATCAGTGCAACTTCCCAAAACATTGCAGATCTCCTATTGCAATCAATCAAAGATGTTGGTCCTAGTAAAGTGGTTCAAGTGATCACAGATAATGCAGCAAATTGTAAGGGAGCAGGAAGAATTATTGAGCGTAGTCATCCACACATATTTTGGTCTAGGTGCTTGGTGCACACATTGAACCTTTTAATGCATGATATTGTGAAGCATAAAGAATGTGGGTGGATTAATGAGCTTTACAAGAGAAGGAAGCAACTCATTAAATTTATCACAGGGCATACAATGGTAAACTACTTCTATGGCACTTACTCCAAGTTGCAGTTGCTTAAACTTGCAAAAATAAGATTTGCAAGTTATTACCTCACCTTTAGGCAGCTAGTGAAGGTGAGACAAGCTTTAACTAATATGGTCACCCCTGAATCATGGGAGGAAATTAACATTTGATAGAGATGGTGCTAATGTAGCCAAGGACACTATTCTTGACATGTACTTTTGGTCACAGGTTAAATATGTTTTGCAATTCACCAAACCAATTTATTACATAATCAAGTTTGTAGATTCAAATCGGCCAATAATTGGGGAGGTGTATGAGCAAATGGATAACATGTTGGGGCAGATTAAAGACATTGTTGAGCCTAGAGATATCACCTTGTACAATTATATTCATGCAGAGGTGGAGAGGCAATGGGATATGCTAAATGTTCCATTGCATGCATTAGCATATGTTTTGACACCTAAATATTATCATCCATCATGGCTTTCAACACCAGCACCTGGGGGTGAGCAGGAAAAAACCACACCTAGATCAAGAGGTTCTAGAAAAATATATGATTGCATTGACTAGATTAGTCCCTGATGAGGAGGAGGATGCCTTGGTACGAAAACAGTTGAACAACTATACGCTTTGCATCGGTCCATTTGGGAGCATGCATGCAATTAGAGATCGAGAGACTTTTTCTTCTACTGAGTGGTGGAACATGCATGGAGGTGTTGCTCCAATTCTACAGACTTTGGCATTGCGGGTGCTATCACAGGTGGTAAACACTTCTTCTGCAGAGAGGTGTTGGAGATCTTATTCTTTCATCCACAGTGTTAAAAGGAACAGGCTGATTTTAGACCGGGCAGAGAGCTTGGTTTATGTTCATTACAACTTGCAATTGTTGTCCCATTACTGTGATGATGCAAAGTGTAATAAAGACCTTAAGGTTTGGGACAGGTATCCAAAGGAGGCCAATTTGGAGGATGGAGTGTTGCGATTAGAGCAATTAGAGGATGCTCTTATCCATGATGATGATGATCAAGTTGACATGCCATCCCCAACTAGTCCCTTGCTTCCTAGGTTCCATGGTTCAACACCAACAGCAGGGGCTTCGTCTTCATCAATTGCAGTGCCACAACTTCCATAGCCACCATCTTCTTCATTGCCACCACGTGGAGGCCCACTGCCACGTACTCTTCATGCTGGAAGGAGGAGAGATTAGTAGATATATTCACAATTTACTGCTTTTGTCATAGATTAGACTTGTAGGCTTCTTTTGAATTCGAACTTTTTTGTCTTGGTGGTGGCCAAGTGGCCTATTTTGTAAACATTATTATTTGAATTTTGGACATCACTAATGTTGACAATTGCTCACTTGCTAGATAATATGCTTTATGTTTTATAATATGGTTAAATGTTTTATGTTTTATAAAATGTGGCATGCTTAAATGTTTTATATTTTATAGTATGCTTATGTTTTATCATTTTATGTTTTATAATATGCTTAAAAATTTGATGTATGTTTGTAATTGCTAGAATCTAGAATCTAGATGGTTGATGCTCCAATAATTAATTATCGATGTACAATGGAATCATGAATGTCATATCTATCTTGATTTATGTAAAAATATGCATGTTTTCATGTCTTCTACAACTAATTTGGTATTTAGGATGTTTGTTTTGAATATAAATGCAAAAAATATATAAATATATATATATATAGTAGACGCTTCTGAAATGCTTCGCTTCCTAATTTTTTGGAAAATGACGCTTCTGCATCCCCGCTTCATCCCCGCTTCGTGCAACGTTGCTTGAAATAGAGATAAAATTAGTTCCCATTGCAATTGGCTACTGAAGCATGCTGAAATGAACAAGATTCATCAACTGAACAAACATGCAAAATATGGAGGACAACGGACAGAAATTCATAAAGGACAAATATATATATAATAGTGATTAAGAATGAATGATATGATTACAAAACCATGCAATGGCATACTTATAATATTGATTCATTAGTCCCCGTTGGGGGTGAGGATCGAAGATTGTACAGGGACAGAAGGGATTATTAATCCCCCACGCAGCAATCATCATGTATTAATGTGGTAGCTTGTGGCCATTGGGAAACTTCCCAGAGAACATTCTCAAGGCTCTATTTGATATAACAATGTGGATGATGGTCTGGATAGAAATTTGTAACCGCATCGAAATGAAACTTGGTGTCATCAAAGGTGGACTCGGTCCTGACTCTGTGACTCTGGTGGATGGGAGGCTTACATTGCTTGCAGTTCGACAGACATAAGTGTTAATTTTGGGCAACTAGGTCCAAGCACCATGTTGCACTGCTCATATGACAACAGTCATATTTTTGTTGGATTCCTCTTTCAGAGAGGTGCAAGATTGATCTAAAGAACATCTTGTTTGGATGAGCAGAACATATATTTTGAATTTATTTTCCACACTCCAGATTTGTAATGTAGGCTCACATGCCTAATAGATGTGTCACACACTCTCACTGATGGATATAAATTGGAGAGACTTGGAGGTCCTTTGCTCATCAACTCATCACACATTCTCTCATTGTGATCTGATTGGTTCGATAGCCTTTGGAGGCATTTTTTCGCTTACACGTGTGTAGTTGACGCTGTTGATTTCTGCGGATCTGTTTAGGGCTTTCTTGCTGCAGCGTTGACCGTGTTCAACCCTTGGTCGTTTGACCTCAAATCTCTTCCAAAATTCCGATTTTGAGAGGTTGTATTGCTCGGCACTAAAATCGATGAAATCAGAGATGTTTGACCGAAGTTGTTATGTATATTTTATTAATTATTAGTTAGATATAGTTATATTAGGTTTTATTAAGTGAAAGGGCATGATCAAAGATCATGCCTCTTCACAAAGGGACACCATGAGGCTATATTTAAAGCCTCGGTGATTCCCCATTGTAAAAATATCTCATATCTCTTATCTTTCATCAACAATAATATATATTTACCAAGTTTATTAGATTTTTTACACTCCAATGGTATCAGAGCCATCACTCTTCGGGATCTGTGTGATCACCCAGAATTAGGGAATTATAGGAATTCCAGATTGCAGATTTTTAACCCCCCCTCTTTGCCTTCACTCACCAACCTCGATTCCCACACGTAAATAAATAAATAAATAAAAAATTTTAATCCCTCCTCACTCTTGGCCTTACGTCCCTCACTCCCTTCCCATCGCACAAACATTCCCATTCCTCTCGGCCTTTCACACTCAACGCTCTCCCTCACCATGCACACCTGTTCCCACTCTTCCACCCTCCCTTACGTCACACACCACTGCCGTCTCCCCTACTCCACCCCAATGTTGCACGAAGCGGGGACGAAGCGGGGACGTTTTTTGGAAGCGGGGACACGGAAGCGTCATTTTCCAAAAATTTAGGAAGCGAAGCGTTTCGGAAGCGTCTAGTATATATATATATATTTTTTTAATATTTTTTTGCATTTATATTCAAAACAACAATCCCAAATACCATATTAGTTGTAGAAGACATGAAAACATGCATATTCTTACATAAATCAAGATAGATATGACATCCATGATTCCATTGTACATCGATAATTAATTATTCGAGCATCATAAATCTAGAATCTAGATTCTAGATCCTAGCAATTGCAAACATACATCAAATAATTAAGCATGAATCATGATAAAACATTTAAGCATGCTGCATACTATAAAACATAACACATTTAAGCATACTATAAAACATAAATGATATACATAAAAGTTAAAAGTTAAAACATTTAAGCATGATAAAAATTTAAAACATTTAAGGCTTTAAGCATACTATAAATTTTAAAACATAAAATGATAAAACATTTAAAAATTAACCATACTATAAAACATAAATGATAAACATAAAGCATTTAACCATATTATAAAACATAAAGCATATTATAAGTGTTAAAGTGAGCAACTGTCAACATTAGTCATGTCCAAAATTCAAATAATAATGTTTACAAAATAGGCCACTTGGCCACCACCAACACAAAAAAGTTCAAATTCACAAGAAGCCTACAAGTCTAATGATAATCTATGACAAAAGCAGTAAAGTGTGCACTGTGAACACTGAAACTATCTACTCATCTCTCCTCCTTCCACCACGAACAGTACGTGATGGTGCGCCTCCACGTGGTGGCAATGAAGAAGATGGTGGCTGTGGAAGCCGTGGCAATGGCACTACAGTTGCTGAAGACGAAGCCCCTGCTGTTGGTGTTGAACCATGGGACCTAGGAACCAAGGCACTAGTGGGGGGTGGCATGTCAACTCGATCTTCATCATCATGGATAAGAGCATTCTCTAATTGCTCTAATCGCAACACTCCATCCTCCAAATTGCTCTCCTTTGGATTCTTGTCCCAAACAATAAGGTCTTTGTTGCTCTTTGCATCATCACAGTAATGGGACAACAATCTCAAGTTGTAATGAACATAAACCAAGCTCTCTGCCCGGTCTAAACTCAACCTGTTCCTTTTAACACTGTGGATGAAAGAATAAGAGCTCCAACACCTCTCTGCAAAAGAAGTGTTTACCACCTGTGATAGCACCCGCAATGCCAAATTCTGTAGAAGTGGAGTAGCACCGCCATGCATGTTCCACCACTCAATAGAAGAAAAAATCTCTCGATCTCTAATAGCATGCATGCTCCCAAATGGACCAGTGGAAAGTGTATAGCTGCTCAACTGTTTCCGTACCATGTGTGCCTCATCCTCATCAGGGACTAATTTATCCAGTGCAAGCATATATTTTTGTAGGACCTCTGGATCTAGGTGTGGTTTCCTCCTGCTCGCCCCCCCGGGTGCTGTTGTAGAAAGCCATGATGGACTATAATATTTAGGTGTCAATACATATGCTAATGCATGCAATGGAATATTTAGCATATCCCATCGCTTTACCACCTCTACACGAATATATTTGTACAAGGTGGTATCTCTAGGCTCAACAATGTCTTTAATCTGCCCCAACATGTTATCCATTTGCTCATACACCTCCCAAATTATTGGCTTATCTGAATCGCCAAACTTGATCATGTAATAAATTGGTTTGGTGAATTGCAAAACATATTTAACCTGTGACCAAAAGAACATGTCAAGAATAGTGTCCTTTGTTGCATTAGCACCATCTCTATCAGTGTTAATCTCCTCCCATGATTCAACGGTGACCATATTAGTTAGAGCTTGTCTCACCTTCACTAGCCGCCTAAAGGTGAGGTAATAACTTGCAAATCTAGTTTTTGCAAGTTTAAGCAACTGCAACTTGGAGTAAGTGCCATAGAAGTAGTTTACCCTTGTATGCCTTGTGATAAATTTAATGAGCTTCTTCCCTCTCTTGTAAAGCTCATTAATCCACCCACATTCTTTATGCTTCACAATATCATGCATCAAAAGGTTCAATGTGTGCACCAAGCACCCAGACCAAAATATGTGTGGATAAGTACGCTCAATAATTTTACCTGCTCCCTTACAATTTGCTGCATTATCTGTGATCACTTGAACCACTTTACTAGGACCAAAATCTCTGATTGATTGCAATAGGAGATCTACAATGTTTTGGGAAGTTGCACTGACAGAGGAGGAATCATGACATGCAATAAACACTGAACCAGTAGCAGAAACACCAAGAACATTTATCAAATGTTGGTTTCTGATATTTGTCCACCCATCTGATACAATGGATACCCCACTATCTACCCACTCATTTGTAAAACGTGTCAAAGCTGCTTGAACCTTTCCTTTTTCTCTTTCTAATAACATTGTTCTAGCTTTCTCATAGTTGGGGGACTTGTATCCTTTTGGGGCTTCATTGATGCCCTTTACCATTTCATGCCAATAGGGAGAGCGAAGCACATTGAATGGTACACCACAAGCACAAAGAAATCGGACTATCTTTCCATCCACATCATCCCTCCCAGCAACATTAAGGAAATCTACTATAGTTTTTTTTACCTCCAGAACTTGCAGAACCACCATGACCAGATGAGCTACCAAATCTAGAGTTTGCACTTGAGTCAGATTGAGTTTTTTGTTTTTTATTTTTTTGTTGTGCAGCCTCCTCTATTTGGATGTATTTTCTTCTTTGTTCAGCTGAAACCTTGGGGCAAATTGCTATCTCCACAGCACCCTGTTTTTCATCACTGTCCATCACCCCACAAAGATGCCTCCTCACACGGGTATATGAACCGCTATATGGTTTTCCTCCATGACAACCATGAGAGCACAAAAACTTGTAGCTTCCACCACCTTTTCCCCCTTCAAGTTTGGTCACATAGTTCCACAAGGGTGTCAATGCAGCTTTCCCATCTTGTGATTCAATGTTTTCATCATTCTCTTCCTCTTCAAAGCCTTCCTCCTCATCATACATTGGGTCATTCATATGGTAACCACTTTCCTCTTCTTCTTCATGTTCCCCTCTTCTATTTCTACTCCCCCTTACCATCATCAAAACCAAGAGGGGAATGATACATAGAACCCAAACAAACATCATCTTTGAGTATGAATATAGATGGTGGGCAACCTGCAAATAAATGTACAAGAAGAAAGAATGGGAAAGTGTAGGAGAGAGAGGAGAGAAAATACAAAAAACAATGACAAAAAAAATGAGAGAGTTTGGGGTTTGCACTTACCTCTTTAGATCTTGTAGATAGAAGCCCTTCTTTACTCCTCCAAGCTCCTCCTCCTTCACTCCTCCAAGCTTTCCTCAACTCTCTCTTCTCCAATCTCTCTTCTCCTCTCTTTCTCTTCTCTTCTCCAAGCTCTCTTCTCCTCTCTTCTCCAAGCTCTCAAAAAACATAAGTGAGCAAATAAGATGAAGAATAGAGCTTATAAGCTTTTCATTTCATCCCTAACCCTAAGCTAACTCACTAACTAACCAAGCTAACACAAAAAATCAAAAAAAAAAAAAAAAATGCGCTTTTTTTAAGTCTCATAATCGGATCCGTACGCCGCGGTACGGAACCGTTCGCGATTCGTACGGATTCGTACCGGAACCGCGGTGGTTCCGTACAGCGATCCGTTGTACGAACCGCGGATTCACTGTACGGAATCGCGATTCCCTGCGTACGGATCCGAAATGGCAGGAATCGCAAATTTTTTTAGGAACCGCGGTTCCGGGTACGGATCCCGTACAGTTCCGTACGGGACGCGGTTCGGGCCTTGGAGCCGGGGGGGGGGGGGGCGTTTCCTGCAACATTGCTCCACCCACCGGCCACCTCTTTCACCAGCCATCCACTTCAAACAAACAGACAAATCATTATCGATTTCAAACACAGGAAGAGGGAGTATTTTAAAACAAGAAAACAAAGAAAAACAATTACGGCATAGGCACTTCGTGGATTGTTGTCCCTGACCAAACCGCCGTCGATGTTGCTCTGTTTCATTGGCTGCGTTACGCTATTGCAAAATTGAAATAAGAAACGAACCAGAGTAGCATGAAATACAAATAATCCTCCGCTACGATCCGAATTTCGGAACAGCTGAGAGAAATATAATACGGCATTAACGCGGTGTGTATTTTATAGATCTCCGCTGGCCATATTTGCACTCGTCATCCCCCGCCGGTCTGCTGCACTCGTCATCCCCCCGCGTCACCTGTAGGTCTACGTGCTCAGTGTTTTATTCTCTGTCGTGCCCCACCACAGCCGCAGATAAAACAGATGCCAACAAATAAAATACGTTTTTTGTAAGTCGTGAAACAGTGTCCCGTTGGTAAATTGGTAAGAACAAAAAATCGATTTTGTTTAAAAAAAAAATCTATATATATAATAAATTATATATAATAGATTCAATTTTATAAACATTAAATTAAAATCGATTTTTATACACCATTTTTATATAAATTTTAATTTAAAATTCCTTTTTATATAAAAATTAATTAATATATATATATATATATATTTAAATTTTTATATAAATTTTAAATTAAAATTAATTTTTATATAAAAAATTAAAATTTAAAAAAAAAAATAATAATTAATTAATTAATTAATTTAAAAAAAAAAAGGAGGAGAGAAACTGGCAGAAAAATATTCCCCACCTCATACACGTTCAATGTCTTCATCGATGTCGATGGCTGAATTCCAGAAGAAATTGGGAGATCTTGAGAAACAAATCAATAATAATTTCGAAGAATTCGGAAAAAGATTAGTCGATCTTGAAGGTACAGTGGCAGGGCACTCCAACGACATCAAAAAGATTCATGATACGACAAATCGAATAGAAAGACAAATGTGGCTAAATCATCACGAGGCCACAGAAAAGCATAGCGAAGCAATGAACAAGATGACAGAACTCTTCAATAAGCTAAATGATAAGATAGATAAGTTAAGTCAGACACAATCCCTAATATTTCCTAACATGGAACAAAATCAACAAAACAATTCCGCAGATTCAGGAAACTCAGAAGAGCATCAAGAAAAGACCGATTCCCCACATCATCAAGAAGATAGTAATGCAGATTTTCAAAATAAGCAGCTCTGGAATGCATTTGCTAATCAATATCCCCTTCTTGTTCCACCAGTAGCATATCGGCGAAGAGCCAAAATCGAGCTACCCAAATTTGATGGTAATGAAAAAAATAGCGTTGCATGGCTTAATAAAGCGGAAGAATATTTTGAGATTTATGACATTACTAGTGATGACGAAAAAATTAAACATGCTTCCATGAAAATGGAAGGAGAAGCATATAATTGGTATATGTGGTGGAAAAAGACGACGCTCGGTATCAGTGGGAGGAAATTTAAGGATGCATTCTTCAAAAGGTTTCAAGGCATAAAAGAAGAAAAGTTTTTTTCAACGTTTATCAAATTACGCCAAAAAGGAGATGTGGATGAGTACACTCGAGAATGGGAGACCTTGGCAACACCAGTACCCGGATTGTCGGAATCTCGTCTAATCCAGTCTTACATCTCAGGACTTAAAATCCACATACAAGAAGAGCTCGAACTACATGAAATTACGTCCGTAGAAGTAGCAAGGCAAAAAGCAAACGCTGCTGAAAAGAAATTTGAAAGATTATTGAAACCAGAAAAAGTATATTCGAGACACAGATTTCCTCAAAATATAGATGACACAAAATATGTCCCACACCATCTTCGTGAAGAAGAAAAATCTAGTGGGGAAAAACAAAGAATGCGAGAGGGCAAGTGCAAACGTTGCGGTGAAAACTGGGACCCTAAGCACAGATGTGCAAATGGAAAAGCGAAAAATCTATACAGCTATGAAGCAACTAACGACGCTAACAGTAATGATTCATATATAGAAGGATTAGAAGACAACTTAGAGTTCTCTCCAGAAGTTGATGGCGAAACTATTCCGCAAGTGTCATTATCAGCTATGACAGGCATATCACAACCTCAAACCCTAAGGTTAAGAGGACATATCAAGAACAACAACGTAATGGTTCTCGTCGACACTGGTAGTACCCACAATTTTCTAGATTCAACCATGGCAAAAAGACTTAACATCTTTACCTTCCCCATGCCTAATATGAAGGTAATGGTGGCTGATGGTAAGAAGATTGAGCAAGTAGGGAAATGCCATAAAGTTAAACTACAGATGAAAAACTTTCATTTAGAATCTCCATTCTACACCGTTCCATTACGAGGAGTAAATGTAGTCTTAGGAATTCAATGGCTACAAACTTTAGGTACTTATTCTGCCAACCATCAGAAGCAGTTTATAAGTTTTAAGTGGGAAGGGCAGAAACACAGGTTGTATGGATTCCAAGTCCCAGGGAATCAAGTCGTATCTTCATCTTTGATGACAAAGATGATTCAAACGGGAGCGCCAGCATCTACAGTACAATGTCATCAGTTAGAAATGTTATCTTCAAAAAGGAGCCATGAAGAGACACTAGAAGAACAAGGAATAGTTTGGAAAAACGAAAAAGTATTCCAAGATATACCCATTAAAGTGCCTCCAGATAGGAAAATCAAACATCCAATACAACTCAAGGCAGGATCCGACCCTATCGATATCAGATCTTTTCACTATCCACATCAACAAAATATTGAACTCGAGAATATGCTCCACGATATTTTTAAAATGTGGGAAGCAAGAGCCCGTCGCTCAAGAAACCCAGGCGTTCGTCAGCATTGTCCATCATTACGTATGCTTTGAGGACAAAGCATCTTTAAGAGAGGGGCAATGTTATGTATATTTTATTAATTATTAGTTAGATATAGTTATATTAGGTTTTATTAAGTGAAAGGGCATGATCAAAGATCATGCCTCTTCACCAAGAGACACCATGAGGCTATATTTAAAGCCTCGGTGATTCCCCATTGTAAAAATATCTCATATCTCTTATCTTTCATCAACAATAATATATATTTACCAAGTTTATCAGAGTTTTTACACTCCAGAAGCCCTAATCTGCAGCGTAAACTTTCTGTTGTTGTCTTGCGTTGACTTTGGGTTGACCAGCGTTGACTTGTGATGAGCTGTCTTTGAGGGTTGTGGGTGTGACACTTGGAGGATTGGCTAACCGAGAAAGACTTTGTTGGTTGAAGAATCCTGTTGACTATTGTAACGCAATATATCTCATATCTTTGCTAGACAAAAGGAATTGTAAATCTAATCCATATTATTGGCTTGTCTTCTGTTGATCTATTATTGTGTTCTATCAACATTTTACTTTCATGTTTATGTGATTGCTATTTTGTATCGGGCCTAAGAAAGATTGAAGTAAAACTACATAAAGCATAGAACACCATAGTTATCTAAATTTAACATGGAATCAGAGCGAAGGTGAAGACGAAGTCCAAGCTAGTGTTAGAAGCAATCACTGAAGGAAGGAATCCTATCAACGACAAATGGCCTCCTCAACCTACAAGGGTTTCAAGGCTGATGATAAATTGATTATCATGCATGGAAGATGTCCTTGGATTTGGTATTAGAAGATCAAGATGTCATGGATTATGTGTAGGGGAAGATTCAAGAGCCTCCATCAAATGCAGCTACTGCCACAAAGATGAAGTATCGAAAGGGGGAAATCAAAGCAAAGATGATTATCCGGGATTCTATTCATAAGCACATGGTTGCTTACATTTCTGAGCTAAACACATCTAAAGAGATGTATGATAAGTTGGTGAGCATGTTCAGGGCTAGCAACGCTAATCAAATCCTTTTCTTCAAGAATCAATTGAAGAATATCAAGAAGGGCAAGGATGAATCTATTAAATCCTATTTTATGAGGCTCACTAAAATTAGGAATAACCTCCTAGCTATTGGGGAAGCAATATATGATCGTGAGATGGTTCTTATTGCACTTGGAGGTCTCCCCCATGATTGGTATGTATTCAATACCACTATTCTTAATAATAATGTGATTCCTAATTTTGATGAAATATTGACGAAATGCACTCAAGAGGAAACAAGAATGATGGAGTCTGCCTCTAATGGAAATGGAAGTGACCCTACTGCCTTCGCCACTCATGTAAAGAAGAAAAACAATGGCGGCCCGAGAAATCAAAACCATGGAAGAGCGGCGCCCAAAGGAAGGAAGGGAAGATGTTCCACTTGTAACAAGACTGGTCACTATGCAAGAGAGTGCCCTAATACAAGGGACTCTCCCAGGGATGATGACAACAACAACTCGAGGGGGAAATGGAAGGAACAACAGGTTCAAAGGAAAAAGGAAGGGTCCCTCTGATTGTAGTGGAAATGGGCAACCTTTCAAGAGGTCAAGAAATTCCAAGTACGGTGAGTCTAATGTTGTTGATAATAAGAGAAATGAATTTATTCTTGTATCTGCCCTCTTTGCTGCATCACCTCCCGACACACTGGATGTCTGGTTGATTGATAGTGGTGATTCAAGGCACCTCACTGGTTATAAAGAAGCCCTCTCTGATTTGATTGAGAAGGATACTAATCTGGAAATTATCCTTGGAGATAATGCCACCTATCCCGTGAAAGGGATAGGGCCTGTGACCCTCCATCTATCTCAAGGTCAAGTCCTTCAATTACAAGATGTGTTGTACATACCTAATATGAAGAAGAACCTTGTGTCCATTTCGACAATGGAAGACAAAGGGTTCAAGGTGGCATTCGTTGATGGAAAGATATGTATCTGAAAGAAGAACTTCAAGGAAGCTCTTTCTATTGGTTTTAGAGTTGATACACTCTACCAGGTTGGAGAAAGTCCATTCGGGGCCATGTCATGTGATACAACTCTTCAAACAGAGTTATGGCACCAGAGGTTTGCACACCTTCAACAAGGAAGGTGGTGACAGGGATGCCCGAATTTAAAAAGGAATTCGAAGACTCTTGCAGAGAAGCTAGCATTAAGAGGGAGACCACAACTGCGTACACTCCTGAGCAAAATGGTGTTGCTAAAAGAAAGAACAGGACCAATGTGGAAGCTGCCCGCGCCATGCTGTGTGACCAAGGTCCTCTGAAGTTTCTACAGGGAGAAGTTGTGAACACTGTTGTGTACGTTCAAAATAGATGCCTGCATTCCGCTCTGGACTCCAAAACTTTCGAAGAAGTCTTCTCTGGTAAGAAACCCGATGTTTCTCATTTTAGAGTTTTTGGTTGTCCTATTTTCTTTCATGTGCCGAAAGAAAAGAAAGCAAGTTAGATGCTTCTAGAAAGAAGGGAATGTTTGTGGGCTATAGTGAAACTTCGAAGGAATATAGAATCTATGTGCCTGGTCAAAGAGAAGTGGAGATATGCTACGATGTCACCCTCGATGAAGATGTAGGGAAGCTGCAAGAGCCGAAGGATGAACTAATGCCCGATGTTGAAGGACCTATGGATCCTATTGATCCACCTCCTTCAAATAAGAGAAGACCCTCATGGCTCAGGGACACTCTCGCAGATGCCGAGAAACATATTGCCCCAAGGGGGACATTCCGTGAAAACAAGAAGTCGAAGAGATACCAAGGGTATCTAGCAGCCATGAGTACGATAGTAGAATCTAAGCTTGGATCATTTGAAGAAGTCGTAAAGAATCAAGTTTGGAAGGATGCTATGCACGAAGAATATGAGTCCAGTATGTAAAACGATGTTTGGGAAGTGGTCCCAAGACTGGAGGACGAATCTGCTGTCACCTCGAAATGGCTCTATAAGATCAAGCATGGAACTGATGGAAGTGGTGAAAAGTACAAGGCAAGATTTGTTGCCCGAGGCTTCTCTCAAACGAAGGCATAGATTATGATGATATATTTGCACCTGTAGCCTGCTATACCACAATCTGATGTATCATTGTCCTTGTTGCAACACAAGGATGGAGTCTCCATCAGATGGATGAGAAGACCGTGGTTCTGCATAGTTCTATAAAGGAAGAGGTGTATGTGGAGCAACCTCTGGGGTTCAAAGTCCGAGATAGAGACACCCATGTATGCAGGTTGAAGGAAGCCCTCTATGGGTTGAAGCAAGTCCCCAGGGCTTGTTACGAGAGGATAGATAGCTACTTAATGAAGATGGGCTTCACTCGAAGTAATGTTGATCCGAACCATTATTTTAAGGTTGATAGAGAAAGGCCTCTCACTCTAGTTCTTTATGTGGACGATCTCTTCCTAACAGGTGCTAACCCTCTCATTCATCAATGTAAGAAGGACCTAGCTTCTGAGTTTGAGATGAAAGACCTAGGTCTGATGCACTACTTCCTAGGCTTGGAGGTCTAGCAGAGGCCAGGCGAGATTTTCCTTTCTCATGGAAAATATGTCGTGAAGCTGCTGGAGAGATTTGGTATGGTGTTGTAAGTACGTATGAAACATGATGGAATGACTTAAAGTTGTGTGGAAAGCATTCTTTGGGCCACAGCATGAAAATCTCAGTATCAGAAACAAATTGGAGGCCATGTTACCTAGTGAACTCTGAGTTCAAACATGTATTTGTGAACACTTTGAGTCAACATGGTTGAGTCTCTGTCACTTCTTTGGATTGGTGCCAGAAATCCTAATGTCTTCCGAGCCTGATCAACCATGGTTAATCTATTAGTGTGGTTTGAGACTCCATGGTCTCTGAATGTGAATTGGATTTGGCGGTGTGGTGGATGAACATGTCCAGAATGTTGCTTCACCTTGGGTTTTGCTTCGATATCTTGGATGAGCAGGAAGCAGAAGTCGGTGGCTTTGAGCACTGCCGAGGCCGAATACATTGCAGCGAGTATGGCATGTTGTGAAGTTTTTTCGTTGTGAAAGCTCTTCAGTGAGTTGTTTGGGCATGTGCTAGATACCACTGTTATCCTTTGTGAAAACCAGAGTGGGATTCATCTTGTGTATCTATGTTCATGGTGGTCCAAACTTGCTGTGATGCTCAGGAGGTACCACTTTATCCCGGATATGGTACAGCGAGGCGCCATAAGGCTCGATCATATAGGAACTGATGAGCAGGTCGCGGATATTCTCACGAAGCCCCTCGGAAGGTCAAGTTCCTAACCTTCCATGAGAAGCTTGGAATCGTGGAAAGACAGTGTCCTGCTTGATTTGGACTATGAGCTCTAGGAGCTCCAGGGGCTTGGGGATAGCTTCTTGGAGCTATAAGCACTCACGAGGCTAGGCTTGCCAAATCTTGTGGTGCTTCTGCCCCACAATTAAGATATTGAATTGGTTCACCTCTCTTTGATCTATGCCCCGCACGCATCCTACCCATGGAGTTTTGAACTCATGGGAAGTACCTCTCATTTGGCCAATGAGGTGGGAAATGTGGATACAGACCAACAGCAAGACCGATGGACGCATCGGAGATTGTCGTACTCTCTATGTCTAGGATGGCACGTGTCCAACACCTTGATCTGGGATCAAGTATGATGAGGTTCTTACCTCTAAACTAGTTTCGGGTCAGTAAACTAATTTCAGGTTAGTATGTGACTCTTTTTGAGTCTATTGAGGTTTTATCCTCCAAACTGACTTCGGGTTAGTATGAGACTTTTTTGAGTCCAAGAGAGGTTTTAACCTCTAAGCTAACTTCAGGTCAGCTGAGTGTGATGTCTTTGTGACTCACCTTTTTGTTCTATCTGAGAACGAGAGCCAACAAAGCAAGTTACGGCAGGATGACGCACGATGTTTTGTAAAAGTACACGATGGTACTAACGGATGGCACTTGTGGATAGATGGAGTTCTCCCTAGTTGAGAGGGACTGTTAATTTTGGGCAACTAGGTCCAAACTCCATGTTGCACTGCTCATATGACAATAGTCATATTTTTGTTGGATTCCTCTTTTGGAGAGGTGCAAGATTGATCTAAAGATCATCTTGTTCGGATGAGGAGAACATATATTTTGAATTTATTTTCCACACATGTGCAAGGTCGGCCAGATTTGTAATGTAGGCTCACATGCCTAATAGATGTGTCACACACCCTCACTGATGGATATAAATTGGAGAGACTTGGAGGTCATTTGCTCATCAACTCATCACACATTCTCTCATTGTAATCTGATTGGTTCGATAGCCTTTGGAGGCCTTTTTCCCCTCACACGTGTGCAATTGAAGCTGTTGATTTCTGCAGATCTGTTTAGGGCTTTCTTGTTGCAGCATTGACTAGCATTGACTGTGGTCAACCATTGGGCGTTTGACCTCAAATATCTACCAAAATTCCGATTTGAGAGGCTGTTGGGCAGTAAAATCGATGAAATCAGAGATGTTTGACCAAAAGCCCTAATCTGCAACGTTGACTTTCTATTGTTGTCATGCGTTGACTTTTCAGCGTTGACCTTGGGTTGGCCAGCGTTGACTTGTGATGAGCTGTCTTTGAGGGTTGTGGGTGTGACACTTGGAGGATTAGCTAACCGAGAAAGACTTTGTTGGTTGAAGCATCCTGTTGACTGCCATAACACACAATATCTCATATCTTTGCTGGACAAAAGGAATTGTAAATTTGATCCATATTATTGGCGTGTCTTCTGTTGATCTGCTATTGTGTTCTATCAGCATTTTACTTTCATGTTTATGTGATTGCTATTTTGTATCAGGCCTAAAAAAGATTGAAGTAAAACTGGATAAAGCATAGAACACCATGGTTATCTAAATTTAACAATAGGCCATGTTCTGGAGATGGTTGAAATAGTGCCCATAGTCTGGGTCCTGGGATTTTGGAGCATTTCTCATTTGGGGCTACTGGGTGAAGGGAGTACTCTTGTATTTCAACTTCCTACCTTGGCAAGGATTTTAGTGGGAAGTAGATTGGCCTTCATTTGGGGTGGTCATTTGGTTCTCAACGGCTTTTCTACAAGTAATTCATCCCCTATCTACATTCGTTAGCAAGATAATCTAGTTTTCAATTCATGTTTGCAATGCTCCTCCCCTCTGCTCAGCTGAGTTGCTAGTTTGTGTTTATTGTCAACATCTGTGCGGGGTTGTAGTCTCCCTTGTGGGAGAATTACAATGTGTTCTGTTGGGCCGATAGGTGGCTTAGTGTGAGTTCTATTTAAAGTTTTATTGTCACTCAAGCCAGTATAATATCGACCACGATGGAGCCTAAGGAGGGAGCGCAGGGACTTTTGCATTTTATATACCATCCTCAGCCGGGAGTTGGGAAGCTTAGC
This sequence comes from Pinus albicaulis, assembly GCA_034641835.2. Taxonomy (NCBI): domain Eukaryota; kingdom Viridiplantae; phylum Streptophyta; class Pinopsida; order Pinales; family Pinaceae; genus Pinus; species Pinus albicaulis. The sequence goes on from CM076581.1 coordinate 660,955,289, forward strand.
TCCATTAGCAATCTCGGGTGGGGCAAGTTGAGAGCTCCTATTCGCTTTTGCTGGGTTGGTTTTTCTGTTTGCAATTATAGTTGGGATATATGTGAGCCATCAATGCTCAGGCAACGTGGCCGACCCCATCGAGGGGGTGTCCAATAGGGCAAAGGAGAAAGAAGACTGGGCGGCCTGGAGGAGGGATGGTGAGCTTGAATTGCCACAAAGAAGCTCACATGGGTGAGTTGAGTTGCCACCTCCTTTTGATTCTATTGAAGCCCAAATTCGCCTTGTTCAAGACTCGGTGGATCAACTTGCCCAAGATCAACAAGCGGACCACAATAAAATAATCAGCTTCCTTTCTAATATTCTACATAATCAGGGGCATATTCTAGACCGTCAAGCATCTTTGCGAAGAAATAAACAAATCTCGCATGATCGAATGGATGGTTTCAAAGGACAGATGGCGCACATGGAACCACATGTCCATGATCAATTTCATCGCCCAGCTGATGGAGGTAACGATGTTCATGCCCCTGATGAAGGAAACTTGTAGTGAGGCAAGTGGGATATTTTCTAATTTTGGCTTAGTTTTGTGCCTGGTGGGCTCTCTTGATATGAAGCTAGCTAGTTTTGTTCAGTTACTCTCAGTTTTCTTTTGTATGTATCTAATGGCCAACAAATCCGGTCGAAGTGAGGCCTTGTTTTTCTCGCTTTTGCTCTCCTCACAATGTATCATTCTCCTAATTTAATAGAAAAATGTTGACTTACAAAAAAAAATACTGATTCGTCATAATCGTCGACAGGCCTTGTCCCTTGATAAGGTCATGTCCTTCAATTATTATGTAGCATTTCATATATTTTGTTAGTTATTATTTATTATTACTATTATTTTATTTATTTATGTTTATCACATTGCCTCCCCCTTCACATATGATTTGTCTTCAAAATATTAAAAAGTTATTCCTTGGTTATAAATCGAACTACTTTACCATGATTCTCCATTATTGAAATGGTGATAGTTGAGAACATGAGAGGATATGATCTTCCAAGTGTTGAGCTGCGAGCATAACTGTAAAATTGTAAAAGGGTCTAAACCCCCCTCATTCGATCCTTTATGGAACTGCGGATTTATAGGGTTCTAATGACAAACTTATATTTTGTATTAGGACTAATACCTTTTGGAATATAGGTAAAATTTGGTCTTTGTTCCAAGCACACTTGATTCACTACTAGGTTGACATATCGGCGCTTATGATTAGGATGTTTATAAGGCATTCTTGAAACTCGATATTTTCTTATCATACTTGTATTTTCTTGTTTCACTTTTGGTAGTATGTTTTCTTTGCACAATTGTTAATCATTAGATGTTAATTTGTGCAGATACTTGGATCTTCCATTGTTTGCACTTCAACGTCTAAACATACCACTACTTCAAGTGCATTCGAATCTCTACAATTTATGATGTCAATTGAATCACTATTGGTTCCTTTCTCCATATTTTGGATTTTTACATCTAACAACTCTCCTGATTCAAAATGGATTCGTTATCATTTCTTTGTTGACTAGAGATGCCTATAGCAACCTTTTTGTTGACAAGTGGCAGCTAAGGGAGCAATTCCCTCCTTGGAGAAGCCCAAAAAACCCTAAGGAGACCCCACTGGCCCTTGAAAAAATCAAATTTGCACATCAGAAAATATTATTTTTAATGTGGGTCCAAGTCACCTTCAAAAGTACTAGCCAGCCTCAAAGAGGAAATTCGACCCCCAAGACCACATATAAATACACATCACTTGGAGGCATCATCACACACATTCATCCTTCTTCATTTGGTTCGAACTGGCCTGAAATTGCAAATTCCAAGTTCACATGTGTGAAGAAGAGGGAATTTTTGTGACAGCATTGACTTTTATGTTTTGGCATCTTTGACCAGCATTGACTTTGGCTGGATTGACTTGGTTTAGCTTGGTTTTTGGATCTGTTTTGGAAGGCCGAATTCAAGGAGAGGATGACTGAATTTTTTCAGCCACCTTGACTAGCGTGACCACAGATCTATGGCTAGGGTTTCCACAGGTCAAACTTTAACTCTAACCAGAATTTGTGGGCAAAATGTTTGGACTGTTTTGACCAAGTTTGACTGACCAAAATAGGATGCATTATTTGACTGATTGACCAAAAATTTTGGAGCAAATTTGACCATTGACTTTTGGACTGGTTAGGGTTGCATTCACTGTTGTTGACGTTGACATTGAACAGGGCCAAAAATTACAAACTGGTGCTTTGACCAGATTTGAATTTCTCTCTCATATTTGATTGGATATTGGATAGGTTGACTTGAAAGTCAAGGCTTTGACCTTTCATTAATTGTTGGATGTACTTGGACTATTTATATTTGTTGAACATTTGATGAACATCTAATAGAAGAAGAAATTGGTTGGGTTTTCCCCCTTGTGGGGTTTTAACATTTTCCCTGGTCTTTGACCTAAATCTGTCTCATTTGATCTCAGTTGTCTTCTATTGTGCATATTGTTTATTGTTCTATCTACAATTGCTTACTTGTTGTTATTGGGAAATTGAAATAAATTGGAAAAAGTGATTGCTACTAAAAGAAGAATTTGTTAAAGTGATTGTTGCATAGAAAATTGAATATTAACATGGTAATAGAGTTGAGGTAAATACAAGCCCCAAGGAGACAAGAGCAATCACCTTTTTGAAGAGATCTTAGTTGCTGCTGAAGTTTATTTGACTTAGTCAAGATGTCTAACTCATACTTCAAGATTGAGGAGAATTTGAATGGCTCATCAAACTTTGCTCCATGGATTTGACTTTGGAAGAGAATGATCTCATGGAATATGTTAAAAGGCAAGGTACCTGAACCTCTGGCGAGTTCTTATGTTGTTGTCAAGTAGAAGTACAAGAAAGGTGAGATCAAAGCTAAGAAAACTATTAATGATTCTTTCAGAGATCATTTGATCACTTATGTTTTGAAGTTGAAGAAGTCTAAGGAAATGTATGATAAGTGGGTTGGGATATATGAAGTCAACAACTTGAGCCAAATTCTTTCATTGAAGAATCAACTCAAGGACATCAAAATGAACAAGGGAGAAACCATTCAAGCATATTTCATGAGGATATCCCAACTCAAAGATCAACTTTTGACTGTCGAAGAAATTGTATCTAATAGAGAGTCGGTGTTGATTGCCCTTGGAGGTCTTCCTATGATTTGGGAGACATTTATTACAACCATTAGCAACAATGACAGGTTTCCCTCATTTGATAAGCTATTGGGCAAATGCACTCAAGGAGAGACCAGGATGATCTCTAGAGCAAGAATTCAAAAGCATGAAGGAGAACCCACTACATGTGTTGCTAGAGCCATGAAGAAGGGAGAGAAAGGAAAACCCTCATATATAAAGTCAAGAAAGCATGGTCAAGTTTCCAAGAACAATAATCAAGGATTCAAGAACAACAACAGAGGATTCAAGGACTTGTCCAACATCCCATGCTACAATTGTCACAAGCATGGTCACTATGCCCAAGAGAGTCCAAAAGAAAGAAGAGCTCCAAGGAATAGTCAAAGAATGAAGAGAGGAGGAGACCCTGCCCGAGAAGAGACTCATCGTCTTCTCAAGAGATCAAGGAATTCAAGGTATGATAATAATGCAGTTGAAACTCAATCTGAATACTTTCTTGTTTCTTCCTTTCTAGTTCCACTCCTATGGATTCTTTTGATAGAGTTTGTTAGTAGAGAGTGGGGCTTCTAGACATTTCACTAGTTATAGAGAAGTCCTCTCAAACTTGATTGAGACTCGAGAGGGAGTATGATTTGAACTTTGAAGATAATTCTTAGGGGCATATCTAAATATCATGTGAAGGGGTTCGGATTTATTTCTTTTCATTTGAACTATGGTCAAATCATACATCTACATAATGTCTTATATGTGTTGGGATTAAAGAAGAACCTTGTCTCAATTTCTTCCATGGAAGACAAGGGTTTCAAAGTTGCATTCATCAATGGGACGTCTTTGCTTGGCTAAGGAAAACTAGCATGAGAGATTCCTTCAGACTTGGGACTAGAAATGAAGGCTTATATAAAGTTTGTGGAAACCCTATGTGAGCCCTGGTTCATGATGCTTCTCATCAATGTGAGGTTGTGGCACTGAAGATTCCCTCACCTACACTATGAAGCCTTGCCTAAGGTGAGAAGGATGGTTTTTGGAATGCCCGTGATTCGAATAAATCATGGAGTTTGTTAAGGTTGTGCAAGTGGAAAGAAGGTGAAGGTATTGTTCCCTTCAAGTAGAAGCAAGACAAATGGAATACTTCAATTAATACATTTTGATTTGCGTGGACCCATGCCAGTGACTTCTATTGGAGGCTACTTGTACCATATAATCTTTGTGAATGACTGCTCCCACAAGACATGGATTTTCTTCTTAAAGCACAAGGACTTGGCATTTGACAGGTTTAGGGACTTCAAGGCACTAGTGTAAAATCAAACAGGGAAGAAGATCAAAATCTTCAGGTCTAACAATGGAGGAGAATTTACTTCAAATGAATTCATTGACTTTTCCAAGAAAGTTGGAATCAAGAAGGAGACCATCGTACCTTACAACCTCGAGCAAAATGGTGTAGCTGAAAGGAAGAACGGGACTATCATGAGAGTTGCCCGAGCTATGTTGCATGATCAGAAGCTACCAAAGTTCCTATGGGGAGAAGTTGCAAACACGGTTATCTATGTTCAAAACAGGACTCCTCATCAAGCCTTGGGTGACAAGACTCCCGAAGAAGCTTTCACAGGGGTCAAGCCTGAAGTTGGACATTTGACGATCTTTGGTTGTCTCATTTACATTCATGTGCTAAAGGAAAAGAGGACCAATCTAGAAGCTTCAGGAAATAAAGGTACTTTTGTTGGTTACTTTGAAAAATTTAAATCTTACAAAATATATGTACCTAGTCAAAGGAATATAGAGTTTAGCAAGGATGTAACATTTGATGAAGATGTTGCCCATGGGAAAGCAAGGGACACTCCTCCTTCCGATGTTGGAAGAAGGGATGATTCTATGAATGAACAAGAAGAGCCTCATTTGCCTGAGCCAGAGCCTGATCTTCTTGATGATCCCATGGAAACCATAGACCACTTGGATCCCCCTCCGTGTGATCCTCCTACTAAGAAGAGACCATTATGGCTTCCTGACACTTTACAAGATATTGAGAAACATGTTGCTGCTAGAGGAACCTTCAAGGAAAGTAAGAAGCCATGTCGATACCAGGGATATGTTGTAGCTATGACCAATATCATACAGGTTGAGCCATGCACTTTCGAAGTAGTGAAACAACAAGTATGGAAGGATGTTATGGTCGAGGAATATGAGTCCATCATTAAAAACGATGTGTGGGAAGTGGTTCGAGACCTGAAGGGAAGTTTTTTGTGACTTCAAAGTGGATCTACAAAATCAAGCATGGTGTCAATGGAAGTATTGCAAAGTACAAGGCTTGGTTCACGGCTAGAGGATTCTCCCAGAAAGAGGTAGAGGACTATGATGAGATGTTTGCACCTATTGCTTGATATACTACCATCTGATCTATCGTTTCTCTTGCTACTAGCCAAGGATGGACACTTCACCAGATGGATGTGAAGACCGCATTTCAAGATGGCATACTCAAGGAAGAAGTATACTTGGAGCAACCACAGGGCTTTGAGGAGCATGATAGGAAGACTCATGTATGCAAGCTAGAGAAAGCACTCTATGGATTGAAGCAAGCTCCCAGGTTTGGTATGCCCGCATTAATAGCTATCTAATGAAGTTTGGTTTTACAAGAAGCAATGTTGATCTGAATCTCTATTTCAAAGTCATCCAAGATATGCCCCTGATTTTGGTATTATGTGTTGATGATTTATTCTTGATAGTGGGGAAGCCTCTTATTCTCCAACGTAAGAGGGAGTTGGCCTCTGAGTTTGAGATGAAAGACCTTGGTTTGATGCATTACATCCTGGAATTAGAAGTGTGGCAAAGACCTGGTGAGATTTTCCCTTCTCAAGGGAAATATGTTGTCGAGTTGTTGGAGAGATTTGGTATGGTGGAATGCGAGTCCATGGCCACACCGATGGAGATCAATTTTAAGAAGCTATGTGGTGAAACTACAAGACTTGACTTGGAAAATCCCTCTGAGCACCGACAGTGCATTGGGGCAATGATGTTCTTGGTGAACACTAGATCGGACATATGTTTCGTTATTAACACTCTAAGTCAATTTATGGTGGAGCCATTACATACACATTGGGTTGTTGCTAAGCACGTGCTGAGATACCTACATGGGACTGTCAATCTTCGATTAAGATACGTTGTCGGAGACATGAGACTTCATGGATACACTTGTGTTGATTGGGACAAGAATGTTGTTCACAAGAAGAGCACATTTGGGTGTTGTTTTGGGTGATCGCAGCTTCTTGATCCTCTTTCCAGTTAAATTTTCTATTAACGCCTTGAATTCTTTGAACCGCTCAAAGACTTCATCTTTGGTTTTAAGAAAGTAGATCCATGTTTTCCTAGAATGGTCATCAATAAAGGTAGCAAAATACTTTGCACCACTGAGAGCAGTCATGGACATTGGCTCGTAGATGTCTGACTGTATTAACTCAACACACTCTTGGTCCTACCGCTGCTTCTTGGAAATGTTGCCCTGGCATACTTCCCTAGTATGCATCCCCTGCAGACTGCATCTTTCCTTGTGTCGAGTTTTGGAGCTCCCACGACAGTCTTCTTGAGAACCTTCAAAGCTCCATGATGTAAGTGCCCCATCTATCTGTGCCATAATTCATTCAGATCCCTCTCATCCGTACTGCCAATTAGTGCCATTGGGGACTCAAGCTGGAGCTTATATAATTTATGGCTCCTTACTCCCATTTGTGCCTTCCTTTTCCAACTAAGGTGTTTAACATAAACTTTATTTCCAATGAAGTATACGTCAGAACCCTTGTTCTGGAGCTGAGACACCAAGAGTAAGTTCATCCCCAAACCCGGTACATGCAGAACGTTTGTGGCCTGAAGCTTATTTCCAACTTATGTCTGAAATATTATGGTACCTCTTCCAACAAGGGTACAATTGGCCTTGTTTCCCATTGTGATCTGGAAATTCATCTACTCTTCTTGGTAGCTCGAAAAACATTCTCGAACTCCCGTCATATGAGCAGATGCTTCACTATCAGATATCATTTTTTGGGATTCAACTGCGTTAAGTAAGTCATTCATGTATGACCATTTCCATGAGAGGTAGTCGCAACTGACTAATTTCTCATGATTTTTGAATAGTCCACTTAGCACTCATTGCATCGGGTGATGCTCACAAGGGTGAAAAAGTGGGATTGAAACTAGTGAAAAGAATCACATAGCGTCAATCATCACTTCCGGGGCTTGCACCCGGTAACCAGGACTTCCCGGGAGGTCACCCATCCCAGAACTCCTCTGGCTCAAGCGCGCTTAACTGTGGAGTTTTCCCCACAATCAAGCCCACTTAGCTTGCTACCCCATTTGCAAAACCTTTAGCAAGTATTGTGCCTCATGAACCATTCAAGTAGAGATCCCTTTTACTTTAGACAAGTATGAGGGGTTTCGGGCATACATTATATTAGATATCATTTTTCAGATTCAATCACAAGTAAAGTCATTCATGAATGACCATTTTCACTAGAAGTAGTCGCAACTGACTAATTTCTCATGATTTTGAATAGTCCACTTAGCACTCATTGCATCGGGTGATGCTCACAGGGGTGAAGAAGTGGGATTGAAACTAGTGAAAAGAATCACATAGCGTCAATCATCACTTCCGGGGATTGCACACGGTAACCAGGACTTCCCGGGAGGTCACCCATCCCAGAACTCCTCTGGCTCAAGCGCGCTTAACTGTGGAGTTTTCCCCACAATCAAGCCCACTTAGCTTGCTACCCCATTTGCAAAACCTTAGCAAGTATTGTGCACTGCGGAAACCCAAAAAATGATATCTAATATAATGCACTGCGGAAACCCCTCATGCTTCACTATCAATATACCAAACTCCTAGAGAGGTCATGCTTGACACACAAGCAAAATCCTCTTCTAGTCTAGATACAAGAACAAATATGTCATGCTCCCTCTGTTTCTCCATGTGCTCTGGGGGACTGCGTGAGCCATTCTGAGCTGTGTCACTGTCGGATAGTCGTTCCATTGCAGAACCGCCCTTTCTGTCTTTTGCCTTTAACTCTGATACCATGTGAAATTTTCACTCTAAAAAATATTACTGCAGTAATTAATTTATTTCGCCTACTTATTTGATAAGTTATTTACAGAAGCTTTAGTAAAAATTTTAATAAACACAACTGCAGTACTCACTATAATCAAAAGCAGAAGAACAAATATAACACATCTGGCACAATAGAAACAACCACATGAACATAGTTATTTTTGGACAATTGTCCCCGGAAAAACCCAATGTGGGAAAACCGGTGCAGCAGATGAGGGTTTGTATTAATCTTCGAAAGAGCTGCAAGTAGATCATTTGCGTAATCGTGCTTGGGTTTATATCAAATAGCATACACCTCATATGAATTTTCGTGACAACCGGAAAATTCCCAAACACACAGATGACTTCCCTCTCGCATTCTCTGCCTAACCGAGTAGCCCTCTCGTGGCACACGGCTTAGACTTCGTGTAAGCTCATGTGGAAGGCTAGTGTTGTTGTCAGCCGTTCTTCTCTTTTGTCTTATGCCTCTTCTTCTTCGTCTCTGCTGACTTCTCCCTCCTCCTTCTGTCTTTGCAACGCCGCCTCTACAGACTCACCCACTGAAATCAAATTCTCTTACTTCAGAATCGATTTCCTTCGGGAACTAAGAATGTGCTCGACTTATTTTCCAAGTGACCCTTAAGCCTTCTCTTATAGTCTTCTCGTTGATGAATCAACGGCCCAAATTATGTCCTTAATCAATGGCTCATATTAAAAGATGATTTGATCTTCGTTTTCTAGAAGATTCACACTTTGCTTTATTAATACCTTTTAATTATTTAATTTCCCTAAGTTTATACTTAGGTTCTGCATTAAAATAATTAATTATTTTAATAAAGCAAGATCCGAGTGGAATTTCCACAAACGATTTCTGGGTTCTTTGGATAACTGTTGTCCAGACTCCAAGCCTCTCCACCAATTTTGAGACTTGGAACACTTCTCGATGCTATAAAATCAACATAAACTAGTGACAATGAGGGTGCAATTGTTAAAAGTGTGTTAACTTAGAAGTACAGACATAAATATCTCCTGGGTATGACTTTGGGCAATTACCATCAGTAGCAGAGGAGTAACACAGTGAGCAGTGTTTTAGAATGACCTTGATCCAAATAACACACGACTGTAGCAGAGGGCAGTTCAAGCAAAATTTGGGTATTCTTGACAAATCAAACACTGAAGTTTTGTGCAATGGTTTAGCAAAGCACATAGCATCAGCCAATAATCGAAATACATAGAGGGTATGATCAAAGAACATCACCAGCTTGTTTGGGAACACCAAGCAATGACACCTAGTGTGTTAAACTTGGCCGGATTTTTTTTTTGACAAAAATACAAATATGTAGCAGATAAATTGTAATGATAGACATCAGAAGTTGTTGAAGTTAGAACATCTATCAAATCTGAGCAGACATGCATCCTCAGTTATGAATCCATTTTGGGATCTGGCAATGGCACAATTATGAACATGTTGTATAACTGATTATCATGAATGATTGATGACAAGAGGTCAGGGTTTGATTTCTTGAACAAAGACAAGTACAACAGTAGTAGGCATTTGTAGAATAATAAGCAGAGAGCACATTGACAGTGAGAGCTACACCACAAGATCAGAAGATGTATAGAGACAGGGAGATCTACACCACATGAGGAGAAGCAGTACGAAGATCAGTCACCCTTTGCCATTGATGTCAAAGGGAGAGAGAATCTTGGAAAAATCAAGGGAGAGAGAGAGACACATGATGCAACGTGCCTTGTCATGCTAGGTGTGTTGACATCAATGACAAAGGTGGAGATTGTTGAATATGTTGTCATTCATGTCTAAGTCAGTATAATTAGAGGTCATTGATGTGATGATGCCACAAGATAATACAAGCGATGATGATGATGAAGGCATGAAGATATAGCTTGATGATGTCCACAGGATGATGTAGCTTGATGAAACTTTGGTTTCTGAAAAAAAAATCAGCCTAGAGAATTTTGCCCACCTCTCTCTAGCAACTTAGCCCTGCGTCTTCCCCTCAAACAACCTCTATACCTCAAGAAATTCAGCCCTATCAAATCGGCCTCTCCAACAATTCGACCTCATTCTCACTTCAGCAATTTGGCCCTGCAATCTCCAGCAATTTGGCCTCCTAAAAATGCTCTCAAAGCAACTTGCACTCTTCCTCCTTTATGCTACAATCTAGTTGAGCCTCTCACTCTAAAGAAATCGCATCCTCCACATGTGCGTCTTCACCTATTGTTGAGATTTTGTGCATTTGGGGTAGCATCAATTGTGCTCTAGCTCCCAAATTTTGTGGAGGGACTAAAGTACACTTGATCTACAAGACCCAGAAATGGATTTGAGAAATTTAAGTTGGTCTTCAAGTTATTCAAATAATTAATTATTTTTAATGGATTTCCTAAGTATAACTTAGGAAAATAAAATAATTAAAGTGAATTAATTAACACATGCGCTAAAATTATCTTAAGTCACATGGATCAAGCAGTATTTTAATCTCAAACGTTGATGGATGATTTAATCTTGGCCGTTGAAGAGTTCAACAAAAAGGTATAAGAGAAAGGCTTGAGGGTCAGTTGAAGACACACATTTTTGCAGCGCTGAGGAATAGATCTGGAATTCTAGGGCGAGTTTGCTAAGAATTTCTGGAGGAATTTCCTGTAGCAAGGAGTAGTATTGGCTGAGGGAATGATTTGATTGCAAGAGCCAAGAGTCGGTAAGAGGCAGAGGAGCAGCAACAAGGACAGCGCAGAGAAGCAGAGCAGCATCTACGCAGGTGCTACACGGGATAGCGTAGCGGCACTGGGAGGCTTCAGAAATTACGCAGAGGGTCTTTTAGGGCCAGCATTAGGCTGTGAGACCCTTCCAGGGGTTACGTAGTCCCTTCTAGTGCAGCGCAGTGGCATTTTGAGGCTAGAAGGGCTGACGTTGGGGCTTTAGGGGCAGCGTTGAGGGTTTCTAGGGTTAGATTCGGGCTGAGTCCTGTAAATCCTGTTTGAGGGTGTGGATCAGTCAGATATTTAGCACTAGATCTTCAGGTTAACCGCAAATTTGATATCTTTTATTCTCTGTCGGGTTTTCCAGATCTGGAACCCAGATTTGTTGTACTCACAACTACTTGGTAATAAACCCTCATATCTGTTGCACCGGTTTTCCCGCTTTGGGTTTTTCCGGGGACTTATGTCCAAAAATCCATGTGTCACTTTGTTGCATGAGCGTATTATTCAATAAATGATCTACATGTGTAGGTTGTAGTTGTGTTTATTTTTGGTATTTTCTAAATCTAATTTCTAGAAATAACTTGTATTTATTAAATCAAGTAGGAGAATATAAACCAATACACTGCAGTAGAATTTTCACATGGTATCAAAGGGATAGTAGATCAAGTTGAATCTCCAACAATCAGCTGAAGAAATATTTTTCTGCAGGGTGGCAGAAGAAGCATGAGATCTGGAAAGGGCATCTTGACAGCAGGAGGATGCAGATCCAGAGGAGGACAGCGTTGAAGCTGCAGAAGGCTTTCAGGCTTACACAGAGACTTCCCAGGGCAGCATAAGGACTGCGTCACCCAGTCTAGGGTTACGCAGTCCACTTCTGAGCAGCGTTGGGACTGCGCTGGGCCAGCCAAGAAGACGCAGTCGAGTCATCTCTCCAGTTGCAGTTGAATTTTTCCAAGATCCGGAAGCAGTGCTTAAAATCTTCAGCAGTGTTGGTGGGGTAGAGATTCTGCAGGTGCAAAATTGTGCCTAGCTAAGGCAACGAAGACGGGAGGAAGGCAGTCATTTAGCAGATCTGAGCCAAACAAATCTGAGATTCGATCAGGAGGATCGAAGAATACCGTCTGTTTGTATTTTGGTGGAGGATTTCCAGGAGGGAAATCAGTCTTCAGCAGAAGCAGCTACTAAAGGGTTTCTAGTCTCCAAGAAACCCAGACGCTGAGGGAGAAGTATTGTTTATATCAGATCTGAGCAAAGATGGCTCGATATGGACTAAGGGATCTGTAGAAATTTCTGAATCTTAATTCTTATGCAGAAATTATTTATGTTAATCCAGTTAAGCTTCTCCTACTTATACAAGTTATCAATTGAATAAATTCAAGTTAACATCAAAGCAAAACACATTACAGATCTCTACCAATTCAGATCTAGAATAAGCACATGCACACATAGACAAAGTGACACAATTATTTCTGGACAAACTGTCCCCGGAAAAACCCAATGTGGGAAAGCCGGTCTCTGGCTGCTGGAGGGCTCTATTATTAAGAATATTTCTGAATACACAGCTCTGGATTCCAGATCTGGAAAACCCTACAGAGCAAACTCTAGATCTACAGCACCTGGTTGATCTAAGACCAACAATACTGACTAATCCACACCCTCAAACGGGATTTACAAAACTCAGCCAGATCTAGGCCTAGAAACCCCAGATTTTCCCCTGAAAGACACTGCGTCAACCTCTGAAGGCCTTCAAATGCTCAACGCTGTCACTGGAAGGGATTGCGTTACCCCAGACTGGGTGACGCAGTCACTACATTGCCCCTAAGGATCTCTGCGTAACCCCTGAAGGGTTTCCTGAAAATCACGCTGTCCTTGCTGCTGCTGCTATTGCCATCTGCTGCTGTTGTTGTTGTCGTCTACTGCTGCTACTGTCTGTTGTTGCTGCTGCTGTCGTCTGCTGTTGCTGCTGCTGCCTTCCTCTGCGCTGTCTTTCCTGATCTCTTCTCTGCTTCTTATGTATTTTAGACCCCAGAATCAGATCATCCCCTTGGTCTAAATTCCCCTCTGCAACTGAAACACTTGAGAATTCTTAACAACCCCGCCCTAGAATCTCAGCTTGGCGTCTGTGCTCTGCCTCTGTGTTTCTTACAAATGACCCCAAGCCTTTCCTTTATACTTTTCTCGTTGACAAATCAACAAACCAAGATTAAATATTTAATCAATGGCTAAGATTAAAAGAAAGCTTGATCTGTATGACTTAAGACAATTTCATCACATGTTTAATTAAATTCACTTTAATTATTTTATTTTCCTAAGATTAGGAAATACATTAAAATAATTAATTAATTTAATATCTCCTAAACCAGATGAAATTGCCCAAATCCATTTATGGGTCTTGTAGATCAGGTGAACTCTAGTCCTTCCTCAAAATTTGGGACCTAGAGCACAACTGATGCTACCCCAAATACACAAAATCTCAACACTCCCTCTAAGCATCAAGGGTGTGCTCTAGCAATACATCACACTTATGCATTACATGATTTTGGGCACTGGTTCTATGCTGCTGAAGCTTGGCCTCCTGCCACTCAACTCTGCACTACTGTTGCCATTTTGTATTGCTTCCCATGACTCTGCCACTGCCACTACAACCACTGTACTGCAGCTCCCTCTCAATATGATGCATCTGTGCTGCTCATAGCACTGCCACTGCTGATCTGTTGCACTGCAACTTCAGTTGTTGAGAGAAACAACTGAATCTCCTGCCCAATCTTTGACAGACAAGTCTAATGGGCTGCATCCTCATCACTGAAGCTCCATAGGCTACAGATCTGTGTTGGCATCTAAAGAACGATGCACAGCTCCAGCTCTGCCTACGTAATCAGACTCCCTCTGCAATACTGAAGTCACATCGGCTCCTTGTGTTGAAAGCTATCATGCTATTGCTGCCCTGCGCTATCCCTCTGAAGCTCTATGCATTGTTGCAGCTCTGCACTGCGTAAGCAGTACTACATTGCGCTGCTGAAGTCACATCAGCCTCTACGTTGCTACTGCTTCTACGTTGATGCTGCTTGCTTTGCATTGCTCCTCCCAACCTTTAGATCTACCACTGCCTCTGCTTCATCTGTGATCTATGCACCCACTGCTCCACTTGTCCCACTACTGTCTTAAGGCTGTTGTAGCTCGCTTGCGATCCAAGAGAAGAGTTGCTCAAGGATCTCACCTTACTTCCATGTAGCTCCTCTACATGTCCATGTCACCCCACCTCCATGGTTCATGAGCACTCATGGCTACATCATCTCCGGACCCATCATCTGCCACCATTGCTTTGAAAGAAGATGCTTCCTTGTCCTTCTTCTTTTCTGGACAATGGCTGGCAAAATGTCCCATTTTGCCACACTGGAAGCACTTGATCTTTGAAGGATCCTTCTTCTTCTTTGGCTGCAATCCATGAGGAGCCATCTCCTCAAAATGTGTCGGAGCTCCTCTTCTCTATGCTAGAGATCTTGGATATAGGGTCCTTTACGAACTGGGCACCCTCTGCTCACTCTGACACTTGATTTTCCTCCTTGGAAATCTACCAAATCAACTATGATTTAGCTTCTTCTTTGATCCTCTGACCAAACTACAAGTTTCCTTTGGCAAGAAACTCTCTGAGAAGCTGTTCTCTTCCCAAACTTTGTCACTTGTGCTCAGGTTAAAAATCTGAAAACTTCATAAATTTAACCCCACCAGCTCTTCTGAATTTTCTGTAACTTTTCTGCAGACTTTTCTGGATCTGACATATTTAGATCTAAATCACACTGGCCGGCTTCAGACCCAACCAGCGTTGTTTCTGAGCTGTTTCTGCGCAGTAATTGTGTGGCCTTGATAGGACACAGCGTTGGACAACGTCACCCTTCCCTCTGCGTGAATCTCCTCCTGAAAACTGCGTTGTCCCTTCAGATCTGCTTTTCTACTGCCTTTCCAACTGCTTTCTGCAGCTAGATCCTTCAGATGCTTCAGCTGGTAACCCTTCTAGATCTGCAATTGCTTTGATACCATGTAGAAATTTTTGAATCTTAATTCTTATGCAGAAATTATTTCTGTTAATCCAGTTAAGCTTCTCCTACTTATACAAGTTATCAACTGAATAAATTCAAGTTAACAACTTAACATCAAAGCAAAACACATTACAGATCTCTACCAATTCAGATCTAGAATAAGCACATGCACACATAGACAAAGTGACACAGTTATTTATGGACAAACTATCCCCGGAAAAACCCAATGTGAGAAAACCGATCTCTCGCTGCTGGAGGGCTCTATTATTAAGAATATTTCTGAATACACAACTCTGGGTTCCAGATCTGGAAAACCCTACAAAGAAAACTCTAGATCGGCAGCACCTGGTTGAACTAAGACCAACAATACCGACTGATCCACACCCTCAAACGAGATTTACAGAATTCAGCCAAATCTAGGCCTAGAAACCCCAGATCTGCCTATGAAAAACACTACGTCATCCTCTAAAGGCCTCCAAATGCTCAGCGCTGTCACTGGAAGGGACTGCGTTACCCCAGAATGGGTGACGCAGTCACTACGCTGCCCCTAAGGGTCTCTGCGTAGCCCTTGAAGGGTTTCCTGAAAATCACGTTGTCCTTGCTGCTGCTGCTGCATTCCTCTACGTTGTCTTTCCTGATCTCTTCTCTGCTTCTTCTGTATTCTATACCCCAGGATCAGATCATCCCCTTGGTCTAAATTCCCCTCTGCAACTGAAACACTTGAGAATTCTTAGCAACCCCGCCCTAGAATCTTAGCTTAGCTTCAGTGCTCTACCTCTGTGTTTCTTGCAAATGACCCCAAGCCTTTCCTTTATACTTTTCTCGTTGACAAATCAACGGCCAAGATTAAATCTTTAATCAATGGCTAAGATTAAAAGAAAGCTTGATCTATGTGACTTAAGACAATTTCATCACATGTTTAATTAAATTCGCTTTAATTATTTTATTTTCCTAAGTTTTAACTTAGGAAATACATTAAAATAATTAATTAATTTAATATCTCCTAAACCAGATGAAATTTCCCAAATCCATTTCTGGGTCTTGTAGATCAGGGGAACTCTAGTCCTTCCTTAAAATTTGGGACATAGAGCACAACTGATGCTACCCCAAATACACAAAATCTCAATAGGATCAAGATAGATTGGACGGCATGTCCAACTACGTTATCTGGAGGGCCAAAATCCTCTCAGTTCTGGATGAGTATGGTCTCAAAGATCATGCAGAGAAGGTTCTTGTTGTACCAACCAATGCTTATCCTCTCAAGAAGTATGAAGAAAATCAAGCGTGGACTAAGCGTTTGATCATAGACGGAGTCAAGGACCACGTGATTCCTCATATTGTTGGTAAGACTATAGCAAATGATATGTGGATAGCCTTGGAGACGATGTACCAAGGAGGCTCCATGCAAAGAAGAATGCTTCTTGAGAACCAGATGCGGTTGTTCCAAATGATGAAGGGTGAAGAGATAGACCCATTCCTTTTCAGACTTCAAGCCATCCGAGATCAGCTGGTTGGCATTGGTGCTACTCCAAATGAGGGTCTCATAGTGAGGCTTGCTCTTAATGCAATCTCAGAAGATTGGGAAATGTCTGTCCAGAGCATTCTGGGAAGGGAAGCATTACCATCTTGGGCTGACATGTGGGTTGTCCTCCGTTAAGAGGAGATCAAGAGGGTCACCAAGATGCAGAATATCAATGGCGGAAGAGGGAAGGCCAAAGTCAAGGAAGAGGAGGAGGATGCGGCCCTTGCATCAAGGGAAAATAAACAGCAAGGGAAGAAGAAGAAGGACCTCTCCAAGGTCTGGTGCTTTAACTGTGGTGATCTTGGTCATTTCACCAGCAGTTGTCCTAAGAAGAAGGACAAAGGAGCTTTTGATTCCAAAGCTCCAGCAGCAAATGACGATGGCTTTGTTGATGATGCGGCCATGAGTGCTCATGCCCCTCGAGAGAAGAGGTGGGGTGACATGGATCTGTAGAGAGCTACAGACTAGGGCGGGATCTTTGAGTCAGTCCTACTCTTGGATCACATACGAGCTACGGGAGCCTTAAGACAGTAGCGAGATGAGTCGGGAGATAGTTGCAGATGACCACATTGAAGAGGAAGAGGGAGTTGAAGAGTGAGCAGCGTGATGCAGAGGCAGCCGTAACGTGGAGGTAGCAGCGCAGAGAGGCTATTGGGACTTCAGCAACGCAGAGAAGCTGGGCTCACGTAGTGCAATGTTGCAGCATGACAGTGTCTCCCGGAGGACAGCGTGATTCAGCATCCAGGGAGCTTCAATGGTGGAGGGAAACTTGACTTATCTGTCAAACAGTTGGGCAAAGTTATTCAGTTGCTTACTTCTCAGCAACTAAGTTGCATTGCAGCAGTAGCAGTGCTATCGGCAGCATGATGCAGAAATTTGAGAGGGATCTGCAGTACAGATACGGCAATGCCAGTGACAGTGACATGGGCAGTAGTACAGAGAGCAGCAGTGCAGTAGATGGAGGGCAGTGGGCCAAGCATCAATAGCACAAATCCAGTACTCAAGATCTTGTAAAGAAAGGTATGATGTATTGCTAGAGCAGACTCCTAATGCTAAGAGGGAGTGTTGAGATTTTGTGTATTTGGGGTAGCATCAGTTGTGCTCTAGCTCCCAAATTTTGTGGAGGGACTAGAGTACATTTGATCTACAAGACCCATAAATGGATTTGAGAAATTTCAGTTGGTGTTCAAGTTATTCAAATAATTAATTATTTTTAATGGATTTCCCAAGTCTAACTAAGGAAAATAAAATAATTAAAGTGAATTAATTAACACATGTGCTGAAATTGTCTTAAGTCACATGGATCAAGTAGTCTTTTAATCTCAGTCGTTGATGGATGATTTAATCTCGGCCATTCAAGGGTTCAACGAAAAAGGTATAAGAGAAAGGCTTAAGGGTCAGTTGAAGACACACATTTTTGTAGAGCTGAGGAATAGATCTGGAATTCTAGGGTGGGTTTGCTAAGAATTTCTGGAGAAATTTCGTGCTGTGAGGGGTAGTATTGGCTGAGGGAAAGATCTGATTCCAAGAGCTAAGAGTTGATAAGAGGCAGAGGAGCAGCAGCAAGGACAACGCTGAAAAAGCAAAGCAGCAACTACACGGGTGCTGCACAACCGCTACGCAGGACAGCGCAGAGGCACTGGGAAGCTTCAGAAATCACGCAGAGGGTCTTTTAGGGCCAACATTAGGCTGTGGGACCCTTCCGGGGGTTACGCAGTCCCTTCTGGTGCAGCGCAGTGGCATTCTGAGGCTAGCAGGGCTGATGTTGGGGCTTCAGGGGCAGCATTGACGGTTTCTAGGGTCAGATCCGAGCTGAGTCATGCAAATCTCGTTTCAGGTGTGGATCAGTCAGATATTTGGCACGAGATCTTCAAGTTAGCTGCAGATTTGATATATTTTATTCTGTCGGGTTTTCCAGATCTGAAACCCAGATTTACTGTACTCGGAACTACTTAATAATAAACCCTCATATATGTTGCACCGGTTTTCCCGCTTTGAGTTTTTCCAGGGACTTATGTCCAAAAATCCATGTGTCACTTTGTTGCATGAGTGTATTATTCAGTAAATGATCTGCATGTGTAGGCTGTAGTTGTGTTTATTTTCGGTATTTTCTGAATCTAATTTCTGGAAATAACTGTATTAATTAAATCAAGTAGAAGAATATAAACCAATACACTGCAGCAGAATTTTCACACCTATCCCTTAGGTTTAATTTATAATCTTCATCAAACCCAAATCCTTATCCTAATCTCCCTTCTATAAGAGCTAGGAGATCAACACTTGAGATCATTTCTAAGTCAGTTAAACAATTTCATTATTTATCCTTAGAAATTGAATTAATAATCCACATTAATTAATTGAATTTAATTATTGTACTTTTCAAAAGTTAGTCTTAGAAAAGAAAACATAAATCATTTACTCCATCAAAAAAGCACCTAAAGAGGCAATAAATCATCTCCTACATGCTAAAGACACAGCTTATCCAGAAGACCTTCTGAAGCCATCACATGCTTCAACAACAAAAGCAAAGACACATGCAGTTTTCTGAACCCCTTTGGTTTGAGACTATAATCATTTTCTCAAAGCAAATTTCTCAGTACCCTCGTAATAAAATATTTCTCAGCTTCCAAAAAATAAAGATCAATAATTTGGATTGTTAAAAGCAAAGAACGATAAATAACTGTCAAAATGTTAGGCAAATATGGACAATACAAAAGAATATATCTATATGGACACCATACATACAGTAAATCTGTCCCATAAATGTTCGCCTCCAAAAGCAAATGCCACAGGACGTATTGCAACCGCACTCATAATATTCTGAAGAGTAGCTGGCTGTAAATGGTATTCTTGCTCTGGAATCTCCAAATCTGAAGATAAGTCAAACAGTCTGCAAAAAGTATTTAAAATTATTTTGCTTATTTAGCAAATACTCAGAAACTGTCCTTCTTAGCTTATTGACAGCATAGAGCAACTTATAAGATCATAGACTAGCAGCCCTAGAAACACAGATTTTTGACATCCTTATAACTTAATTGCAAGGTTACCAAAATTTATAGGCAATTGAAGCCACATATGAACCTAAATTTTAATAGAGTAACTGTTTCAATACACAATTGTTTGAACTTTGCTAGTAAAACAGATCTTTATTTGTTAGATAGAAGCTGTCAAGTAATGAAGAGAAAAAAACATACCTGAAAACACAATCGGAGGAAAGAATCCCCAAATGTGTATCACTGTGAGGATGCCATGTCACTTGTAAAATTCGTAAAGTCTTACTGTCTTTGGTAGAGTAAATTCTTTTAGACCCAACAGCAATTGCTCTGCAGATATAGCTCCATTATTTTCCATCAGGACCAACATCAAAGCAAATATTATAAACTAATTATATAGAGCAACTGAGCATATAGATTAATGTAGGCCTGCATAATAATGGACCTTCTAAATCTAGATTTAGAACTAATAGAACTTCCATCCATACAGTCCCACTGGAAGAAATAATTGCTTTGACAAGGAAATAGTTTCAACATTCAACTACACAATTATCTGCTAAACTAATGTCCAGACTCCAGAATCACAAAAAACGAGGAAGAACTGCTATCTAGTGATCTTCTAGATTTAGCATTAGGAATCATATTTGATGAATGTACGTAATTAAGTGTATGCATGAAGCATTAACCCTAAAATGTTACATAATTTTTTTTCTTTTTACCATGATAAATCGGTAACTCGGAGTAATCTAGACGAGGCCCAAGATCAAACCTAGCAGCTGCCACTATACACCAATAGTATATCCAACAGCCCATAAGCCAGATATACCAAGACTTTATCACTGAGCAAGAGTCGAGAGTCCACGAGGGTGGTGGAGCCTACTCCTTGAGCCTTATCACAATGGGCCAAAGATGTCCCCACATGGGATTTGAAAACGTGTGGAGGGGATTACATCTCATTGTGTCAATCACTCGGTCATCCCCAATGTGGACTGGTCATCGAACCGGTAGACCCCCGCAGACCAGGAACTAGTCAGAACCAGACAGAAATAGGTAAAAAAAACGGACCAAAAACTTGGTCAACCAAAAACACATAAAATATTCAAATTTTAAAGAAAACCACGTATATTCATGTGGATATGAATCCAAACCATTTATACACAAATAAGCAAAATTTCTCATTTATACCCAGAATAACACCGAGTGCAATCCATATTTGAACCGAAAACACATCAAAAAACAAGACCTATATGGCCTCTAGCATCCAAAATAAATAGGACCGAGTGCAATCCATATTTGAACCGAAAATACATCAAAAAACAAGACCAAGATGGCCTCTAGCATGCACAAAAAATCATACTACAACAAATACCTACATATCATCAAAAAGTTTTGCCTATATTGGAATCTCTATCAATATCACCCTCTAAGCATTAAAATAAGATAAAAAATGCTTAAAATGTCAATTCACGATTTTATATGAGTGATGGGTACATTTTTAGTAGGATCATGAAAGAGGAGTTCAACAACAATGTCACTAACATCAACGTACATAGAAGGAAGGGTGCTCTTAATTAAATGTCAGTTTGATAAATGTTAGTTTTTGTAGCATCAGACAGTCGTTCTAGGCTCGGTTTGTGTCTAAGAGACTAAGGAACACGAGATCTTCAAAACCCAGAAAAGGTTTCGCGAGATAAGTTTGTGAAATGCCTTAATTAAATTAATTAGCCATCATTTTAATTTTTCTTAAGTCTAACTTGGGAAAATTGGTTAATAAATAGTATTAATTAAGGAAAGTTGAGAAAGCTCTAGAAACTCACATGGATCAAGTTTGAGATGGTCTTATCCATTGACAACAATTTAATCATGGTCGTTGATGATCCAACAAGAGATTATAAGAGCAGGTCGATGGGGAAGGAGAAGACAGTTGTGAGACACAGGGAGAGCGAGTTTCTTGGCAAATTGAGCGATCAAGTGCAATGATACAGCAGGAAGAAGAATCTGAGCCAGAGAAGGAAGCATCGGTGGTTGAGGGAACAACAGCAACAGAGTTCCA
Organism: Pinus albicaulis; assembly: GCA_034641835.2. Taxonomy (NCBI): domain Eukaryota; kingdom Viridiplantae; phylum Streptophyta; class Pinopsida; order Pinales; family Pinaceae; genus Pinus; species Pinus albicaulis. The sequence goes on from CM076581.1 coordinate 660,976,856, forward strand.
GAGTATTATTCCAGTGCCAAAGAGCCAACAGAAGAGGAGGCTGAAATACTTTGCAGAAAAGTCGTCCATGTTGAGCAAGTAAGCCAAACACCCCAACGCAGGTGTCAGAGAGAGATTATTTCAGTGCTTGAAGTTTGAGAGAGCACCCGGAAGGCAAAACAACTCATTTATAGTGATAGAGGGTGGCTAGACGACCCAGTTGGAGGCAGTGCTAGAGTTCATACGACTTGGATAGTCCAAGGGTGCAAACAAACAGTCAGGTAGCACGAGCAGGCCAGAAGGAGGCCAAATTATTTTAGCAAAGGGAGAATTTTCTCCTAAATATTCTTAGCAATATTTTTGTTGAAGGATTACCAGTTTGGCATCCAGATTTATGTACTCAAATTTTGTAGTTGAATAATAAAATAAACCCTCATCTGTTGCACCGGTTTTTCGGAGGACGTTAGTCCAAAAATATTTGCGTCAATTTTATCGTGTGTGTATTTATTTTCTTAGTTCCAATTATTTTCCGCAACATAATTTTATTATGAAGAATTGCAGTGTGATTTATTCGGTGTTAATCAAAAAATTAACAAATTGCTAAGTTCTAACTAGTTGTAGGACTCTAGCTGGAATTTTGAACCAAACAAAATAAAATCTAGAATTTACAATTCTAGCTAGACAGTAACTGGAATTCAAGTAAAATAAATTTGAATTTACAAGAAAATACCTGGAATTCAGTTGAAGGTATTTGGACAGTGTCGTGCCTACTACTGCAGTTACCAAAACCCATTGTTTCCTCCCAGCCTAGTAGCTATACGGTCCCCAGATCCAGAAAACAAATCTTTTGGCGCCCATGACCAGAATTCCAAGAACAATCAAGCTTAATGGCTCCCTCTATGGCTCTGTTAGAACTTTTGTTGTGTTTCTCTCTCAATTTTCCACATCTAGCAATTGTACCCTTCATCCTCCCTTCTCATTCCTTATATGGTTAAACCCACAGCCTTCCAACCATCTTGTTTTCAATTTCCTCCTCCTTTCCACCGACTCTTCCTTCTTTAGCTAGAGGCGGTTTTGTCCTTTCCTTTAAACGAAGCATTGGAATGATTCATTTATTGAATTGGAATTTAGTGTTATTTTACTTTATGAATTTTCTAATTTAGTTTTATTTATAGGTTTTAAACAATTGCCCTTTTTTTTAATTTTTTAGAGGTAAATGAGTTATTTATTTTAATGAAATCAAATTATCATTTAAAAATAAATTTAATTTATATTTTATTATCTTATTTTATATATAGATGTTTTGATTTAAAGGATATATATATATATATACGTAAGTGGGAAAGGTACTCATACCAAGTCCTTGATATGTGTGTGTGTGTGTGTGTGTGTGTGTGTTGCACGAGTTTCCGATACGCTGGTACTTCTGGTACGTGGAAATGAGTATCCGGCACGGCTAGAAGTTTTGCCCAAATTTATAAGAAACGAAAAGTTAGGAGCGACAATAATATAATATCTTAAAATTTAATATAGATTAAAAATAAAATAAAATAATTTATTTATTTCCATCCAAATCTTGCCAATCAGGATTGGCCAGGCGCCTCATCTTCATTTGGATAGAAGGGCTTTCCATAAACAGGTTGTTTCGCTTAGTTCCAGACCCATATCCAGATCTAGACCCAGCGACGTACCTTTCTCTTCGCATAGTTCCATCAGTTTAAGCAGCACCCAAGCTCGCAGCGTCAAACAAACCTAAGTTTGCACATATTCATTGCAGTGAAGCTCCCAAAACGTCAAAAAATTGTTGCAGTGAAGCTCCCGAAAAGCTCCAAAGTAACCATTGAAGCTCCCCGCAGTTTTGGAGCGTTTCCTACAAGCCCCCAAGCTCCCAGGAGCAGGGGAGCTTAGGGTACGTGCTCTCCAATGCGTGGGAGCGATACCCGTATATATATATATATATATATATATATATATATATATATATATATATATTCAGATGAGTTAGGTATTTATTTCAATAATCGATTCCTCATCCTAACTTAGACATTTTTCATAATAGCCAGTATGTGTACTAGTGTGTTACATGTGATTTATGCATATGTAGCTATCATATGCATGTCTCGTATGCTTGTTAATATTCCAATGTTCCCTGTAATTTGATGGGTCATTACACCAGTTAGAAGAGTAAATTTCAATTATTGCGATTTCAAGGAAATTTCACATGGTATCAGAGCATTGAAGATCATATCAGAGGCTCAGTAGCATGAAGGAGAAAATTTTGCATTTTCAAAGGGAGTTCTAAGAAAAATTTCTTAGATCTGCCCAAGCCACCGGGAAGTACGAATTTGCAAGGTCAAAGGGTTCGATTTCCAGTGCCAGGCGTGAGGAAATCTCAAGGGATGCCTTCAGTAGAAATCTTAGATTTCTCCAGTATGGCCGCATAAAGATTCAACATTCAGAAGGCTATGGATTTGTCTTCCAGTTTGGAAGATAAATTCGCTTAGATAGCTTGCCTCTCTAACTCAACTTCACAGGGAGTCTGGTGTATAGACAATGGAGCGTCAGCTCATATGACAGGAGATAGAGAATACTTCTCCAACTAAAAGGAGGAGCAAATGGACTTTCAGATTCAGATGGAAAACAAGAGTAAATGTACTCTATTTGGTGTAGGTACCATCAAGATTCAAAGGGAGTCGAGTGCAAGCACCAATGTAACGGATGTGATGCATGTGCTCAGCTTAAGTATGAACCTTATTTTAGTATCCCAATTACAGGATAAAGGGTATGATGTCCACTTTGTAGGGAAGAAAGTGTTCATCAAACACCAAAACTAGAAGAAGGTGAGGAATATTAGAGTTTATAGCAATAGATTGTACAAGTTGCAGCTCGATTTTCCAAAGGCAATAGTTAGCAGCAGCAACGGTGATTGCATTAGCAGCGGGAGAGACCTGACTGAGTTATGGCATAAGAGAATGGGACATCTACTTCATGGAGCACTTAGGAGACAGTAGCAGGTGTTCTAGAATTAGGCATAGAACACGATGATGTGTGCAGGGGGTGCGTACCCGAGAAGTATGCTAAGGCAGTGTTCCCAAGAAGTGACAGTAGATCAGATGGTGTGTTACAGCTTATACACTCAAACATTTGCGGTCCTATGTCCACTGGATCTCTCGGAGGGTACGAATGCTTCGTCGCCTTCATCAATGAACATTCCTGGAAAACCTAGATCTATTTCTTGAAGACCAAGGATGAGGTCTTCAGTCGCTTCGAGGAGTTTAAGGCTCTAGTAGCAAATGCGACAAGGAAGAAGATCAAGGTACTTCGCTCAGATAACAAAGGAGAGTACACAGATAGTGACTTCACAGGATTCTGTGTGGAGGAAGGCATCAAGAGGGAGTGGACAGCTCCATACAATCCACCTATGTCTATGCCTATGATTACGAACTGGAGGAATAATGATGCATCAAAGAGCGAGGACGTTGACCCAACCTTGTATAGACAGCTTATCGGTTCCCTCATGTATTTGGTCAACACTAGGCCAGATATTTGCTACGCAGTACACTCAAATTCAGTTCATGGTGGGACCGAAGAGAGTGCATGTGACAGCAACGAGGCACATTCTGAGGTACTTGCACAGCACAATCGAGTATGGATTGTGGTATACTCAAGGTGATGGTGTCAGACTATGTGGATTCACAGATGCAGATTGGGGAAGTAGTTCAATGGACAAGAAAAGCACATTAGGGTGTTGCTTCAGCGTTGGATCAAGGGTAGTATCTTGGTGCAGCAGGAAGCAGAAGTCAATGGCACTGAACTTTGCAGACGCAGAGTATATGGCAGCTAGCACAGCGACGTGTGAAGTTGTATGGCCTCAAAAGCTGCTAGTAAGCTTGTTCAGACAGAACTTCAAGGTGACTAATATCTATTGTGATAATCAGAGTTGCATCAAGCTCTCTGAAAATCTAGTGTTTCATGATAGGTTGAAACACAAACATCCAATATCACTTCATCAAAGATTGTGTGCAGCATGGAGCATGTTGATATTTTGGGGTAGCATCAGGTATGCTCTAGCCTTGAAATTTTGTGGAGGGGCTAAGACACACAAGACCTCCAAAACCTAGAAAGCGTTTGGAGAAATTTCATCTAGTGTGTGAGATATTAAAATAATTAATTTTTTTTAATGAGGACCCTAAGTCTAACTTAGGGAATTAGAAAAATTAAAGTGAATTAATTAAACACCTCTGATGAAATGTTCTAAGTGACGCGGATCAAGCTTTCTTTTAATCTCAGCCGTCGATAAGAGATTAGATCACAGTCATTGATGTGTCAACGAAAAATTATAAAGGAAAGCCTTGGAATCAGTTGGAGACACACACAAAGTTTAAGAGATCGAATTCTTCTGACAGAGCAGTGCTTGGACGAAGATCAGATCTGAGTGATTCAAAGTTGTAGCGAGGGGCAGATGTAGTGATTGGTCAAGAGGGCCAAGAGTACAGTGCAGAGCAAGGGCAGCAGAGACGCAGTGGAGGAAACGCCGCCAGCAGAGGGAGTTACGCAGCCCCTCAGGAGGCCCACGCAGTCCCACGCATAAGCAGCGCAGCATCTGAATTTTGTCGGGAGAAGGGTTTATGAGCCAGGAGGGCTGAAACCAAGATCCGAGAGAGGCAGATCCATGCAGAGCAAGGGTGATGCAGTTCTTCAGCCCAGGCTACGCAGGCTTATGCAGTGGCAGCGTAGAGACTACGCAGAGCCTGTTGGGATTTCACAAGTGGCTCATCCGGATCAGCCAAGACTTGCAAGAGTGAGGTATATCTCACAATTTCTCTGATTGTTGAGGATTTCTCTATTCAGTTTGCCAAGTTTATGGCACCCTAGATGTACTCAAAAACTGTTGCTTAATAATAATAAACCCTCATATATGTTGCACCGGTTTTCCCGCATTGGGTTTTTCCAAGGACATTTGTCCGAAAATTTTATGTCACTTTGTCGAATGAGCGTAATATTCAGTAAATGATATGTATCTGTGTAGGCTGCTACTTGTGTTTACTATTGTTGATAATATCGGTATCGGCAAAATATCGACGAGGGTCCAGAAAAAATCTTATCGAGAATATCAGCGAAAATATCGGCAAATATTGGCAAGCATAAAAAATGCATAATATATTCATTTTTTTCAGATTTTTAAACATATAAAGCAACAACAACATGAAATAAACACGTTGGCACATAAATATGAAGAAAGCACTGATATATATGATGTAGTGGATGTAAAATAAAAATGATACATCAAAGTCGATACCAAATCCTGTTGATCCCTGATAATTGTCCAATCAAGGACTCAAATGTGGAGAACCAATACAAAATAACATCACAAAGATAAAAGTATCTCATCATCATGAGTTATATGTAGCAAAACAAATAAAAATAGTAGCTATCTATATGAAATCAGTGCCCTCTCCCCCTTTTACAAGAAAACATGAGGGGCTGTTTGTCAGGCCTGCCTCTAGCAATAGAAGGCCTTGACCCTACACCTAATGTCAAATATTGACTTCTATGTCTGGAGATCTGCTCTCCTATATCTATAGCAAATGGTGCAGACGTTGATGCTCCCAAAGTGTCCTCCTCCTCCTCTTCCTCCTCCTGCTCCGAGTGTTGCTCCTCCTCCGAGTCCTCCTCTTGCTGCCCCTGTTCTAATGGTTCCTCTGGCTCTAACCATGCAGGTGACTCCTCCAAGACAGGATACTCAGTCTCCACCCTCCACTGAGACAATACATCAATATTGTCTAAGGAAATGGCATCTGGATCCATTGGTGCTTGTATTTGCTTCACTCAAAGGCGAATGTTGTAATGCACATACACTAAATCATTGAGACGTGTGAACTCCAACCTGTAAGAGTGTCAAAAAAACTAATGAGTCTTCCCTCTTGACACTTAACGGTCATAAATTAAAATTACAATAAATGTAATTGCTCAACTGAAGGATGAAGGTCAAAGTTATACCTGTTGCGCTTTTTTGAGTGTATTTTCTCAAATACACTCCAATTGCGCTCACACCCTGAAGAGCTACATGTTTGACTCAGGATTCTTATGGTCAATTTCTGCAAATTTGGTGCCCTTGCACCATAGGTTCGCCACCAAATATCTACAACAAAATAAAGAAATAAAAATTCAAAAACATAAAACATAATTAAACTTTCAAATGCAAGTTACATAATTTAATTTTAAAAATCTAGAATTATAAATAAGTAAATTCTAAATTGAAAATTCTAATGAGTGATGGCTTGTCACTTACGTGGCATGAAGAGGATCACTTCCCTAATAGCATCATCAAAGCCAAATAGGCCAACACAATCCTGATACAACTTTATCTCACGGTTGATTTTGCTACGAAGCTCAGGATCGGGTACCATCCTCAGAGTACAAGAATGGAGCCCTTCCATCAGCTAACCATCAAAATGAAAGGCGCATTTGTATGAAAATGCAAGGTTGAGGAAGAGTGTTGCTGCATGAATGGGTCGATGAAGCATCCTTGTCCACCGATTATCAATCACATCCCATAACATCATATGTTTATCATGCCCAGCAGAACCCTTGTCGGCATAATAAGGACGAATGGCCTTCTTGGCCCTATCCATGGCCTCATACACATAAGCCATTGCAGGCTTCTCCCCATCTACCAATCTCAGAACCTTTACTATAGGTTCACTAATTGAGCACACTTCTTCTACTCCCTGCTAAAATGTTTCAATGTAAACCATTTTTGCAATGGCTCTCCCGTCCTGTCTCCTGCTGTATCTACAATCACACCACTCATCAGAAACAAACATTTGCTTCAACTCAAACTGGCATCGAAGCAAAGACTAAAGAATAATAAAGTTGGTGGCAAAACGTGTGATTGCAGGACGCCACAACTCCTTGTTTCTGGTGAATCTCCTCATGACGCTACGAACAAAAGCATGGTTATATATAAACTTGGGGACACTCCTAACCATATCAATCACCTCCTTCATGAAGGAGATTTTTCCCATATCCTCAAGCAGCAAATTGATACAATGTGCTGCACATAGAGTCTAGAACAATGTGCGATGCCTCTCCATAAGCATCTTGTCGGCAGCCACATAATTAGTTGCACTATCTGTTATGAGTTGCATCACATTCTGCACGTCAATCTCCCAGATGAAGCCATATAATAGCTCACATATCATTGTTGCATCTTTTATGTGTGTTGATGCATCCACTGATTTAACAAACATGGTAACTTCAAGACAATGTACCAAGAAATTTGGAAGGGTCCTACCCTTCCTATCTGTCCAACCATCAGACACCATTGTGCATCCAGACACTTCCATGTCTTTTTCAACTCTGTCAATCTAGAGTTGATGTCCTACTTTTCTACTTTAAGGATTGGCCCCCGCAACTCCTCATATGTAGCACTTTTGTAACCTGGGCCAACAACAGCAATAGCATCACACATTGGTTGCCAAAATGGATTGGTTTTGGTGATGCTGAGTGGCAAGTTACTCCACAAAAGACACTTCCCCATAACTCTACCTGCTTCTAGCTTCTCCTTTTTTTTAACAACTAATGTTATGGAAGGTTGTGTTCCATGTCCTGTTCATGAAACAAAAAATGATGACCTCCCACTAGCTGTTGCAAGTGATGCTGTGGAGCCCCTCCCACTACCCTCAGCTTCAATATTAGAAGAAAATATGCTAAAAGATCTATCTGCACGTTCAGCCTTGTTTCTTTCTGCCTCTTCCTTCTTTTTGTTTTTTTCATCAATAGCTTCAAGAGATTTTTGTATAAGATCCGGACTAGAAACTGTACAAAGGGCAACATCTTGTCCAGAGAGTCTAGCCAAATGGTATTTCAATCTCGTAACCCCTCCTGTCATTTTTGTCCCACACAATTTGCATGATAAATATGCCCGATTTGTCCTACCATCAGGCTCCCCATACTCCCAAAATGGGTGCAAGGCTTTTGGCATATTTGACTTTTGTAGTGAACTAATTCAAACCTAGGGCACAAAAAAACAAAAATTGGCATTAAACACCCATGCATAAAAATTTAAAAATAATAAGTAATAAGCATGTCATTTAAAAAAAAAATTACTACAAGAATACTACATTATTTGGCATTTGCAACGTAAATAAAAAATTGGCAATAAGAGGGTGCATAATAATGTTTAAAAAAAATGAAGTTTGTTGTCCAAATATGGTCAAAACCCTTGCATTGGCTCATGGGCATGAAAATCATAGTAAATAGAAGAAAAACAAAGTAGCACAATGTTGGTAGGCAAAGAGGCAAGGATGCATAGCCCTAAATCTATAAAAAAATTCATTAAAATATGGGTATGGAAGAACATACCTGTTAATGGAAGAGATAGATTTTGTCTCACTGTTCTTCAATCTTTGATGATGAAAAACTTCTTAGGTGTTGGTGATAATGGTTGTTCGATCACCAATTCCTCTTTGACAACCTCCACAACGCTTTAGCCTTCCTTCTCAGCCACTCACAAACAAAAATGAAAAAAAAATCATTTTTTCCCTTTTCTAGCCGCGGCCAGGAGATGCCTGGTGATATTTTCAATCGTCACGCGATATTTTCCGAAATATCGCCAATATTTCGGAAATATCGCGATATTTTCGGAGAGAGAAATTATCGCGATATTTTCGCGACGATATTTCGTTTCCTCGAAAATATCGCGATATTGTCAACACTGGTGTTTACTTCAGTATTTTCTGAATATTTTTTCTGAAAATAACTTGTATAATTAAATCACAAGTAGGAGAAGTAAATCAAGATACTGCAATAGGGTTTCTGTAATTTTGTATTCAGAAACTTTTACATGGTATCAGAGCATTGCAGATCAAGTTGAATCTCCAGCAAAATCAGCTGAAGAATTTTTTGCTGGAGAAAGAAACTAAAGCAGCAGAGATCAAGAGAGGGCAGCACAACAGTAGAAGGACGTAGTCCCAGCAGAGGCTACGTAGGGGCTAACGCAGTCCCATCTGGGTGACGCAGAGACAGCACAGTGCCTTCCAGAGGGATGCAGGAGCAGCCTGCGCTGCGCAAAGGTTGCGTTGGGCCAGCCTGCTCACGCAGAGGCCAACCAGAGGGACGTTGTCCAGTTTTCTTTTTTGTTGCTGTGAAGTATTGCCGAGATCCGGAAGCAGTGCTTCAAATCTTCAGCAGTTTCTGGTGTGGTTGAGATTCTGACGGTGCAAAATCGTGTTGTAGGAATTTACAGGGTGAGTTTCGTAGATCAAGAACCAAAGGTCACCGCTCACAAATCAGTACACCAGTATAATCACGTGGTTAAAACCCTCAAAGAGGGAAACAGTCCACGCCCTGAGCCAACATGGCCACTTCAGGGAATTTATTAATATAAAAGAAAAGTTACATATGTTTCTCTCATAAACGGTTTCCGGACAAATGACCCTCCATGCTCTTTAAATAGAGATCATGGATCAATCGGGTGTTAAGCCACGGATCAAGTGTCGTTAATACCGAGGTGAGAGATAACCGTCAGATCACTACAAATCGTGACTGTCGGATTATAAGTTACAAATGTACATGGTAAAGAAACACACTTTACCTAACTCTACACTAGACTAAGTTATTCTTAACTATTTCCTATGTGTCAGAATATCCTAACACGTGCCTAGCTAAGATGATGAAGAGCAGGAGGAGAACACTTGTTTAGCAGATCTGCGCCAAATAGATCTGAGATTCAGTCAAGAAGGTGATCGAAGAGAACTGTTCAGTTGTTTGGCTGAAGATTTCCCAAAGGGAAATCAGTTGACGGAGGGAGCAGCTACTATAGAGGGTTTTTAAATGCCAAGAAACCCAGATCCAGCATTTATGTTGAGAGTTGCAGCAGAAAGAGGGAGAAGAGTATATGTTCTATCACATTTGAGCTAGATGGCCTCTCATGGACTGAGAGATCGGGACAGGTTGGACAGTGTGTCCAACTTCGTCATCTGGAGAGCTAGGATACTAACATTCCTAGATGAGTACGATATCAAGAACCATGCAAAGAATGTCCTAACTATGCCTACCGATCCAGATCCTCTGAAGAAATTCAATGAAAATCAAGCGCGGGCTAAGCGTTTGATCATGGACGGAGTCAAAGATCACGTCATGCCACATATTGTCGAGAAGAAAACGGCAAATGAGATGTGGTTGCTTTGGAGACGATGTATCAAGGAAGCTCTGTTCAAAGGAAAATGCTTCTAAAGAATCAGATGTGGTTGTTCCATATGCAGAGGAGTGAGGAGATAGATCCCTTCCTTTTCCGATTTTAGACAATCCGGGATCAACTGATTGCCATGGGTGCAACTCCGGATGAAGGGCTCTTGGTAAGGACTGCCGTGGATGCAGTCACCGAGTGGGAAATGTTTGTCCAAAGCATATTGGGCAGGGCAGCGTTACCATCGTGGGCGAACATGTGGGCAATCCTCCGTCCGGAGGAAATCAAGAGATTCACCAAGAGGCAAAACAGTGGCAACAGAACTGTCAAGGTGAGGAAAGAAGAGGAAGATTATACAGCCCTTGCATCAAAGCAACGAAGGCAGCAAGGGAAAAAGTAGAGGGACCTATCCAATGTTCGGTGCTTTAATTGTGGCGAACTTGGCCACTTTGCCAACACTTGTCCTAAGAATAAGGACAAAGGAATCCAAGGCAGCAACAGCAAAGGATGATGGGAGTGATGATGACATAGCCATGAGTGCTCATGAGCCACGTAAGTGGGGCGATATGGATCTGTAGAGCAGCTACAAATGGAGTGGTGGGATCCTTGAGTATGCCCAACTCTTGGATCACATACGAGCTACGGGAGCCTTAAGACGGTAGCGAGACAAGTAGAGCGGCGGGCGCAGAAGATCACAGTGAAGCAGAGGACAGTGTTGAGACGTTGTAGAGGGAGCAGCACATTGCAGAGGCAGCAGCAGCAGCATAGAAGCAGCAGTGCAGAGGGGTTGATGGGACTTCAGCAGCGCAGAGAGGTAGTGCAAAGCCGCAACAATGCAGTGGCTTCAAGAGGACAGTGCAGAGCAGTATCCAATGAAGCTTAAGTGATGAGATGCAGCCCGAATTATCTGTCAAACGATTGGGCAAGGGTCCTTCAGTTGCTTACTTCTCAGCAATTGAGTTGCAGTGCAACAGTTAGCAGTTGCAGTGCAGCATTTAGCAGTGGTAGTGCTATGGGCAGCATGATGCAGTTATTTGAGAGGGAGTTGCAGTACAAATGTAGCAGTGTCAGTGGCAGTGACATGGGCCGCAGTACAGGAAGCAACAGCGCAGTGATGAAGGGCAGCAAGCCAAGCATCAGCAGTGCAGAGACCGATGCTGAGATCTTGCGATACATGGTGTGGATGTATTGCTAGAGCACACTCTGTGGTAAGAGGGAGTGTTGAGATTTTGGGGTAGCATCGGGTGTGCTCTTGTCCTGAAATTTTGTGGAGGGGCTAAGACACACAAGACCTCCAAAACCCAAAAAGCATTTGGAGAAATTTCATCCAGTGTGTGAGATATTAAAATAATTATAATGAGGACCCTAAGTCTAACTTAGGTAATTAGAAAAATTAAAGTGAATTAATTAAACACATGTGATGAAATGTTCTAAGTGACGCGAATCAAGCTTTCTTTTAATCTTAGCCATCGATAAGAGATTAGATCACGGTCGTTGGTGTGTCAACGAAAAAGTATAAAGGAAAGGCTTGGGGTCAATTGGAGACACACAAAGAATCTAAGAGATCGAATTCTTCTGACGGAGCAGTGCTCAGACGAAGATCACGTCTAACTGACTCAGAGTTGTAGTGAGCGGCAGATGCAGTGATTGGTCAGGAGGGCCAAGATTACAGTGCAGAGCAAGGGCAGCAGAGACGAAGTGGAGGCAGCTCAACCAACAAAGGGAGTTACGCAGTCCCTTAGGAAGGTGATGCAGGCCCACGCAGAGGCAGCGCAACGTCTCCAAGGGAAAGTCCTGAATTTTGTCGGGAGAAGGGTTTCTGAGCTAGGAGGGCTGAAACCGAGATCCGAGAGAGGCAGATCCACGCAGAGCAAGGGTGACGCAGTTCTTCAGCCCAGGCTTACGCAGTGGCAACGTAGAGACTGCGCAGAGCCTACTGGGGTTTCACCAGTGGCTCATCTGTATCAGCCGGGACTTGCAAGAGTGAGGTATATCTCACAATTTCTCTGATTGTCGAGGATTTCTCTGTTGGGTTTGCCAAGTTTATGGCACCCTAGATGTACTAAAAAACTGTTGTTTAATAATAATAAACCCTCATATCTATTGCACCGGTTTTCCCGCATTAGGTTTTTTTGGGGACATTTGTCCGAAAAATTTGTCACTTTTTCGAATGAGCATAATATTCTATAAATGATTTGTATCTGTGTAGGCTACTAGTTGTGTTTACTTCAGTATTTTCTGAGTATTTTTTCTGAAAATAACTTGTATAATTAAATCACTAGGAGAAGTAAATCAAGATACTACAGTAGGGTTTCTGTAATTTTGTATTCAGAAATTTTCACAGAGCAGTCCAGCTATAGCATGCTCCCATAGAAGAGCAGGTTGCAGACATACTCACAAAAGCTCTAGGGAGAGCTAAGTTCGTCTGTTTCTAAGAACATATAGGTATAGTGGAGAACCCTTTTCAGTAGCAGGTGGATCAGTGTTAGTAGGCGCAATAAGATCTTGAGAGATAGTTGCAGAGACTAGTTGCAGTAGGAAAAACAGGAATATAGAACATAAAACTGGAAAATGAAGTAAACATCAACACATCAAATACATGAGCAGATCACTGGGCCATTTTATTATATGCAATAGCAGAAATGAAGTAGATCACTGGGCCATTTTATTATATGCAATAGCAGAAATGAAGTACAAGGGCTTGAGAAAGAGACACTCAAGCTAGGCAAAACAAGCCTGAAATGACCCTAAACATCAAGACATGAAATGCTGCTGCTGGACCAACTACTAGGAGGCTATGACTGCGCAATCCTGTTGGAATATACTGCTGTTGGAAACAAGGAATGCATAGATCTGCTGAGTGGGTGCTCAGAAAATGCCGGGATAAGAGATCTGGGCTTTCTAGCACAATTCCAAGATAACCTGGAAAGGGTTTCCGAAAATGACAATGATGAAAAATGCAGCCCTAGGGCTGAATTACGCACTGCAACTAGGAGACTGTTGGGAGGTGGCTGATCTGATAAGAAAATGGTTGCTACTCCTCCCCACTGACTTTCCGGATGAAGGGTTGCTCCCCTCACTGGATGATAAGCTCAAGAACTGGGGTTATGACCCCTCCACTAGATCTGCCCTCCTGGATTGCGCAATTTCTGAAGGAGACTGCGCTGCTTATAAGGGTTGAATATTGGCCTGATGTCGAATGATGAAATGCAACTCAAAGAACCTCTCCTGAGTGGGCACTCGAAGTCCCCCGAGGATGAGAGTGGGATTTCCGCTCGGAAACACCCTTGTGCTAAACAACACAGCAAACTTCGCTAAACAGTTGAAGCGTGCAGAAAGTCATAAAAGACAATACATAAACAAAATTCAGAATGCTTTCTATGGCTGCCATACCCTTCCTTATATGCTTTGTGAGCCTCCATTCCCTTGGTCCCACACAATAATGATGCTACTCTCATGCATACTCTCCTCCATTATGACTGCACTGTCCTCCACTATCTCCACTACCTCCATGAATGTGTTGTTGATTTGGTCAAATTGACCCCATCTACATGCATTGACCCACATTCACACCAAGGAGTGGTTTATTCATCTTGATCCTATCTAGATGCCTTGATCCACATTCACATTAGAAGTGGTTTTATTCCTACTAAAGGGATTTATGGGTTCCTCTACCCTCTTATTCATTTATCTTATTGACAAAACAAAATTTAATATTCTAACTAGATAAAAGCTAATTAGGAAAATTATAGTCCTCCCCTCTCAAATGTTGTTTGTCTTCATGCAACTGCAAGGATGCATGCTGCAAAATCTTCTCTCCTTCCCACGTAGCATCCTCATTCGTTAGATTCCTCCATCGAACCAGATATTCTTTGGTCACCCTATTCCTTACCTACCTCTCCCAAGTATCCAAGATGGCTTTCGGTTGTAAAACTAGATGGCGCTCATCATCAATAGGTGGGAGATCCATAGTGGCAACTACATGTTGTCCAATGGCCTTCTTGAGCCATGAGACATGAAAAATGTTGTGGATCTTACTCCCAATGGGAAGCTCCAACTCATATGCCACTTCCCCAACACGACGAATCACCCTGTATGGCCCATAGAAACGGGGCTTAAGCTTTTCAGCGCCCTTCTCCTACAGCGTAGATTGCTTGTAAGGCTGAAGACGGAGACAGACCAAATCATCCACCTCAAACTATCTCTCCACCTAACCACGGTCTGCATATAACTTCTGTTGATTTTGGGTTGTAGCAATGTTGTCCTTAAGAGCACGGAGTATATCCTAACTCTCTTGGATCCACTCTTTGGCTCTAGGAGCCTTACTTGCCCCAAACATCACATCAACAAATGATAAAGCATCATAACCATATAAAGCCCTGAATGGACACATACCGATCAACATATGAGTATTGTAGCAATATTCCCCCAAATGGAGCCAGCGCAGCCATGCTCTCTGCTGCCCCGAAACATAGTTTCACAAGTAGGCTTCCAGCCACTTGTTTACTATCTTTGTTTGCCCATCTGTTTGGGGGTGATAACTGGTACTCGGTGTTAACTAGGTACCCACCAAATGGAAAAGCTCCTGCCAAAAGCCACCCATGAAGCGGCTATCTCTATCACTGACTATGGTCTTAGGAAGACCATGAAGTCTGAAAACATCTCTAAAGAAGAGCTCAGCCACTTGTGAAGCAGTGTACTGTGAAGAGATGGCAAAGAAATGTGAATACTTTGTTAGTCGATCAACGACCACAAAGATACAATCCTTGCCTTGTACTGCTGGCAAACCGATAATGAAATCCATAGAAATGCTCTCTCATTTCCCCTCCGGAATAGGAAGTGGCTGTAACAACCCTGCAGGATGGTTGTTTTCTCCTTTACTCCACTGGAAAACTACGCACTCCTTGATGTGCTAGAGCACATCCTCCTTGAGACCCTTCCATGAGAATCTCTCTCTAATGGCCCAATATGTCTTTGTGAAACCTTGGTGGCCTGAGAGTGGTGAATCATGTGCTACATGCAAAATGTTCTCCTTGAGCTTAGAATCTCTAGTCAAGAAGATCTGATCCCGATAGTAGATGATCTCATCCATCATTCTATACTTCTCATCGATCACCTACCCATCTAGTACCTCACATGTGAAGCAGTCTTTGGAATACTCCACCAACAGCTGGGCCTTCCAATCTGTGTCCATACTCATCAAGGACAGTGCTGCTAGTCTCCGTGATAAGGCATCCGCCACCACATTGCTCTTCCCTTTGACATATTCAACGCCAAAATCATATGCCTGGATTTTGCTAACCCATTTTTGTTGCCTCTCTTGTAGCTGCTTCTGCTCAAGAAAATTCCGAAGACTATTGTGGTCAATCTTCACTCGGAAACTGTTGCCTACCAAATACTGCCTAAATTTGGCCAATTCATGCATGATGGCTAGCATCTCCCTCTTAGATATAGAATACAACCCCTCATGTGGCAGCAACTTCTGAAAGGCTATGGGATGGCCTCCTTGCATCAAGACTATGCAAGCACCCTCTCCTGAAGCATCACATTCCCGCACCAAGGGCTGTGTGCAATCTAGCATACCAACACCGAACAAATGCTCTTCACCTCCTTCAGCATACCAAAGGCCCTCTGCGCAGTGTTTGTCCAACCAAAATCTCCCCTCGTGGTCAGATCTATGAGTGGTGCTACTAGTTGGGAGAACCCTTTAACAAACTTTCGGTCTGGTGGCCTTCCTGGTGGAATGCCTCTAAATACTGTAGAATGACGATCTAGAATAGACTGCATATCAGAGTGGATTGATTTGTCCTTGCCTCCTACCTCCAACTTACACAGTTCTACTGCCCATGCTATGTCTCCTCTACACAAACAGCCTCCATCCTATGTGTTGAGACTACCTGAGGTGGATAGGTGCGCATGCCCCTGATCATCTGGTGCTTACCGCTCTTCTTGCTTGTCCATTCCATCTTCAAGGTCTCCCAATCCGTGGTGACCTTCCCTAGTGTGATCAACCACTTTACACCAAATATCACATTGGTGTCAGGAATATCGACCACAAAGAAGTGGTATGTCAATGTATATATCCCCAAGGTTACAGTCAATGCCAGAACATACTTCACACACTGCATGTTTCTAGCTCCTAGAACAAAAATTGAGAATCCTTCAAAATCATTTGTGGGTATGTCTCTCCTCTGCACTAGTTGGGCATCAATAAAATTGTGGGTAACCCCACTGTCTATCAATACTGACACCCATTGCACCTGAACTGTGCCTCGGACTCTCAATGTCAGATACTTGGGTACTCCCCACAAAGTTGCAAGGGCTCCTCCAATTGGAACAAATGCTCCATTTCCACCTCCCAGTGGTGGTGGATCCTCTCCTAGTACCACAGCGCTGGTGTCCCCTTCCGGCTCCTCTTCTTCTTCCTCTTCACTATCAGAGAACACTTCAATATAATGTGCCTTTCCAGCAGCACATCGATGCCCTGGTGCCCATGGTTCTTGGCAAGTGAAGCAAAGCTTCCTCCTCAAATCTCTCCGGATGTCATCACTAAGAGGTCCCTTGCCTTGGTTCCCTTTTGGGGGTGGAACCTCCATATCTTTCCCGTTTGACTGGACTGTGGGTTTTTGCTAGAATGGAGCTCTTGCCCTTGGCAAAGCATCTTGCAAGTCCCTAGCCCTCTCAATGGCATCTTGGAGCGTAATTGGTCTAGTGGACTTCACCAACCCATGCAAAGGCTCTGCTAGCCCATCAATGAACATGTATACTCTCTTAGTTGTAGACAGATCTGGCACCATGACGGAAAGTTTCCGGAATTCAGAGATATAGGTCTCCAGATTTGTTGATTGCTTGAGCTTAGCTAGCTCAACAAAGTGTGCCTCTGGATCTCTTCGGTCAAATCTTTCTACCAACCTCCAGGTGAATTCTGCATATGCAGTCACACCTGCATGCCCCAATGTAGATAGACCGTGAAACCACCATTCATGTGCTTCACCTTCAAGGTGCAGTGCTGCTATCTTAATAGCTTCAATCTCTGATACTTGGTTCAGCTGGAAATAGATGTCTAATTTTTCCACCTAAGCCTTGGTTGTGCACTTGGATGACCCATCAAAAGCAGGCAGAAAGAATCTACCCATAGTACGCTGCAGATCATTGTTCTCCATGTACCCTCCACTTCTATTGTTATTACGAGGTCTTCTATTATCCTTGATCTAACAGAACTCTTGGAAGTTTAGATGCTCTTTGAACCTTTGAGATTGAGATTCATATTCTAGAAAGTAATCACCAAGAGCCTCATGCTCTTGGGATCCTCCAACCCCATTTCCCCCTACTAGGAATGTAGGCATGGTGGAGCGTTGTGAAACTTGTTGCATTGCTGGTTGCTCACACCAATGATGTGAAGTGTCGAAACTTTCTCCATGCTGTAACCCTCTTGGGGTTTCCTTGTGTCTTTCCACCCTCATCTCCTTGATTTCTTTGGAAAAATCCTGCATAGTTTGGAGAAGAAGCTTTGGAAACTCTTTCCCATCCATTTCTCCTGATATTGGAGATTTGCCTTTGTTTTCTTCGTTGTTTGTATAATCGAACTTCTGACCTCTATTGATATACCACTTCTCTCGGTCTATAAGAGGTTCTTCTTCAGATGTCATAGATGTAGTGCCCCACAGGCTGAGCCAATATTATGCTCTGATACCACTGTAATATTCCAAAATAGGAAAAATGGGAATATAGAACATAAAATTGAAAAATGCAATAAACATCATCACATCAAATACATGAGCAGATCACTGGGCCATTTTGTTATATGCAATAGCAAAAATGAAGTACAAGGGCTTGAGAAAGAGACACTCAAGCTAGGCAAAACAAGGCTGAAATGACCCTAAACATCAAGACATGAAATGTTGTTGTTGCACCAACTACTGGGAGGCTATGACTACACAATCCTACTGGAATATACTGCTGATGGAAACTAGGAATGCGTAGATCTGTTGATTGGGTGCTCAGAAAATGTCGGGATCAGAGATCTGGGCTTTCTTGCACAATTCCAAGATAACCCAGCAAGGGTTTCCGGAAATGACAATGATGAAAAATGCAACCCTAGGGCTGAATTACGCACGGCAACTGGGAGACTGTTGGGAGGTGGCTGATCTGATAAGAAAATGGTTGCTACTCCTCCCCACTGACTTTCCGAATGAAGGGCTGCTCCCCTCACTGGATGATAAGCTCAAGAACTGGGGTTATGACCCCTCCACTAGATCTGCCCTCCTGGATTGCGCAATTCCTAAAGGAGACTGCGCTACTGATATGGTTGAATATTGGCCTGATGTCGGATGATGAAATGCAGCGCAAAGAACCTCTCCTGAGTGGGCACGAAGTCCCCCAAGGATGACGGTGGGATTTCTGCTCGAAAACACCCTTGTGCTAAACAGCACAGCAGACTTCGCTAAACAGCTGAAGCGTGCAAAAAGTCATAAAAGGTAATACATAAACAATATTCAGAATGCTTTCTATGGTTGCCATACCCTTCCTTATATGCTTTCTGAGCCTCCATTCCCTTGGTCCCACACAATAATGATGCTACTCTCATGCATACTCTCCTCCATTATGACTGCGTTGTCCTCCACTATCTCCACTACCTCCATGACTGCACTATTTATTTGGTCAAATTGACCCCATCTACATGCATTGACCCACATTCACACCAAGAAGTGGTTTATTCATCTTGATCCTATCTAGATGCCTTGATCCATATTCACATTAGAAGTGGTTTTATTCCTACTAAAGGGATTTATGGGTCCCTCTACCCTTTTATTCATCTATCTTATTGACAAAACAAAATTTAATATTCTAACTAGCTAAAAGCTAATTAATAGCATGCTTCCATAGAAGAGCAAGTTGCAGATATACTCACGAAAGCTCTAGGGAGAGCTAAGTTCATCTGTTTCAAAGAATAGATAGGTATAGTGGAGAACCCTTTTCAGTAGCAGGAGGATCAGTGTTAGTAGGCACAGCAAGATCTTGAGAGATAGTTGCAGAGACTAGTAGCAGTCAGTTACTGGACGGGTGTGTTGATTTTGTAGCATTGGAAAGTGTTCCAAGTCTCATATTTTGGGAAGAGGCTTGGACATCAACATTCCAGATAACCCATAAATCGTTTGTGGAAATTCCACTCGGATCATGCTTTATTAAAATAATTAGTTATTTTAAAGTGATCCCTAAGTCTAAACATAGGGAAATTAAATAATTAAAGGGTATTAATAAAGTAGAGTGTGAATCTTCTAGAAAATGATGATCAAGACATCTTTTAATCTGAGCCATTGATTAAGGATATAATTTGGGTCGTTGATTCATCAACGAGAAGACTTGAGGCTCATTTGGAAAGCAAGTCGGGCACATTCTTAGTACCCGAAGGAGATCGATTTTGAAGTAAGAGAATTTGATTTCAGAGGGTGAGGTTGTAGAGGTAGGGTTGCAGAGGCAAAAGGAGGAGGGAGAAGTTAGCAGAGACGGAGAAGAAGGAAGGCAGAAGACGAAGGGGGGGCAGCGCTGAGCAGCAGCACTAGCCCTCCACGCAGACTTACGCAGTCCAGCGCAGTGACTGCGCAGAGGGGCCACGCATAGTGACGCAGAGGGTAGAGGAGGACCTCCCGTGTGTCGGGAATTATTCCGGATTGTCCAGAAAATTCATCTCAAGTGTATGCTAAAAGTTCTGCTCGTCATGTATTTTGTAAACGATCTTTTCATTGTTGAAGATTAATATAAACCCTCATTTGTTGCACCGGTTTTCCCACATTGGGTTTTTTCGGGGACAATTTACCCAAAAATAACTGTGTTCATGTGGTTGTTTCTATTATGTTATATGTGTTCTATTTATTCTTTTGCTTTTGATTAAACTTTTAAAGTGAACACTACAGCTGTATTTATTTCAAAATTTACTGAAGCATCTATAAATAAATTATCATAATAAGTAGGCGAAATAAATCAATCACTGCAGTAGCATTTTTCAGAGTGAAAATTTCACAGGGTGCAGTGACAATTGGGCGCAGACAGTTGCAAAGATTAGTTGCAGTCAAAGACCTAAGAGACAGTTGCAGAGCCAGTATAGGGACACAATGGATTCGTAGATTATTTCTCAGTTGCAACAGCACCATGAGATTAGATGCAATGCAGGCAGTGTTGGCCACAGTGCAGGGTGACACAGTGCAGTGTCAGCAGCAGTGCAAATGCAAGGTGATTAAGCTACAGGGCTAGCAGATGAATCATCGTATGCTCAATAGCTTGATGGACAATGACAAAGACTTTTGAAGATTTTTACTTTCTTAAACATCTATGTGGGTGCTAGTGCTTGATCCTTAGGTGATGGAGTATAAGGGAGACCTATAAATGGAAACGTCCAAACCTAGTATGGAGTAAGGGCGAGAAAAACCCTAGCCTTCAAAACCCTATAATCACTTTATGAGGGCCCATGGGATAAAATCATGAATAGGGCTTAACATGAAGATTCATGTTGAAAATACTGAGGGGCGATGAATTAGTATTTCTATTACAATTGTTATTTTATACCAATTCAGATCGCTTAAAAAACAGAACACAAAATGAACAACAAAAGAATAGCTTTATTAACAAGAATGGGGAGGACTCCAGTCCTCTTTTTACATCAATCAATTCATACAACAAGACTTATAAGTTCTTTAGGGCTCCAACCCTAGAGGAAGACTCCAATCTTCAATCAAACCAAGTTCCAACGTGTACTTCAACAAGCTCCAACACTCCAGGTAAAGTGTAATCTGAGCTCTGTCAAATGAGTTGCTTTAAGGTTGGAGGCTTGGCACAATACCGAATTTGATCACAGTGCAAATAGATTGCCACAGGTTCGAATTCTTCTGAAATGGTTCCACAAGTTCGAGCCTTCTAAAATTGTTCTACAGGTTTGAAATTCAACAGGCACAAATAGGAACATTGTTCTAGCACAAGCCTAAAGGTATTTGGACAAGGACACTAAGAGTTATAGCCCAAAACTTTCACAGTAGTAGCCCAAAAGTGTCACCAAATTAGCCAAAAAATTGTCCCAAATTTATCCCAAAAATATTCTATAGGAGCACCCTGAATTTCTCACAATAAATGCCCAATAAACGTTCACAAAAATGGCCCAAAATTCTCCTCTGGAATAGTTGTTTGAATCTTCACTTGTTATCATACTTCTTCGCTTTATCTTCTTTGAAATTCGTGATCAATATGAGTAGCTAGAATTGGCATTTATACTTGTTTGTATGTGTGAAAGGACACGTCCCTTTGAGGAGAACCAACCTATACTATTGAGTCGACCTGTTCATAATCGTTAACATTTATTTGAATTAATTTTAATTTAAAAAATTGTAAAGACAAGAAATCCTCCACGTCCTCTCTTTTTGTGTAGCAATACTTTTGCCACTGCGATTTAAGAATTCGATACTCTTCTTTCTTTGCCAATGCAAGATATTGTCGTTCTGCATAAGCTGAATCAAACTTATAGTTATAATAGCCCAGTAAGAACTTCCAAACCTCTTGGCATAGGCTATGCTCCATTCCTTCATGAAATATCTTTTCCATTAGAGCCATTGAATTAACTACCCGCCCTTCTAAAAAAGTTGCCCACTGTAAAGCATCCAAAGAAACAGTTGGTTGACTTTCTACTGAGTTGTTCATTCTTTTTGTGGTTTAATAGCTTGAGCACCTCCATGTTTCCCATTATCTAATGTAAATAATTCTCTTATGGACTGATTATGTTGTTCGATAAACAATTTTCACCAAAGATATGGGAAATCGTCTCACGAGTAAATTTTGTCCCCATGGAGAATTTTTCCAAACCAGCAGTCCTTAAAGCATAAGTACCTTGAACATGCTTAAATATCCCAAGGTGAGACATGATTGTTCTTGCAAGAGTTGAGGTCTGCTTTCAAGGGTTTCTTGAACTCCCTGGTCCAAGTGTCTAGCAATGTTTCTCCATATTTGGGTCTGCCATCTAATGCTCCATATGCCAAGGGTTTCATCCATGCACTTAGGGTTCCATTGCTAGGACTTCTTCTTCATAGACCTAGGGCTCCTTTCATGTATGTGCTTCCAGGGCAACATGTTAGTGTCTCATCACATGTCTTGGATAATGCTAGGGCACCATGTAGTTATAACTTATCAATAGGGCTTGCCATCATTGATGACATCATTTACATGGCGCTTCAACAATGTTAGTCATCATAATGACATCAATGACAACCTTGTGCAACAATTAATTAAGGGATTGCCATACACTCTATTAGTTACTAAATGCAATCTTTGCCAAGATTCCATAGAAAGATATTCAATAAAACTAGCACATAGAAACCCTAACAACAACCATTCCATGCAATAAACTAATCAAAAGATAATCAACAACAAGAGTACTTACAAGAAATGCATGAACAAATCCTTTATTATCCCAAAATGATGACTCCACAACAACAGAAAGTCTCCAAAAGCAAAATCTCCACAATAGATAACATCTCCACAAGTATACAAGACACTTTCAGCTAGGCCGAAATCCTCTAAGGAGGCCAAATTCTCCACAAGTGATGATGAGATACAATAATGATGTGACCTTTATTCATATGAGGTCTGCCTCTATTAATTTTAGCTAATGAAGCCCTTAAAATAACTGTGACATCAAATAAAACTTGGGTTACAAGCCAACCCACTAGCTCAACGCTAAAACATGTCATAAATGCCCACGTGTGTGAGCCATAAGTATCATAAATGTTGATGTCATGCCCTTTTTAGACTCGAAATGCCATGTCATGGTGTGATGAAAATATGTTTGTGCCAGATCATCCAAAATTTGAGGAGTGTCCCTCAAATCATCCTCTGGGGTTTGAAATCTAGCTAGGGTGCCATCATGTCATCTCCATGGGTCTCCAGTGGTCAAAAAAGGGCCTCCTCTCTTCAACATTAGGGCTCTATCAGGTGCAACAAGCCCTCCGTAGTCTCTCATTGAAGACCATCTTCATCAGGGCTCTGAATCATGGCATGCCCATCAGGGAGTGTCAAGGCCAACCTGGGGGCATGCTAGGTCCAGTAGTGCAATCATCAAGAACCCTCTCTGTTGGGTCAAAGGAGATCAGTGTCCTGAGTCTTAAGGGTGTTCTAGGACATGTAACATTTGCTCAAGTCATCATAAGGCCCATCGGTCTCAACGTTGCATTTGCTAAGTCATATGTCTCTCTGAAAGGCTTGGGTAACTATGGAGTGGGTGCCCTCAAGGCCTGGGTTGTTGTGGACCACCTAGCAAGACCAACATGAACTCAAACGAAAGCAACTATCCATTAGAGACTAAGATCATATGAGCATCTAAGTGGACCAAACTTGGATGTTAAGAGCATATTAATACTTTAAACTTGAATCACCTTCCAATATCTAACCAGACCAAGTTTCGTAAAGGTGTTCCCTATTAGGTGTTTCCAGTCCTCAAGGGGAAGTGGCATTTCCAAGGTCGACCCCTCAATCAATAAGTGTTAGAGTAAATGTATAGCAATGGAGGCGAAAAGGATTTATGTCCCAACCATCTTTTGCATTTTTATCTTCTTTTTTCTATTTCATTGTGGCCAAATTATGTTTTTTTATTCTTTTAGTTGCATCAACCTCTAGGGAAATGTTTCCAAAGGAATGTGGACATGAGGGTGCCAAATCCCAATGAGCCAATGACAAGTTAGACCCAAAGGATAAAGATGGTATATAGGGCTTGTAATGTGATATGGAAAGTGTCAAGTATGGTGTAGGGAATAATGAATAAGTTATCTCAATCTGGGGTTTTCAAGTAGTGCCCCTCCTATAACCCTAAGGCCTCAAGGGAGATCCCACTAGATTAGGGCTAAAGATTAACCCCCCAGAAAGGTGAGAGGACAAATTTACAACCAAGATCGGTCAGTCTTCCTGATCACCCCTTTATCCATACTAAATGCCTAAAACAAACAAGCATAAGCACCCGATTGCAAAATGACCAAAGTACCTTTTGAATAGTAGCACACCTTCATCCAAGTGGAAGCGTCGGATGGTGAGAGGTATGTGGCTAGTGCAAATGGTGGAGGCACATGGTATATAATCATCGAATAGTGAATATCAAGGGTTGTTTGCTAGTTAGTTGTCCAGCTAGCTATTAAATGTAGGAGAAAATTTTCCTCCTATGGGGTTAACCATTTTAGTGGGTAACACAACCCTGATAATTCCGCCTATATGGCCCAGATAAACTTAGTTTGCTTGTTGTCCAAACTCAGCTTATTTGTTGCCCCTGAAACTTGACCTATTCGATCTCTTCTCTTGCTGTCAATTCGACCTCCTATTTCTCAACTAAAAGCCCAGTCACTTGTACCAAATCAATCTACCTCTCCAATAGACTATTTCCTTCTTTATAATTTCAGACCTGATCTGTAAAGTGGAGGAGGGTTGAGATTACATCTCCACACTTGAGATCCATAGTCACAATATAATCTTTTGATGAACTTTTTAACTTTATAAAAGTTGACCAATAAAGTCAAAAATTTAATTAGTGACTTTATT
Organism: Pinus albicaulis; assembly: GCA_034641835.2. Classification (NCBI taxonomy): domain Eukaryota; kingdom Viridiplantae; phylum Streptophyta; class Pinopsida; order Pinales; family Pinaceae; genus Pinus; species Pinus albicaulis. Next base: position 661,001,589 of record CM076581.1, read on the forward strand.
ATGCTTTTTAAGAGTAATACGCTGACAATGGGGTTGTCAAGATTTTTGGGTATAGTTGACAAATAGAATATCAGCGCCAAATTTAAAATTTTAATTTTAATTTTTGAAATGCACTGACAACGTCAACAATAGAAGAATGAGTATTGATCATGCCACGTTCAATTCAAAGGGTAGCAAGTACGTGTTGAGTGAGTGTTTTCCGCCGCCACCAAGTATGCAGTTATTGATTAATCATTCAAAGGTTAAATCGTGGGTTACTGGCAAATCATTACCTGGATGTTTATTATGTTTCCCGTATGGTTAATTTCTTATTATTACTTGTAAGTCTATTAATTCCTGGCAAGGTCATTTGCATCCAAGTCTGTTGGCAAAAATCCAGGATCAAATCTCGCTAAATATTTTTGCGTCTCCATTGGGTTATACAGCTAATGGGGAAGAGTGGGAAGGCAAACAGAGTTGAACCAAAAGCGCCCGACCTCCTGGAGATTTACTCAAATATTCAGCAACAATTCCAGCGAGTTGGGTGGCAAGAATTTTTCCAGCGATGCACTGATTACCATGACGTTGTGGCTCGAGCATTCGCTCAGGGGTTCGACGGACAACGTGTGGAGGTAGGAGGACTTTCCTTTTCAGTCACAGAGGACTTGATTGTGGAAGTTACGGCTCTGCCTTCAGATGGAAAAATGGTTTCAGAAGCCATGTCCAAGCAGGGATTGACGTCCCATTTTTCTTAAAAGCGGAGTTTAAAGACAGAACTGGAAGACAGGGGTTCAAAGGGCTTGGTTGGAGGACAAGTGGAACTAGTTACTAAGGATAACCCAGTCTTATTTCACCTGTGAAGGTCGTTTTAAACAGTTAAACCTTTACCATTTCCATTTCTTAGCTCACTTAACCGGTCAAGTCAGAATGAATGTTTGTTTTTATTTGCTGGAAATTTTGAAACACGTGGCTTCTCATTTTCGAGCCAAGGCAAATCCATCTCCTCATTTTGTTTATCATAAAGCCTTAATTAAACTGTTAATTGAGAATCAATTGGAAAAGGTCGGAAGAACCTGGAGCCATTTCCTATTTTGGGGAGGTTTACAACCCCAACCTCCTAAGGCTAAACAAGGGAGGAAGAAGAGTTTTAAACAGAGCAAGAAAACTCGTGCAGAATCCTCATCTCAGGGCACTTCCACTGAACAAACCCAGAGCCGAAAAGAAACAGATATTCCTTCATCTTCTGGTCCTAAAATTCCTAAGGTTTATGCGAGGAGAAGTGTCAGACTCAAAAAGACAAACCCTACCTCCATTGAAAATCTGCCTCCTGCTATCAATTCCCCTCATGCTGAAAAATCACCCATTAAGAAATCCCCTGTAGAAACTCATTTACCAGAAATGATTAAGGAAAAGAAATTGAAGTTGAAACCCAGGATGAAGAACCTCCAAATGGAGAAGAACCTACACTATCTGAGTTATTTAAAGGAGGTAAAAGACCTCACACCAGGCCTACAAAAAAACTGAGATTGAAAATAAAGTTGAAGAACGATCCAGACCTTGCAAAAGAGGTGATAGATGTGGATAACATTCCATTAAAAGACCTCATAATAAACAAAGGAAAACTTGTAGCTTCTAGGAAGTTAAAAGCTAAGGCAACTAAAATGAAAGCCCCTATGGAAACCAGGCATAGAGTGGAAAAGGTAGATGTTCTTATGAATGCGGCCAGTACCCTCAGCTAAGAAGCTCTGGGCCATTTTGGATTTTTGATTATTCACGTATAAAATTGAATTTTGACATATCATTGATCATGCGCCTGTCAGCGTTTATATACGGAGAGGCACAGAGGAGGGTTGATATTCTGGTTGTCAGCGAATTTTTGCAGAAAGGCGCTGACATTTCCATTGTCAACGCATTTTGAAAAGAAGCAGATTAAGAAAAGCGTTGACTGTCAGGCTGTCAACAAAACTATCGATCTATGCAGCTAAGGACTAACAGTGGTAATATCAGCAATTACAATAAGAAAGCCCAAGAGAGGAGGAGCTCAAACAGAAGATCGTTTTTAAAGGATGACTAGGCCTTATTTGCAGCAAGGGACCTAATCTACAGCGAGGGAGGCATTATCATGATATATTTTCTCAGCCCCATTTTCAACATAATTTTCAGGAAGTGGTTTTTATTTTGGAAATACTTGATATTTTGGGAAGATATTTTCAAATGCATGTACTTAGAATATTTATATTACTATTTTGGATTACTGTAATTATAGTTGGAGCTACAAGCCTGTGTTAGTTATTGTAATGTTTATATAGGCAAGAAATGTAGAAGGAAAAAGGGTTGGTGTTTATTTGAGACATAGCATCCTTGTGTATTGATTGAGCAGATCTTAATGAATACAGTTTACATGAACACTTACAGAAATTCTTGTGTCGTAGTTCCCTATCTGTTTTCTTTGTTTAATATTTCCTCATGTCTGGAAAACTGAGTATATGAGATTGGGATTCATATTTTATGCTCTTGTTTCTTTATTTCTCAAGCATTAATAATTATTGTTCCTTTAACCTTTATACTGATTTCTTTCATTTTCCCTCTAAATTCCTTAAACTATCATAGGAATTATTGCTACCCTGCTTTTGTGTTTTGCTCATCGAATTTGCAAGTAAATATCACCTGATAGGGTTAAAATCCATGCCCAATGGTGTAATTTCCACATAGCCCAGCCAAACTTCATCATTTCTTACACAAATCAGGCCATAGAACTGAATTTGTAAACCTTCTACTATAGTGACCTTGAGTAGTTGAGTTTAAGGAGAGATACCTCTCTAGGTTGAAGGGCTAGCTTTCAACCTCAAAGAGGTTTGAGGTTACCTTAGAGTTTTTCCTGCAACCAAGGTTTTCTCTAAGAGATAACAGTGAGGCAGGTGTTTTGCACCACCCCCCACTTGTCTCTAAAGAACACAAATTTTCCCTTCATCAAAGCCATGGTCAGGTTGTCTACTACAAGCTCATCCATAGGTACATATTGTAGCTTTACTATCCCCTTCTACACACAATCTCGAATGAAGTGGTATCTGATATGAATGTGTTTCTACTTGTCATGAAACACCAATTTCTCCAAGAGCTTGATATAGCTCTAATTATTACAGTGAATAATAGTCAGCTCCATGCACTGATCAAATAGTCCACGAGAAGCTTCTGGAGCCAAATTGCCTCACAAGCTGCCTCGCTGGCAGCCATGTAATCAGACTCAAAATAACTCAAAGAAATTGGCATTTTCTTTTTGTTGAACAAAGAAACTACTCTTGATCCCAAGTTGAAACAACACCATAAGTGCATTTCTTGTCAGTTATAATGTTTTCCCAATCAGCATCAATATACCCCTCCAACTTCACTCCATCAATTTGAGTATATCTCAGCCCATATTCAATTGTGCCTTGAAGGTAACTCAACACATGCTTTGTAGCCACCTAGTGAACTTGTTTTGGCTCTACCATGAACTGACTAAGTGTGTTAACTGCAAAACCAATATCTAGTTTGGTAATGACCAAATACATGAGAGAGTCAATCAACTATCTATCAAATGTAGGGTCTACTGCTACTGATCTAGAAGCATAAATCTTCTTCCAATTGGTCACTAGTGGCGTAGACATGGATCTGTAGTCCTACATCCTAAAACGCTTCATGATCTCAACTGTGTACTTCCCTTGTCCTAGGAAGATCTCCCATCTCTATGCCACACCTCCAAACCCCGAATATAGTGCATCAACCCCAAATATTTCATCCTGAACTTTGCTACTAGGTCCCTCTTACATTCTACTATGAGCATCAATGTTATCAAAACCAGTCGGTCTGATCGATTGGAGGGAAAAATTGGTTTAGCCCAGTGAACCACACCGTTTTTGGTTGCTTTGGTACCAAACCGGCCTTTTTTTACTAAATTGGTTGGTTTGGTATCGAACCAAGCCATTTTGTACAATGTTGCCAAGGACCCTTTCAATGCAATTTTTTTTTGAAAGAAATGATTTACGATAGGGGAAGCCTAGTATTTGACCATATTTCCCTATTAATGCTACGCAATTCATGGTAATCTTAAATTATTATCATTTTATTTAAATTTTTAACATTACCATGAATTGACTCGAGATGTTTGAGAGTGGTTCTAACTTCATTGGATTTCATATGGAGAAAGTAGAATTTTAGATCTCATTCAAAGATCCAGTAGACTTAACAATTTTCTAGTATTTTAGGATTGGGGGGATTGCAATGTTTGCATTGGATTTTGTCATGTACGAGGGTATGGAACTAATATTTAATCAAGAGCACCAAGCCCTCTATGTACCTTGATGTTAGTGCCATTGGTTGTCAAACTCCTCTATCATGACCCTACTAAAAAAACACCCATCACTCAAACGAAATCTTGACTTGACGTGCTACGTTTTTTCTATCTTATTTTAAAGTTTAGAGAGAGATATTGATGACAAAGATCCCAACATAAGCAATGGTTTTGATGATATGTAGGTATTTGTTGTAGCATGATTTTTTTGGATGCTAGAGGCCATTTGGAGCTTGTTTTTTGATGTATGTTCAATTTAGAGATGGCTTGCACTCGATGCTATTTTTGTTATGTGCACCCTTACATACTAAATAAATGAGAACTTTTACTTATGTGTATAAATGGTTTGGATTCATATGGATGCACACACACATACACACACAGATATATATATATATATATATATATATATATATCATGATAATATTGGAATTATCACGATATTATCGTTGAAAAACACCTTGTCAATATTATTCCTAGTGTTTATCGCGATAGATTGTCTGAATTTAAATTGTCGCAATAATTTAGTTAATTATCGCCCTGTTCTATCAATTTCAACTTATTAACAACTTTTTCTTTTCTTTTTTTTCTTTTGAACCTATTTTTTTAAGAGTGAGTTGGGGGATTGAGATGTGAGGATACTCTGACTATTTCCATCAAGCAAACAAGGGGAAATCTATAGTTTTCGTTTCCCATGATTCATCTCATGAGATACATAACCTAGTAGTTAATGGTAATATTAAATTCTTCAAGTAAAAGGAACAATTTTTAACATTACCATTGATTGACTCATGATGTTTTAGAATGGTTTTGACCTCATTGGATTTCATATGGAGAAAGTAGAATTTTAGATCCCACTCAAATTCCAGCAAACTTAACAACTTTTAGGATTTCAGGATTGGCGGGATTGAAATGTTTCTATTACATTTTGTGATGTGTAAAGGTATGGAACTAATATTTAATCAACATCACCAACCCCTCTATGTACCTCAATGTTGGTGGCATTGATTGTTGAGCTTCTCCTTCATGAGTGGTATTAATGTACACTTAACTCAATTATTCATGACCCTAGTAAAAATGTACACTTCACTCGAGCAAAATCATTGATTGGGATGTTAAGCTTTTTCTATCTTATCTTAATTCTCAAAGGGTGATCTTGATGAGGATCCCAATATAAGCAATGGTTTTGATGTTATGCATCTATTTGTTATAGAATAATTTTCTTTAGATTTTAGAGGCCATTTAGAGCCTCTCTATTGATCTTTTTTATTCAAAGATGGCTTGCACTCGATGATACATGAGCATTTTTTCATATTTGTGTATAATAATTTGGATTCATATAGACGCACATGAATTAAATGTTGTTTTCAAAATTTGAATATTTTATGTATTTTTTGGTCGACCAATATTTTGGTCCAGTTGAGGATGTTGTGACCATTTTCCATCAAGCAAACAAGGGGAAATTCGTTGTTTTCATTGCCATGATTCATCTCATGAGATACATTTATTTTTGTTTTGATATGATTTTGTATCATTCTATTAGATCTTCTGACTCAAGACAAATATCATATTTCAATATCAAAGCTTGATGCATCACTTGACATCTTATACATCTTAATAATGTTATATATTGATTTTATTTTTATATTATGTAGCAATGTGTTTGTTTGATGTTGACGTTGTTTTAGAAGTTAAAACATCGAGAAAAATATGATTATTTTTGTATTTTTTAAAGTTTCCCGATATTGCTGATAATTTAAATTTTGGACCCCCGGCGATAAATTGCCAATAACAATAAATGTAACATTGATATATGTGCGTGTGTATGTGTGTGTTTCTTTAAAATTTGAATATTTTATGTGTTTCTGGTTGATCGATTTTTTGGTTTGGTTTTTTTACTAGTTCCCGGTCCGAGGGCTCTACCAATTCGATGACCAGTCCGGTTCTAATAACATTGATGAGCATTTCACAACCTATGAGAAACTGGTCATCCACATGAGAGGCTCACCCCTGACTCGAATGTAGTACAAGTTGGGTCTGTTTCACTCATGGTGAAGCCCATGACCTACAAATAATTGTCAATCTCGGCCACAGTTATTAAAACCGGCCGGTTTGAACCGGTAACCGGTCAAATCGGCTGGTCAGCATGCTGGCCAGTTCAAACCGCCCATGCAACCGGGTTCAGCCTTGACTTGACCAAAAAACCGGTCCTTAACCGGCCGGTTAGTTGCTCTTCCCAATATGCGGACCCACCCACGGCCAGCAAGGTGTTTTAGCCTTTTAGGGCTGATTTGGAGGTAAGGGGAGGGTTGTTTCCCTCTAAAAACACCCTCCCCAATCTTTTATAAGCAGGGGCAGCCTCTCCTTTGTCTCACACCAACTCATTTGTTGTTTGTGAGTTTGATTGAGAGCTTGGAGAGTGTTGAGTGTTTGCTGGAGCAGCGATCTTGGAGGCTTGGAGTTGGAGTTGGAGTTGGAGTTGCTCTGGGACCTCCCTCCAATCCTTTGAGAAGGTGTTGCTCATTTGCCTCACAATTAACTTTATTCTGAGATTTGGGGAGTTTGACTGAGCTGGAGTGCTGAGTTTTGTTGTAGAGTTTGACTCTGTTTATTTGGCAAGGGAGACCTGGTACCATCATGCCTCCGGTAAGCAGAAAGATACCCAGATGGGTTCATTACATTAAGGATTGATGGTGAAATGATTTGCAGAGGCTGCCGTTACTCATTGCAAGAGGGTGTATTTGTCATGTCTAAGCAACATTTGGCTTGATAGAGTTATGTGTGTTTCTGCGGGAGCACCAAACTAGTTAACAGCTCCATATTAGGGCAGAATACCTTCAGAAGTTTGAGACTCAAGTCACTGAACCAATAGAGAAGTTTGTGAGTAGAGCAGTTGCAAAGTTTGGCAGTCGAGAGTCGGGAGAATCAAGTTCAACCAACTGAGTTTGAACTTTGATCATGATTAGAAGTTTCAAGTGATAGTGTTGATCATTAATTAGAATTTAGCAATATCATATATGTAGATTTGTAGTAGACTGTCACTGTACTATGCAGGCCAATGGCCTCAATGCTCATAGCTTGTAGCATTGTTTTTGGACTTTATGGGTCATTTGGAGCCTCATTGCTTATGTACTTTTTCGATGATATGTATTGCACTTGGTGCCATTTTGATATATTCACCTTTACATGGTATATAAATGAGCAAACTTTGCATATTTTGTCTCTATTGGCTTGGAATCATGGTTGCAAATCTTAAAAATAGTTTTTTTTATTAAATAATTATTTAATGTATTTTTTTTAAAACCGGTTCATTAAGATCTGATCGCTACCGGTTAGACCGGTTCCAGTTCGAAACCCGGTTCATTAGGTCCACCGGTCCGGTCACCGGTTCCGGTTTTAATAACTATGATCTCGGCGTACCACACCCTGGGAGACTACTTGAGTCCATACAAATCTCTCTTCAATATGCACAAATGGGAATCCCTCCCATGCATCTCGAAGCCCTATGGCTACTAAATGTAAATCTCTTCCTCAACCACACCATTGAGGAAGGTTGTCTTCACATCCATGTGGTGAATCCTCCGACCCATCCACGCTGCATTAGAAATCACTGCCCTGAACGATGAGTATCCAGCTACTGGGGCAAAGGTCTCATCATAGTCAATCCCCTCCTTCTAAGAAAAAATCTTAGCCACAATGTAGAAAATACATGAAAATTTGCAACTGCTCTAATGAACAATTTGAAATCTAGTTTCTTTTCATTAGGACACAATTTTTCTCTACTTATTTGCAGCAGAATAGGAACAAAAATAAACACAGTCACTCAATAATCAAGACACAAAAATTTCTAGTGAACCCAACTGGGAAAACCCTTTGCTTGTTTGAGAATTTTATCGATAGAAGAATGAGCAAGAGATCTCTTACAATACAATATTGTCTCAACAGAAAACACAATGGTTCTCCTTGCCTGAACTAGGCTTGAAACACCTACAAGTAGTCTGAACTTGCCTCCCTATTTCTATGCGCATAGGTTGCTCCTATTATTTAGGGAATTCTCCCTAAATCCTTGTGCAAATCCCAAGGGAAATTCCTTCTCAAATCTGCTCACAAGCTTCTCTTGCACGCTCTTCCTCTCACAAGCTCTCACACACAAATTTGTGCTCTCTATTGCTTTGTCTCACCAACTCGTGCATACAAAACAATGATGTACAATGGTGCCTTCGTCCTCCTTATAAGCAATTCACATATGTTAAATCTGGCAAGTTGTATTTTAGGAAGTTGACTTGTGATTGATGAGTTAACTAAGTCAAACTGACTCTTGTAACTCGTCTAGTCCCAATTTATAAATGAGACTCAATCACTCGTCCTTTTCCCAAATCTAACTCGCACTAGAAGACAACAACTGAGCCTTCCACTTCTGCGCATTAGACAAACTGCTTCATGAACTGTCCTAACTCATAGGAATTCGTCCTAAACTTTAGGAACTCATCCTAAATTTTAGGAACTAGTGCATGCTAAGGAAAACTACTTCTTTGTCTCTTTGACTAAGGAGCAAGTCAAAGAAGGACCTTTCTCGCTACTATTTTCAACACTCCCTCTTAGCAATGAAGGTGCTTCTGTAAGAACCTCCTCCCCCTGGATCTGTCTCCAACACTACCACGTTCACCATTGTTGTAGCTACTCCCTCTAAACTATAAGACTTCCCTGCTTTCCTTTCTGGAACCTAATCTGAAGATTTGTTCTTTCCTACCATGTTTTACGAGTCCATCACTTCAGTCATAAGTGCCATGTACCCTGTGTACCTTTGTGGTTGTTTCCTTTGGTTGGAAGTGATATTGGAAGATTCAACCCTCTTTTGATCATCCTTAACCAAATCCTCTGCCAACTTGGCTCGAACTCTCCCTATATTGGGATTCTACTGAGTGGCTGCCACATCAACTTGTTGGTCAGCCCAACTGCCAATTATCTTAGACTCAAATTGAGATACTGGTTGAAGCTCCATCTTGAGAGCTCTATCCTGCTCTCACACAACCACCACTTCTCTACTCTAAGCTCTCCCTGCCTTGTTGCTCAAGGCTACATCTGTCTCTACCTACAACCTGTAGAGATTCTTCACCCTCACACCTATCTGCTTCTTAAGTGCTAGAGGTACGCCTTACCTCTATTAATGATGATATCATATCCCTTGTCCTTAAGGGTACCTACCAAAACAAGATTCTTCCTCAATCCTAAAACACAGAGAACATCTCTGAGATGAAGAGGATCACCTGACTCCCTTTGGAAACTAATAGTCCCAACTCCTCTAGCTGCATACTGACCATCATCTCCTAACTCAATCTGAAATTGCATGTCCTTCTGCTTCAGGTGGTTGAAACTCTTCTTGTTCCCAATCATGTGGAAGGATGTTCCTGAATCAATAGACCATATATTGCTATTACTATCTGATAAGCTTGCCATGCAAACAATCAATGAGAAATCTTTCTCGAACTAGGCAGAAAATGAATCTACCTCCACTGATGCAGCTACATGGTCTTTATTGGACTCCTTCCACTTAGGAAACTTAATGGCATAGTGTCCAAACTCATGGCAATGGAAGCACTTGATCTTGCTTAGATCCTTCTTCTTGCCCTTCTAACTAGACTCGGCCTCTCCTTGCCAGGGCAAGGTTCTCTTCGTCCACTGTCGTAACTGATATGCCATCTCTAGTCCCTCTCTGGATCTCTTCCTGAACGCAGTCAGTCTGAAATCTTTCCCAATTGGGAAATTCTCTCTCCCACTAACAGCATCTCGGAAGCCCTACAAAGACTTTTGAAGTCCAAGTAAGGAAAAACTCACAAGGTCGTGATAAGATAAAATCACACCCACACCACCTAGTTCATCTCATATCTAGGTGAACCTTGACAAATATGTGACGATGGTCTCATCCTTGCTCATCTAGATACTCCTCAGCCTCTCCTTAAGAGCAAGCTCCCTGGTATCACTAGTATTCTAATATAGCTTTAAGATGGCATCGAACATCTCACATGTTGTCTTCTTCTCATGGATATGAGGTACTATATGATCTCTGACCCCTTCTAGAATAATCATCCTTGCCTTGATATCATTTTTTTTTTGTCGAGCCAATTGTTTGGGATCTTGAGGTGGCACTATTGCCTGCATGATGAACTCTGCCACCCCATTATATTGCAGCACTATCGTGATCCTCCCTTTCCATGGAACGAAGTTCGATGCTCCCTCTAAATAGTGATCTACTCTCAACCCTTGGTATGCCATCCTGCTTCCCCCGAGAGCTCTCCAACACTTGCCCACTAATAACCTTGTAATCCTTCACAAGAAGCGATACTTAGGGCTCAAAAAATTCTGCCTCTCCTATCATTCTTGTAGTCCTTCACAAGAACTGAACTTAGGGTTGAATAAAAACCTTCTAACAGCCCCCTCCAATCTGTTCTTAAGCGGCCACCAAACAATTTTGTCCCAAAATGGAACTTCACCAACCTAGCAAACATCAACACGTAAGAACAACAACATACCTTTTTGCAAACTTCTTTTTCCCTTATCCTTCTCGACCCTATGCAATAACTACTATGAATTTCGGCACTAGTAAGGACTTGCTGACAGTCTACGTCAGTCCTCCAATCCTGGCACAAATTACCTCAGAAAAAAGTTGCGCTATCTCTTCTCCAAAGCTCCTCCCTTCCTACACTATTGTCTGGCCTTCCCTAAATTGTTGTTCCAGCACTTTATGAGCACAGACCAGCCCTAAACTAGGGAATGACCCCTCCTATAATAGCACAGAAAACTAGACAGCCCGTCCACAGAGAATAGCCCCCAAAACCATGCACGAAAATAGCCCAGATCTGCTCTTCTTCAACTCGGTCTATTCCTTGCCAAACTCGGCCTTCAAACAAGTCACAAGAAAGACACAACTTTGAACTAGTCCCTTTTCACCTTTGGCTAGGCTCCAATGGTTTGCGGCCAACTAGCAAATGTCTTCTCCTAAAGATGCTCACTCTTGTGCTGAACTTAATTTTGTTCCACACTCTGATACCATGTAGAAAATCCACAAAAAATCTGCAACTGCTCTAATGAACAATTTGAAAGCTGGTTTCTTTTCATTAGGACACAGATTTTCTCTACTTATTTGCAGCAGAATAGGAACAAAAATAAACACAAACACTCAATAATCAAGACACAAAAATGTCTAGGGAACCCAACTAGGAAAACCCTTTGCTTGTTTGAGAATTTTATTGATAGAAGACAGAGCAATAGAACTCTTACAATACAATATTGTTTCAACAAAAAACAGAATGGTTCTCCCTTCCTGAACTGAGCTTGAAACACCTGCAAGTAGCGTGATCCTGCCTCCCTATTTCTATGCGCATAGGTTGCTCCTATTATTTTGGAAATTCTCCCTAAATCCTTGCAAATCCCAAGGGAAATCCCTCGTCAAATTTGCACACAAGCTTCTCTTGCATGCTCTTCCTCTCACAAGCTCACACACAAACTTGTGCTCTCTATTGCTTCGTCTCACCAACTCATGCTCACAAAACAATGATGTACAATGGTGCCTTCGTCCTCCTTATAAGCAATCCACATACGCTAAATATGACAAGTTGTATCTTAGGAAGTCGACTTGTGATTGATGATTTAACTAAGTCAAACTGATTCTTGTAACTCATCTAGTCTCAATTTAGAAATAAGACTCAATCACTCGTCCTTTTCCCAAATCTAACTCACACTAGAAGACAACAACTAAGCCTTCCACTTCTGCGCATTAGACAAACTGCTTCATGAATTGTCCTAACTTATAGGAATTCGTCCTAAATTTTCGAAACTCGTCCTAACTTATAGGAATTCGTCCTAAATTTTAGGAACTCATCCTAACTTTTAGGAACTCGTGCATGCTAAGGAAAATTGCTTCTTGGCCTCTTTGACTAAGGCACAAGTCAAAGAAGGACCTTGCTTGCTACTATTTTCAACACACAAATCGAGCTTTGAACTTATCCACACTAACATCAGCGACATGCTTAATCTTAAACCCATCTAGAGACAATCACAAATTTGCCCTATGGTTGTGCTACAAGCCCCAAAACACTATTCTTCATGATGGAAAAAGTACTTTTCCACCATAGCATCCATTCACACCTAATGCTCATATGCTTCATGAAAGCTAGATGGCTTGGCCTCAATCAGCGCACTCATCAACACCATATAGTCAGAATATTGTTATGGTGCCTTGCTCTGTCTGACTAAATATCCAGGAGTACCCACGTTCTTGAGCATCTGTCAGTGTTTGCTCTGCCCACTTGGCCCTATTCCTCCTTGTGCTAAGGGCCTGAGCCTAAATGAGAGGAACCCCCTATCCCTCGTCCTGTTCCTCCTACTTGGCCTGCTCATTCTACTCACCACTCTTTGTCACAATATCCTAAGGTGTCTCCACTGCTTCTATCTTTAGTGTATCCTGCTCTTGAACCTCCTTTATGGAAGGATCTATGCTACAAGACCTCCTAAGAGCCCTCTGTGCCTCAAATCTCACATCAGTGTATCATTGTTTTCCTAAGTGCAGGAATGTAAACTATGTAAGCTTTTGAGATCTCACTATACCCCACATGAATCCCCTTCTCCACAGTGGATTCTAGCTTTTTCCTCTTTTCCGATGGAACATGGCAGTATACCAAACACCCAAAGATGCAGATATGTGTCAAATCTAGTTTATTTCCTATGAAAGCTTCCTAAGTGTCAATCTGCCCAACACCTTATGTGGATTTATGTTCTGCAAATAGACAACAACATTGCAAGCCTCTTCCCATAATAACAATGGTAACTCCTAGTCGTGTAGCATAGCCTTGGCCACACCAATAATGGCCATGTTCTTTCATTCTGCAACTCCATTTTGCTAAGGGTTGCAAGGGGTTGTCAGCTCTTTTTTGATACCCTCACTTGCACAAAAGTCCTTGAAGGCATTCAAGGTGTACTTGCCTCCATTATCGGACCTGAGTGTCTTGATATTTCTCCTGGTCTGGTTTTCGACAAGGGCTTTGAACTCCTTAAACCAACAAAAACCCTCGTCCTTATTCTTCATGAATTATATCCAAGTCTTCCTGGGGAATTTACTATGAAGGTCACATAATAGTGGCATCCACTTAACGACACTGCTGACATGGGCCCACACATCTAAATGAATTAGGTCCAAAATTCCCTTGGCCCTAGTATCGCGACTCGAAAATGTGGTCTTAACATACTTGCCCAGTGCGCAATCCTTGCACACATCATATTGCTCGATCCTAAACTTTGGTAATCCTGTCAAAATCTCCTTGAGCACATTAAGTGCCCCATGGTGCAGATGGGACATGCTCCTATGCCATAACTCCCCCAACTCTTGGCTACAACCCTCCAGTCCCTGTGTTGGCTGAAACAGAAGTCTGAATAAATTAGCCTTTCTGACTCCTATCATTTTGGTTGTCCTGGAATCTTTTAGGGCAAATGTACACCTTGCTATCCTCAAAGGTCACAATGTAGCCCTTGTCTTCCAAGGTTGCAACAAAAATCAAATTTCTAGTCATTCTCAAAACATACAACACATCTTCCACAAACAAGGGTTTACCAAACTCCCTCTGAAACTTGACAGTGCCAATTCCAACTACCTTGTACTTGGCATTGTCCCCAAGTTCTACATAGAAGTCCATTTCCTTCTCCTTGAGGTTGCTGAAATACTCCCTAGCTCCCATCATGTGGTAAGAAGCCCCACTATCAATGTACCACTTGCTAGTGGTTATTGAAATCAAGAGGCAGGCAATGACTTAAAACTCACTTTCAAATCTGACTACCAATTCCTCCATTTTGGTTGTTGCAACAACCTTCTTCTTCTGTTTTCCCCTTTTTCTTGTTAGGGCACTAGCTGGCGAAGTATCCTGGATGGTGACAAGCAAAGAATTATATTTTGTTGCGGTCTTTCTTCTTCTCTCCTTTAGAATTCGACCCATCACTTGGCCCTTTCTTTTCCCTCAATTTGCCCTTAACAACTAGAGAAAGATTTCTTCCTCCTCAAACTTCTTCTTCTGTTCACCACGTTGAGCCCCTTCTCTAATCTTTTCTTGCATGAAGTCACCCCACATTCCTTCCCAAGTGGGAAGATGCTCTCCACCCACAATGCATTTCACAAAGACATCCCACTATTTTGTAAAGCCATTCAAGGGTATACGAACCAATTTTGGTTCAGGGATTATATCCCCAACAACCACCATCTCATCCCATAGTTGAGTGATCCTAGTCAAGTAGGAAGCTACGCCCTCACCCTTGGACATTTTTATGGTATATAGTTGGTCCCTTGAAACCATTTTCGACTCTGGTAGTCTCTTTGGTACAACTTGGTGAGCACGTCCCATATTTCTTTAGTTGTCTTCTTCTCGAACAAATGTGGACTCAAGTGGTCTTTAACCCCATCCAGAATAATCTTTTATGCCCTCGCTTCTTTCACCTCATGAAGGTGTAGGGAAATTGGATCTATCAAAGTTCCACAATTTGTTGTCCTTGAGAATGGTTGTGATTCGAACCCTCAACTGAAGATAGTTCGAGGACCCTTCCAGTCTATCTTCATATCGAACGTTGATAGCCATGGTGTATTGAACCCTTAAATCACTTGTTTGTTGAAAGCTTGAACTCCTTTGAGCTGGTACCTATGTCAAACACCCCTGGTTTCATACTCAGAGACTACTGCTATGATACCATGTTAGATTTCTTGAACCTGGGTCAGATTTTGTGCCCAATAAAATTATACTCGTAATAGATATAAAAATCAACTTTCAGATCTTCTTTTTATGACAACAAATACATTGGGTTCCTAACTCAACATGCACACCAGAAATAAAATAACCAGAAAACCAAGAACATAAAAATATTTTGACACAGAATTACCCTAGAAACCCCAATTTAGGGAAAACCGACAAAGTTTGAGCTTCTATTCAGCTTAGAAATTTCAATCACAGCAAGTGTACACTTCAAAAAATTACAACAATAAACTCAGCAATTTCCCTGTCACAAGTTACAACCTACCTTGTGTCGCCTATTCGACCAGAAAATATTGTTGTATGGCTTCAGAAAATACGGCCCAACTATTTCAGCTTGTACAGCCCTGGAAATTAGCAACCATGAGAATTTCGGCCTGTAAGGCCCAGATAAACTCAGTCTGCTTGTTGTCCAAACTCGACCCGTTTGTTGCCCCTACAACTTGACCTATTCACTGTCTTCTCTTGTTGTCAGTTCGACCTCCTATTTCTCAACTGAAAGCCCACTCACTTGTGCCAAATCGATCTACCTCTCCAACAGCCTATTTCCCTCTTCATAATGTCTGACCTAATCTCCAAAGTAATGGAGGGCTGAGAATGCATCTCCACATTTGAGATCTACAGTCACAATATAACTTTTCATTGACCTTTTTAACCTTATAAAAGTTGGCCAATAAAGTCAAAAATCTAATTAGCGACTTTCCTAAGGTCCAAACTTAGGAAATAATTAAATATTTTTGCTATGATAGAATTTTGGTGATTCACTGCATGTCATGGCACTTGACCAATGTAGAATCACCTACCAAGCTATAGTTTCAACAATATCTTCAGTGAGGAGGGTGCATTGCATGTGAGGTGTTCTAGCTTTTGATGGTACGGTCCCCAAGGAGATAGAGGTGCACACATGAAAGCGATTATCATGCATACCATGTATACATATTCATAGTGTGTTCTCTTCAGTGAGGCCCACTATTGTAGGCAGTGTTATCCATGCATGAGGGGGGGGCATCCTTCAAGGCTCTTTAGAGTGAAGGTTTGACACTATCAAGTAGGGTGCATCGCTTGTATGTCTAGATTCAATGTAGCCCTAGCCCTTTATTATTCTATGAAAGGAAAGCGGGGGCCTTCACTATGATGGTTAGACAGTAGGCATTTTGAGCAAGTTGCATCATAAATTTATTTCCATTAATAGAGAGTGTTGTGGTTGATTGCTTCAATTTTTGCTTGCTATCTTAAATTTTCAGAATGATGCATTTGTAGATCTAGCATTCTTATTGACTGTTTTGATAAGTGATTAATCAGATTTTGATTCCTAGCTTACAGTTTTGCTTTAGGAGTACAGGTCTGCTTACCATGTACTGAAAATTTCACTATTACTGCCCAATAATCTACATGGATCATTTAGGTGTAACCTTTCTTAAACGAACTGAATATCATCTTTAAAGAAAAGAGTTGAGACACACTGATCCATACATCAGGCCACACATTCTCAGAGCATCAAAGAGATCAGCTCCAAAGTAGAGCACCTCCCACCTGATAGACTACCTTCCAGAACCAAAGGAGCAACAAAAGAATCAAGATCCATTCGAAACTTCCTTCTTTCGACCTCGGATCCTAGGAGTATTCCTCGCTTGTACATTCCCCCAGGATCATACAGTTAGGCTCCCCGAGGTTTCTAGGGGACTCCGACAATGAGCCAGTGCTCACTTCACCCCCCATGCCCTTGGGCATCAAACTCAGGAGACTCATTTGATGTTTTGAATCATCGTCCCTTTGTCAAGGTTTTATACATATGTTCTGATGATCTTTTTATGTAGGCTTCTTTCTTTGTATTACTTTCAGCATTTTCTAGGAGATGTGCTTGCACTCCCACATTGTATTCATACTAGTTGTACTCTTCAGTCCTATTGACCTGATTTTGTGGTCACTCGTCAAACATTAATACAATTATCTTGTCTTATCTTATTACTATCATAAAAAAATGTATGACAGTATCCTTGGATGTCACATTTATAAAATAAAGTATGAAGCACCAATTTTAATTATGACCAAATGCAACTACAAGACTTTTAATAAATACATCTAACTCCAATTCTCAATAGCATTTGTATATATATTTTCTGGAAGCTTCTTCTTAGATTCCAAAACCGGTGTCTCTGAAGAATATTATAAATGTTTCATTCTATCCCACATCTCTTTTCCAAATTACTAAAAGAGATGGTAGAATTAACATAGAGAGGAAAGATTTGGAAATTTTTAATAGAATACATAGAAAGGAAACCAGAGAAACCCAAAGAACATACCTGCAGAGACCATCATTAGCGGGAGATGCTATTCGGTCATTCAAATACAGAACCATTATGCTTCCATCACTGGCAAGGACCATAGACTGTCCAGTTCTGCCTATAGCCAGATAGCGAACAGTAAATTTCACCTTCATGTTGGGTCGCAATGTCTGCACAAAGCACCATTTTCAGCAGTCCACCAACTACATAGAACTAATATAACTCAGAAAAACATTGGCAGTAAATAAATATTATGTTATATACAGTTCTCAGACAAAAGTACCAATGCAAAATATTTTTCCTTAGGTAAAATCCAGATAACAGTTGCAATTATCTCAATAACCAACCAACAACCTAAGATTTACTAATGCCCTCAGTAGAAAGGAGTATTCATTAAAAAGATTACACAATTGATAAAGCTCCCTTTTTCCATGTGCTACATTTTGTTGATGCCAAGGGATATGTAAACCCAAAACCTGCAATTTTATGTGTAACGAGGAACATCTTTTCTCAAGGTTGCAGTCAAATAGCATTTAAACATGATTATCGGGATTACTTCCCTCTGACATATAAGTTAGGGTAGGTCGAATGGATAATTTATCATGCATTTCCAACTTTAAACTTCATTGCATTAACAAATTTTGGTAAGGATGACTTAAAATGAAGTTATACTGCACTCAATTGGTTATGGTCATCGTTTTAAACGCTTGCTGAAGTGCTTCGGAAATATTATAAAGCAGAATTTTGATTTATTGTGGTAGAAATAAACTAAATCGAATTTGAGGCCACTTTGCCCTGCTTAGTAAATGTACTTAGATTAAATTTGATATTAAAAATAAAATTGTGCTACTTCACATGCAAGTGAATCTTTAAGTCCACTCTGGAAGGTGATTAATGGTCACTGCTAACAGAAGGATATATCAAAATAGTTCTTGGACAGATTTGCTCCAACTTTGCATGAGATTCCATTGAATTTATCCTTTAAGTCAAATATCTCGAACCAAAAGTGTGATCTATCTTAAGATTATTTATTTTGCTTTACACAAATGTTTTCTGCAATAATTATTTTTCAGAACATTTCAGAAGTCCTGAGAAGTTAAAGTTAGATGTTGTTATTTCTAGTTTGCATAGGATTCTCTTAGTGACTTCCTTGAAGATAGTTAATTAGCTTTTGACAAAACATCATAAATCTGGCAGTATCTTAAAGCAGGTGGCAATCTACTTCAAGGGAATTTGTCTAGGCTTGCAGAAATATAGCAAGGTGTTATTTTAGTTTAGTCATTCTTGTACAGCAGTTTAGTCTGTCTTGTACAGCAGGAGGTGCAAAACAACCCTTGCTTAAATTGCTGCCATGCTTCAAGCTATGTTACCAGAAACAAGAAATGGGAAATGGGAACGTAATGAGAAATGGGGATAGAGGACTTTGGGGCATCAGAAGCCTAGAAGCCTGAAGCCACCCCCCAAATACTGGCTTATATTATGCATATAAATTTTATGAGTAATGTGCGAACGTACTGTCGAGCCAGGAATGGAAACGGAAAGTTAAAAAGGTCTCGTGGTCAGGTTTCCAGTAAGATAGGTATCAAGAAGTGCAAAGCAGGCCAAACTTCTAAGTTTTCTCTTCTATTCTTGAAGTAGGTAATGAAATCTAGCTTGGTGGACAAAAATTGTATTGGTCTGCTTCAAAATAATTTTCCCCACGCAGTGGCCTTTACAAGATTTGAGAATTAATGCATAGTGACCCTTACAAGAGTAGATGTTACACCTCAATCTAAGATAAACTAGGATTTGAATTATTTTTCATCATCGTGATTCACATTAAGATTGGGAAAAAATTAATGCAATTTATTCAGTATTATTTTAAATTAACCTCAATAACAAAATGCAGTGCGAAGAGTCTCAAAATCGCCGTTTCAACTTAAGTTAACCTGCCATCGTAAAGTGAGCCTATGGAAACTCACATTGTGTCAAGTGCGCCCAATATTCTGCAATATTTCTGTGAGCAGTGTTTTACACAAAACTAGGGAAAGAAGCTTGACGAAGTTTTTATTTCCTTTTCAAATTCAAAGCCCGTGACGTGTTGCAAACAGAGATGAAAAACGCAGAGAAGGAAAATGGAAAAAGTTCATTACCTTGACCCGAGTAGAGGCCTGTATGGTTTCTGCATTAGGGTGGGAGCAAAGGATGTCAACGGAATGAAGGCATTGTTGGGCAGAGTTCCATATAAAGAGTCGCGAAAACCCATCCCAAGCCATGAGATTTAAGGGCAACCTGGAAATTACATGGACAAACGGTAATGATGAAGAAGGATCGTCCACGGTATAAGGAAAGAGTTGTGCCTTATTAAACATGGGATGTGATTGCAGGTCCACCCACTGCTCCTCCTCCTTCGCCATGGATGCTTTGCTTTGGACAAGAGAGTATGCCCTAGAAGGAGACCTGCTCACTCCATCGAAATTCAAATGACAACAGAGTATGACCTAGAAGGAGACCTGCTTCCTCCATCAAAATTCAAATGTGTTGCTCGCTTTTACGAAAATGTTTGAAATCTGATTTATCGACTGTTACTCTATATTTTAAAATTACAATTGTCAAAAACTAGGACCCAAAAATATCACGACAACGGAGTTCATAGTTTAACTGAACATATTTACTTACGTATAGTTCGAGTATAACATGTTCGTTTGTTTAACGCCCGAGGGATAGAATTTGACAGCCAAATTGTCGAGGAGAAGTGAGAAGAAAGTGTAGTGTAGTGTTATGGTGTTGTTTTTTATTTTTTATTTTTTAATTAAATAAAATAATGAAATGAGAAGAAAGTGTAGTGTAATGGTGTTGTTTTTTATTTTTTTGTATTTTTTAATTAAATAAAATAATGAAATGAGAAGAAAGTGTAATGTAATGGTGTTGTTTTTTATTTTTGTATTTTTTAATTAAATAAAATAATGAATTGATTGTAGTGTAAATATATTGGTTGAGTTCCAGGGCTTTGTTATTGGGTAGAGATGATATATTTTGTCAAATTATATAAAACTGGCAATTGTATCATATGCTGTAAAGCAGTGACATAGGAAAGAGTAGTATAGAAGAAAAAATATGTGATATGTTATGTGATTTAATTGAATATTTAACTTATAAATATGAATTATTTTATTTAAAAGAAATTATAGGTTTGGAGAATTGTTTGGATAAAAAAACTGTTTTTTTATAACCTACGTAGACTCTTCCTTTCATAGCGATGTCTGATTATGCACTATGGGCCACATAACAAACGTATAAAATGGAACCGATTTGCAAAATTGTAGGTGCACTTGGTATGTTTAGATTGTGAATTAAGTATAACCCCAAAAAATGTCACAATAACTCTAAATCACCATCAACATATGCATCAGAACCTTGTATATTTAGCATAATATCTTTTTTCATTGTAATAACATGATAAATTCAATTTTTATATAAATCTATTAACACTTGTTTGTGATTTCATTGTGGGATTTCAAAATAATCAAATGCCTAAAAAAAAACAAAGTGTTTACATCTTATTTTAAGATTTGGATCTTCAATTGTAACCATTCATTCTTATAGGGTTTCAAAACAATTGAAAGTGAGGAATCGATCGATGGGTTGAGCTCGTACTCAATTGACACAATCGATTTTGACCACTAATTGTATAACATGTTGGTGGAATCATCGTGGATAACACACAAGTTTGATAATCGAGAAATTTGAAAAAAAAAAATCTTAAAAAAAAAACTTATCACTAAAATTATAAAAAAATAATGTAGACCCATTTTAAATTGTACAAAAGGTTATATGAAATTTCTAAAAGGGAAAATGGAATTAAATTTAATTATGAATTTACACCACATCCCGTAAATTAACATTATTAATCCAACAATATATTAAAGGCCTATAAATTCATAAATAAAAACTATTTTCCTCAAAGTGTTAACCTTTCAAGTTTGGTTCGAGTGTTTTATTTCTTACTGTATGGTATCACGAAGATTTTTATAACTATTTTCAACCTTCTAGTTCATAATGTCAACATTCTTTGTTCACGTTTAGTTAAGAAGAGTGTTTGAATTAAACTAAATGGAACCTCCAAAAACAGTGATTTAAAAATGATGGTACAGATATAACTAAAATAATACAAGCACACCAATATTTTTGGGACTTGTTTCTCCAAAGGCACAACACTATTTCTCTGAAATTAAATTATATATATCCCCAACTAATGCACACACCAGGGTCGCTGAACTATTATGTCATACTGTAATTTGTAATTTGCTCGAGTATCATGCTCGCGGTAAACATGGAGTAAATAGATAATGTTTATTAACGAAAAAACACATTGCATGCATCTATCCGACTCCTTGACTCGGGAGGAAGTAAAGAAATGACCATAGTCCCAACATATTGATGAGATGCAGTAGTAGAAGTTGAGGTTGTTGAACTGTAATGTAATACTATAATTTGTAATTTGTTGGAGTATAATGATCTTGGTAACGGTTTTCACCACGCGACCTCCCGGGGGTTTGTCAACACGCCAACAGAGCAGTTCATTGTAAAATTTGATTGGATCACACAAGGATTGTTGTAATGTCATTTATCGAACTCACAACCAACAACACACCCAAACAGTAGTAACCAAAATGGCCTAACATATAATCAAAATGCGCCCGCCGAGGTTTTGAAGAATGGTGATAAGTTTGTTGCAGCGTTCGTGGGGTGTAATATGGTTAAATTTGTTACAATGTGTTTTGCATTGCGTGGGCCATGCTATATTATGTAATATACGATATCAGATATTTGGTTTGTTTAACCACTAGCTACACAAACATCCATTTGGCAAAACCACTTTGTTTCTTCCTTAATGAAAAAGACAAGTAGTTGGTCGAACAAATTTACAAGTATATTTTGATAACCTAAAAAGTTGTAAGCAAGGAATTTCTTCTTATATCTGTCTAAAAATGTTCCTAAACATGCTTTAATATCCACTGTTGTGGATGGGTCATGATACTTAAACCTGCAAGCAAGCAAAGTGTGTGAATGGTTCATGATACTTGAACCTGCAAGCAAGCAAAGTGTGATGTTGTTTAGCATGCAAAGTGGCTCGTGGTGTCCGGCGCGATTCACATGCAAAGTGACGTGGTAAATATGTAACCTCTTCCATCAAAACCCAACTATAAATGACTTTACCCTCTCCATCCCAGTCTGTGTGTTTTGGATTTTGAATATGCGAAAGCTTTTGTTGCTTCCAACAGATTAATGAGATGTAGTAGCAGAAGTTGAGGTTGCACAATAGGATGCAGCGGTGGAACACCATAATTTTTTTACCCAAGAACACCATATTTAATCCTGCCTGGAGCAATTCTCGGATATAGTCTCATTCAGGATTGCACCACATAGTTTTGATCGGGATTTGACCGTAAGAACTATAATTTGAGGTGGGCGTGGCCTCTGTCGAATACTCATCTTTGAATTTCGATGAAAGCCTAGATTGTGAAGGAGGCAGCCACATGTTTGAATTCTTTGATATTTGAATGAAATTGTACCCAAACCAACTAGATTTGGGTGCTTCTCAAACAGAGCTCGATCTCCATGTATTAACGCCTCCAACACCTCTGAATTCATGAATATGTTCATTAGCCCAACAAAATGCAACAATCTAATAAAATTGACTAGAAATACTCTTTCAGACCCTTGTAAAGAACAAAGAAATGAAGGAAAATAAGAGGCGTACCACCAGTAGTTCCTTGGGGAAGATTTCAAATCTATGTATGGTAATGGTGTCCAAGAGTCAATGCCCTCCACTTGAGACATTTTTCCCTGACATTGCTTCCAATTTCATGCGCACAGTGCAGTTGTTTGGAAGATCTAAAACGTGTTTTATTATTTCTATTATTTTTGTAACTCATTAATAACAATATTCAATCCTAAGGTAGATATTATTTCAATCATCTAACATCAAAATCAACAATACACAATGGTACAAGTTGCAATTGAGAGGAGTTGTTTACAAAGAGGGACGCTTTACAGCGTAATTAAAATTAAAATTAAAGTAAAATAGTTAATTTAGTAGTAGTTTTTAGGTTATTTTTTAAATATATTTTTAATTTTTAATAAAATTATCTATTTTTTTTATGGGTTGAGACATGCTCTCTAACCTAGTATGTTATAGATGTAACGTACTATAATATAAACATTTTGACTTGATCAACTTAAAATTAAAATATGATAGAAATGCATAATTTAATGTAATGTAAACATTTTAACTTGATTTATAAAAAAAAAAAAAAAAAAAAAGCCCATGGTATTAAGAATCTATGGTATTAATGATCGAAATCTGTATCAGGGGAAAAAATTTGTTCAAAATTCAAAGTGCTCAGAATTGCACCAAACCAGAACGACAGCGATCGTCTCGTCGCCATGAATCCAACCCAACTCATTTCGTCGAAAACCTAGTTCGGATGAAGAAGTTATAGTCTGATGATCGCCATTCAGAACAGACCCAAAAAAAATAAAAATAAAAATAAAAATAAAAAAATTTAAAAAAAAAATAATAAAAAAAATAAAAAAAATTTGCATAACAGGTACAGGCTGATGACATGGCAGCCCAGTTAGCATGCAGGGAAACTTCTTCAGTTTTTTCCCAATGGAACTGTGACAAGTGTCAAAACTGGATTTGGCAGGTTTGGTTTGAGAAGGTGGAATTTGCCCAATGTCCTCCAAGCTTGAATTTGGGTTCATGATATTTATATGTAGGAATTATTTTTATTAAGGTTGGATTAACACACACACACACACATATATATATAAGCAAGAGCCGAAGGAACATCGCCACCATGACCTAGGTTTTGGTGGATTCTGAGCAGGTTGCCCCTGGCAGACCTTCGTCCCCAGCCTTGGGGCCCTCTCATACTCTTGGAGAATTGATAGGCTCCCTCATGACAGACAACAGCAGGGGGATGAGTGCTCCCCCCTCCTCTGGTTCGCCTTCCAATGGAGCAGCGGCAGGGGCTGACAACGATCGCCAACAGAACTCTGGCCCACTCCCTGACCTAATTGGGGCATCTCCCACAACGAAATCGCCATCTATAGCAACAGCAGAAGCAACAACAGTCACATCTTCCACATGCATACCCAAAGCCACTACAAGAACCAAGATCAAGCTCTCTTCTCATCGAATAAATGAAAAAATCCAATACATGAAGGACCATGCATTGATAAGCAAGTTCATGGGTTTATGGCCCACAGAAAAATCCCTCCTAGATTGGATCGCCTCCAAATGGAAGCCCAAAGGCCATATCAATATCCAGCTATGTGCCAAGGGCTTCCTCAGCGTGATCTTCACCTGCATCGAAGACAAAAACCGGATCATGGATGGCGGGCCATACTTTTTTAACTCCACGGGTCTTTACCTGCACAACTAGGTAGAACGCTTCAATCCGGACAAGCAAGATTTCACACAAGCTCCAATCTAGGCCAGGCTCTACACCCTTCCCTAGGAATATTGGGATGAGCTAACCCTTCAGGACTATTAGGGTCCTATAATAATAGGGTTCATAAATTTTGAATTGACTTTGATAGTCTTATAAATATGTACATACCTTGCTTTCTGCAAGTTGTTTTCCCATATTTTGAAAAGTAAAAAATAATAAAAAAGCCCAAAAGAGGGTAAAAAGTCCTAAAAGAAAGATCAAAGGACTTAGAAAAATATAGACCCAAAAAAAAAAAAAAAAGATGAAAACAAAACCTGAAAGTGAGCAAAATCAAATGCCACTATTTTTTAATTTTACTGCAAGAATAATGATTATGTGCAGAGTGTCAATAAATGCCATAATCCATGATTAGTTAAACAGTTTAATCTTAACTCTTCATGCTTTCAATTTCATGTTTTAGATAGTGAATAAAGATTTTTCAAACAGTTTAAACTTGACAAATCAGTAGATAGGTAGAGAATAATGAGAAGCTCAACAGTTTAATCTGAGCCCTCGGATGAAATAAGGTAGATCTAGATATTTTTATGCTTTGAAAGAAAATGTTTTAAGGTTGCAAGTCTAAATGCACCTACAAAATGAAGAAAAAATGTTATAAATAAAGTTGGGTAGGTAGAAAGCAGTTGGGAAATCATGTAATAAAGCATCAACGGGCAAAATCACTAATTTCCCCTCCCCTATAAATACTCAGTATTCTAAGATATCAGCTAAACAGGCTGAGAGCATTTCTTTGACTTTCGTTGGGACTGGACCTAAGGCTCGATGACTGGCTAGTTAAAAATATCGAGTTCTTATGTTAAACCCACATTTATCATCATTTACCCTTCATTCATACATTAAAAACCCTTTTTTCCTAAGTGAAGACACATTCTTACTTAGTAAAGACAAACCCCAAATAATTAACTTCATCCTTTCAAAAGCATTCATAAAACCCTCAAATTACATTTATCCTAAGTATTAGTGAAGTACATATAAAAATGAGCAATGCTTTATTTTATACGTTACTTAGAGATAATATGTGTTTTGTTTCCCTTTTTCATATTAACTTTTAACCTATTTTTATTAAATCCCTAAAATTACACCTACCCATAGATATTAATTCCCCTATAACTAAATAACCCACAAAAAACCCACTATTATAAAGTTTAGACCATAGTTAAATATTCCACGTGCATAAAATAAAGACCCCGCCTATAAACCCTTTGGTCTAAACTTATCATTAATTAAATACCCAGCCCCTATAGTTTTTAAACTATTCAAAAGGTTTAAAACTATATAATACACCGGCTCCCGCATATGTTTTATTAAAACATTTCACAAATGTTTTCAATAGAAATACATTGCATTACTCCCCCGCCTATATTTTTTATAACCCAAGGTTTTTGAATTAAATAAATGTCTATTGCTAAAGTTCAAAACCCCTCCGCTCATATAAAAGACTTGGCCCCACCTATCATTCCAGTGCAACTCCCGAACTAATCTCAACCATTCGCATCCAACCTCCACATCCAACGGTCAATATTCAATATCGCGCATAATAGATGCGTGTTCCTCTAAACGCCAAAGCAACGCGAAATGGGTGGTTTCCCATTAACCTCTCTCCACCAGATGGCCTTTCTTCATTGGATAGCGTGGGTTGAGTTCAATACAGCTTACCACCCAATAGCCGCACGATAACCACTCGCGGTTTTAATCCATTCAAACTCTGAAACCGCCCTCCCGCCTGATGTGAATTACATTCAATGCCATATTAATACACATGGAATGCATAATAAACCTTTGTAAAAGAATTTCATTCATCAAATCTTCTTGCGCTTTAAACCTAAACCCTCTGCAAAGTTTCCCTGATTGTAAAAACACAATTTTAAGCCATTTTCCACCCTTGTTTACGTGCGAAGCTTGCAAACATTTACCCTGCAAACCTCTGAAGACTGT
The DNA here is from genome assembly GCA_034641835.2 of Pinus albicaulis. Lineage (NCBI taxonomy): Eukaryota > Viridiplantae > Streptophyta > Pinopsida > Pinales > Pinaceae > Pinus > Pinus albicaulis. The sequence continues at coordinate 661,028,401 of CM076581.1, forward strand.
TGAGGAGCTCCTTGTTGCTCCAGATAAGCTATTGAAGCCTTCAAATCAGCAAATAACCTCAGAAACCTTTCCAAAAACCGATACCTGCATTACAACAGGTATTTTTCTAAAAAAATCAAACCTACAATCAATTTGAAAACCTTTTAAAGAACAAACAGTCTCAGAAATTGATTAAATAAACTGCCAAAAAGTCCCAAAAACAGGCCAAACTCTGTAAAAAAATTCCCATAAACCCTTTTTCTCTGAGGTGCGCTATTTTGAGGAAATTGGTGAAATTTTCACAATTTATTAGTCTATTTCAAGCCCTGAGATAAGCCAGAAAGCCTCTGCAGGTACCCTAAACCCTCTATGATCATTTTAAAAGGGTTTTCAACCCTATTCCCATTAAAAATACTCAGAAAACCCCTATTTTCTGTTTCAAGCCAATTCTAAAGCCTCCAAATCTCTTTGATAAGCCTAATTGAACAGAAAAACCAAAGAAAAGCCTATACTTTGCCAAATTTGCCCAATTAAGCCTCTACTATAGTAAAATTACTTCTTCAAACTGTCTAAACTTGTAGAAGTAGATTAAAAATGCCTAAAAAACAGAGTGCAATCAAGCTTGAAGGTTCTAAAGCACCCAAACCTACCCCTGCCATGACTTCAAACACTGTTATTGTTGTCAATCCATTGCAACCACCTATTGTTGATATTGAACACATTCCCCTAGCTGATACTGATTACAAAATAGTTCATCCCATTGTTGAATTCAATATGTTAGATATCCATAACTGGTGTTATTAGAAGTCTTTATATGATCATTAAGAAGTTCGTATTTGGGAATCCAATTTGACAAAATATGTAGTCCCATTGACTCACCCTTGTCAGGAGATTATTAGGTTGTGTCAACAGTACTATATTCCTGAACAAAGAGCTATTGTGAATGCCAGTAAAGAATTCCTATTTACCATCACTACAGAGTCAATTAACCAAATGTTGCAGCTTCAACCTGACCCCCAAACAGTCCCTTTGTCTATTGATGCCCTCACCAAGCTATACATTGGCCTAGATTTTCCTAAAAGGTTCATGATTTTCCAGAATTTTATGCCTCTGCATGTAGAAATTCCCAAGTTAAATCCGACATATTCTACTACTAAATTCCCTGAAGGATCAAGACATGTAATTTCCATGCTCTCTTTCATACTTGGATATTTCACAGATGAACACACTAATGAATCCATCTTGGGATTCTTGTCCACTTTCTCTCCAGATCAACCACCTTCAGTAATATTTGATTATGCTGGTTTCATTGCTGATAACATCCATTATCAATTGACAAATTTTCCAATAGAGGGAGTGTTTAGATATACCTCCTACCTTTTCCATATGTTCCTATACTTCCAATCACTCTTCAAAAACTGGACATGGAGTCAAATCCTCAATCTGTCATTTTTTGGACATCATTGCTCATAAAAGAATGTACAAATTTCACTTATTCAGAGTTTTCAGAGTTATTTTTACATCCAGTGATCACCATGTTGACCAAGACAGAGCAACCTAGAATAAGTGAAAAAATGAAGAAGATATTGCAATTATCAGAGCAGAGTAAAGTTGATGATTGGTATTTATATGAGAAATATATTGAAATCAGAGTCTTTGGGACAAACTTGTTGCCTTACAAGTTACCCAAACATCCTCCAATGAGGATCTTTGCCTTGGAGTATATCAGACAGATCCTAAATTCTGATTCAATCAATTTCATGGCAGCTAAGAAGAAGACCCAATTCAAACTTAAAAATCAAATTGGGCCATTCATATGCAATCACAGGGATGCAGAAAAGAAAGCAGCAAATCAACTATTGGAATATAAATTTGAAGAGAGTTTCCCTTGGAACTATGACCCACAAGGGATCTTGAGCAAGCTAAGGGTAAAATGCAAATTAACACCCTTTATACACGAAGCTAAACCAGAAAAGGAAAAGTTTGCCAATCATCTTGAATGGATTGAAAATACATTAATAAATGCAGTAATCAAAGGTAATACTAGTCATACCTTGGAGATTGCAAACCAACTAGAAAAATACATCAAAAGTATAAGGGAAGAAGGAGCTTATGTGGTAGAGACTACAACAGAAACAAAGTTCAAGATCATTTATAACAAAAGGCCAAAATTAGATGCAACAAGTAAAGGAAAAGTGACAATATATGTTGAAGAAACAAAGCCTTTAAATACCAACACAAATTTTCTAGAGACAAATGTAGCTATTGTAATAATCAATGAGCCAAATTAGAATGAAGAACAACTCAATAATGAAGATACACAGATGATGGAAAGACAACAAAGTATGGAAGCTTCTTCCTCACATTCTGCTGGGGAAAAGGATTTGGATATCAAGGAGAAATATAAGCAAATTAAATTGAAGAATGAGGAAATCAAAACTGAAATTTACTCTCAGTTCTTAAAACAAAAGCCAGGTACTCAAAATAGATTCGTATCAGCATTTGATTACTCAAGTAAAAAATTGATTATGTCAGTATTGCAGCCCACAGTATCAGTGCCAAAGACAATTGCTGACTATAAGAAAGTTGATCTAGAAGTAGCTACAGACAGTATTCATGAATTAAATCAAATAGAGTTTCATAGGAAAGCGATGAGATGTTATATTCCACAGTTACAACAAAAGCTATGAGTGCTCATAAGCTTCAAAAAACCATCTCTAACACGTAAGATCAAATGAAGATGGATAAAGCTTCATTATATGCAAAGGATCTAAGGATAAAAGCCTTAGAAGAATTAGTATTGCAGGTAGGATATGATCCTACAAACATTAAAGCAGCAGAAGCATTGGTAAAAAAGAAAATTGAGGATATAGCAGCCTTGAGGAAACAACTCAAACTTCCTCAAAGTGAGCATCCTCAGACAAAGGAAGTCTTACATGAACAGAAGGAAAAAGATGAAATGATGAGTTTAATTCTCCAGTTGACAGCCCAGATTAAGGAAATGGAAATACAGATGGACAAACTTGTCCAAGAAAAGGAGATAGTAAAAGAAACAGTGATTCCTACAGTCATTCCAGTCATCACTGCAGCAGTGCCTTCAACTTTAGGAGAAAATTTGGCACCCAAAGAACCACTGGCTACTGCAGTTCCAGTGACTTCTTCCATTACATCAGCCACTGAATCATCTACCACAGTAGTACAGCCTACAGATGACGCCAACAAGATAGTGAAATCAATGGAAGAGATGTCTTTGAAGACAAATGAAATTAACAGGTTGACAAAGATCATTGAAAAACTTGAAAAATCAAATAAATCATCTCAAGTAAATGCTAAGACACATGAACAAAATGCCAACAGATTGAGTGAAGAGTTAAAAAAGTTGCAAAAAGAATTAACTCTGAAAGATCATATATCATATATAAAAAATTACCTATGGAATAATGTTATTGAAGCCATCCATGATGTATGGCCTTCAATTCAGGTAATTTTTTAGCAAAGAGAATTATTGTTGGCAGCCCAAGCAGAAATCCAAAAGACTCAAATTGATTTGGCTGACAAACCAGAACAAGCTGTAAGGCTAATCAATTTCCTCAACAACAAGAATAGGCAGGATTTGTAAGAGCTCAAAATAACAGACAGAACTGCCACTATCCTAGAAATAAGGAAAGTCACAACAAAAAGAAACTTGATGAGGCAACTTGAAGAAAAATGTATAGGTACAAATACTTCCATAACTAGATTTATGGTTAAGTTCACAAATTTGAGGCAAAAAGGAATTCCTGATATCATGGTTATTAATGATAAATTGATGCCTCAAAATTATTATGACAAGAAGATAAGAGAATATGCCAAGGAATAGGTAAATAAGCCAATAGGTCAAGGCATCCCCACAGGAAAAGTGTTACTGAAGAGTTTTGAAGATTTATTTTACTTACAGTATGAGATCAAACACTTATTTGTCATCAAGCTCACCTTTGCTAGATATACAGAAGCTGATGAGAACTTTAGAAAATTAAAGAATATTCAAATTCCTAAAAATGAGGATTGACAAGCTCTTACATATTTACTGTGAAGGATAGAAACAAGCAGATGAAAAGAAGACAAAAAAATAATTTTCAGAATGATAGTCAAAACAGATTTTATTTACAGCAGTAAACAATTTTGAATAAAGGTTAAAAGGGTAACAGTTAAAGAGTATCAGTGAATAAAGAGTATCCGAGAAAGAGTATCACACAAGGCAAGTCAGATTTCAGAAAATATCTAAAGGCCAGCTAGGAGGACACCCAGGCAGCCAGCTGCTTCATCCTCAAAACTGTTTCTATTTCTTATGGATAAAATAGGACGGCTTGTTGATTTGTTAAGCAACTGTCTCTATTTTGATTGTAAAGATATTTTATTTTCTTAAGTTAATTCCTAGAAGTCGTCTAGGATATTTTGTAAAACATTATGTATAAATACTTCATCTTTAGAAGTATTTTGTGTGAAATAAAATTGTTGGGATTGTTATAGTCATTTTTTCTTGGACTTTAAAGCTTTTGTGTGTCAAAACTTCGAGTAGCAGGCTGGATCAAAGCAAATTGGCATCATACTTCAGGATTCTTGTGATGAGCTATTTGGAGTGAAGTATTTTCTTCACTTGTCATTGTTTATTTTCTCTGTTACACGAATCCATTTATGTTTATGCTAAATCTGAATGTATAACTAGGAGTATTACTATAGGATATGTTAATAGCACCCTGTTTTTAACTAGTTATCATTTATATGTTTTCCTCTAATTTATAGTGTAGGGAATTCTTAATTTCTCCCTCTCTCATTTGACCTCTCATACTACTTCCCTTTTCCAGATTTAAGGATTCTTAAGTGCCCTTTATCCCGACCATACCACCTCACAAAAACAACTTTCCAAGATCTCCAAGGGTTATCTATCTTGCCCTGAAGACATTTGACCTTTTTGCCCTTGATCCTAGTTTTGTTTACTTGATTTTGACTCTATAGCCCAATGGACAAATAGATTTCCCACTATCCATCCATTCAAGTGATTTTTTCCCACCTAATCTATCAAAACCAAACCAAAGCTGCACTTTCATAGCTAGCCCAATATTCACAAATTTAAACAAAATTAAACTTTAAAGAGAGAGCTCTCTATGAACCCTAGGAAGGCTAGATCCTAGAGTTTGAAGTAGGTTTGTGGTTACCTCTAAAATTCTTTGACTAAAAACAAAAATTATACAACTTAAGGATTACTAGAGTGATAACATTACTGGCGACCATTCTGGGGAACTAACCAATCCTCAGTCTTAAAACTAGTCTTAAAGAAAATCTTTTTATACATCATTTTACTTTAAGATTGTTTTTATAAGTTGTGTATATTGAAAACAGTAATTCTGGCTTCTAGGAAATTTTATTATACCATGTATAACCCGGATCCTAAGCTTGCAGTTATAGTAGACAACCCAGACCGAATTGGTAAAAAGAAAAAATGGTCAGAAAAATTAAAAGATGAAGTATCATTAAAAAGAGTCAATTCATTACCATAAGAGTTAGTAAGTTTGCAAGATATTGATTTTGATATGAAATTTGAGCATTCTTTATTTAGAAGAAAATCTGAAAGTGATCTTAAGACTACCGTTTTAGACCCTGTTTTCATTTCATTTTTGAATACAAAACATAAATATATTACAGCAAATTTTAAAACACAGAAAGTTCAAGATCAGACTAAAATTGAACAACTTAATCTTACTATTCTCAAAGATATTGATGAAGCTATTGAATTAGCTCAATTTTTTACCTATGCAAACAAACCTCTAGTTTCTCAATTGCATACCACAATAATACCAGCTAGAGTTTCATCTCTTTATGCTGTTACATCATTTATAAATTCCACTACCAGCTCATCTACAGATCCATTTATCCCTAGACTACCTTTACAACCTAGAGTATTATTTACACCAATCACTTCATCCGCTATATCTATCAGCCCACCTTTTGATTTCCTAAACACATCATCCTCATTTCCTAGTAGTTCCATATACATTCCAGTTTCATTTCCCAGCACTTCAACTACAACCTTTAGTTCATCTGCTATCATTTCCAGCACAGCTCCAAGAAGTTCTACTTTACCTCCTAGCCAAGCTAAGCTTCAAGCTGTGACTGTTAGATATGCTCCCTTAGTCTTACCACAACAGCTTCATGACATGCCTCAAGACTATCAGAATAAAATACCACTGTTTGATGGCACTACCCAATATACCGCTCAACAACACATTACTAAGATGACAAAATTCTTTGAAATTTATTAAATTGATGACTCAGATGTTCACATGAGACTGTTTGCACAAACTTTGACTAGAGAAGTTAAGAGGTGGTTTAAAGATTTAGCTGCTAGTAGTGTAACTGATTTAGCTGTGTTTCATAGATTGTTTTTAAATAAATGGGAAATGAAAAAGAATCCCCTCCAAATATTGTCTGCATTTGATTCCATGAAAAGAGCTCCAAATGAGTCAGTCCAAGATTACTACACCAGATATAATAGTGTCTATAATTCTATCCCTGCAAATCTTAAACCCACTCCTTATTCTGTTCTACTCAAATTCCCTGATGGATTTGATGCATATGGCTTACCAATTAAGGGAAAGAGATGCAGATACCTTAGAAAAAATGCAAATAGATGAGGTTAGTGTAGAGGTAAACATTTTAGCCAAAAAAGCTAGACTCAGAAATGAAAGAAGAGTGACCATTAAAGAAGCGAGTAGTCTTTAGTGCGACTTTTTGAAGGCTTTTACAGTGACTTTTTATGGTGTAATTTCTCTAAATTCCGGCAGGAATTTATTGAAAAGAGAAGTTTGATTGCTAACTTTACACAATCGAAGTGCCCTAGAGGTTTTTGAGGGTGCTGAATCCATATATAGAGTCAAAAACCGTTTGAATAACAAAAACCAAGATTTTACCTCAAAAATTTTCACCGGATTCCGGCACCTTGAACTTCAAAAAGTCGCACTAAAGACAACTCCTTAAAGAAGAAACTGCTAATTCAGGCACAAAACTAGATGTGATAGCTAAAAACTTAGAAAGGGTGATGGATAGACTAGATAATATAGAGAGAAGACCTCAGTGGGATAACCAACAACAAATCAGAAATCCCAATTTTAGAAAAAACATAAATTTTGGAAAAGCAAAAGAAACAGCCCCAGACCAAACAATAAGGCCCCCATTCCAAGAGAACTATGCTGAAAGTTCTCAGAATAATGATGATGATGAGGATGCTATAAATCTAATGGGAATAGATGACAATAATACTATTTTTCTTACTCAGGAAGACCAGGAATTATTTGAACTCCGACAACTCAAATTAGATTCTAGTGAATCCTTTGATTATAAACAAGGTTATGATTATGTTATAAATGAAATACACAGTCAATGTAACCTTAGAAACAAGAAAAATAATGAGTCTTCTAACAAGAAAACTTCCCAAACTCAAAATCAGAAAACAATAGAAGCTCCCAAAACAAAATTTCTGTAAACTCTCCCAAGGGAAAATAAGCAAAACTCAAGTTCTTCCCAAAACATTCCTAGTCCTAAAAAAATATCAAGTCCTAAAATTGTTGATATTACTGATGAAGTTGCTCAAGCTACAAAAGATTCAAAAAAATCTACTGCTACTATATTTTCTAATTCTGTCAAAACAACAAATTTAGATCCTAAAAAACCTTCTGCTGATCCTAAATCAGTAGATCCAAAAACTGCTACTTCAAAAACATCTACTGCTTCACAAACAATTTCTGAAAAGAAAGTTAGGAGTAGTAAAACACAAGAAACACAAACAAAGAATGTCAAACCACTTGAAAATTAAAAAACAACTGTAGAAAAACAAGACAAACCAACACAAACTACAGTTACTAAAGAAGAATTGATTCAAATCAATAAAACTAAACCTACATTCTATTGAAGATTGCAACAAGAAATAGTAAAGGAGGCATCATCATCCTTGATCCTAGTTGGAAAATAATAACCTAAACTAGGTGGGGCCCACACATGCTATTTTTAGGTGTATGTCTATTTTTTTTTTTTTTAACTGGAACGGTTAAGTTTTATTGATAAGAAGAAGGTCGGGCAAAGCCTAATCAACCATTACAGAATCCAAAAAAAGGCACAAGCACTCATTCCACTTAAGGAATGGTTGCCTTGTTCGGAGTTTCAGTATGTCTATTTTTAGACATGGTGAGCATATTCTATATGTAGCAGGAGGCTATTTGTAGATGGTTGGTCAAATGTGAAAAACAGATGAAATCCTATTTTTAGAATATTGGGCGAAGTCTATTTATAGAGCGCTAATATAAAAATAGATGCATGTCGATTATTATTAGCTCTTAATAATAATCAGACTCTAAACAACAACTTATTCTCTTGGAGCACTTCAGTTCAGTGCACAGATGTGGCACAATAGCTGACAGAAGGAATTACGCTATTCCTGAGGGTTTACTGGAGCTAATGCATGGAGGACTTAGTTAGAACTCAAGTGGCAGAGTTATGACACAGTTGGAAGAAGTAGTTATGGAGTTGTATTCAGTTTAACTCGTCATGATTTAACTCAAAGGAGCTAGTTGTATCTAGTCTAATCCAGTCGTAGATGTGAGTGAATTAATTAATAATTAATTCAAATAATAACTCACAATCAACCGAAGAATACACTTTCGCTAACCACAGAAGGCAGCTTTGGTGACATCTGTGCGATAGGTAGGTGAAAGAGCAAGTGTGACTATCAGTTGTGACTATAGTATTGCATTGTTTACACCAAAAATTTAGTGGAGATGCCTTTAAGGATTGCGTGAGTGGGCAACGCTCTGGAGCATCTCATCACATCCGCAGCCATTCTTCGGCCAGGATTGCGTAGAGGAAGAAGGTCGGCAAAGATCGGTGCATGGATTTGCAAGATCGGGCCTGATTAGTGTGTAGCGATTGGATTATATTGAGAGCTTGTGATAAGCTTTGTATGAGGATTGTTACATGATCTCTATGACATATATTATATAAATATAGTTGGGGTTTTTAGCTTCAAGCTTTCCCGTTAAAACAACTGTGTTAATGTGTGTGAATTTTTATGGTTTCATGTGTGCATTGTAATTGATTTAATTTCCGCATGTGATGATCAATGGTGGAATGGATTCTGTATTGCGCATGAAGTTAAAATAGTGTGTGATCAGGAGAATCTTGGACATATGCATGCATAGTGCATATAATTTCTACATGGTATCAGAGCGTTGATCATTGTAGCAATTGCAATTATTGAAACAGTTGAGCTTTGTGCTGGTGGAATTCGAATTTGCTGCAGTGTTTTCTTGGTGTCGAAGTTGAGCATTCATTGAAATGTCTTTCAACGGATTGCGATTGGAGTATGCCCTTGAGGGCAGCTCAAATTATATTGCATGGAAGGAAAGGATGGAGGCGGTGCTGGAGGATAATGGGTTGAAGGAGTTCATAGATGTTGAAATTCCTAAACCGGGTTCTAGCGATGTAGCCGCACTTGACGCATGGCAAAAGAAGGTAGCAAGGTGTTGAAGGATTCTGTTGGAAGGTGTGAAGGATCACATTGTGTCCAGCCTTCACGGTAAAGCCACTCCATTCTTGATGTGGAAGGCTTTGACAAAATTGTTCCAAAGCAGAAGTGACCAGAGGAAGTTGGCGCTTAAAGACAAGCTCAGGAAAATAAAAATGGAGAAGAATGACACTATTCCGGTATACTTGACAAAGTTTTTCCACTGCATGGATGGGCTTGGGAGTGTAGGAGTTAGTGTGGATGAAGAAGACTTGCTGAGCTTGGCTCTCCTTGGGCTTCTGAAGAGTTGGCATAGCTACGAGGACTCTATCAATGGTCGGGAGAAACTACCAGGATGGGAGCGACTTTGGTTGGATCTTGTGCAGGAGGAGATAAGGCAGAGTACCAAGGATGGCTCTTCATCAAAGAATGATGATGAAGAGGATTGCGCTTTGGCTGCCAAAGCAAGGAAAGGGAAGGGGAAAAAAAATCCTTATCAATCTGGTGCGGATGGCAAAGAGCGTGACATGTCCAAAGTGAAGTGTTTTCACTGTCACAAACATGGGCATTTCACCACACAATGTCCACAGAAGAAGAGAACAAGCAGGTTGCCGGAGCTGCAGCTGGTGCGGCTCTTGCCTCACAATTTGAGTTGGACTTCTCATTGATCGCATGCATGGTGTTTAATGCATTGGGATCAGGGTGGTACTTTGATAGTGGTGCTTCCTTTCACATGACGGGAGATGTGAACCGTTTCAGTGACTTGGTGGAGAAAGATCTCCAGTTGCATGTTGAGTTGGACGACAATGGACAATACAATGCGACCGGCATTGGTACCATTACCTTTCAGAGGGAGTCAGGTAAACTCATTCTTTTACAAGATGTAGTGCATGTTCCAGGTTTAAAGAAGAATTTAATCTCAGTCGCAATGTTAGAGGATAAAGGGTATGATGTTGTATTTAGTGAAGGAAAAGTTTTCCTTCGGTACAAAGTAACAGGACAAGTCAAGAAGGTTGGGATTCGAGCAAAGAATCTCTACAAACTTGAAGTAGATGGGATTTCTACGGAGCTTCCTACTGTTGGGAAGTGTGAGAAAGCCATGCAATTGAAGCTTGAGAGGGAGCAGGATTTTCATGCAGGTAAGAGTGAACCTCGGGATGTGGAGCAGCCACAAGATGAGGATCATGGAGTGGGATCAACCACTCATGCAGAGAAATTTCGTGCCAGATGGGCAGAGGGAGTGCATGCAGCTATACCACCAGGTGAGAGGTGGGGCGACATGCATGAGTAATCCCAAGAGGATATTTCTGGGCAGGATTCATTGAGATGGTGTAGATCTCATGAATTGAACCTGGCTACGAGGTGCCCATAGAGCAACAGTAGCATGATCAGTTGGATTGATGCAGGTAGATCAAAGTGATAGTGTCAGATACTGGAGCGCGGTTCAGAGTTGACAGCAAGTGCAGAGTGCATGGGTGCAGAGTTCAACAACGCAGTGGTTCCTGAAGACATGTGCAGTAGTTAAGCAAAAGTCGAAGACTTTGATGATAGATGCATTAGCCTGATTGAGTTGTTTGGAGCCTTTCAGTTTTGGAAGTGTTGCAGCAAGAGGTGCAGGGCGAATGCATGGAGTTGCATGTCGCATGCAAAGACAGTCCTTTCTTGTTGAGAGGGAGTGTTGAAGATTGCAACAAGAAACAGTGAAGGAGGCATCCTGAAACATCATCCTTGATCCTAGTTGGAAAATAATCACCTAAACTAGGTGGGGCCCACAGAGGGTATTTTTAGGTGTATGTCTATTTTTAGACATGTCGATCATATTCTATGAGTTGTAGGATGCTATTTGTGGATGGTTGGTTAAGCTGGAAAAATAGATGGACTTCTATTTTTATATTGCCAGTCTAAAAATAGATATGTCGAATATTATTAGCTCTTAATAATATTTGGACTCTAAACATTATCTTATTCTCTTGGAGCACTTTAGTTAAGTGCACAGATGTGGCACAATAGCTAATAGAAGGAATTACGCTATTCCTAAGGTTTTACTGGAGCTAATGCATGAGGACTTCAGTTAGAACTCAAGTGGCAGAGTTATGACACAGTTGGAAGAAGTAGTTATGGAGTTGTATTTAGTTTAACTCAGTTAGACTCAGTTGAGCTAGTTGTATGTAGTCTAACTGAATGATACACTAGTGAGAGTGGAGTGAATTAATTAGTTAATTAATTGACAAATAATAACTCATTAATCAACTAAAGAATACTTCAGTTAACTACAGTGCATGGCAGTTTCAGTGGAGACCAGTGGAGAGTTAGGTGAAAGAGCAAGTGTGACTATCAGTTGTGACTATAGTGTTGCATTGTTTGCACCACAAATTTAGTGGAGATGCCTTTAAGGATTGCGTGAGCAAGGCTGGAGTAATTCGATTTTATCCAGAGCCATTCTTCAGCAGGGATTGCGCAGTAGAGGCAGGCTAAAGGCTAGCAAAGATCGGTGCATGGATTTGCAAGATCGGGCCTGATTAGTGTGTAGCGATTGGATTGTACTGAGAGCTTGTGATAAGCTTTGTATGAGGATTGTTACATGATCTCTATGACATATATTATATACAGATAGTTGGGGTTTTTAGCTTCAGGCTTTCCACTTAAAACAACTGTGTTAATGTGTGTGAATTTTTATGGTTTCATGTGTGCATTGTAATTGATTTAATTTCTGCATGTGATGATCAATGGTGGAATAGATTTTGTATTGTGCATGAAGTTAAAATAATGTGTGATCAGGAGAATCTTGGACATATGCATGCGTAGTGTATATAATTTCTACACATTCAACATACAATCAGAAATTGAAAAGCTTAAAATACCAATTCCCTTGACTGAATTGGTAAAAAATGACTTGTATAAATCAACCATAACTGAAACATTAAATATGAATGATGGAGAAGATTCCATAAATCTAAATGATGATCAGCTAGAGTTGATTTTTGGCCCAGATGTAAATGGAAAACATGCAAATGGAGCAGTTCCTCCATTTTATATCAGTCTTACCATTCATGATCAAATTTTACACAATGCCATGCTAGATTCAGGAGCTTCCCATAATCTAATGCCTAAAGCCATAATGGAAACTCTCAATCTAGAAATTAAAAGGCCATACAAATATTTGTTTTCTTTTGATTCAAGTAAAGTTAAATGTCTAGGTTTAATCAAATATTTGTGTGTAACCCTAGTTCAATATCCTGGTAAGAGTATATTAATGGAGATTGTAGTAGCTGATATCCCACCTAAATATGGAACGTTACTTTCTCGCTCATGGGGAGCAAAGTTACAGGGATATCTACAATTGGACATGTCTTATGCTACTGTATCAATTTCTGGCCAGCCTAAAAAGTTATATAGGGAAACATTGATGAAGTACATGGTCAGTAGTGCTGAAAGATCTATAAACTACCCAATTTACTCTACACCAATTGACCTTGATTCTTTTATCCTATGTAACTCTTAAACTAATGAAATCCAAACTGAACTAGTAGAGAAAAGAAAACACCAAATAATGATAATATTTTTCATGAATCTCTATAGCATTTAGACTTTGATGGTTCAGTAAATAAGTTAGGAGTAGAAGCAAGAGTTTGGATAATATGGAGACTAATCACTTAGAAGGCCATGCTTTCAGGCTCAATTTTAAATGTAAAAATAATATGGCTGAGTATGAAGCCCTCATTCTAGGACTCCAAATCATTGGGAACTTAGGAGGAAAAAGAATTTTAATCATGGGAGATTCAGAGTTGATCATAAAACAAGTAAATGGAATTTATTTTGTTTACAATCCTAGACTAAGCAGATACAGAGACATTGTGATAGATTTAACTGATGATTTATTGGAACGTAAGTTTGCTGCTATACCTAGAAAACAAAATATGTAAGCTCATTGTCTTGCAACCTTTGCTAATACATGTAATTTACCATTCCAACCTAATCATCGATATACTGCTGAAGTAAAACATAGGCCAATAATTCCAGACAATCTTAAGTATTGGCAATTTTTTTCTCAGGATGAACAGATTTACAAGTTTATGAACAATGAAGGAGAATTTCAGAATTGTAATATAGATACAGATTGTACTATAAATCATGATTTGGATTGTGAAATAGATTTTAATAACATAGATGTAGATAGAATAAAATTTGATAAACCAACTAGATTTAGTCAAGCTGATATAGATAGCTTAGAGAAAGTAGAGATTGAAGAAATTATTGAGAATGAATCAGACATATTGAATCTTAAGGATAATTTCTTACCTAAAGGTTTAAATCCCTTAGAAGATCTTTTTGACTCAAATGATGTAGCTAGAAAACAAAAAATGGAGCCAATTAGATTTGATATAGAAGAATGCAATATTGGAACAGAGTTAAAACCCAAAACAATTAAACTTTCCAATATTTTACCTCAACAAAAGAAAGAAAAATACATTACTCTTTTAATGGAATATCAAGATGTTTTTGCCTGGAGTTATGAAGATCTGAAATCCTACGATGCCAGCATAATCCAACATAAAATTCCAATAAAAGAAGATCAGAAGCCATTTAAACAAAAGTTGAGAAGAATTAACCCTGTTTTATTACCTTTGATAGAAAAAGAAGTGAAAATAATGTATGATGCACAGATCATTGCTCAAATCAGATATTCTGATTGGGTTTCCAACCTAGTTCCAACAAGAAAGAAAACAGGAGAGATAAGATTATGTCTTGACTTTATGAATCTAAATAAGGTATCCTTGAAGGATAACTACCCTTTACCTAAAATGGATCATATATTACAAAGGGTAGTTGGCTCCTCTAGGATGTCTCTTTTAGATGGTTTTTCAGGATACAACCAGATCTTAGTCCAAAAAGAAGATCAAGCTAAAACAACATTTACTACTCCTTAGGGCACTTTTATGTATGTAAAAATGCATTTTGGTCTAATGAATGCAGGGGCAACCTTTCAAAGGGCTATGGATATAGCTTTTGCAAAGTAAATACATGATTTCTTAGTAATTTATTTAGATGACATTACTATGTTTTCCAAAACTGATAATGAACACTTGAATCATTTGAGACAAGTTTTTATTAAATCCAGGAAATATGGCATCTCATTAAACCCTAAGAAAAGTCTATTTGGATTAGAAGAAGGTAAGTTACTTGGACACATAATTTCAAAAAAAGGAATTAGAATAGATCCTGCTAGGATAGACGCAATTCTGAACATCAGTCCACCAAGAAACATCAAAGAATTACAAGCTTTTCTAGGTAAGATAAATTTTTTAAGAAGATTCATATCTAATTTAGCTGAGATAATTAGAGAACTAAATAACATGCTAAAAAAAGATTCAATTCTTAAATGGACTGTTGAGGCTAAACAATCATTTGATTCCATCAAACAAGCCTTAACCAAAACTCCAGTCCTAATAAGTCATGACTTTAAGAAATATTTCATAATTTTTTCATTTGCTTCATAACACACCATTGTTGCAGTTTTATTGCTAAAAAATGGCCAAGGATTTGAACAACCTATAGTTTTTTTTAGTAAGACCCTTAGAGATGCCCCTTTGAAGTACAAAATTATGGAAAAACAAGCCCTAGCTTTGGTTAAGGCCATTAAAAAATTCAGAGTTTATATTCTCTACTCCATATCATTGTCTATGTCCCAAATTCTGTAGTAAAAGACATTCTTACTCAGGATGGTCCTGATGGAAGAAGAGGTAAGTGGATTGCCACTATCTTAGAATATGACATAGAGATAAAACACACAAAACTCATCAAAGGTCAAGGATTAGCTAGACTTATGGCTGAATCTAACTACAATGCCCTAAACATAAATTTTCTTGCTTAAATAGATGATCAGGAAGAGATGGCGACTCCATCGATCAGTGAAGCCTTCTCAGACTCACCTTGGTATACAAATATCATATTTGTACTCCAAAACTTACAAGCTCCTCCTGGATTGTCAAGAACCAAAGGCAGATTCTTAAAACTTAAAGCAGTAAGATTTTGCATATTAGATAATGTACTTTTTTGGAGAAATCATAGTGAGATTTTATTAAATTGTTTATTAAAGGAAGAAGCTAACAAAATACTTGAATAATTTCATGCAGGTGACTGTGGAGGACACTTATATTGGAAAACTACAACAGATAAGATCCCGAGAGCTAGTTTTTACTGGCCTACCTTGTTTGCTGATGTCAAAAAATATGTAACTTCATGTCATAAGTGCCAAATTTTTTAGGGTAAGAAGAAATTATTATCCCTCCCTTTAAAGCCTATCTCAACTGAAATTCCATTTCAACAATGGGGTTTAGACTTCATTGGTGAAATTCATCCTCCTTCTTTAGGGAAACATAAGTGGATTTTGATAGCCACTGATTATTTTACTAAGTGGATTGAAGTCATAACCTCCAGACAAGCCACAGATATTGTCATTATTTCTTTCCTAGAAAACAACATTCTTTCAAGATTTGGATGCCCCCAAAAGATAATTATTGATAATGCAAGAACATTCAAATCCAAGAAAATGATTGACTTTTTCCACAAATACCATATTACCTTAGGTCATTCTACTGCGTATTACCCCCAAGGTAATGGCCTAACTGAATCCTCAAACAAAAGCCTTGTAAATTTCATCAAGAAGTTACTTGAAGACAATAAAAAGACTTGGAATAAAAATTTAGTCAATGCCTTATAAGCAGATAGACTTACTACTAAAAAATCCATTAGTACTTCCCCTTACCAACTTGTCTATGGAATGGATGCTGTTTTTCCATCCTCCCTAGGTGTACCAATGATGAAACTTATCCAAGAGTTACAAGTGGAAACAAATGACATTCAAAGAAGGATCAATCAAACTATTCACTTGCAACAAACAAGGGAAGAAGTTTATATCAAATCTTAGGTCATTCAGGATAAAATCAAGAAAATTTTCGATAAAAAGACTAAAGAAGATGATTTATACATAGGAGATAAAGTGTTAAAGTGGGATTCCAGAAGAGAAGACAAAGGTAAACATGGAAAATTTGATTTTCTGTGGAAATGACTTTATGTGATTTATGGATATAGAGGTAATAATGCTTTCTTCCTGAAACAAATGGATGGAACAAATCTGCAAGAAGGACCAGTAAATGGTAGAATGTTGAAGCACTACTACTCTCCTGAGTTAACAAATATTTAGTTTTTATTCACTTTGATCATTGTACATATACGTTGCAAAGTATATATTGGATTGGATGTTTCCCTAACAAAGTTGATGCCCAAAGAGAAGGCCCTAAGCTTTGAGAGGTGAATAACATAAGTATGAATAAGTTGCAGTTATTAGAAGACACTTACAGGGTCATCACAGTCAAATTTCAAAAGGCTACTAATCTCAAAGTTCTTGATATTTCACCAGAAAATGTCATCCCCATGTGGAGCCATTGTTAGGGTCTTATAATAATAGGGTTCATAAATTTTAAATTGATTTTGATAGTCTTATAAATATGTACATACCTTGCTTTCTGCAAGTTGTTTTCCCATATTTTGAAAAAAAAGAAAAAATAATAAAAAATCCCAAAAGAGAGTAAAAAGTCCTAAAAGAAAGATCAAAGTACTTAGAAAAAATAGAATCCAGAAGAAAAAAGAATGAAAATAAGACCTGAAAGTGAGCAAGATCAAATGGCACTATTTTTTATTTTTACTGCAAGAATAATGATTATGTGTAGAGTGTCAATAAATACCATAATCCATGATTGGTTAAATAGTTTAATCTTAACTCTTCATGCTTTCAATTTCATGTTTTAGATAGTGAATAAATATTTGTCAAACAGTTTAAACTTGACAAATCAGTAGATAGGTAGAGAATAATGAGGAGCTCAATAGTTTAATCTGAGCCCTCGGATGAAATAAGGTATATCTAGATAGTTTTATGCTTTGAAAGAAAACGTTTTAAGGTTGCAAGTCTAAATGAACCTACAAATGAAGAAAAAATGTTAAAAATAAAGTTGGGTAGGTAGAAAGCAGTTGGGAAATCATGTAATAAAGCATCAACGGGAAAAATCACTAATTTCCCCTCCCTTATAAATACTCAGTATTCTAAGCTATCAGTCAAACAGGCTCAGAGCATTTCTCTGACTTTTGTTGGGACCGAACCCAACCCTTGATGACTGGCTAGTTAAAAATATTGAGTTCTTATGTTAAACCCACATTTATCATCATTTACCCTTCATTCATACATTAAAAACCATTTTTTCCTAAATAAAGACACATTCTTACTTAGTAAAGATAAACCCCAAATAATTAACTTCATCCTTTCAAAAGCATTCATAAAACCCTCAAATTACATTTTATCCTAGGTATTAGTGAAGTACATATAAAAATGAGCAATGCTTTATTTTATACTTTACTTAGAGACAATATGTGTTTTGTTTCCCTTTTTCATATTAACTTTTAACCTATTCTTATTAAATCCCTAAAATTACACCTACTCGTAGATATTAATTCCCCTATAACTAAATAACCCCCAAAAAACCCACTATTATAAAGTTTAGACCATAGTTAAATATTCCACATGCATAAAATAAAGACCCCACCTAGAAACCCTTTGGTCTAAACTTATCATTAATTAAATACCCCACCCCTATAGTTTTTAAACTATTCAAAAGGTTTAAAACTATATAATACACCGGCTCCCGCATATGTTTTATTAAAACATTTCATAAATGTTTTAAATATAAATACATTGCATTACTCCCCCGCCTATATTTTTTATAAGCCAAGGTTTTTGAATTAAATAAATGTCTATTGCTAAAGTTCAAAACCCATCCACTCGTATAAAAAACCCGGCCCCACCTATCATTCTAGTGCAACTCCTGAACCAATCTCAACCGTTCGCACCCAACCTCCAGATCCAACGGCTGACATTCAATATCACGCAGAATAGATGCGCGTTCCTCCAAACGCCAAAGCCGCGCGAAATGGGTGGTTTCCCATTAACCTCTCTCCTCCACGTGGCCTTTCTTCATTGGATCAAGTGGGTTGAGTTCAATACAGCTTACCACCTAATAGCCGCGCGATAACCACTCGCGGTTTTAATCCATTAAAACTCTGAAACCGCCCTCCCGCCTAATGCGACTTACATTCAATGCCAGATTAATACACCCGGAATGCATAATAAACCTTTGTAAAAGCATTTCATTCATCAAATATTCTTGCGCTTTAAACCTAAACCCTCTGAAAAGTTCCCCCAATTGTAAAAACATAGTTTTAAGCCATTTTCCGCCCTTGTTTATGCCCGAAGCTTGCAAACATTTACCTTGCAAACCTATGAAGACTGCTGAGGAGCTCCATGTTGCTCCAGATAAGCTACTGAAGCCTTCAACTCAGCAAAGGACCTCAAAAACCTTTCCAGAAACCGATACCTGCATTACAACAGGTATTTTTCTAAAAAATCAAACCTGCAATCAATTGGAAAACCTTTTAAAGAACAAATAGTCTCAGAAATTGATTAAATAAACTGCCAAAAAGTCTTAAAAACAGGCCAAACTCTAGCAAATTTTTCCCATAAACCCTTTTTCTCTGCGGTGCGCTATTTTGAGGAAATTGGTGAAATTTTCACAGTTTATTAGTCTATTTCAAGCCCTGAGATAAGCCAGAAAGCCTCTGCAGGTACACTAAACCCTCTATGATCCTTTTAAAAGGGTTTTCAGTCCTATTCCCATTAAAAATACTCAGAAAACCCCTGTTTTCTGTTTCAAGCCAATTCTAAAGCCTCCAAATCTCTTTGATAGGTCTAATTTAACAGAAAAACCAAAGAAAAGCCTGTACTTTACCAAATTTGCCCAATTAAGCCTCTGCTATAGTAAAATTTCTTCTGCAAATGTAGATAAAAAATGCCTAAAAAACAGAGTGCAGTCAAGCCTGAAGGTTCTAAAGCACCCAAACCTACCCCTGCCATGACTTCAAACACTGTTATTGTTGTCAATCCATTGTAACCACCTATTGTTGATATTGAACACATTCCCCTAGTTGATACTAATTACAAAATAGTTGATCCCATTTTTGAATTCAATCTGTTAGATATCCATAACTGGTGCTATGATAAGTCTTTAGATGATCATGAAGAAGTTCATATTTGGGAATCCAATTTGCCGAAATATGTAGTCCCATTGACTCACCCTTGTTAGGAGATTATTAGGTTGTGTTAGCAGTACTATATTCCTGAACAAAGAGCTATTGTGAATGCCAATAAAGAAGTCCTATTTACCATCACTACAGAGTCAATTAACCAAATGTTGCAGCTTCAACCTGACCCCCAAGTAGTCCCTTTGTCTATTGAGGCCCTCACCAAGCTTTGGCCTAGATTTTCCTAAAAGGTTCATGATTTTCTAGACTTTTATGCCTCTGCATGTAGAAATTCCCAAGTTAAATCCGATATATTCTACTGTTAAATTCCCTGAAGGATCAAGACATGTAATTTCCATGCTCTCTTTCATGCACCCAAAGAACCACTGGCTACTGCAGTGCCAGTGATTTCTTCCACTACATCAGCCACTGAATCATCTACCACAGCAGTACAACCTACAGATGATGCCAGCAAGATAGTGAAAGCAATGGAAGAGATGTATTTGAAGACAAATGAAATTAACAGGTTGACAAAGATGATTGAAAAACTTGAAAAATCAAATAAATCAGCTCAAGTAAATGCTAAGATACATGAACAAAATGAACAGATTGAGTGAAGAGTTAAAAAAGTTGCAAAAAGAATTAATTATGAAGGATCATATATCATACATAAAAAATTACCTATGGAATAATGTTATTGAAGCTATCCATGATGTATGGCCTTCAATTCAGGTAATTTTTGAGTAAAGAGAATTATTATTGGCACCACAAGCAGAAATCCAAAAGAATCAAACTGATTTGGCTAACAAACCAGAACAAGTTATAAGGCTAATCAATTTCCTCAACAACAAGAATAGACAGGAGTTGGAAGAGCTCAAAATAACAGACAGAAATGCCACTATCCTAGAAATCAAGAAAGTCACAAAAAAAAGAAACTTGATGAGGCAACTTGAAGAAAAATGTGAAGGTATGAATACTACCATAACTAGATTTATGGTTTAGTTCACAAATTTGAGGCAAAAAAGACTTCCTGATATCATGGTTATTAATGATAAATTGATGCCTCAAAATTATTATGACAAGAAGATAAGATAATAAGCCAAGGAATAGGTAAATAAGCCAACAGGTCAAGGCATCCCCACATGAAAAGTGTTACTGAAGAGTTTTGAAGATTTATTTTACTTACAGTATGAGATCAAACACTTATTTGTCATCAAGCCCACCTTTTCTAGATGTACAGAAGCTGATGAGAACTTTAGGAAATTAAAGAATATTCAAATTCCTAAAAAAGAGGATTGGCAAGCTCTTACATATTTGTTGTGAAGGATAAAAACAAGCAGATGAAAAGAAGACAAAAAAATAATTTTCAGAATGACAGTCAAAACAGATTTTATTTACAGCAGTAAACAATTTTGACTAAAGGTTAAAAGGGTATCAGTTAAAGAGTATCAGTGAATAAAGAGTATTCGAGAAAGAGTATCAGGCAAGGCAAGTCAGATTTCAGAAAATATCTAAAGGCCAGCAAGGAGGACACTAAGGCAGCCAACTACTTCATCCTCAAAACTGTTTCTATTTATTATGGATAAAATAGGACAACTTACTGATTTGTTAAGCAACTGTCTCTATTTTTATTGTAAAGATATTTTATTTTCCTAAGTTAATTCCTAGAAGTCATCTAGGATATTTTGTAAAACATTATGTATAAATACTTCATCTTTAGAAGTATTTTGTGTGGAATAAAATTGTTGAGATTGTTATAGTCATTTCTTCTTGGAATTTAAAGCTTTTGTGTGTCAAAACTTCGAGTAGCAGGCTGGCTCAAAGCAAATTGGAATCATACTTCAGGATTCCTATGATGAACTATTTGGAGTGAAGTATTTTCTTCACTTGTCATTGTTTCTTTTCTCTGTTACATGCACCCATTTATGTTTATGCTAAATCTGAATTTATAACTAGGAGTATTACTACAGGATATGTTAATAGCACCCTGTTTTTAACTAGTTATCATTTATATGTTTTCCTCTGATTTCCAGTGTAGAGAATTCTTGATTGCTCCCTCTCTCGTTTGACCTCTCCTACTACTTCCCTTTTCTGGATTTAAGGATTCTTAAGTGCCCTTTATCCCAATCATACCACCTCACAAAAACAACTTTCCAAGATCTCCAAGGGTTATCTATCTTGCCCTGAAGACACTTGACCTTTTTTCCCTTGATCCTAGTCTTGTTTACTTGATTGCGACTCCATAGCCCAATGGACAAACATATTTCCCACTATCCATCCTTTCAAGTGATTTTTCCCCACCAAATCTATCAAAACCAAACCAAAGCTGCACTTTCATAGCTAGCCTAATATTCACAAATTTAAACAAAGTTAAACTTTAAAGAGAGAGCCCTCTCTGAACCCTAGGAAGGCTAGATCCTAGAGTTTGAAGTAGGTTTGTGGTTACCTCTAGAATTATTTGACTAAAAACCAAAATTACACAACTTAAGAATTACTAGAGTGATAACAAGGACATCAGAAACGCTCTTGGAGAATTCATTAAAATTGCGGAGGAGACAAAGATCAATATACACGCATCCTACGCAAGGATCTGTGTCTACATGAACATTGCAGAGTCTCTCCCTAATGAGGTAAGCCTGCTCCATGATGATTATGAATGGATTCAAACAATATATTATGAACATGTACCATTTAGATGCTGGAAATGTCACCAACACGGGAACCTATTCAGAGATTTCCCCCTAAATCAAAAGAGTTGCACCGACTCAATAGACATATACACCGAAGGGTTCACGAAATTCGTTGGAAGGAAAAGGAAAACCAGGAAGTCAAACATGAACTAGAATAAAAGAGCTCCAGCATCAAGCAATATCTTTGACGCCCTAGCTCAACTGAATGAGAATGAGAACGAACCTCCTCGAGACTCAGAGCGACCTTCGCAGGAGAATCCCCAAACCTCAAAGTCTCAGCAAACCAAAATCCAACCGGAAGCCTTTATGATTCCCCAGTCCTCCACGCACAGAGGGGAAAACTAGGAAAAAATATGGTAAAAACACAGAGTTGGACTCAATCCCAGAAGCAATGGAAGAAGAACCAGAGAGCATTAACTACGGGGACCTCGACCTCATGGGGTTAGAAGAAGCATGCAAGCGGAAATACTTTCTCTCAATTCCTCCGTACCAAATCCAACAGTTGGAGGAATTCCTTACTAGAGCTCAACAGTTTCCATCCCTTGGCATTCAAGGAGGTATTCTCGTGAACACCAAACTCATTCTAAAATAATCCTGAAAACGAGGAAGAAAAACAAATCTGCAATGAATGGTTATCGCGGGCAAAGAGCTAGTAGAATCAGGGAGATACCCCAAGCTGACCAGGTTCTACTCTGTAGTCCCCAACCCCCTCCAATGAAGATCATCTCATGGAATAACAAAGGGCTGAATATTCCCTCCAAGCACAGGTTAATCAAGAAAATAATTATTGAGGAAAACCCCACAGTATTCTTTATGCAAGAAACCAAATGCTCCAACTCCACTCTGGACACAATATTCAAAAGACTCTGGAAAGGCTACAACACCCTAGTGGTGGACACTAATGGGGCTTCAGGAGGCCTAGAAATAATATGGAATCCCCACTTCATTACCCTAGAGAACAATCAGGCCAATCGACACTTCATTCAAGCTACCTTTCACTTGATTGGAACTAGAATTCAAGGACATCTCGCAAATGTCTACTTCCCCCAGCCTACCCAGCAAAAAATAGAGCTCCTTGACAGCATTGCAGATCTCAAAAACCAGCGTACTCACCCTCTTTTGATGATTGGAGAAGACTTTAATATGATAACAACCCTTCAGGAAAAAAAGGGAGGAAGAACTCACCTTGAATTGGACAACACCAAATTCAAGAACTTAATCCATGACAATCATTTTATAGATCTTCAAACATCCAATGACATCTTCACTTGGAATAACAGAAGGGGTGGATCCCATTAAATCACTTCCAGGCTGGGCTGCTTCCTCATCATGGAAGACTTCATTCATCTAGGAGGAGAGCTCGCAGCCACCATCATCCTGGCCTCTAGCTCAGAACATTGGTCGATATAGCTCCAATGGCTCAGACCGGGTACAGCCACCCCAAAACCTTTTCGCTTTGAACACTTTTGGCTCAAGCATCCAGGGTTCAAAGACCTTATATCGGATTGGTGGGATTCCCTCACACCACCCTTGGGCACAAACATGTATCAGTACCGACATAAATTGGAGATGCTAAAAGGGAAAATGAAATTATGGAACAAGACCACCTTCGGCAACATCTTCAAAGACCAAATGATCTGGAAGAGCAAATGAACTAGCTCCAACAGAAAATCATATCAGAAGGATGATCAACAGACTCAGAGAACAAGAAAAATTCCCTAAGAGACCAACTAGAAGAGAGAAGAAGCCAAGAAGAGATCATGTGGAAACATAAATCTCGGATATGTTGGCTTAAGTATGGATAAAGAAACACAAAATTCTTTCACTGCTCCACCATCCAACACAAGATGCACAACAGAATCACAGTCCTGAAAAATGAGAATGGGGAGCGTATGGAAAAACATGAGGACATCACTGAGGAACTGCTCAATCACTTCAAGGACATCCTCAAAGAACCCAACATCCAATGACAAGAGGCCATTGGAAAAATCACACAACACATCCCAAAATTAGTCAATGAGGACCATAATAGGATGTTGCTCAAATCCACAACACTGACAGAGGTTGAACAAGTGGTTTTCCAATTAAAATAATGGAAAGCCACTAGACCAGATGGATTCACCACCAACTTCTTTCATTTCTTCTGGGACACTATCAAAGAGGATGCATGGGGCATAGTAGAGGAATCGCGCAACACCCACTGGATTCTACCAGCTCTCAATGCAACCTTCCTCACTCTCATCCCAAAGGAAGACAATGAT
The DNA here is from genome assembly GCA_034641835.2 of Pinus albicaulis. Taxonomy (NCBI): domain Eukaryota; kingdom Viridiplantae; phylum Streptophyta; class Pinopsida; order Pinales; family Pinaceae; genus Pinus; species Pinus albicaulis. The sequence continues at coordinate 661,052,991 of CM076581.1, forward strand.
GCTTCTCCAAGTAAGTACAAACCCATAGCACTTTCCAATGTAATTTACAAAATCATTTCCAAATTTATAGCTAATAGATTGAAGCAACTACTTCCCATGCTCATTTCTCTGGAGCAAACGGGCTCCGTTGAGGGTAGGTAGATCCTTGATGGAATCATTCTAACTCATGAGGTCATACACTCCTTAAAAATCTCAAAAAAAACCGGGCATGCTCTTTAAAATTGACCTGTCCAAGGCCTTTGACAAACTCAGTTGGAACTACTTAAAGCAAGCCCTATTGGCCTTTGGCTTCACCCAAACTTGGGTTCGTCGGATCATGAACCTGATATCCTCTCCCTTTATCTCTATTTTGGTCAATGGAATTCCTTTGGTAACATTCAACCCCTCCAGAGGTATAAGGCAAGGGGAGCCTCTCTCGCCCTTTCTCTTTGTACTCATGGTCTGAAGCCTTTGAAACCTCTATCAACCCTGAAAAAACTCAAATATTCTTTTTAAATATGCCCCCCATCACCCAGCGTAACATAGCTTGCATCTTAGGCTTCTCCATAGCCTCTCTACCATCCAAATACCTGGGATCTCCTCTCACGGACTCATCTATTGAACACTCTTCTTGGAGAGAGTTGTTGGACAACATGGAGACCAAATTGTCCAACTCGACCCATCACTCCCTCAACATAGCCAGGTGTTTGGTTCTCATCAAATTGGTTCTTCAGTCCCCACCCATATATCTCTTCCCTGTTCTAGCGGCACCAAAGTGGGTCCTCAAAGCCATTCAAAATCTGCAAAGAAAATTCCTTTGGGGGGGCTCCAAAGACAAAAACAAATGGGCACTAGTCAAATGGAAAGAAGTTTGTACGCAAAAAGCACAGGGAAGACTAGGACTGAGAGATCCAGAGCATAACAACAGCATCATGGGCGACAATATATGGTGGAAATGGGTATCCAACCCTCACATACCGTGGGCAACCCTTTGGGTTGCGAAATATGTAGGTAATTGGCCCATGGAGAAACTAATTAGAGTCAACATTTCTCTTGGAGGATCCCAAATCTGGAATGCAGGCAGCCAACAAAAACAACTGATCCAAACCCATAGTTTATGGGAACTACGCAATGAAACTAGAGCCATATTTTGGGAGGATTTATGGTAGCAAATGCCCAATCTATCCTCAATTTTCCCTCGACCCCTCTGGAGTATAGTCCTATAGGCAAGAGAACAAAAGTGCATCCAAGACTTATGGACCAATGAAACAAATCAAGGTTACAGAACTTGGCTGCACACAGATAGATGATAGGCAGACTGGAACAATGAACATCACAGAGACATTTGGGAGGAATTAACAATGAAAAGAAAAATCAGAGCTCAGCATGGGCCATAAATTATTCGCTGGGGCCATACTCCAAGTGGCAACTACTCAGCTAAGGAAGCATATCATCTATTACAATAGTCGACCCCTGGCCCCACTAATCAGATATGGAAGAAAATATGGACTGCTAAGCTCTGGCCCAAAGTAGCTAATTTTTTATGGCTGCTCAGTAAAAGACGCATTCTCACATGGGAGAATCTTTTGAAGCGGGGTATTGTGGGTCCTTCGAGGTGTCCCCTATGTCAGTACGACATCAAAACCATCGATCATCTGTTGGACCTCTACCCCATATCCAACACCTTTTGGGATAGGATTGAAATGCTATGCATAAGATCAATCGAGATAGGGATAACATCACCAACACCATCAACAAATGGTAGGGTAAACCCTACTCTAGTAACATTCTGAATTGTCTCTGGCAGCTGATTCCAGATCTACTCATTTGGAATCTCTAGAAAGAAAGAAACAGCGAGATCTTTAAAGACATGGCCTCAAATTGAGAGAAAATTTGGGCCAAGCTACACCACAACTTAGAAGAAACTCTCGACATGCATCACTGGGGGAAGGATGGCCTCCCGAAAACCACTGTTGACTGCACCATATGGAACAACTGGCACATATGCATTAAGCCCCCAATGGACAACTCCTCCCCGAGCACAAGCAGAATCCGCGCAGCTGAATAATGGAATCCCCCTCGGATGGTATCTTCAAATGAAATTTCAATGGAGCCTCCAAAGGCAACCTAGGAGAAGCAATATTTAGGGGTATCTTCAGATATTCTCATGGAAAACCCCTTCATGCCTACTATGGAAATCTGGGGTGGGGAAGGAACAACTCCACAGAGCTGGAGGGGCTCATCTAAGGTATCTCCTGAGCCATTGAGCTCAACCTTTTTCCACTGGAAATGGAGGGAGACTCACAACTCATCATTCAAGTGACTACCCACATTATTCTTGGCACTTCTCCCTCTAAGGTGTCCACAAGCTGGAGGCTAGCCAACCATCTCAATTTCTTGGAACAATTGCTACAACACCACAGGGTCGTTACCTTCCACCATGTGCGTATAAAGGTAAACACTGTAGCTGATCTCTTGGCCAAAAAAGGAGTGGATATCCATTCAATGCTATATCACTCTAACTTCTCTCAAATTGAGGATGAAACCTTGCGAGAGGAATGCCAAATTATCCTCCAAAAGGATCAAGCTTCCCCAGATGTAGGTGACATGCCACGAACGTGCGAAGCCAATTCTTCCCACGCACAGGTTGACGATGTCCTGCACAGCCAGCTTTAACCTAATGCAGAACCTCCTCTCAGAAATCATTCACATGGGCAGTCTGATGCACCTGATATTTTTCCATACACTGAATCACATGCAATCCCATGTGATCCGTCCCAACTCGCATTTGCGAACATGCCACAAAATCGCACAGCGTCTGCACTCGTGCCACAGGTCTTCAAAAGGCGCAATCCCTCCTCATACTGTCATTCCTTCGCTACTCCAGTCGGCCTCTAGAGCCTTCTCCACCTCCTCCCTCGCCACTCCGCTACTGCTCCAGTCTTCCCGTGCACTCCCCCTACTGCGCGCTCTCCCTCTCGCGCGCCACCTTACTGGTGCTACCCTACAGGGGACTGCTCCCGCTGAATCCATCCAGGCTGTGCGCCCCCTGTGGCATCCCCCCTGGCTACACGCCTCCCTCTGGAATTCCCCGCTCCCTTGGACTCATCCCACTGCGCGCTTTTGGAGGCAATCACCCTTGCTACGTGCCCCCCTTCTGTGCGCCCCCTACTGCTTAACCCTTTGTTGCGCAACACCCCCCTCCCCGCCCCCAACCCTGCTGTGCTTCTTTGATGCACACTCTCTTGTTGCACACTCCACCACTTTCAAACCGGTCTCCACCTCTCCTCTTGTTTTCCCCCCCATGGCTCCGCGTCAACGCCAAAATACTATCAGGGGTAGTGAAAGAGGGGCGTTCTTAGGTCGCTATCAACGCGGTCATGATCACTGTTTGGGATCCATTGAAGGATCCTCTTCTGGAAGCCATGAAAGGGAAGCACCACAATGATCTGAGCGTACCTAGGATGAGATTGCCTTAGCTTCGGAGATATGAATATATCCATACATCTATTCAAGGTTCAAATAGTGCTAAAAGAATTGAATTACAAGAAGAAGAAATTTTTGTGATAGATTTTTTTAGAAAGTTTGAGGCAAAAATTTATAAATACACCAAGCATTCCCATAGAGCTCGATGACAGGACTTGCAATTCAAAAAATCCTGTGAAGTTTTTCCACCAGGGACCATTTTGTCAGTAATTGATTTTGCAGAAAACTACACATTTGTTCCACAAAAAGAAATTCAGAGTGAATACTATCATTCTGACCAAGTCTAAATGCTCGTTCATATTCTATATAGACATGCTGAACAAAATTTTGATCATATAGAAAGCACTAGTGAAAATCAACATGTTATTAAAGAATATCACTTTTATATTAGTGACGATCGTACACATGATACATATTTTGTACAACACTGTTTTGGAAAGATTTATGACTCCTTGAAAAGTCGTGGAATGAAATTCAATGAACATTGAATATGGTTAGATGGATGCGCAGGTCAATTAAAATCTTCACGATCATTCTTTTGGTTATGTTATCTTCATAAGAAAACCTGCATTAAACATTGTTGGAATTTCTTTGAGACTGGTCATGGAAAAGGAGAACATTATGATGCAGGGGCATGCATAAAACGAACACTTCGAAGACATCAAATGGACCCCTCTGCAAAGCGACTTGTGGACACTAAAGAAGTTGTTCAATGGTGCATCTCTGCACTAAGCCATGAGAGTAATCGATCAAGGGAAGTGTAAAGGTACATTCAATTTAATTTTTATTGGATATTCAATTTTACACAGCGTACATTTATCACAATGATTATATCTTTGATGGTATTTTGATATCATATTTACATTCTTCTTTGAATTTTCCATATAGGTTTTTTTGGCATATTGGGGTCAAAGATGTAGATAGATTGATTGGAAATGACGTTGAAACAATAAAAGGGACTCGAAAATTGCATTCAATTAAAACAAAGTTGTCCACAAATGTGTTTGCATTGGATAAAAGAAAATATTCTTGGTTTTTTTCATGTTTGCATAGACAAGACAAAATCCAATGATGTTTGTGAAAACAAAAAAAGTATGTAAAAGATTGGAAACATACAAAGCTAAATACAAAGGGGAAAATTTCAGTTGCAAAGTTTGAAGAAATGCAATCAGAGGAGACTACAATATCATCTGATGGTGATTGAGTTTCTGATCTTGTTAGAGAATGTAACATTTGAATTGCTTTGAAATGATAGAGATCTAGAAATAGATACTAAAATTATTTTAAAGTTAATTTTTCATGTTAATTATGATCTAAATTTAAATACATAAGTTTGTTTTATTGTGCTGGAGATGTTTTTTTTGTAATTGCACCTATTGTCAACGATGAAAATGTGAAGTATTATTAGATGTGTTGCATTGAACGAAAGATGAAATTATTAAAAAATTATAATAATCACGGGTTTCCATATGACAGAGGATCTATTATACTGAAAGGTTATTTTTCCAGACAAACTAATCAAAGTGGGGATTTTGTTTACTTTGAAAACTATGAACCTAAGTTGTCAATATAGTCACTTGGTGTGTGCAACACACATAAAGTTGATAGAGGTTCAATCAAAGAAAAAAACGAAAATTAAGAAATGAAAAATTTCAAAATCCGATCATGAACGGATCATTGAAGGTGAGATTCCATTGGACTTTTTTTGATTGAGCTGGCCAACAATTTCTTCTCTTTGGATTCATGTTTTAGAACTTCTAGAACTCAACTAAAAATTGAACTGCCTTGTTATGTTATCTGTGCAAGTGTTTGCACATGTACATTGTTTTGGTACATGCACACTAGTATCAACTGAAAGTAGGTTTTCCATGTGCATTGATGAAAAATGTTGCACGTACTAGATATATATGTTCCAGAATGTAATTAACTGAAAGTAGCTTTTCTATGTGCATTGATGAAAAATGTTGCATCTAGATATATATGTTTTAGAACTCAATTAACTGAAAGTAGCTTTTCTATGTGCATTGATGAAACATGTTGCATCTAGATATATATGTTCTAGATTCAATTAACTGAAAGTAGCTTTTCTATGTGCATTGATGAAAAATGTTGCATGTATTGGATATATATATGTTCTAGAATGCAATTAACTGAAAGTAGCTTTTCTATGTGCATTGATGAAAAATGTTGCAAGTACTGGATATATATGTTCTAGAATGCAATTAACTGAAAGTAGCTTTTCTATGTGCATTGATGAAAAATTTTGCACGTACTAGATATATATGTTCTAGAATGCAATTAACTAAAAGTAGCTTTTCTATGTGCATTGATGAAAAATGTTGCACGTACTGGATATATATATATATATATATATAATGCAATTTTAAAATTTTATGATTGTTTGACACATCTAACAAGACCTATAATCTTATGATTGTTTATATATATATATATATATATATATATATATAGTACTTCAATCATTTTAACATATGTATTCAAACATGTAATTAAATCGTTTCTACATGTACATATATTCATGTGAACTTTTTGTTTGTTTGAAAAACGACAACTTGAATTTTAAAAACAAAACATTATATCATAATCACATGCCAAATGTAGTTCAACCATCCAAAACTTGAGTTTTAAAAACAAAACATTATATCACAACATTACTTCACATGCCAATTGTAGTTCAACTATCCAATAAAAACAAAACATTATATCGTGCAATCACATGCCAACTGTAGTTCAACCATCCAAAACTTGATTTTTAAAAACAAAACATTAGATCACAACATTACTTCACATGCCAAATGTAGTTCAACCATCCAAAACTTGAGTTTTAAAAACAAAACATTATATCACACCATTACTAAACATGCCAAATGCCAAAATTAGTTCAAGTATCCAATAAAAACAAAACATTAAATATCACAATCACATTCCAAATGTAGTTCAACCATCAAAAACTTAAGTTTTAAAAACAAAACATTATAGATCACAACATTACTTCACATGCCAAATGTAGGTCAACCATCCAAAACTTAAGTTTTAAAAGCAAAACCAATTATAACACAACATTACTTCACATGCCAAATGTAGTTCAACCATCCAAAACTTGAGTTTTAAAAACAAAACATTATATACCACAACATTACTTCACATGCCAAATGTAGTTCAACTATCCAATAAAAACAAAACATTATATCACATTCACATGTACCAAATGTAGCTCACATAAAATATGTCCAAAATTTGTAGATCTCACAAGTATCAAGTATCAAGTATCAAGTTATATATGACTGCATCTAGATACTTGACTATATATAAAAAAGTAAATTTAATCACAACATTACTTCACATGACAAATGTAGTTCAACCATCCAAAACTTGAGTTTTAAAAACAAAACATTATATCACATTCACATGTACGAAATGTAGTTCACATAAAATATGTCCAAAATTTGTAGATCTCACAAGTGTCAAGTATCAAGTTATATATTACTGCATCTAGATAAGACTATATATAAAAAAGTAAATTTAATCTACTAAATCTATTGAAAATATAATGTTGCACGTGCATGTGCATCATCCATCAAATACAGATGGATGTAGTGTCTCTCCCAACAAAGTCACGATCCTCGAGCTATCCTGCGAAGCATGGGGAAACTGTACACAATGTGTACAACATTAAAATTAAATGTTTTAAAATTGAGTAAGAATATATAGGACTTCATGTAAAAAACAAAATGTAAAAAAATCAAAAAAAAAAAAAAAATATTGGAACATCTTCAACAATAAACTCCATAATATATATATATATATATATATATATATATATATATATATATATATATATATATATAATTCAAATGAAATTGCATATATAAACTTATTTTCAATAATATTAAAAAAAAATTTAGACAACTTGTTCAAATGGTTGAAATCATGTAGATGTTCCTATCTCCATCAGACACTCCATCGCTAGAGTCTGTGGAGAAAATAAATTCTTTATAGGAACCTAAAATTCAAAAAATTTAGAAGTATAAAATAACTCAAGATCTAGATCTCAATTTATAATAAAACTTTTGAACTTCAATTTATAACTTATAACTTAAAAACATATATTTAAGTGATAACTTATAACTTAAAAACATATATTTAAGTGAAAAATTGAATACTTGTGCTGGTGGATTTGGCACATCTCCTAAGAGAGGCTCCAAAAGAAAATCTCCAAAAATCTAAAATTCAAAAAATTTAAAATAACTCAAGATCTCTAGATCTTAATTTATAATAAAACTTTTAAACTTCAATTTATAACTTATAAATTAAAAACACACACACACACACATATATATATTTAAGTGAAAAATTGAATACTTGTGCTGGTGGATTTGGCATATCTCTTAAAAGTGGCTCGGAAAGAAAATCCCCAAAAACCTAAAATTCAAAAATTTTAAAATAACTCAAAATCTAGATATATCTCATTTTTTAATGGAACTTTTTTAGGTGGAATATATAACTTAAAAACATATTTAAAAGTGAAAAATTGTTCATACTTGTGATGGTGGATTTGACACATCTTCAAAGGAAGAAGAAGGTACCGCCATCCCAAAAACATCGAACGGAATCAGAATCTGTTAAAACATTTTATTATATATATGCATGTACATGTGTGCACAATTATTTACTTAAAAAATATCTCATCATGTTTTGATATATATAATAATAGATAAAAAATAAGTGTACATCATGTCTTCACTTAAAAAACACTAACATTTGCCAACATATTTTGATGGTGAGAACCATCTTGATTGTATGATTGATGGTGAGACCCATCTTGATTGTTTAAATCGGAGGCTCCAACCGTGATATTAACATTTTCTTCATTCATCAAGCGTGACAACTGCAAATGGTGTTAACATATAATGATACATTTTTCTTAGATTAATGTATACAAATAAATGTATGTATATATGTATTTATTACAAATTGTACATGTGTTAAAATAATCACCCTAACCATTAACACATACCAATCTCATGCCCTCTTGCTCATGAACAATTAGGTCTTGCCAACCATTGCGACAATTCTTTGCATATGTTTTGAGATCTTCAACACTCATGTTGTCAATCTCTTCATCTGTATAATACACAAAATTAGCGCGTGCATTCTCACATGCTCTTTGTCGATTTAGAAAAACATCGACTCCACTTAATCCACTGTGAACATTGTCAATGATGGCATCCCTTGCTTCTCGACTAATTTGAGAAGTGGAATCCATCTCTGACTGCAAAGTTTCGACACGAAGAGGTCGAATAACCAATGGTGGCTCAGTGCGAGGCAACTCAACATCACGCCTAGTGCCCCTACGGTCACACAATCGACCTTTCCCAGGACCAAAAAAATTAGAGGGAAGGTCATTGTAATTAGGTTTCATTTGCAAAAAATAATTTTTCAAAATAAAGTGGAACGTCGTCGTTCCATGGGAGTTTTCCATAGGCAGCAAGGTGTTTATCATATAAATAACGACCTATATGAGTGTTTGAAATATTGCACCTTCAACATCTTTCTTTTCGACCCTTCTTTGAAATTAAACATAGATTTGACCATTTATGTTGTAACTCTTTGTTTAACAACCTCCCATTTATCGAGACCCATCACTGTTTCATTTTTTTTTCTCATCACTTCTACAAAAGTATCAATGGTTGGCCCAAGCTTTAGGTACACATCTACTAGTTCGCTTAACTATTCCCAAGCTTTGTCGACTCTCAGTAGGCAGAGTCAAAGCCACAAGATCTCTCTTCAATTTTGCATGAAAATGTTGACACCTTTGTAAGGTGCATTGTTGCATGTTTGTTTCCCAAGGTATATTAGAAATGTCGGATGGATAAGTCATGGTTGGTGTACAACCTTCTTCTTGAATGACACGTTTTGTCCTACGTCTTTTTTGAGCAACATTTGGAGTAGCATTTTCAGCCTCTGCATCAATATATAAAATTTTGTATATTATTAAAACACATGTAAACAAATTTATACAAATTGAATGAAACTAATATTCAAATTGATGGCCAACTCAATATGGTTGGCTAGCATCTTGCCCACCCTGAGACTGTTGAGAACCAGAACGACCCTGTTGAGAACTAGAACGACCACCGATTGGTTGAGAACCAACATGACCATCCGTTGATTGGCCTCTGGGGGAATACATATCACCACTTTCATGCAATTGGCCAGCACTTATTGATGACCCTCCAAGGGAATGTGTACCACCACCCACCTCACGAGACGAAAGATAAGCTTTATAAAAAAACATGAATTTATAATCAATTCAAAAATACATTCATACATATAAATACATGTACATATTCATTGATTAAATTGTGTGAACCATACCACCATTGTGTGAACCATGGGCATGCTCCATTGATGGAGTAGACACCCTTGTCCTCCTACCTCCTAAAAAATAAAAAAATGAAACTTAATAACAACTAATTTAACTCACAAAATTGATAAAAAAATCAATTCCATATACATACACACATGTATGTATATATATGGAGATTTAAGATTATATTTAAATACCATGAACATCCCTCGATCCCTGATCCCCCTCTCTCGTAGAGATATGAGATTCTGTTGATCTTCGTTGTTCATCCTCCATGATATATATATTTAAAGTGGACATTTACAATTATTTTTTTAAATTACTATTTAAAATAATTTTAAAAAAATTAATGTAATTTAGTGTACACAAATTATGTAAAACACAACTTTCAAAGCACTAATTGATGTGTGAAATCAATTTAAGCAATTTTTTTTATAAAAATACATTAAATTCACCAAATTGCGCTTTACATGGTGGAAGCAGCCTTGGTATATAATTGAAAACATGGCGGGAGCACACGTGGTGTAAAATTGAAAAAAACACATGGTCATTAAAAAAGAAGCGTGAAACTCCATTTAAACAAAAATTTGTTGAAGTCCTCGCATTTTAATTTTATAAAATGTGAAGTTTGTTGAAGTCCTCACATTTTAATTTTATAAAAATGTGAAGTTCACCACTTGTTGCAAATGTGATGTTCACCAAGTTGCACTTTACATGGTGTGGTGGGAGCACACTTGGTATATAATTGAAAAAAACACATGGTCTTTAAAAAATACGCATTTATAAGTACAAAACACACACATATCCAAGATATGTTACAATGTCCATCAATAAATTTTGAATGAGAGCGTCTCAAAAATAATTCATCTTTGAGAGATGAATCTTGAATTTTTTAAGAAGAGCGTCTCAAAACTAATTCATCTTTGAGAGATGAATCTTGCATTGGCATTGCCCCGTATAATTATAATTCATCTATTAATTCATCTTTGATAGATGAATCCTGAATTGGCATTGCCCCACACAATAGATCAACAAACATATTATTAATATTTGTACAATGTCTTATACTAAAAATTTGAAATTGGCTAACAATATTGTTTGCTTTTCCATGCAGTTGTTTTAGCCTCTCCTTCTTAACTTGGTACACGTCTTTCATCTGGTTGCACGCAAGTTCGGAATTGGTGAAAACTACAATTTTATTTGATCCATACTCCCTAGTTATTCCCAAGCCTTCTATCAATGCAATATAATATGCCTCGTTGTTTGTTGTTCTTCCCGGTATATTCATTTTGCTTTGGACGACCTTGCTAGTCGCAATATTGGAAAGCACATATGTAATCACTGTTTTCCCTGGATTGGGATAGCAAGAAACATCTATGCATAATTTCCATTTTTCAACCATATTTAGTGAGTTTTTTTATCCCTGAAAAAATAAATTCAATAAAATATATTAAATTAACATTTATTGCAAATCCATGGGAGAAATGACACATGTGCATGAGATAAATGACATGTGCATGGTTTATCTTAAAGTTTGACTTAAAGTTTATGGTAGAATTCACATCTAGAAATGAGATGCGTTAAAGATTGCATTGCCTAGAGTTTAAGGGAGATTTACGACACATATACATGGTTCATGCATGGTTTGCCTTAAAATTTATGGTAAAAATCACATCTAGAAATGACATGCCTTAAGAAAGGATGAGATCCAGATGCTACCTGGCCCTTTATAGACTCTTTTAGAACTTGTAGAAGTTAAGACTCAACAAAAAAACTAAAATACTATGGAAGTTCAACCATTTTAGGTTCAATTTTTAGGCCTTAAAGTTTGCCTTGAATTAATGGGGAAAGCCTTGAGTTTGGAGGATCCTATCCTATGGAAGTTCAGCCACTTTAGGTTTAGTTTTTAGGCCTTAAAGTTTGCCTTGAATTAATGGGAGAAAGCCTTTAGTTTGTGGGAGAAATGACATTTACATGGTTTGCAAAATTATTTTATGCACTTACTAAAACAACTAGTTGTGGTGGTTGATGAAGTTATGTCAAAAGTCGCACATTTATGAGTTTGTGGGAGAAATGACAAACTCATTTATATTTTATGGGAGAAATGAACAGAAATGACACATGCCTTAAAGCTTTGCTCAAAGCTTATGAGAAGGGAGAAATGACACATGTAACAAGGTTTTCCTTAAAGTGGTAGTGGTTTATGGATATTAAAATGAAGAACCTACTGGCCTCCGCATCGACCGTTCCAGAAAGTATGATTTAGCACCCTTACGATTGATTAATAATTTATAATAATAAATATTTTTATTTGTACTATAATTCATCCTTGATATGTATGAATTTGACAACTTGGAACATCAACCTGGTTGACTATCACAATATCATCACACAAAAACAGTGATATTAATATCTAGATTATTAATATCCATTACGTCACAAAACACTCCACATTTTACATTTTACAAGATTACAAGCATCATGGAAGGTGTAAATTTAGGCACATTAATGAAATACATTAGACTGATTTAAATATTACAAGAATTCTGAGTTGTTGAATTCTTTGTGCGAATTTCTTTGTGGTGTTTAATTCTGTTAATTCTATGTGAATTTTTGTTCATTCTGTTGATGAATTCTGTGTGAATTTCTGTTCATTACATTGCTGAATTATGTATGAATTTATGTTCATTCTGTTGCCGAATTCTGTGAATTCTCCGTCTGATTCGTCGAATTTTGTGTGAGTTTCTTTGAGGTGCTTTTGCTCTTTCCGTTTTATAGTTTGTTGAATACTGAAGAATACTGGGCAGATAAGAAAAGAAAACATATATTATTTCTAAGACTAACAAGTATTTATTCATATGCTATAATGACATCTAGATGTTGAGCAAGACTTGTCATGTTCCAAATAACTACTTTCAAATTACTAGAATGGAGACTGACAACAAGTATATTTTATTTCTCTCTCAAATTACACGAAATTATATACCTTTGTTATCAATTCTGGAGTTGGACATAAATTATCGATTTCTAAAACAGAAGCTTGAAAATAAAGAAATTATAGATCTTTGTTATAGTTTCCAAGAGTGACATTAAGGATTGAAACAAGGGAAACATAAAATAAATGAAAAAAAGTAAAGAAATTAAAAATAAGAAAATCGGAAATACATAAGAGTGAAATTGAAATTAAATTTCATTAATAATGAGGTATAGTAAGTCTTCTCTAGTATTATTATTAGAATTCAAAATTTCATACAAAATAACATCGTTGCCATTAACGATCAGTACGAGGATACTGGATTGAGAAATAACATGTTTTTTCCAGAAAGAAAAAACATTGATTCTATTAGATCAGTACAAGAGCAATACATTCATCCTGTCTATCAAATGATAGCAAGAAGGAAACAAAGAAAATCAAAACCATCATCCTTTAATAGGATAGAGGTATGAGAAGATGATCAAATTTCATATGACTGTAAAGTATGCGAACCCATACACATCTAACATAAAGCTGCTAATCCGGAACCGTGCCAAATCCAAGTCAATAGTAGATCCCCATAGACCAAAACATAAATAGAAGAGGAGTATTAAAGTATTCTAGCATGAGATACATATATTGGAGCATCATCCTCTCAGCAGAAATCAGAGAAAACATATATGTACAGAGGCTCGGTCCCGAAACAAAACCTTCATAAAACTATAAATTCAAGGACTATAGCACCAAAATAAAAAAGGAGAAGGATATATATACAGTCAGCTCACTTGCACAAACACGCTCGCTTGTAGTAGATAAAAAAGTAGAAACAATGAAGAAGCTCAAATTATCAAAAGGCAGATGGGGTAGAAATAACAAGTTGTACAAATTACAATGATTCCTGGGAACCAGCAAATTTTATGATGAGAGACAAGAATTTGATTCTATTCGCCTCATTGAAAATTATTTAAACTATGAAATTCTAATCAGAAGAGGAAATAAGTAATGAAATTCCCAATTTTCATACGAGGAAGGCCATTGGGGATTTAAAATTGTAAATCTTTTTTTGTTTTTTTTGTAAGTTTGGTAGCACCTTTCATTTTTCTCTTTTTTCACTTTTTTTTTTTACTCCATCTTCATCAACATGTCGAGATACATCACCCCGATCGGGGAAGGGAATTGAACATGTGATGAGTGCTATAACAGCCCGCCTCATCACCGTTTAACCAAGACCCCACAGAGTAAAACTGTAAATCTGAAACTAATTGACTCTGGAAAAAAAAAATAGATACAAAAATCAAAAGTCAATTGGATGAAACCACCTGACAGTTTTGAATTTTACGCTCTACATTGGAGTTACAGTAGTTGGTCATGGCTATGGTGTAGAATTTAGTAAGATCATCATATTTAAATTTTAACTTGGTTATTCTTTGAGGATGATTCATGGGATTCCCTCCTTCTTTAACTTATTTTCACTATGCCATTCTTGGACTTATCTTCACCATGGTTTATACACAAAAAAATTGTGCATTATTTAGATTCTTCTCTATAAAACAGATTTCCACTTCTCTCCAACACGGGAACAATTTAATCGTTCCTACAACTATAGCAATTCATTGAAAAGTGTGGCTAAAAAGGTAGATGATTCCAAGCAATGGTGTAAGTTTCATAGCGCAAGAAGGAAGTCTCATCACATAGTGGATTTCAAGTAGGTGGGTCCAATTTTCCAATCTTTTATTATTTTTTTTTAAATTTTAAGTAAACTATAACAATTTCCAAACTCATTTAACCTATTATGTTTACAATAGTATCAAATTCAAAGGTTATTTGAAGTAATGCCTTTCTACTAACATAAAGTCTAAAAAAACTATTATCTTTATTATCATTATTAACTTGGCTATGGTTATTTTTTTAACTTGCCTGGAAATTCGCAGACGACAAGGGGACGAAGCCGCAATGAGAAGCCGAGGCGGGAGATCGTCGAAGACGTCGTGGAGGACATAGATCAAATTCCCTGTGAATAAAAAAAATTAAAATTAAAATCAAACAAAATCAACAAATTTTTTTTTACAAAAAACACAGAGCAACACCTCACCTTGTCGCCGCGGTGTAACAGAGCAACACCTCACCTCACCTTGTCGCAACAGAGCAACAACTCAACTCACCTCAGCGCAACAAAGAAACACCTCACCTCACCTCAGCGCAACAGAGTGCAAGACAGACAGATATAGAAAGACATACGTGAGACATCTAACAGACAACGGCAATATGTCCGAAACCTGTTAAGGTTTGTAGGCCACTATATTTATAAGAGAAAGTTCGGCTGGACTATTTTAAAATTTTGGTCGGACTATTATTTCGACCAAAATTTTGTTACCGGTTTTCCCATCTTCGGCCAAAAATATGTTTGCCATGTCGTCAATACGCCGTGAATGTTAACAACATAATTAGTTCAGCCGAAATAATTTCGAAAGTTCGGTTGAACTCTAAAACAGTTCGGCTGAACTTTTAAAAATGTTCGGCCGAACTGTTGGGAAAATTATTTTTCGCCCTTGATTCTCACAAAAGTGTAACCCACCTTCGCATTTTTACCCTTACGCTAAACCTTATGGTGACATATTAACCATGGTCCGTGTTATAAACCTAAGGTTTGGAGCACATATACCGGTGGCAAATATTTATATATTAAAAGTTTATAACCTTGGGTTATACATTGGTTCATGGTGGGTTATATATATGGTTAATGGCAGAGCAAAAGTATGGGCAGAGGTCGAGGTTCGACCCCACAACCTCCAGCCTACGAACACACACCCATACCAATAATTCATTAACTTGCTCCGTTAAAAGGTATGTGCACAACCTTTGTTTGAAATGCAATGCAGATCCGATGGCAGGAATGGAGGGGGCCAACCCTCCTTCCCACATGACCGCGCCACATCACCTCCCATAAGCGCTCAAACAAAACATGCTTAGTGTGCATATTATCCACCTTTAAGTGCCACTTAGCACTAATTTACCTTAGATTAATATGGCAGAAATTTTGGCAACACCTCCAAATCCGGCGCCACCTCCAGAATTGTTGGAGCTAAGTGGAGTCTCTCTAGTTTTAGAGGCAGTTTACTAGGCAAAATTGAATGAGGTCTATATTGAGCAATTTTCGACCAATTTTGGCTCAAGAAGAGTCATTCCTAGCAGATTGGCATGCTCTTAATCCATTGGAACAACTTGTAGAGGCAAAGGAGCAATTTTATAGGATTTTTTGGCACTTTTAAGAAAATTGAATCCTAGGGCCACTAGGAAGGAAGGCCATGACTAGATCAGCTGAAGACCAATATTGGCTCAAGAAGAGTCATTTTAGATGTATTTGATGCTCTGAACACAGTGGTATAGTTTGCAGAGGCGTTGAAGCACTTCTGAAAGTGTTTTTGTCACTTTGGAGATTAAACATGCCCATGGCCACTAGGATGGGAGGTCAAGCCTAGATCAGCTGGAAACCAATTTCAGAGATTGAATAGTCATTTTTGGGTGTTCTAAAGCCAATGGAGCAGGTTTTAAATCCATTGGAGCACTACATGTGCATGTAATCAGACATTTGACTCTTAATCCCAAGAGGTCCATGGAGATGTATCCCAAGAGGGGGAGATGTATCCCAGGAGGGGTGAACTCCGTTATCAGCCATTGTATTATGTGTATGTTGTGTGTTATTTATCTCCATTCCATTTGTTGTACATGTGTTTTTTAAAAGCTAATTAACTCATAATTTGATCATCAAATACACAAAACTTGACACATAAACTGCTTCACAATTGGTTAGCTTGAGACGATCCTAAACACACATTTTTAATACTGATGAGGGAGCTAGCACAACAAAACTAGTTTGCCCATATTCATATCAATTAATGTGGAATATAACTTATTTAAGTGGGAAATTAAACTAGCCCCAAGAGTTAGCTCAACTGGTTGAGTCCTCGCTGTTAAGTACTTTGCCAGTTGGGAGGTCACATGATCAAATCTCCTTGACGCCCTTGGGGTTAGGCCTCGCGTGTAAGGTTGACAGTTAGATCCCCTCGGGAGGGTCTGCCGAGATTTTCCCGTGGACATAGCGGGTACATATGTGTGCGGGCACATTGGATTCGTGAACCACAACATACAAAAAAAGAAAAAGAAAAAAAAAGTGGGAGATTAAACTAGCCTAGTTCCATCTTAGCTTCATGTTATATCTAGATACATAATGAGTTGTATAAAATGATGGTATTGAATTCATGTAGCCTCTAATGGTCAAATGAATTTTATGGATATGTTTTCATTGACCTTTGTATGGATCTGTTTGATGGCCCTATGCCTTTTTGTATGATTTATTTCTATCGTCGAATGGATGAATACATAACGTGTATATATGTGTAGAAGTTTCATGGCCCTATGTATTTTTGTATGCTTTATTTCTGTCGTTGAATGGATGAATACATAATGTGTATATATGCATAGAAGTTTCAGAGCTTTGCATTTTCGTCTTACTTTAGATCTACGAGCCTATTATAATTATAGAGCTTTGATGGATCTAGGATGGTAAGTTAAGAAATGAATAAGATTAACTATGAAAGTGAGTTGGGGTGAGGGTAGAAGGTGAAAAAAATATTAGGTAAAATGTAATTGTTACATATTATCTAATATTTCTCCCTACATCCCTTTTTACTAGGTTATATTGAGTAAAATATAATAATACAATATTACATTTTACCCAATATTTCCACTCAACTTGCCACTTCGTATTGTAATTTTTCTTTATATTTTAGTTTAAAAGTAAACAAACTCAACAATAAAATTATATTTTAATTAATATTCCCCCTCACTTTTTATTTAGTGGGGTGGTAATATATATTGGGTTGATACTATAAAATTATATTTTATCCAAGATTCCCCTTCAGTGGATCCATTTTTTATTAAATGAATTCTTTATATTTGAGATTTATAAGTAAACTTAACTTCTATGTTGATCCTAGTATGGTAAAGATGTTGCAATCTTGAACATTTTGACTAAGTGAAAATAAAAATAATATAATTAAGAAAAAACATGCCAGTTTAGATCCATCTTGATTCTAGATCTACCAAACTTCTACAGGGATCAAATATCTTGAGATGCAAACCTCTTTTAAAGTGAAAAGAGATTTGATCACTGTGACATCAGTAGTTAAGATGGATCTAGACTACTATATTACATTTTAATATTTTTTTTATTTAAAAATTATTATATATATATATATATATATATATATATATATATATATATATATATTAAATTAAATATATTTAAAAAAATATGTATTTTGATTTTTTTTATAAAAAATTTACATTAGTTAAGAGATGTGAATCATAACATGTAATTTACGAATAAAGTTTTTATTTAGAATATCCAACATAAAAAGGATAATGAATTGAAATACATGTAGAATAATAGAAGGAACATAACCTATCAACCATTGTGACTAGTAAATGTTAGTTACAATGGTTGATAGGTTATGTCCCTTGGTTAAGATGTGTCTCTTCATTTATTTTCATTATTTATTATTAAAATTATTAGTAGTCCATTTATTTTATATTTATATATTTATGCCCATTACATTGCATATCCCTTTTTAATATGATTTATCCTCGAAGCATTCTATGGACGAAATTATGTCCTTGCCATGGCTTGTAATGTCTTCTCGTGATTCTATGTTTTTAAAGTTGTGATGGTTGAGGACAGAAAACGTTATAATCTTCCAGTACCTCAGAAAAATTGTTGCATATTATGTGGACTAATCCATCTTAACTCAATATTTAGAGGGACTTTCTATTGGTTAGCCATTTAGATAGAACTTCTCGTTTAATTCTTCTAGATAAGTCGTTGTTTTTCTCCCCATTCTTTTTCAAAATTATGGTGCTTCCATATGTATGAAGAATGTTTATATTCATCTTGATATTGTCATTGGTTATAATGATTTTTGTGATTTGGAGGACAACAATGCATCATTTTATTTTGTGTCTTGATTTCAATGCTAAAACATTCATTGTTCATATTCTATGGCATGTTATTGGTTGATAACATTCCAACATAAAAATTAATTCTAATTCATGATATTGATTAGATTTGTATTGGTTCCTAACTCCCTTTATCCAAGGTTTGGATTTTTACATGTGGTAACTCTTTATTTCAACAACATTAGTCATGGTTTCTTTATCAATAATCAATTCCTTGTAAATAAATTACTCCAATGTTTCTTATTGTGACTTCTTTCACTGTTTAACCTTTTAATTTATGCAATCAAACTTTGACTATGATTCTTAAGGCGAGAAATTTTCAACCTTTCTACATCATTTGTACCAACATCCAATTATCTTGAATGAATAATCACCTTTGAGATATCTTCAAGGTCTTTGAATGATGGAGCTTCTAAGACTGACTTTATTGTAATGTCCTCAAGGTTATTTTCTTCTTCTTATAGAAAAATGTAAAAAAAATATTCTCCATGCTTAAGATGAAAGCACCCAATGCTTCCATCCAAGTTGAATCTATAATTTTGTCAGCTTCATTTAGATATATAGTTATAAAATTGAATTGATATATGAATTTATACTCATCAATTACATATGTCTTTATTTTTTATTATACTTAGCTCTAGAACTAATAATTGATTCACCAAGTCGGCATTAATGTGTTGTCTCTTCATTCAAAGAAACAACGATGCTAATATCCTTTCCTTAAATAATTCCCTCAAGTTTTAATAGATTAAAAAAATATGTTTTCTAAAAATACTAGGAAATCTTCCCTCCCTTTCATCAAGAAGATTCATTCCCTTTTTTTTCAATTGATGCTTCTTTGGTAGCAAAACTTATAGCTTATTAATCAGTGATTCGATATTGTACTAAAAAATTCCCCCTTTAATAAACCCATTAGAAGATTATTGTTATTGTTATTGTTATTGAATTAGCACTTAATTTCCTTATTTTCCTTGACTTAAGAATAGAGATTGAATAATATTCCATTCATCTACTTTATAACTTTGAATTGACACTCAATAAAATACTTATTAATTAGTTGTCCCTCTTTAATTGCATCTTAAGGTGTTTATATTATGATAAATGACTTCTCAAGATTCATTTATTGGAACAATTAAAACGATACAAGGGGGGAGCTCAATTTGTGTTGTCGTATTATGGAGTATTATGTATATGTTTTCATTGAGTGTTGTATGGATTTGTTTGATGGCCCTATGTCTTTTTGTATGCTTTATTTCTATTGTCGAATGGATGAATACATAATGTGTATATATGCATAGAAGTTTCATGGCCCTATGTCTTTTTGTATGCTTTATTTCTATCGTTGAATGGATGAATACATAATGTGTATATATGTGTAGAAGTTTCATAGCTTTGAATTTTCGTCTTACTTTAGATCTACGAGCCTATTATAATTATAGAGCTTTGATGGATCTTGGATGGTAAGTTAAGAAATGAATAAGCTTAACTATGAAAGTGAGTTGGGGTGAGGGTAGAAGGCGGGAAAAATATTAGGTAAAATGTAATTGTTACATATTTTCTAATATTTCTGCCTACATCCCTTTTTACTAGGTTATATTGAGTAAAATATAATAATACAATATTACATTTTACCCAATATTTCTGCTCAACTTGCCACTTCGTATTGTAATTTTTCTTTATGTTTTAGTTTAAAAGTGAACAAACTCAACAATAAAATTAGCAAGGCTCATGGGAAATATTGAGTGAAATGTAATATTTAGGGTGGAGGGGAGAGGATATTAAGTAAAATATAATAATATTGTATTTTAATTAGTATTTCCCCTCACTTTTTATTTAGTGGGGTGGTAATATATATTGGGTTAATACTATAAAATTATATTTTATCCAAGATTTCACTTCAGTGGATCCATTTTTTATTAAAGGAATTCTTTATATTTGAGATTCATAAGTAAACTTAACACCTATGTTGATCCTTGTATGGTAAAGATGTTGCAATCTTTAACATTTTGACTAAGTAAAAATAAAAATAATATAATTAAGAAAAAACATAAAATTAATAATTATGATTATATTTATAATTAATTATAATTAATAATTAAAATATAGTTATAATTAATTATAATTAATAATTAAAATATAGTTATAATTAATTATAATTAATAATTAAACCAGTTTAGATCCATCTTGATTCTAGATCTACCAAGCTTCTAGAGGGATCAAATATCTTGAGATGCAAATCTCTTTTGAAGTGAAAAGAGATTTGATCATTGTGAGATTAGTAGTTAAGATGGATCTAGACTACTATATTACATTTTAATATTTTTTATTTAAAAAAAATTGTTTATATATATATTAAATTAAATATATTTAAAAAACTATGTATTTTGATTTTGATTTTTGATTTTTGATTTATTTTATTTTATTTTTATAAAAAAAATTTACATTAGTTAAGAGATGTGAATCACAAAATGTAAGTTTCAATATATTATGATATTTATGTTAATGGACGTAATCACAAAGGGGTGACGTCTCTTATTCGTAATTTGTTGTAGTGTGAGTATGCTTGTTGCTTGCCTTTCCCCTCTCTCCTTGTGCAAAATAAAAATAAAATAATATTTTTTTGGTGATACTTTATAGTATCTCTTTCATATCCTTCATTAAAAAATGTTCAATACTAAGCAAAATATGTTTGATATCTATGTATCTTGAAATTGTTTTTATGGCACAAATACCTATTTATACACAAAATTAATCCAACATTTATTTAGAGATGTGGCCACAACAACATATAAGCTCTAATATACCATAATCCTTATGCCAATGGATGCAGGCATAAGGGCTGACTAAGCCCACATTGGTTAAGAGATGTGGTTCACCACAACATTTAAGCTCTAATATACCATGATCCTTATGCCACACAATAACAAGGGAGTGGTGCCTCATACTAACATAATAGTTGATTGCCTTAAGTGGGAATATGCTTGTTGTTCAACCTTTTCCTTTCCTTTGTGCTAAAAAATAATCTCATTGGTAGTACTTTGTAGTACCTTTTTCTTATCCCTTCAAAATAAATACTCATTGCTAAGTCAAATATACCTAATATATGTGTCTTGGAATTGTTTCTATGACATAAATACCTCTCTATGGCCCACAACAACACATAAGCTCCAATGTACCACAATCCTTAGAATGAACAAAGTTATTTACAAAAACATGAATACAATTTTTATTCAGAATATCCAACATAGAAAGGATAATGAATTTAAATACATGTAGAATAACAGAAGGAACATAACCTATCAACCATTGTGACTAGTAAATGTTAGTCACAATGGTTGATAGGTTATGTCCCTTGGTTAAGATGTGTCTCTTCATTTATTTTCATTATTTATTATTAATAGTATTAGTAGTTCATTTATCTGATATTTATATATTTATGCCCATTACATTGCATATCCCTTTTTAATATGATTTATCCTCGAAGCATTCTATGGATGAAATTATGTCCTTGCCATGGCTTGTAATGTCTTCTCGTGATTCTATGTTCTTAAAGTTGTGATGGTCGAGGATAGAAAATGTTATAATCTTCCAATACTTCAGAAAAAATGTTGCATATTATGTGGATTAATCCATCTTGACTCAATATTTAGAGGGACTTTTTATTGGTTAGCCGTTTATATAGAACTTCTCGTTTAATGCTTCTAGATAAGTTGTTTTTCTCCCCATTCTTTTTCAAAATTATGATGCTTCCATATGTATGAAGAATGTTTATATTCATCTTGATTTTGTCATTGGTTATAATGATTTTTGTGATTTGGAGGACAATAAGGCATCATTTTATTTTGTGTCTTGATTTCAATGCTAAAACATTCATTGATCATATTCTATGGCATGTTATTGGCTAATAACATTCCAACACAAAAATTAATTCTAATTCATAATATTGATTGGATTTGTATTGGTTCCTAACTCCCTTTCTCCAAGGTTTGGATTTTTACATGTGGTAACTCTTTATTTCAACAACATTAGTCATTGTTTCTTTATCAATAATCAATTCCTTGTAAATAAATTACTCCAATGTTTCTTATTGTGACTTATTTCACTTTTTAACCTTTTAATATATGCAATCAAACTTTGATTATGATTCTTAAGGTGAGAAATTTTCAACCCTTCTACATCATTTGTACCAACCTCCAATTATCTTGAATGAATAATCACCTTTGAGATATCTTCAAGGTCTTTGAATGATGGAGCTTCTAAGACTGACTTTATTGTAATGTCCTCAAGGTTATTTTCTTCTTCTTATAGAAAAATGTAAAAAAAATATTCTCCATGCTTAAGATGAAAGCACCCAATGCTTCCACCCAAGTTGAATCTAGAATTTTGTCAACTTCATTTAGATATATAGTTGTAACATTGAATTGATATATGAATTTATACTCATCAATTACATATGTTTTTATATCATATTATACTTGGCTCTAGAACTAATAATTGATTCACCAAGTTCACATTAATGCGTTTTCTCTTCATTCAAAGAAACAATGATGCTAGTATCCTTTCCTTAAATAATTCCCTCAAGTTTTAATAGAGTAAATAAATATGGTTTCTAAAAGTATTAGGAAATCTTCCCTCCCTTTCATCAAGAAGATTCATTCCTTTTTTTTTCAATTGATGCTTCTTTGGTAGCAAAAATTATAGCTTATTAATAAGTAATTCAATATTGTACTAAAAAATTCCCCCTTTAATAAACCCATTAGAAGATTATTGTTATTGTTATTGTTATTGAATTAGCACCTAATTTCCTTATTTTCCTTGACTTAAGAATAGAGATTGAATAATATTCCATTCATCTACTTTATAACTTTGAATTGACACTCAATAAAATACTTATTAAATAGTTGTCCCTCTTTAATTGCATCTTAAGGTGTTTATACTATGATAAATGACTTCACAAGATTCATTTATTGGAACAATTAAAACGACACAAGGGGGGAGCTCAATTTGTGTTGTTGTATTATGGAGTATTATGTAAATGACGAGATTTAAAGTTCAAATTCTCCATGGGTCATGCTAAAAAAAAAAGAGACAATTAAAAAACTACCATTTGTCCATAAAAACCTTGGTTATAGATAAATCATGTAAAATCCAACCTCTAATGCCCATAACATACAATGCCCCTCTCCACCATTTAAAATTTAATTCACATAAAATATAGTATAAAACCCAAAACATGAGAGAAAAGAGAGATAAACCCTAAGAAACTCTCTTAGAAATTAGAAAGTTATGTTCACTTGCCTATTCAAGGGGCTAACATACAAGAGAAATGCTCCAAATATAACAACAATTCTTGACAAAACATCACACAACCTTCTATTCTATATGTAACTATCCATAGAGAAGCTTATCTACTTATGTGCCCATACAAATGAGGGTCGACCAACTTATCTCAAACTTATTAATAAAAATGACCTATTTTACAATTAATGACAATTAACTAACTATTTAACAAGCTTTATTCATAGAAGGTCACCTCATGCATTGATAAAGTAACTAAGTAAGGGGCTTAGGGTACAACCCTAACATGTCACAACCTTCCCCACCTTCAAAAATAGTGTGTCCTCAAGCTAAAGGTGAGAAAATTGTTGGAGAATCACTTTTGTTCCCATGTGGCATCTTTTAGTTGCATATATTTCATTGAATAAACACTTCCTTAATCATACATTTATGTAATCAATGCTCTCTAATCTTCAATACTACTTAAATTTAGAGCCAAATGGAACCTTCTTCATTGATTTATAGTAGGCTAGTTTGTACTTTATGATTTGATCCCATAACCTTCTTCAAATAAGACACCTGAAAGGTTGGATGAGTCTTAGAGTGTGCATGAAGAACCAGCTTGTAGGCGACCTAACCAATGTGTTGTATGGTTTGATAAGGACCATAAAGCTTAAGAGATAACTTTTAGGGAACTTTATCTTTGATTAGTACCTGTTTCTAAGGCTATAGGTGAAGGAACACATGATCCCTTTTAGTAAGATAATGTTTGGATCTATATTGATCAGCAGGTCGGTGCATTTGATTTTACACCATAACCAAGTTGTGCTTGAAGATACGAATAATGAAGTGTTATATCAATTGCATGAACCTTGGACATGCCTAATACATAGGATGCCACATACAGGGGTTTTGGGCTATAAACAACTTCACATGGTGTCATTTGGTAGCTCCATGATAAGTGGTATTTGTTGAATTTTCTACAAGAATGAATAATAGAAACTAATTTTCTGACTTGATAGTTACTTCCTAATGATTTCCAATCAGTTTATCTTATGCCACTTATATCATTAAACAATTATACATATAAAATATCAACAATAGTGCAATGAAAACAATAGGATCATAAAGAGACAACCAAGCACAATAGAGACAACAAATTTACCCTGAGAAAACCTAACCTTGGGAAAAACCCAACAACTTTTCTTCTAAGAGAAATTTGTTCTTCAACAATATTCACAATTCCAATAATATTCTAGAAATTTGTGCCAAAATCTAATTCCAAGATACTAGTCTAGCTTGGTCAAAATTACATCTTAGTCAACATTGGTCATACCTCCAAAATAGTCAATTCTGGTCAAATTTTGGGTTGGTCAACTTATCTCTTGTGGTCAACTTGGACCTACAGTCAAATAGTCTCTTGCTGTAGTCAAACCTAACCTTATCCTCTGAACAAAATTGGACATATTTTTAATCAAACATAGGCAAAGTCTCAGTCAATGGAGCAGGTCAAAACTTGGTCAATTGGAAACTTCAACTCAGTCAATCAACAAGTCAACGGTAAAATTTAGTCAAACTTCATAATTAGGAAAAACTTTGTAAAATTTTCCTTCTTCTACTCCCACGTGTGGTTGTTACATCATAGATTGTTGGATGATTCGAACTGCTCAAGGTGGAGGAGTCTCATGTGTATTTATACTAGTCAAATGGGTTGACTTTGACCAAGTGTCACACCCATTCATTAGTTGGGTCGACTTGACACATTGGGGATCACATGAATCTCAAAAATAATAATTTTAATTTAATAATTTTTCTTGGCCGACTTAGGAGGCCTCTTGGCATGCGGAAATACCTCTTGATGCTACACAAAAAATCAACACTTCCTCTTAGCAAGGGAGTTATTCTCTACAAAAAATTTCTCCTTTTTTGAAATTTCTCCTCCCTTAAGAAAAGTTCATGAGTTTGTCATGTTGATGCATGTCTATGTATCACCCTTTTCCCACATCTACCCAAATAACCAGCCAACTGAGGTAAACATGCGACGAGAGGCTACTATAACAAGATTCAACCTCCTATGTGACCTTAAGGAAGTGGACTTGATGGAAAAAAAAACCTGCAGACCTTGTACAACAACCACAACACTCCCACGAGGTAACTCAACCACTTAGTCCTCTTACCCCTAGGTCATACTGACTTTTTGACCCCCTTTGAGCCATAGCCGCAGGCATAGCATTGCATTTCAGGGGCTAGAAAGTTATAGCTGCAGGCATAACACTCCATGCTAGCGGCTAGGGCCCCAAATGCTCAGTTTTGTGCCTACGGCTCTAGGATTTGAGCCACCTTTTCAGGCCTAGAGCCCAAGTCACTGCCCAAAACTTCATGAAAACTTAAGGGATGTTACATAACAATAGGACAATGATACAGAAGAAATCATATCAATAAGAACTCATATGGACCCCTCCTATCCATGACAGGTATTTTGTCAAACATGTCACAAACATTGAATCTACATGTGTAAACAACAGATTTAAGCATAGGGGTCTCATACTTATCTCAAAATCGCTAATAAGCATTGCTCCCTTACATCATTAGTTGCAATACAATCTATTTGACCATAGATATAGGGTGTGTTCATTTACAAGTAAAAATATGGGTAGAGCCATACATCATCATTGTTAAAATACATGATTATAACCAACATAATAACAACAAAAATACCATGGATACAACAACAATATAATCCAAATAATAACCAATGCATTCATACTTTAAATACCAAAGGAATGAGCTTCTCATTAATGAGTGTAAAAACCAACTGGAGATGGGACTTCCACGTTCCACTCGACCATAGATTGGTTGAGCCAAATATCTCTTTAGCTAATCACCCTCGTGCCATATTCCAAGCATGAATGTGGGACTCAAACCGAAGGACTCAAGCAGCGCATCCTGAGGCTAAACCACCTCACCCTCATAAAATCAAAATCAGGATTTACTGTAATCCACACCCGGTCAGTAGGTCAACACAAGCATGGATATCACTAGATTCTCTCTGCTTAATCCGTGAGGAATTTTTCTGTCTCCTAGTCTCTCAGGCTTTACCGCAACCCATAGTCCGAAACAGGGATCACTAGGCCCTAAACCGAGACATAATCTCCAGGCTTTACCATATATCCCAAACCTAGGATTCTTAGGCCTGAATGGAGAGCAAACCACTTCTCAAGCTTTACTACAATCCAAATCCAGATTACTGGGACCTAAACTAAGGCAACATATGAACTGGTTCCATAATAATTCGGAGATCCAACTCACCCAGATTCAAATCCATCCGGTAATCCAGCTAAACCAAAACATGAGAACTCCACAACACCATGGCTATCTGGAAATGGCAAGGCTAGGCTGAATACATTGTCACATCTGGAAAAAAACCATGTCAAGACAACATAGAACCACATGAAATACCATGCATGCCAAATCTAGCAAGGAAATCATACATGTGAATCAATACCTGCATATAATCTTGTTGTAGCTTCTTGATTCCTGCTTCGCCTTGCTTTCTTCCTCCTTCTTCCTAATTTCTTTCCTTTCTTGCTCCAATGCCAAAGTGCTCCAAGAAACTCTAAGTGTTCAAGAGTGTGTGTGTGAGAGAGCTCCAAAAAATGCACTGAAAAAAGGTACCAAATGATCTTCAAAAGCCTTTTTATAGAGGAGGCCTCTATTTTATTATTTTCCCATTATTTTCCTTCATTTTCCTCCTCACACGCAACCTGTGACCTTTCATCTCCCTTTCTCCTAATTTCCATTATTTTTCCATAAATAAATGTGCCAAATATGTCATTTTTCCTTTCCAAACCCTTTGACTTTGCCAATTTATTTAGCCATAATAAACCAAATGAACACCCTCACTAGGATGTTTTGCCCAACATTCAACTTGGAATAAGTGTCCCATCAATCATGGTTATTATTTTTAACTTTATTACATGGAATTTTCACTAAGGTTGTTACAGTCTATAAGATAACTCCATCTTGGAGTGGGAAATGTAACTCCTCATATGTATGTGAGTATCTAGGGCTTTTGGCCAAAGTCCCTTATGGCTTCTTGGGCAAATGTATAAATATCCTTTAGTTAAAGTCCTTTATGACTCAACCATGTCCTTCTGGCTTCTCAGGAGAGAATTTGTCTTTGAACCATTCACCTTTCTAGTCAAAGTCCTTTATGACTTAGCCATGTCCTTTTGACTTCAAAGGTGAATTGCATCTATCTCCTTTAGTCAACCTAGCCAAGTCCTTTTGGTAGCAAAGTTCTTTTGGATTCTTAGGATAAGATCTATCCAATCCTATAATTTCCCGGGGTCATTCACCTACTTTCGACCTAACCAAGTCCTTTTAGATTCAAAGGTGAATGCATTCATCTCCTTTGGTCAAATTCATTTATGAATCAAGCAAGTCATTCTAGCTTCTTATGTGAGTGTATCCTATAATTTCCCATGTAATTGTCTTGGGCCATTCACCTTTCTGGTCAAAGTCCTTTATGACTAGCTAATTCCTTTTGGCTTTAAAGGTGAATGTATTCATCTCCCCTGTTCAAAGTCCTTTATGACCTAGACAAACTCCTTCATGGACTTAGGAGATGGTATGCCTAATCCTACATAGACCTCATCATTCCATTCTAATAATGGAGACATTGAGCATCATACTAAGCTCATATTTGAATTATGTCCACAATCTACTCATTTGTGGATATGTATTGGAGCTATATTTCTCCTCTTTGAATCATGTCTCAGATGAAGTGACTCGACCATGTCCTTTTGGCTTCTTGAAGCCACATTGATTCATGACTTGTGATATCCTACATAGACTCACTTCACCTCCTAAGACATATCTTAAATCACATCCAATATATAACAGAGGCACCACATGCTTTTTTGTCATCCATTGTACATGCCTCATCTCAACCATAAGCTCGTTTAGGGTGTTCACTGCAAAGTGAATATATGGCCTAGTGTTAAATAGGTATATCATGAATCCAATCAACTTTCTATACATCGTGGGATTCACCAAATCCAAATCTCCAATCCCAAGAAATAATGTATCTTCCAAAATCCTTCATTTCAATCTATAATGCCAAACTCCCTTTGACATTGAAGTAGGTCTCCTTGTGTTAGTCATAGTTGTTCCCTTTGTTATCAAGGCAAATCATCCTGCCACTATTGTTCCCTCTTTCATGCAAACATGTCCATCTATTGTAGCTGTAAACAAGTCCTTTTGTTGTAGTTGCTCTCTTTATTATGTAAGTGAGTCGTTCTACTATGGCCTCACATGGGAAGACACAATGCTCCTAGAGACCTTAGGTGATCTGAATCTGAATGTTAGTTTTGATGTGCTAATTTCATCTTCAAAATTATAAATAATTTTCTGATCTTTTGCTTCATGTGCATATCTTTCTTGAGGTGTTTGTGAGTGTTAAACAGGTAAATGTATCAAGTTTTATGTTAAATTCATGAGAATTTTAACTTAAAAACAAGGTATTGAACAACAGAAATAAAATGTACAACAAACCATCAAATGATCCATTAACACAATATTTTGATGAAGAAGTTCACCCCTCCTCGGCTACATCTCCTTGGTCTAGCTTCCATGGCTTGGGCCTTTGTATTAGCTAAAAATGGAAAAAAATTGATGTTTACAATCATCTATTGCTCTTGAAACCTACTTCAATGTGTTCAGATTGTCCAAGTCATCCTAAATAGACTCTTATTGAGCCTAATTTGGTCGAATTTTGCAAAATTTATGGCCTCCTTAATTCTGGCATAGGAAAACCCCACTAAAACTGGAGATAACTCTAGCTAACCCTGCCAAGTTTGGAGTTCTTCCGTAATTGGAAAACTCTGCCAAATTTGCCACCGAATTAATATCTAGTTTAATTAAATTAAGTGGAGTTTAACTATTGGATTAGTGCTAAATGTGCATTTTAATTAATCCACATTACAATAACGATTAACGTGATTTAACAATGATTAGGGTAATTAACCTGCATTTAAAACCTTAGCCACCTCCATTAGTCATAAGTCTCTGCCATGGTTATTGCATGTGGTCACGTGTATGAGGGGGTTGGCCCCCTCCTCCGCCCAACAGTGCCAACGCATTAATACAAATATATATGGGGTGCTATGACTATTAAGTCACAAGCTGCGAGCATAGTGGTATGGTGGTGCGCTCGCTTGGGGGAGGTCATGGGGTCGAGCCCGAACCTCCGCCCTTCTGCCTGTAATAGTTTTCCACCATCGTATATATTAATAATTCGACCTTTGATGTATGTTGATACTTCAGACTTTGGACTCAATAAAAAAATTCGGCCAAAACATAATATAATATAAAATTCGACATTTGACCATTGTTGAAATTCGACCTTAGAGCCATAATTTCGGCCTTTGAGGGGGGGGGGGGGGGGGGGGTGGGGCACATGGCGATCTTTGGGCTTTCCACATTTCACTACAAGGAAAATACCCTCTAGCAGAGGTTATAACGGAGGTTTTTAGTGTTATAAAATTGACCAAAATTGTCAAAAAAACATTTGCTACAACATCCGTTTGTAGTCACGGAGGTTTTGGCAGAGCTTCTAATGGAATTTAAAAACAACTAAAAAAACATGGGTGGCTGGAGGTTATTATGAATGTTTTCTCATCGATGCGCTACTCAGGTGTCAACGCACCGGTACTGCAAACCTACCAAGCACCGGGACGAAAAACAAATATAGGATGCCTCGGGGCGGTCGAAGGTCCATGCACCAGGCCGTTAAGGTCTAACACCGCACTGGGCGCACTCTAGCTAATACAACGCATCGGGCCATTCTAAATGGTATTGGGATTTGTGCGGTGGCCATAGGTCGAATCAACGCACCGGTGCGGAGTATTACACAAACACACCAGCGCGCACTATCACACAAACGCACAGATCGTTCTAATTGGTATTGGTATTTGTGTGGTGCCCATAGGTCGTAGAAATGTAACTGTGCACAGTATCTCACAAATCTACCGAGAGTTATAATTGGTATTGGTATTGGTATTTGTGCGGTGCCCATAGGTCGTAGAAACGCACCAGTGCACAGTATCTCACAAACACACCGAGAGTTATAATTGGTATTTCTATGGTGCCCATAGGTCGTAGAAATGCACCGGTGCGTAGTATATCACAAACACACCTAGAGTTATAATTGGTATTGGTATTCGTATTTTTGCAGTGCCCATAGGTCGTAGAAACATCGACCTGTGACAATGGAATTATTGAGATTTTAAAAAATTCATTATTCATCAAAAGTTGACACATATCTTATAACAATATACATATCAATTAAATTTTTATTAGTGCAATTGAATGTGATATTTGGATTAATTTGTTATATCATATCATCATATTTCACATCTCTTCATTATAATATTTAATCATCCTTATTTTAATCAGTGGTGTTACATTTCACAGGAACAATGGAGAACACAATAGAATAAATTAAAACGTATTTTATTATATATGTGTGTGTGTGTGTGTGTGTGTGTGTGTGAATAAGACACTTTTTTTCATACAAAATGGGACAGTTATTGGTATGCCTTTGTCTTTCAATTGGGACACTATGTCCATTACATTAGACAAAATGTTTGATTTCACAGACAAATATTTCAAAAAATACAACGCCTTGCTTTGATATCCATGTTGGAACGGGTTTCCCTAAGCTGCGTTTTGATATAATTTTGTAGTAATCGGTCATGCGTAGGGGTTTTGGGGCAGGTCAAAGCCCCCAATGTTTTGTAATGGGTTAAAGGGTAGGATAGCAAAGGCTACGATGATATAAATAGATAGATAGTTGAGTCTAAAGGTAGAGAAGTAAGTAATATTGATGCTACGTATGAACTGTTGAGATCTGTCTTGGGTTGTTTCGGGTAAGGACTCCTGCTGGCTGTGTGCGCGGAGATCCTCAGTCCTGCTGTGTGTGGACCCTACTAGCTGTGTGCGCGGGCTGTGTTTTGGGTTGTAATTGGGTTTTTGGATACTAATGAATGCGGAAAATATTTGAAGTATCTTGTGATATCTAGACTGATCATGTTTATTACTGAAATGCTTCCGTGTTACTGATTTAAGCCACGAATGTATCTGTGATCTATGAATTCGCTGTGATTATAAAGTTCTGTGATAGTAATTGTTGATGCATACGTGGATGTGAATGTATTGATCAGATCTATTAATGATAGTAACTTTGTTATGGTTACATGCTGATTATACTGTTAAAAGCCTGCTAATAGACTCATTCTATGAAAACCTGATAGTTGCAACACCGATCTGCCTTAATTACCTACTCTCTCTCAGGGTGCGGAAACATGGTTCCAACACCCTCCCATACTACTTCGGGTGAGACCTTGGCCTGCGAAAGTAGGTCATTGCCGAAAGGACCAGTAGTATAGGGGTTTATTGGCAAACCTTAACCTCCGAACCTGGGTCAAGACCCCTCAAGCCAACTAATGGTTTCGTTGCCGGGACCGGGAGAATTTTGAGAGAGAGATCAAGTAATGCCATGAAGCCATTGGAGACTTGAGAAATTGGAGCTCGAAGACTGGTTCAAAAGACAGATTCAAGAATTTTCTGTAAAAGAGAATCGCAACACAAAGCTAACAGCTGAGAAGTGGAAGAAAAAATACATTTTTCACTAAGGTATACAAAATTTTCTTTGTAACTTTTGTGCATGAACTCTAGGAGTGGATAACAAGGTTAGTAGAATTCCAGACGTGCTGGAAAGACGATCAGGTTACACAGTGGACTCCGGAATTGATTCAACAGTTGGAGAAGGATGACAACACAATCACCTAGACTGTAGATCACTGGGTGGATAGTGTGCTAGGAGAATTTGTAATAGAATTCACAGTCGATCAGTTTATATCTTACTCTGAAGTGGAGCGCAGGTTCTTCAAGGGATTTCGAGGTAAGTTCTTACGAACGTTTCCACTGCTAATTAAAATATTACTGTGCGAAAAAGGCATTTTGTGCAACCACATCAAATGAATGACCTCTGATTAGGGTGAGAGTACAACATGAAGTGGCAAGTACTACTGAGTCAACCAAGAAGGGGATAGATCTGTCTACAACCCCTTAAGAGAGCCATCTATGCACGTAGGAACTAGTCCCCCAACTATGCCATCGTCGAATCAGCAGAAGGGAAAGAACTCATCTACCACTCCACCACCACCAGAAGAAGATATGGCCACACACATGAAGCTGCCCACCTTCAAGGGTGTGGGAGATGAAGACATGTATCGATTTTGGTTCGTAGCATAATCAGTATGGATTGCGCAGAATGTTGCTAGCGACGTTGTGAAAAGGGCGCAACTATCCCTAGCCTTTGAAGGGAGGGCCTTGGATTGGTTCATGGGGTACGTAGGCCAACATGCGGATCCGTCAATAAAAAAAATTAAGGATGCTTTAAAATAACAGTTTCGGAAGCCTAAGTCCTACTCTCAAATAGTGGTTGACTTGAAGGACTTCAAACAGGGACCCACTGAGTTGGTATGGGAAGCTGGTCAGCAGCTAAATAAGGTTATTAGAGATGGGGAATTTCAATATGATGATAGACAACACAAGGAATGTTTCATCGCCATGTTATTACCTCACATGCGCAGACCTATGGGGTAGCAAGCGATTGAGACAGAAGAAAAAGCCTTGGAGATTGCTATGAGGTTAGAAGCTGCGCGATGAGACGATGCCCAATTTGGGGTCCAACAGATCCAGGGATAGCTGGAGGTAATGCACCTCGAAATCCAGAATTTGCGAAAAGAGCGGGGAAAATAAGTTAGTCCAGACGTATGGTGCATAAGATGTAGGGTGTCGGGCCACACCAAGGATCAATGCCCTCTACTGGTAGACTACATGCAGGCTGGGGGGCCCAAGCCATTGTGCCCTAAGGAAGTTACGGGACTAAGTGGCCCCACGTTATGGTGTGCTGACTGCCGTGTAGCTGGACTGCATGATACCAACCACTGCCCCCGTCTTGGTGCCTATGTTTCGGAGTTGAAGCAACAATGGTGTCGATTCTGCTCATATGTGGGCCATGACGAACACAACTGTCGGAAATATGGCTTAATGATAGACCGAGGAAACCTATATAGGGTACAGGCTGACCCTTCATCACCACTGTCCCCCTTTGGACGAGGAGGTTCCCCTGCCAGAGGCCGGGGGGAGAGAGGCGGAAGCGCAGGTCGGGGAAGAGGGCAATTGATCTGTTACAACTGTGGAGAAATAGGGCACTTCGCAAGGGACTGT
Source organism: Pinus albicaulis (assembly GCA_034641835.2). Lineage (NCBI taxonomy): Eukaryota > Viridiplantae > Streptophyta > Pinopsida > Pinales > Pinaceae > Pinus > Pinus albicaulis. The sequence goes on from CM076581.1 coordinate 661,087,412, forward strand.
ACGAACCCTGCATGACAATCTTGCCAATATTGTAGACAATTGGATCATGTGATCGAAGATTGCCCAATATTGATAGCAAAAATGTAGGAAAAACAACAGACACCAACACAGAATGTGCAGAGGGTTAAGGCGGAACCGCGCGATGAGGGACCAAGTATTAATTTCATAACACGTAGCGCCATGGTTATTGGAGAAGCTGAGGAGAAATCTGTGGCTAAACCCCTTATCCGGAAAGTGGCTATCAAACAGGAAAGCTTAGACCTATGGAAGGAGAAAGAAACCTTCATCAAAGCGTAAAGACTTTACCTTAGATATCAACCCTTTTCTTCCTTGTCGTCCTATTTTATGTGTTGAATGGGTTCCATTTTCTTTTCTTTTCTGCAAGAAAATATTTGAAAATTAATATTTGATGCTAAATTGTTTATTTAGTGTTTCTAATCGTAAAATTCAATGATTACATATTACATTTGAAGCACGTTGTTGTTGAGATGGCTCCTCATGCGATGAAATTATGTCCATTTCTTTTACCATCTCCTTGTACACCTTTTTGGACATTCCTACTGGCATATCTATGATATGAGCTCTTTCATCCTTTGAGATTTTCATAATCTTCCTCAAAATGTAACATGACAATAAAATATTTATTTTTTATATTGATATATGAAAAATAAATATAACAAAGGTGATATTTATAATTGATTGCTTTCTAGTAATATATATATATATATAAAGGAATATTACTTTTTCATTCCTTCTTTTTTGTTGTTGTACGTTTTTGCTATTAAATGTCTGACATGTCTCATTGACCAATTATATGGAAACTCATCCTGTAGTTTAGATAAAATTTGGTTCTTGGAATCATTGGAATGATTTTTGTATTGTAAGTGGAAAGAACATCTATACATTCGTTCTACTAGATCCCTCAAAGTTTTGTAAAAGTTTTTCCCCCTTTCGTTAACCTCCAACACCACTCCACATGAGCTGAGGAGAAATTCATTTTAATTTGCATGTTCTATTTTTTTTTTCTTTTCTTAGAACAACATTCCTTTTCTGAGTTGTTGGTCCATGTAGAACATTAAACATATGTGAATTAATATATTGTTTGAAACATGTTATCTAATAATTTTAAGTATATTATTAATGAAAATTAAAAAAAAAGAAACTCATATTGGATCGACAATATTTTTTCATTCACCTGATTCATCCTTTCGCAATTTTTCAATCAAGATTTTACGCTCTTTTGGTCCTAGATCAGAAATAATCTTATCGAGCTTCGTCATTTTTAGCTCTGCATGATACACAGTAAACAATACATATTAGTGAAACTTACATATAGTTCAAAAATAATAATTTTTGTAAATAATTTACAAAGGACTTGTCTTTGTTGCTTTTCTTGATGTGCTATCAGTATTTTTGTTACTTGATATCTTGTTAGCCATTTCTTATTAATATGAAACCTATACCATACCATTCATTAATATATTTTATAAATATATCATAAACTTGTCAGGTAAAAAAAAAATCATGAAACTGATGCACCTTTAATTAGGTATGCACCGAAGTTGGTGCAGATTGTTATTATAAACGCACCACCAAAACAATAAAAACACTGTGCCATGCTCTATATCAACAAGGAGAACCGGTGCGTTATATGTTAACTAACGCACCGATTAACGGAAGACGCAGTGCGACATATTCTTATAAACGCACCGTGCAAACAGGGGACCACCGTACGGTGTTCTCTGTTAACAAGGAGAGCCGATGCGTTATATTTTAAAAGGTGCACAGACTAACATAGACATAGAATAAAATAAAAAATTGTTTTTGTCAAATAGTAGGTGCGCAGTGCGCTATAATGAAATAGCGCACTGGTACTCTATTTTACATATGGCACACGAATTTAAAAAAGAAAAGAAAAGAAAATATTTTTTTTTTAAAAGTTTTTTGATGAAATAGTTTGTGCGCGGTGCCCTTTGATAAAACAACGCACTGGTGCACTCGTTTACACAGGGTGCACCGATTAAAAAAATTTCATTTTTTTAAAATTTACGCAAGGGCCGACATGGATTGGGATCCCACTATGCAAGTAGTTCCATGGGTTAGATGTCATAGGCCTATATATATATAGTAATACAAACCCTATAAATCTAAAATGAAAAGCCCCAATTTTGAAATCACAGAAACAGGAAGAAGCAAGGGCAGAAACAAAAAGAATCAAGGGACGTTTAGGGTAAAATGGATATTTTTTTTTTGAAAATGAAAATTAAATTTAAATTTTTTACTTACTGTGTAAAAAATACTGCAGAAAATGTAAAAAATAAAATAAAATTTAATCACTAGATCGTTTGAAATTCTATGCTATAGGGTTTGAATCACTAGAGGTTTGGAATTCTGGTTGTTTAAATAATTCTGTTCGAAAGTATTTTTCTGCTCCACAGTGCTCTCTTGTTCCAAGTATGGTTCGTGAAAATATGTGGCTGAATTTTTTTGCAAAAATAGTGAAACAATGAAAAGTGTTTACTATTTAAAGAATTGTTTTATGAAATTAGATTTTCAAAAATATTTTGCCGCCCATTTTTCAATTTACTGCCCTTTTTTTCACTTAAAAAAATAAAGTTGTGTTTTTTTATTTGTGGTTATTCGGCACCGATGCGTCAATTAATAACACCGCATCTATGCATAAGTTAATAACACGACACCCGTGTGCAGTAACTAAAATGCACCGGTGCGGTTATCTGTACATTAGCACCCATAACAATAAGTCCATTTTTAAGGCACCGAAATTACTTTTAGGTGTGTACACCAAAATTTATTGTTGATTTTGCTCAAATGTAGGGAGAAAATATCATAATTATATCGAATGGAAAATTCTTCAAAATCTAGCTCGTTCCATGATATTTCTCAAAGTCCATCGTAGAGTTCTCCCTATCCATCTTGAGACGTAATATTTACTTCAGATTTTATTTATATTTTCATTATCTAATTGAATTTATGTTTTTTATCCATGTCAATAAGCTTAATAAAATTTATAATGTATACAAATTTGCAGGTTCATGCAGATTTATAATCGAGTTCAGATGCACAAAATATTCAAACAGCTCCAAAACATCGGAAGCTCTTATCAGGAGCAGCATATCGTAATGCGAATTTGGTAGATGAAAACGGACAACCGCGTCACCTTGCCAATTGTAACTAAATTACATCTTCTAGCCACAATCCTGGTACAATGATGGTAATAATAATTGTTTGGTATATTAATTAATGTAATTATTTCAATGTCAAACCAATTAATCATGCAATATTGTCAACATGCTTACTAATTGATATCATATATTTTGTACTAATCATGTTCAAACATATATTTTTGAACTTATTAAGATTCTAGTGATGATGAGTGACCTACCTACCATCTTCTGTTGCACCCCACGAAAATGTCAAATTTAGAGAAGACTAAATTAAGACAAAAAATCAGAGAGGAATGATACCAAGAATGGTTGAATCAAGCAACTATTCAATTCCCACTACGTCCAGATTCACCAATTAGGAATGACTACAAAAATATTAGTCCTTCATAAGCTGGCAATGGAGGCAATCAAATATAGGTTGGTATGGATGATTACTTAAGGGATACGACTGCCATGGAGACAATGTTGTTAGATGCATTCCAAAACGATGATCAGCTAGGGGATGATGCTCATATCGCTAACACCTTCTTCAAAAGCCTTAAATTTGCTTCCACCACCCCTCTTTTTGGACCTGGCGGTTAGTCAAAGTCTACCCAGTTGGGGCAAATGATATTACTGTACAACTTGAAAGCAAATTTTGGCTTGTCGAATGCATGTTTCTCGGGAATTTTGAGGTAAGTTACCATAAAGTCCTCCCTTATATAATTTTGAGAAATATAATCACACAATGAACATTACAATGGTCACTTTTATGAACGTTAATAATTATATCGGCATTAATGTACATTTAATATTGTCCATGATCATCAACTACAGGTTATTCAAATATAAGGTTCTTCCGAGTGATAATTTCTTGCCTGGTAGTTGCGAAGAGGCAAAGAAATTGTTGAAAATGTTGGGTCTTGAGTACATATCATATCATGCATGTCTAAATGATTGTATTCTATATAGAGGAGAATATGCAGACAAAGAGATATGTCTGAAATGTGAGCATGACAGGTATGATAAATAAAAAAAGAAGGGTAAATTGTGTGGTCCTCCTTTTAAGAAATTGAGGCACATGCCTATAATCCCAAGGATTCAAAAGCTCTTTTGTTGCAAAGAATTAGCTATGTTGTAGGGATGGCATGCCTCACACAGAGGTGAGTTGGGATTTATGTGAATCCCAACAGATTCAATATCCATGAAGCTTATAGAGGATACATGGCCTGAAAAATTCAAGGATGAAGTACGAAGTCTACGACTCAACATAGCCATGGATGGCATCAATCCATATTCCCTCCAGAACACCAACTATTCTGTTTGGCCTGTAGTAGTGATCAATTACAATATCCTCCCATGGTTGTCCATGAAGAATGAACATATTATGTTAGCTCTCATAGTCCCTGGTAGAATACAAGTGAAGAATATTGATGTCTACTTACAACCTCTGTTAGATGAATTGAAGGAATTATGGGATGGGATAAATGTATACGATGTATCAAGGCCCATTGCAGCAGAGAGGATTTTTACGTTGTATGGCATATGTGCTTACACGACACATGATTATCTAGGCTTAGGAGTTTGGTCTAGTAAATTACATGTTTATTGATTTTTTTATATACGTAACAATATTCTTTCGCATATTAGTTATTTAAATCATTGTAATTGTTTTGATCTTCATGATATTCTTTAATGTGCCATGCATATAATATGTATACAATAATCTCACAGGTCTTCTAACAAAAGGGTATTTTGGTTGTAAATGTTGTGGACCTTCTCTAAAAGCTAGATGGTCCAATGACCTACGAAATCCAGTATATGACTGCTCCAGGGCATTCCTCCTAGAAGAACACCCTTACAGAAGAGCAACATTCGCTTTCAATGGTAAACGAGAGAGAACCCAAAGGCCTCCAATAATGAGATCAGTTGAATGGCTTAGAGCATATGAGAGAGAGAAGGAGAAGAAGTTCATAGAAATGTTTGATTCAAATGGGGAGCCTATGTTCGATGATCTAGAATTCTTCAACACCTATGTTGAGAAATTTCCCATTGGGATGAAAAGGAAATCTATCTCTTATAACCTCCCATATTGGGAGAATTTTAATATTACCCACTAATTAGATCCCCTGCATATATTTAAAAATGTTTCATCTTCTTTATGGAGGCACATATGATCGAAACAAAGTGACACATTGGCTATTAGGAAAGATCTTATAACTTCAAAAACTACAAAGAAACATTGGCCAAGATGATCAGAAAGTACAGAATCAGAGGCAGGCATTGGTCCCTCTAATTCATGGCATTTCAAAGAAGGTGATGTCCCATGGATTTAAAAAAAATATGATCTTTCTTTGGCAAAGGAAGTTATAACGGGTGTGAGTGTGCCATCTTCATACGGGTCTTCACTACAGGGCTGCTTCACTGTGGATGACCATTTGTCGGGGTTGAAATCGCATGACTATTTGAATCTTATAAAAGTACGTATAATGCCAAAAACATGATTTTATTATTTGTTATATTAATAAATTTTATCCCATGCAGGGATCATAAAACGTAACTAATTTTGTATATTATTGCACGTGTTTATAACTTTGTAGTGTCATTATCCTTTGTTTGTGCATGGGTTTGTGAAACATGAATTCCCCCAAGACCTACAAGACCTAGGACGTGCCATATCTAAATTATCTGCATTTGTATGTTGGATCACGTCAAAGGATATTCACGTGGCTAACATTCCATGGTGGCATCAATAGATAGTTGAGATTATTTATATGTTTGAGAAGGAACTTCTGACGAGTTTCATGGACTTGCAGGTTCATCTTCTAATCCACTTAGTAGATGAGGTTGAATTAGTTGGGCTGGTTTCTTGTCATTGGATGTGCTTCTTAGAGAGGTATATGAAGAAATTGAAATGTTTTGTTCAACAAAGGGAAAAACCCGAGGGGTCTATGGCAGAGGAGTACATATCTTATGAGTCTTTCTATTATGCCAGTGAGTACATCAAGCATATTGACAGCAGACCAGGTGCGGTGATTTGGGACGATGAAAGGGATGAAGACAAAAGAGAAGGGGAGCTGCTCCAAACGAATGGAAAAAGGCACTTGATAAAGAGTAAGCAACTTATAATTTTTCAAATTTACACAAAGTAAATATTCATGTTGAACTTCGATATAATGCATATTTTGATATCATATGTAATATATGTCGGTTTGATTTCATTAGTGAATGTAGAAATTGAAGCAATCAATAAATTCGCTCTTTACAATTATGAAGCGACACAACTGTGGGTCGCATTGTACGAACAAAAGAGGATGAAATGGGATAGTGACAAGAAAAAATTCAGACGGTTGAATGGTATAAGTGTGCCTTATCCCGATCATTTAAAAGAAAATATGCCAAACATATGCCCCAATAGTTGGGTTGCTGACCAAGTCAGAGAGAAATACGGTGTAATCGGTCGTTACTTGCGTGTTGAAGAGGATGCGCTAAACGTAGGGATTGGGTGCACCAACTTGGTAATAATATATTTAATTTAAATGTACATTTGAAACTAAATAATGCACCTTTCAAATGTAATTACATCTATATTTCATATTTTAACTGTTGGGTTATTATAAGACACATGACACTATGATTTTTCAACTTTTTTATAGGTGCATTTTTTCCCATATATGTGGGCATATGGACACCATTTTCACACAAAAAATGTCGATGATCGACATATGATACAAGACTGTGGAGTGGAAGTTGAGTGATCAATCTAGTCAATCTAGCCACAGTGATGAAAACCTAGTACGAGGGACGTTATGTTACATCGGAAAGATACAAGAGATCATTGAAGTGCATTTCTATTCTTTCCAATGTGTTATTTTTAGGTGCAAGTGGTGAGACACCTTTGATCGGAATAATGTAAAGGAAGATCACGATAGTAGGCTGATATGTATCAACTCTAAAAAGACGTGGGATGAAGCTAAGGAGCCCTATGTTTCCTCAAACACTGCAACCATGTGTTTTTTTTACCCAGATGTGTTGGATAGGTATTGGTGGTTCGTAATGAGACATGACCCTAGATCAAAACATATTTTTGAGAACAATAGTGTTATCATGCCAAGCGAGCTGGAAGATAATGAGGGTGATCATGAGAACCGAGAGTGATATGGTACATGTGTTATTTCATCATTTATACTTTTTAAGAAGGGGTTTTATAAAGAAGATGACTTAATTACCTTATAACTAAGACTCTTTTCTCGAAACATTATAATATGTATTTTGAATTATTGGTAATTTGCATTGTGTTAATGTTAAAATCAATATCTCACTTGATAATTTGTAATTATGTTGATCTTGAAAACAATGGATTTTTTTGGTATGTAAGATCATAATAAAATAATGATAATTCTAAAGTACATGAATTTATTTGCATTATTTTCTAAACTTTATTATGTTACAAAAATTCATATTATTTTATATTTATTATTTTACAATTATTTACAATTTTATAAATTTACAAATTTAAAAATTTTAATAAAATCATTTCACATTAATACAATTAAATTTTTACAAATATTTTTATATACAATTACAATTAGAATTTGAATTACAATTACAATTACAATTTTACAATTTCACATACAATTACAATTAAAATTACCATTACAATTTACAATTACAATTTTAGATTTTTACATACAATTACAATCATTTCACATTAGTACAATTAAATTTTACAAATATTTTATATACAATTAGTATTAGAATTACAATTACAATTTTACAATTTCACATACAGTTACAATTAAAATTACAATTACAATTTTAGAATTTTACATACAATTACAATTACAATTACAATTTTACATATATACAACTACAATTTTACATATATACAATTACAATTAAAATTATAATTACAATCATTTCACATTGATACAATTAAAATTTTACAAATATTTTACATACAATTAGAATTAGAATTACAATTACAATTTTACAATTTCACATACAATTACAATTAAAATTAAAATTACAATATTTACAATTATAATTTTAGAATTTTACATACAATTACAATAATTTCACATTAATACAATTAAAATTTTACAAATATTTTACATACAATTACAATTAAAATTAGAATTAGAATTAGAATTAGAATTAGAATTACAATTTTACAATTTCACATACAATCACAATTTAAATTAAAATTACAATATTTACAATTATAATTTTAGAATTTTACATACAATTACAATTACATTTACAATAATTCCACATTAATACAATTAAAATTTTACAAATATTTTACATACAATTACAATTACAATTATAATTTTACAATTCACATACAATTACAATTACAATTATAATTTTAGAATTTTACATACAATTTCAATTTTACAATTTGACATATATACAATTACAATTAAAATTACAATTACAATCATTTCACAATAAATTGAATGTTACAATTACAATTAAAATTTTACAAATATTTTATACAATTATAATTAAAATTACAATTACAAATACATTTACAATTTTACATACAATTAAAATTAAAATTTCAATTACAATCACGACATAATATTTAATAAATGTCATGATTTAATATTAAAAATAAACATCACGATCATGATAACCATCGTACAAACATCATATTAGACTAAAAAACACATTCAAATTCGCTTACATCATCTAATCATCGTGATCATGATCATCAAACAAAACACAAGCATTGTATAACATCATCACAACACAAACATCAAATATACATCTCATGTCAAATAACTGCTATCACATACACATCTATCTGTAAACTGCACATTAAATGAACATATCTAACATGACCTAACAATATACACATAATGATGATCACCAACATGTAAATTAAGTACAACTGCAACATGAACATAAAATACATGGACCATATATATATATAATGCCAAAAATATACAATTTTAATATAAATGTCAAATATCAGCTGCTGGTCATCATGATCAATAGTAGTACTAGTCGAGGCTTGCTCAGTCAATGGTGCAGCCTCGACATGTTCAGATAGATTTCGATCATCACGTGCCTGCTAATTTAGTATTGGTGCCTCATGTTGATTAGGATCAACTGTCTACTCATGATGAGTCGACATGGATGGTCCAGCCTGCTCATGATCATGAGTACTGCTGGATGTTGGTCATGATGAATCGACATGGATGGTCCAACCTACTCCTAATCATGACTGCTGGATGCTGCAGGCTGAGAAGGATGACTTGACGTGGATGGTCCAGCATGATCATGATCATGACTGTTGGTCGATGCCGCAGGCTTCTCATATGCGGCGCAAGGTGAACGATGTTCACTCCCCTGATCGTGATCATCAGATGATGCGTCTTTGCTCGACTGTCGACGTACTGCGTCTCGACCATGCCTACGTCGAAGGGCTCTCCTCATCCGCATGACTAAGATGGTAGCTCCTACGACATTCCGCATCATGGTCAACATATCACGTGGCATGCCTCTCCACATCGCTATTAGCCTATCATCGGCATGTATCTCTCTGATAGTGGTCAGCCTGACTCCCTCCTCCACAAGTAGTAGACAGAGTTGGTTGCCCAACTTCATCCCAAATCTAGTGTCAGGCTGACGCCTCACACCAGCTGATACCTGCGCAACATGAAGATGATCGGGTATGTCTGCATCGACCTGATCCTCGACATCTGCCATCTCTTGATCGTCATCGAGATCTACACCTGGATCATTTGGTGGCGGTGGCATCTAATTGCCATCAAATGACCCAATGTCTACAAAATATATATAAGTACACAACAATAATTAGACAATTTCTTTAAACAGTTTAATAAAAACAAGTTAAAGAACATGTTAGAATAAATTTAAAGAAAACACTAATATTACCTCTATCATCTGGCGGCTCATTATCTGTGAAGATAATGTTGGCACACCCTCGCCAATCCAAACCACTATATGGATAGGGGACCAGAACGAAGGCATGATCATCAACATTGGCTAGCAATTCCAGTGCATCATGCGATATCCTCGCAGAAAACTCTAACTCGCCCCTCTTGGGCATCATCTGTCCCCACATCTGCATCTGTACATGCAGCATCGACCTACGAGGCTGCCGAAGAAAAGTAGGCCTCGTCTTTGGAAAAATCACAAAAAATAAACAAAATAGCTCTGAATCAAAAGGGAAATTCACCCTCCCTTGTGCCTGAGCACGACATCTATCTAAAGATGTACAAAACTGTAACAAAAAAATGGCAGACCACCTCACAAGTGGTGGTGCCTATAATAAAGAATCAACTTAAAATTAAAAGCGGGCAACTAATGCGTTTCCCATCAATAGTATGGTTTGCAATGGTCAAAATCAGTAGTGAGAGGCACTGCACCTCCTCTCCACCAAATGAAGAAATACGTAACTGACCCCTAGAGACCTGAAAACCTGCAGGAGACAGTATATCTGCGCTAATGTATCTCTGGGAGTACACCAAATGACTCCCTGCTGCATAGCCAATGGGGACCTATGGGAACAAGGGCAAATCCTCCCCTCTCCTCGATAGGCCAGTAATGAAATATATGCCCTCCTCAGTGGGCGCGTAACACTCGTTAGGACCAGCCCAGAAATCTTGTCGGTGGGCATTCCACCTGTGGATAAGTTGTCGCAAGAACCCACCATGGCGCTTCACGGATGTAGCCTCCTCATAGAACTTGAGGAGGACTATCTCCCTTAGGAGGTCTTGGGTGTCTGCTGTAATAGGGCAAGGGTACATATGTCTCTCCCTCTCTCATGCCTCCCATAGGCGAACCACATTATACTGGTCCGCATGTTGTTCTTGTTGTTCCCTCTCTTCTCTCCTTTGACGTCAGTGAAAGATTCACATATTAAATACAATTTATTTTTTATTAAATGAGACATGTATTTAAGAATATATATATATATATATATATATATATAATTTTTTGAAAAAAAAAAAACAGTCAGTGCGCCAAAAAAAACAGGCATGAACTGATAACGGTGTGTCTGGTTTTATCACACACCGGATACAGTGCACCTTGAAATTTTCAGTGCACCACAAATCATGACCTATCCTATCTCAAGCGGTGCATTGACTAAACGCACTGCCAAACATCAGCTAGTGGTAAACAGGTCGTTTAATCGATCACACCGTTAAATATGAACAAATTCTGGAAGGCGGTGTGTTGACGAAACTACTTGCCTCAGGGTGGATAGTTTTGTCAGTGCACCGCCCTCCTGGCATCATTACATGGTCAACAATACGGTGGTATAAACGATCGCACCATTGACTATGTACCAGTATCGGGAGGGTGGTGCGCTGACCAAACTATACGCCCTAGGGCGAATAGTTTATGCAGAGCACTTCCCTCCTGACATCACTACATAGTCAATGGTGTGATTGCCTACATGACTACACCGTTGACTATGTCCAGTTCGGGAGGGCGATGTGCTAACAAAAATATCCGCCCCAGGGCACATATTTCCTTCAATGCACCGCATTCCTGCACTTCGACATGGTTAACGGTGTGGCCGGGTAACCGACCGCACCGCAATTTTTTTAATTTTAAAAATCACGGAGCGCAGTTTAGGTATCGTCCCAGAACCAGTGTGGATACCGTTAGCACCGGTCGTGGTGCGACCTGTAAATTTACAGGTAGCACCACGAACCAGTGCGAGTTGAATGGCTCGAGTGCACCGTGCGGGAATTTTTTATTTTTTTAAATAAGGTGAATTTTAAGTTATCTTAGAAAACTAATCCGCTAAATGGTTTAATTATGGAAAAAAAGTAAAATATCTGTACATTTGGCCGTTGAGGAGGCATATTGGCTGTAGAATTTGCAAAACTAAATTTTCCCACCATTTTGGAAAATTCAAAATGTAGATGGTCGGCAATGGATAACAACAGTGCGTGCAATGGGAGCACCAATGGCAGGGCACCTCACACAAGGTAAATTTGCACCGATGCTTGAGAGCTCTGGAGCATTGAAAAGTGAAAAATGCAGATTTTTGGCTGTAATTTTTTTTTTTATTTAACCCTATTCTGGTGCGCACGTTTTTTAGGTGCACCAAGCAGTTTCTTCCAACCACACCAGGTTATTTCAGTTTTGGCGCAGGTTTTTAGGACGCACCAGTGCTGAATTTGTGTAGAGCACCGATGCACTACAATAATTAGATGCACCGGGCAGGTTTGTACTGAGCGCACGGTGTCCTGATGTGCCAATTTTTAGTACGCACCGGTGTAGTTTAGGATGAGAAATGTACCGGTGCAGTTTAGGATGAGAAACACACTGGACAAAAAACATCTGCAAAAACCTCCACCCGCTAACCTCCTTTAGTAACCTCCACTACAAACGAATGTTTGAGCTATTTTTATAAGGGGTTCCTCAAAAACATCTGCTAGAGGGTATTTTCCTTGTAGTGTGTTGTTATGAAACTAGCTCAAAAAATAGAAGAAAAGAGAGATCAACGCCTTAGAAATAAGCCACTTCGAGGGGGCAACCTCCTTTACATTACATAAATGAACAATTATTGGATGATAAAAATGACAAAACCTTCTTTATATATATAGGAGTCCATGGTGTCACAATATAATCCTAGCCTACCTAACGATAATAATGTAAGGGCACAAAAATAACAATTTGGGGGTTACAGGGGTACAACAATAACAATAAGGGGGCTACACTAACAACAATAAGGGACTACACTAGTAATATAGGGACCTAACATTCCCCTCTCCTTCCAAAAAGTGTTTTCCTCAATGCTTGAGTAGCTTTGGATGCTTCTGTATAAAATTCTCATCCTCCCATGTAGAATCTTCAGTGGGTAAGTTCTTCCACTTGATGAGATACTCTGAAATTGATCGATTTCGTAGCTATTGAGTTCTTGTTTCCGTGACTGCTTCAGGTTCCAATATGATTTTTCCTTCCTCATCAAGTTCTTGAAATATTGTTTGAACTAGAATTTTGCCACCTATAACCTTCTTTAAGCATGAAACATGGAAAACCGGATGCAATCAAGAAGAAGCGGGAAGCTCCAATTTGTATGCCATGGTACCAATCTTTTGAAACACCTTGTAAGGACCATAACACTTTGGCGATAATTTATTATCCTTCTTAGTTTTCTTGAGGGACATTTGTTTGTATGATTGTAGCTGTAACAATATACAATATCCTACATAAAAAATTCTCTTGCTGCGATGTTGATCTGCCTGTTGTTTCATTTGATTTTGTGCCAAATTTAGGTTATCCTTTAAGAGTTGGATAACTTGTTGTTGATGCTCGATGTGATCTTCCACTTCTTTAACCTTAGAAATTCCTGTTAAAGATGATTTTATGGATGGTGAATGATATCCATAAAGTGCCATAAATGGGGTCGTCTTGCTGCAATATGGAAGGAAGTGTTATGCCACCATTTAGCTAGAGGTAACCACTTGAACCATTGTGTTTGTTTATCAAATAAAAAACAATGAAGATATCCTTCCAAACATTTGTTCATTATCTCAGTTTTCCCATCGGATTGAGGATGATAAGGTGAGTTATGAGCTAGTTGAGTACCCAAACAAGAAAATAATTCCGTCCAAAAATTTCCAGTAAAGATGGGATCTTTGTCGCTTACAATAATCTTTGAGTTTCAATGTAGCTTTTGAATTGTGTCCATAAATGCAGTAACTAATTTCTTTAAATGGATGAGATAATGCACAAAAGTGTATATACTTGGTAAGTCTATCAACTACCACCATGATGACACTCTTTCCTTTGTAATTAGGTAAACCTGTGATAAAATCCATTGAAATCTCCTCCCAACGTTGACTTGGAATGGATAAAGGCTGTAGAAGACTCGGGGTCTTAATTATATCAAATTTATTTTACTGGAAAACCAAAAATTTCGCCACAAACTTTTGAATATTAGATTTAAGACCATCCCAAAAAAATTCGTTCTTCACCCTGTGGTAAGTTTTTAAAAATCCTGAGTGTCCTCCTAAGGGAGAAGTGTGCAATTCCAAAAGAATCTTTTTTTTTAGTTGGGAATTCTTACAAATATATAAGTGATATTTGTACCATAAGGAATCATTTTTCCAACTAAATGTATCATATGTACTAGGATCTTGCTGCAAATTTTGAATGAGTGTCCACACTTGTTCATCATTTTTCCATTCATCCCTTGCTTTAGTTATCCAATCTGGTTGGATAGTAGAAATGGCACAAAGCAACAACATTTAGCATCCCTTTTTTGTAGATGATTTCAAAGTCATAACCCAACATCTTTGTGACCCATTTTTGTCGCTCCTCTAAAGATAGTCTTTGTTCCAAAAAGCATTTAAGGCTATCATGATCAGTTTTTACCTTGAAGTGTCTTCCCATTAGGTAAGGTCACCATTTCTTTAGTGCATGTAGTATTGCCAACATTTCCTTCTCATAAATAGTTTTTTTGTAAATACTTTCATTTGATTGGTCAACTTTCAAAAGAAATGGGTCTTCCTTCTTGCATTAAAACAACACCAATTCCATTTCCTAAGGCATCACATTCTACAATAAAGGTTTTTGCGAAGTCTGGCGTAACTAAGACCGGTGCAATGCACATTTCATCTTTAAGATGTTCAAAGGCCTTAGTTGCTTCAGGAGTCCATGAGAATGCATCTTTCTTCAATAATGTTGTTAGAGGTGCTTCTATTCTCCCATAATTCTTAAAAAACTTGCGATAATACCCTGCTAACCAAAGAAATCCTCGCAACTGCTTTATGGTTGTGAGAAATTTCCATTGCTTAATGGCCTTAATTTTGTTAGGGTCTACCTTAACACCCTCGTTGTAGAAATTATACAAACAATGTGTATAACAATGGATTCAATCCGATCATGCAATGTACTAAAGTAAGATATTGAATCCTTCTACAATTCAATTGCAAAAAATAAACACGATCGCCAATCACAACAAGTAAAGAAAGAAGCAAATCAAACCACAAAACAAATATTTTCTCAGGAAAATATTACTACTAAAAACCCCTCTATCTTCTATTGTATATTCAACAAGGAATCATGAAACAATTACAATTCACTCTTCTCACAAGAGTATCTTGCATTCTCACAACTGTCTCACACTGATCCAGACAAAATTGACCAACACTTAACCATTTTTGAGCTTCTTCTCAGCCTGCATGCCCTGCGTAATTCCTGATGAATGCAATCCCTATTCTTTTGGAATTTCAGCCTTCCAAAACTGCGCAATGCTCATGGGAAATCCTATGGTTGTCTTACTGCATGCGGGAAGCCTACTAATGATACAAATGATAGTCAACATCCCTTTAACCTTTGTCTCAAGTGGGTCTCCACTGGAACTGACATGCATGCAACTATTAATAGTAAATCATCCGTTACATGATAGATCACTGCATGTGAATTAAATCTGATTTAATTCACTTGACCTCTCACTAGTGAAATAAACAGTTACAACTAGTTAAACTAATTTTAACTCAATTAATTGAGTTAACTAATTTCTCATGCATTAAACTAATGCACTAACTACAACTTGGACTCAATAACTAATAGAATCGCTCTGCATGCCTCATCAACCAGCCTCAACTCGAAATTCATGAGCTAACTGAGTTTATCACACTCAGTTAACTATTACAAGTGATTATGAGATAAAATTACATTTTATTATCCAATTTAATTAAGGGAAAATTAAATTAGACGCATCTCCAATTTATTAAATAAGTTGGCTTTCACACTAATGTATCGCTAGGACCTGTGGTCTCACACTAGTGTGTGTGTTGCAATTTCTTATTGACTTTCAACAATCCCTCTCAACAAGAAAGGGATTATCAGTTACCTCGATCCTGCCTATGTGGTATTCGAATTTTCTCCCGGAGAGTGCCTTCGTCAGAATATCTGCATCCTGATCTTTCGTGGGAATGTAATTAAGTAACATAATGCACCTCTGAATACAACCTATGAGATGGTGGTACCAAATGTCTATATGCTTGGATCTATCATGGAATACTAGATTAACTGAGAGTTTAATGCAACTCTGGTTATCACAATGTATCATCGTCAGATCCATCTGATGACCAAACAAACCAACCAGAATCTTCCTCATCCAGATGGCCTCACATGCAGCTGGACTTGATGCCATGTATTCTACCTCACCTGAACTGAGTGCCACAGATTTCTACTTCCTGTTGTACCAAGAAACGGTTGTCGATCCTATGCTAAAGATCCCTCCTAATGTACTATTTCTATCCGATGGAATGCTTGCCCAATCTGCATCAGTGAAGCGTTGAAGCTTCATTCCCTGTGTCTATTTGTACCATAACCCATACTATGTAGTACCCCTGAGATATCTCAAGACATGCTTCCTGCCTTCCAAAAGAGCTTGGTTGGCTTAGCCATAACTTGACTTAGCTGGTTAGCTGCGTAGTAAATGTCTGGTCTGGTGTTCACCAAGTACATCAGTGAACCCACAGGCTGCCTGTAATCGATAGTGTCCACCACCTCACTTGAAGTAGCATCCTCCTTCCTCCAGTTTCTTAGAAAAGGAGTCTCCATGGGTTTACAGCTCTCCATGTGAAACTTACTCAGAAGCTCTTTGGCATACTTGGCTTGAGAAACAAATAGCTCACCATCCCGCTTCCATATTTCCAAACAAAGGAAATAGTGAAGGAGTCCCATGTCCTTCATCTCAAACTCTCTTGCAAGATCCTCTTTGCAATAAATTATGAGTTGCTCATCACCTGTCAAAATTAGATCATCAACATAAAGTATGATAATCAAGAGCTTACCATCAACCAAAATTTGGTACAGGTTCACATCCGCTTCACTCTTCGTGAAGCCCAACCTAATGAAATAGCTGCGAATCCAGGTGTACCAAGCACAAGGTGCTTGCTTCAGCCCATACAGTGCTTTCTTGAGTCTCCACACATGCGCCTCACTATCAAAGGTCTCAAAACCTTATGGATGCTCTATGTAAAATTATTCCTCAATAAATTCATTGAGAAACACAATCTTCACATCCATCTGATGTATCTTCCTCCCCATTCGCACTGAGAAAGCAAGGATAGGTCTAATCGATGAGTTCCTTGCAGCCGGTGCAAAATATCCTCATAGTTAATCCTCTCAACTTGTGAGAATCCCAGGGCTACAAATCTAGCCTTGTACTTCTCCACACCGGCATTAGTTGCCTGCTTAACCTTATAGATCCATCTAGATCCAACCAATGATATTCCGAATGGTCTTGGGACAACTTCCCATGCACTGTTCTTGACGATAGAATCATACTCCTCAACCATGACATCAACCCAAATTGGTTGCTGCACTGCTTCCTCAAAGGAGGATGGTTATGTCACAATACACTTTCTCATAAGAGCCATGTATCCAGTAAACCTGACTGGAGATTATCTCTGTCCGCGCAGTGAAGTAGGTGCTCCTACATGTTCTGCTGCGTCAAGTATCAAACTATCAGCTTTCGTGGTGTGCCTTCTACCATTTCTGGTGGATGGATCTGCATGAGTGTTTTCTGCCACTCCATGATTATCTGCATGTGGCTGCTCCACCTCTTGAGGTTCATCCTTTGGAACCAAGAGTTCCTCATCTGCATGCAAATCAAGCTCCCTCTCAAGGGACAATCGCATGGATTTCTCCTCATCAAATTTTATATCCCGTCTCACAACAGTCATCCTACTGTCTGGAAAATACTCCTGATAGTTGTGGGGAGTATCAGTGTACCACAAAAATATCCCAATATCAGCTGTTGGTTTGAGATTCTTCCTGGAATCTTTGGTCACATGGTAATAGACAGATGCCAAAAATTTTAAAATATGAAACATTAGGTTTCTTACTAGAAAAAGCCTCCTCTGGTGTACTCATGCCAAGTATTCGATGAGGACCAAATACTACTGTGTTGCATGCCTCCACCAACAAATGCAACAATAGACCCTGATCATGCAACATCACTCGTGCCGCACCCACAATTATTCTATTCTTTATTTCCGCGATGCCATTCTGTTGTGGGTTACGAGGCGCAATCAACTCTCTCTGAATTCCTTCTTTTCTAAAAAATTTCTTGAATTAATTTGATATGTACTCACCACCATTGTCGCTCTTCAGAGCCTTCACATGCTTCCCCGTATCTTTCTCCACCAGTGCTTTGAACTCACAAAATTTTGAGAACGTCCAATCTTTCTTCTGCATGAAGTAGATCCAAAAATTTCTAGAAAAATCATCAACAAAGATCACATAATACCCGTGCTTTCTATCGAAGCTGTAGAGAATGGTCCACGCACATCTGAGTGAACTCTCTCAAGGATTTCTGCTGCTCAGTTCTCCTTCTCATGAAAAGTGGCCTTTGCATACTTCCCCATGGTACATCCCTTGAATGTGTCTATCTGTGCAAGAGTACTCTTTGGAAGCCCAGTATAAATCTACTGTATGACCTTCAAGGCACCGTGGTGTAGATGGCCCAACCTCTTGTGCCATAATTCACCCTCATCCAGGCTCACCACTTTGTCTGCCTTACCCATCAATGCTTCGCAACCATATACATCAAGTTTGTAGAGATTCTTCACACGAATACCAATCTTCTTGGCTTATCCCGTGGCTTTCTGTTGAAGGAAATATTTCCCTTCACTGAAAACCACATCATAACCCCTATCCTCCAACATTGCAACTGAAACTAAATTATTTTTCAAGCCTGGTAGATGCATTACATTTTTTAATAAGAAGGGTTTACCTGACTGTCTCTGGAAGGTAATTGTACCAATATCGGTAGCGCTATACCTCCCATTATCACCCATTTCGATATGCATATGGAGGTACTTCTCCTCCAAGCTACTGAAAAGTTCTTTGTCTCCTGTCATGTGGAAAGATGCTCCACTATCCAAGTACCACACTGATCCCATCGCAATTGACACCATGCATGAGATGAGCGAGAAGTTCAACTCAAATTGTGAGGCCAAAGCCTCACCAGCCGCGGATCTTGAATCCTTCTTGTTCTTCTTCTTTTGTGGACAACTAGTGTCATAATGTCCATGCTTGTGATAGTGAAAACACTTCACTCTGGACATGTCATGCTTATTGCCTTCTTTTCCGGTCTCAGATTTGGAATAGGATTTATTTCCTTTCCCATTTTTCGCCTTACTAGCCAAAGTGAAATTTTATTCATCCTTTGTCATAGATGAAGATCCATCCCTGGTATTCCGCCTGAATTCTTCTTGTACCAAATACTACCATAGTCACTCCCAATATGGTAGCTTCTCCCTCCCATTGACAGAGTCCTGATAACTATGCCAAATCTTGGGAAGGCCTAGAAGAGTTAGGCTCACCAAGTCATCATCTATGACAATAATTCTAATGCTCCCAAGCTCATCTCGACATTAGACAAACTTGGTTAAATATTTTGGAATAGTGTCACCTTTATGCATTTTGATTTTCCCGAGCTTGTCCTTCAATGCCAATTTTCTATGATCACTGATACTCTGAAATAGATCTGTCAAAGCCTTATAAATTACATATGGACTCACTTTACCATGGAGACTAGAGACAATGTAGTATTGTACTCCCTCTAGTAAGATCCTCCTCACTTTTGCAAGCTTATTTTTACAAGCATCAAGAAGAGCGGCATCTCCTGCAGCGGGTTTGGGAATGTCATTATCAATGAATTTTTTCAATCCCTTGTCCTCCAGAACTACCTCCATCCTGTCTTTCCACGCAATATAATTGGAACTGACCTCGAGTGCATACTCCAATCTCAAGCCATTGAAAGCCATCTTGATCCTAATCCACCTGTCGTACCAAAGAATACTTTTGCAAATTCAAATGCTATTAAATCAAAAACTCAATTTCTTCTCCACTATAGTGATTTTCTATGCTCTGATGCAATGTAGAAATTATACAAATAATATTTATACTAATGGATTAAATCTGATCATGAAATTTACTAAAGTAAGATACTGAATCCTTCTACAAATCAATTGCGAAAAATAAACACGATTGCCAATCACAACAAGTAAATAAAGAAGAAAATCAAACCACAACACAGATATTTTCCCGGGGAAAGCTTACTTCTCAAAACCCCTCTAGATTATATTGTATTTTCACCAAGGAATCATGAAAAAATTACAATGCACTCTTCTCACAAGAGTCTCATGCACTCTCACAACTGTTTCACAGTGATCCAGAAAAAAATCGACCAACACTTAGCCAATTTTCAGCCTCTGCTCAGCCTGCCTTGCTTGCACAATTACTGATGAATGCAATCCCTATTATTTTGGAATTTCAACCTTCCAAAACTGTGGAATTCTCATGGGAAATACTATGGTTGTCTTACTGCATGCGGGCAGACTACTAATGATACAATTAATAGTTAACATCCATTTAACGTTTGTCTCAACTGGGTCTCCACTAGAGTTGACATGCATGCAACTATTAATAGTAAATCATCAGTTACATGACAGATCACTGTATGTGAAATAAATCTGATTTAATTCACTTGACCTCTCACTAGTGCAATAAACATTTACAACTAGTTA
Source organism: Pinus albicaulis (assembly GCA_034641835.2). NCBI lineage: Eukaryota > Viridiplantae > Streptophyta > Pinopsida > Pinales > Pinaceae > Pinus > Pinus albicaulis. The sequence continues at coordinate 661,108,125 of CM076581.1, forward strand.
AATTGATTTAAACTCAATTAATTGATTTAATTGATTTCTCATGCATTAAACTAATGCACTAACTGCAACTTGGACTCAATAACTAATAGAATCGCTTTGCATGCCTCACCAACCACCCTCAACTCGAAATTCATGAGCTAACTGAGTTTATCACACTCAGTTAACTATTACAAGTGATTATGAGATAAGATTACATTTTATTATCCAATTTAGTGAAGGGAAAATTAAATTAGACATATCTCCAATTTATTAAATAAATTGGCTTTCACACTAATGTATCGCTAAGACCTGTGGTCCCACACTAGTGTGTGTGCTGCAATTTATTGTTGAATTTAAACACTTCCTCTAAAAAAGAAAGGGATTATTATCTACCCCGATCCTGCCTCTGTGGTATTCAAATTTTCTCTTGGCGAGCACCTTCTTCAGAGTATCTGCATCCTGATCTTCTGTGGGAATGTACTAAAGTAACGTAATGCATCTCTAAACACAATCTCTGAGATGGTGGTACCAGATGTCCATATACTTGGACCTATCATGGAATAACAGATTAACCAAGAGTTTCTGCAATTATGGTTATCACAATGTATCACCGCCAGATCCATCTGATGACCAAACAAACCAACCAGAATATTCCTCATCCAGATGGCCTCACATGCAGCCTAAATTGCTACCATGTATTCTGCCTCAGCTGCACTGAATGTAACAGGTCTCTGCTTCCTGTTATACTAAGAAACTGCTGTCGATCCTATGCTGAAGATCCCTCCTGATGTGCTCTTTCTTTCTGATGGACTGCCTGCTAAATCTGCACCAGTGAAGCCTCGAAGCTTCACTCCCTCTGTCTGTCTGTACCATAATCCATACTATGTAGTGCCCCTGAGATATCTCAAGACATGCTTCCTTGCCTTCTAAAAGAGCTTGGTCGGCTTAACCATAGCTTGAATCAGCTTGTTAACTGTGTAGCAAATGTCTGGTCTGGTGTTCACCAAGTACATCAGTGAACCCACAAGCTGCCTATAAAAAGTAGCGTCCACTACCTCACTTGAAGTAACATCCTCCCTCCTCTAGTTTCCTTGAAAATGAGTATCTATGGGTTTACATCTCTCCATGTGAAGCTTACTCAGAATCACTTTGGCATACTTTCCTTGAGAAACAAATAAGTCACCATCCCGCTGCCATATTTCCAAACCAATGAAATAATGACGAAGTCCCATGTCCTTCATCTGAAACTCTCTTGCAAGATCCTCTTTGCAAGAAATTATGAGATTCTCATCACCTGTCAAAATTAGATCATCAACATAAAGTACGATAATCAAGAGCTTACCATCAACCACAATCTGGTACAGGTCCGCATCCGCTTCACTTTTTGTGAAGCCCAACCCAGTGAAATAGCTATGAATCTTGGTGTACCAAGCACGAGGTGATTTATTTAGCCCATACATTGCTCTCTTGAGTCTGCACACATGAGAATAACTATCAAAGGTGTCAAAACCTTATGGTTTCTCTATTTACACTTCTTCCTCAATAGCTCCATTGAGAAACATAGTCTTCACATCCATCTGATGTATCTACCACCCCATCTGCACTGAGAGAGCAAGGATAGAGCTAATTGATGAGTACCTTGCAACTAGTGCAAAAGTCTCCTTATAGTGAATCCTCTCAACTTGTGAGAATCCCTGGGCTACAAATCTAGCCTTTTACTTCTCCATACTCCCATTAGTTTCTTGCTTCACCTTATAGATCCATCTAGATCCAACCACTGATTTTCCGATTGGTCTTGCGAAAACTTCCCATGCACTATTCTTGACAATGGCGTCATACTCCTCAACCAGGGCGTCAACCCAAATTAGTTGTTGCACTGCTTCCTCAAAGGAGGATGGTTCTGTCACAATACACTTACTCAGAAGATCCATATATCCAGTAAACCCGTCTAGAGACTATCTCTGTCTGCGCAGTGAACTAGGTGCTCCTACATGTTCTGCTGCATCAAGTCTTAATATATCAGCTTCTGTGGTGCATCTTCTACCATTTCTGGTGGATGGATCTGTATGAGTGTTTTCTTCCATGTAATATTCCCAATTTTAGCCTCAAGCTAAAATGGAATATTATAGTTACACATTTTATTTTTATTCAATAAAATGGGGAAGGAGACACCTTAGCCCCTTTTATATGAAGAAATAACACTCCTTGTGTGAAAGGAGGATAAATAAGCAGCTGAAATAAACACCTAATGGTGTGAACATGATGAGGATCACCTTGAGTTGGCCATCTTTGACCAAGTCAACAGCGCTGCCTTAGAGGGTTGGCTTGCATGAGAAGACAACGCAGCTTTTGGAGGGAAAGCATTAAAAAGTGAATGCAAACCCTAATTGTGGGACCTATGGTGGAAAAGAGTTCATTTGCTTTATAAGAACGAAGGAGCAGCTCATTTGGATTATTCTTTGATTCAAACATTTCGTGGTGAGGCCAAGGACTTGCATATCCGGGCTGTTTAGCAGGATTGCAGTGCTCTTGAGCACTACGGGTGTTCCCGGTGGGAATCCCCCACCTCTTCCTCATGGAAGGAAAGGATTTGAGCTGCATTTCCTTATTCCGACATTTGGCCAAGCTTACTCCTTCAGTTGTAGCGTTTTCCTGTAGTAGGTTGATGTGTAGCTGGGGTAGCAGCAGAGGAACTCATAGAGTTCTTCCTTACTTGCCTTCTCAGTGGAGGATGTATTTCTTCATTGGAGGAGTTGTAGAGAAGGCTCTTGGAGAATATTTTAGATGTGTGGCATCAGGCCACTCATTCACCAACTCCCACTGTGCAGTCACTTGGAGAACTTGCATTATTCTATGAGGGCAGTGCCGAGGTAGATTCTTGTGCTCATTAGGAGGAGTGCTTTTGAGTGAAAGGGGATTAGCCCCTTTTCCTTTGAGGGAATTATCAGAGGAGGGCATCAGCATATCAGATCAGCCATAGCTTTATATTCATATGGTTCCAGCTGCAGTGACAATTCATTTGTCACTATTGTATTTTATCCGGCATTTCTAGCAATCTGCCCGAGGTTGGCTAGAAATCCTATATTGAGCCCATTTTCATTCCTTGGGCTATTTTTCTTGTATATTTCAGCTACATTATCATTTATATGCATTCAGCAGCTTCATCTCTCATAGAGACTGTTTAGTTATGGTTCTCCGGCATTTTGTGTAGCTGCAGCTACTTCAACATTGTATTGTATATTCATTGGAGGATTGGTTCTAAAGTTTGAGGGTCTTATTCCTCATGATATTTATGTACAATCATGCTGATATCATAATATAATGTTTACTGTACTATTTCCCTCTCATGATGTATTCATAATTGCAGAGTCTCATGGTTATGCTCATATATTGCTGTAAGCTGACTCTTTGAGCATTGTTTTAGAGACCTAGATAGGGGAGATCTGAATAACCCATCTAGTGTTATTTATTTGAGCTCATTTTCTGCAGGGGAGTTATATTAGAAATGTTATAGGGCATCCTAGCGTTGGATAGCCTTATTTATGCAGCAACTTCCTTATACAACGTCCTCATGGGCAGTTGTAGCAGAAATTCCCGAGGTGGAATATTGCATATCCATAGGCAAAGTCTGTGAAGGGCCAACTAGCCTCAGGATCTATCCCTTCTTTGAAGGAGACATATCCTGTAAATTCCCCAACAATATATCTTTGAAATAGACTTGCAGTGTCTCACTGAAGAAGGAAAAATGGAATATCTTAAGATATTCCCGATGGAGCAGAAAATTTCAGATTTGGAATATTACAGTGGTATCAGAGCATGATCTTGGCTCAGCCTGTGCCCAAGATCCATTGCTATCAGAAGAGGAGCTTCTCTCCAAGGAGAGGGGATTTACAAAGGAGACAAGGAAAGAGGAATGAAGGAAGAGGAGGTTTCCCTTCTTATTTTCCAAACCATTGAGGAGATTATTGAAGATTCTGATGAAAGGGAAAATTTTGAAGAAATTTTCTGAGAAGGGTTTGCTGATGAGACAAATCCTAGTTACTTCATGAAGGGTGTGAGCATTCAGCCACACATGCATATCCACAGCGCAGTCCTTTGTTCACTTGCATTGCAAAGGAATGGAGGAAGAAATGAGGCCATTGGAGGAGCAGCATTGCAACTCAAGGTATGGCACATGATTCTTGGTTTGAGGGTTTCATTTTTCATTGACATGCAAATGCAAGAACTTGTGATGCATTCACTAAGGGTTTGATGAAGAAAACTTGGTGAAACTCATTGTGTCATAAACACAAAAACTTTGCATACATTGGAGAGAACCAACAACGCTGTCACTTTCGGAGGAAGTCCATCACCACATAGAGGTGAAAGGGGAGCCAATGCTTCCACTAGAGGAGCCCTTATGTCTTTGAAAGGAGATTCCAAATATTTTTGCATGTGGGTACCAAGACACAATTCTGGAGTCATATGTAGCACTTGCTGGGGATTGTGAGATGGAGCAAGAAGAAGAGGAGGATCAACATGAAGGGATGATGAGCATTCTCCCTTATCTATTTCAGAAGGTTTCTGCACAAGAAAAGAGACTGCACTACACAGAGGAGAGAGGGACAAATCAGTCCACTCATACATGCAGTCTATTTTCAGATCTTGATGTCTCACTTTGGATGGATTTCTATCTAGGAGGCCGTATGATCTAAAAATGATGAGAGGCATGATGCTACTTGGTTCACCACTCATTGGATTCCGGAGGGGTGGAGACATTGGAGGAATCCAACACAGCGCAGAGGGTTTGGGGTAAAATCGAGGAGGAGAAATACACTCTCTCATTTTCAGTATCACCCCTCTTCATCAGCTTTACTGCGTTGATAGAGTTTGCTTCATGGATGGAGGGTAGCATATTCATGGTGCGGGATGACTAATCCATGGATTTGATGAGAGAGAGGTTAATTCCTTTGGGGAATACTCTTTCATGCTATGGAGTGGATGGAGGCCACTCATGCTTACATTGCCCAGGATTGGGAGATTCTTTGGAGGTGATAGTCTCGCATGGGAGGCTCATTTTCAGAGGTCCTTATTTCTATTGGAGCATGAGCAGCTGCATGATGGCATGGCAGCAACTTGGAGGGTGACTTTGGCATGAGGGGATGTCAAGGTAGCAGGCAACGGCATGATGGGAGTACTTTATTGCCGATTACCAGCGCTGTCTATGTGAAGGATTGATCCATGTTGGAGGACTCAGCTTTTGGTTGAGAGGTCCCAGGATCTTGGTGCATGCATGATTCTTGGATGGCTTTGATGGAGATGGCATATATTTAGTAGATGACATGATCATCTACCATCATGGCAAACTCTTCTTGACTAGAGTTGCTAGTCTCAAGGAGAAACTTTTGCATGCAGCGCATGAGGACTTCCTAGCTATGCACTTGGATGCATATTTTTCCTTGCTAGAGGAGTTCACTTTGGAGGCCATATTACTTCAGCCCAAGGATAGAGGCAGCCCCATATGTTCTACAAAGGGAGAGAAGAGCTTATTAGGGAAGCAACAAAACTCTCCATTCAACCCCATTACATTGCAAGATCGGGGGCAAGATTTCCATTTGATGATAGCATGGATGAGGAGATCACTAATGGGATTATATTTTCCCATGCATGTCATCACTCCTACCTTGAGGAGGGCATGTTTCAGCAGGGAGATTTCCACCTACACCTTCTATCTTTCAGGGTGTACACCATTCCAGTCTGCATACTTGGGAGGAGACATTGAAGAACAATTTAATTACATCATATCTTGAGCAGTGGTGGAGATTGTTGATGAGGAGGCCACAAGAGAAGAAGGGGGAGAAATTTTGTTGTCTCTATGTAGTTGCTTGAGGACAAGCAACATGTGGGAGGGGAGGACTATAATAATCCCAATTTTAGCGTCAAGCTAAAATGGACTATTATAGTTACACATTTTATTTTTATTTAATAAAATGGGGAAGGAGACACCTTAGCCCCTTTTATATGAATAAATAACACTCGTGTGAAAGGAGGATAAATAAGCAGCTGAAATAAACACCTAATGGTGTGAACATGATGAGGATGACCTTGAGTTGGCCATCTTTGACCAAGTCAACAGCGCTGCCTTAGAGGGTTGGCTTGCATGAGAAGACAACACAACTTTTGGAGGGAAAGCATTCAAAAGTGAATGAAAACCCTAATTGTGGGACCTATGGTGGAAAATATTTCATTTTATTTATAAGAACGAAGGAGAAGCTCATTTGGATTATTCTTTGATTCAGACATTTCATGGTGAGGCCAAGGACTTGCATATCCGGGCCGTTTAGCAAGATTGCAGTGCTCTTGAGCACTGGGGGTGTTCCCGGTGGGAATCCCCCACCTCTTCCTCATGGAAGGAGAGGATTTGAGCTGAATTTCCTCATTCTGGAATTTGGCCAAGCTTATTCCTTCAGTTGCAGCGTTTTCCTGTAGCAGGTTGATGTGTAGCTGGGGTAGCAGCAGAGGAACTCATAGAGTTCTTCCTTACTTGCCTTCTCAGTGGAGGATGGATTTCTTCATTGGAGGAGCTATAGAGAAGGCTCTTGGAGCATATTTCAGATGTGTGGCATTAGGCCACTCATTCACCAACTCCCACTGCGTAGTCACTTGGAGGAACTGCGTTATTCTATGAGGGCAGTGCCGAGGGAGATTCTTGTGCTCATCAGGAGGAGTGATTTTGAGTGAAAGGGGATCAACCCCTTTTCCTTGAGGGAATTATTAGAGGAGGGCATCAACATATCTGATTATCCACAGCCTCATATTCATCTGGTACCAGCTGTAGTGACAATTCATTTGTCACTATTGTATTTTATCCGGCATTTCTAGCAATATCCTTGAGGTTGGCTAGAAATCCTATATTGAGCCCATTTTCCTTCCTTTGGCTATTTTTCTTGTATATTTCAGCTACATTATCATTTATATGCATTCAACAGTTGCATCTCTCATAGAGACTGCGCAGTTATGGTTCTCCGGCATTCTGTGTAGCTGCAGCTACTTCGACATTGTATTGTATATTCATTGGAGGATTGGTTCTAAAGTTTGAGGGTCTTATTCCTCATGATATTTCTGTACAATCATGCTGATATCATAATATAATGTTTTCTGTACTATTTCCCTCTCATGATGTATTCATAATTGCAGAGTCTCATGGTTATGCTCATATATTGCTGTAAGCTCACTCTTTGAGCATTGTTTTAGAGACCTAGATAGGGGATATCTGAATAACCCATCTAGTGTTATTTATTTGAGCTCATTTTCTGCAGGGGAGTTATATTAGAAGTGTTATAGGGCATCCTAGCATTGGATAGCCTTATTTATGCAGCAACTTCCTTATACAACGTCCTCATGGGCAGTTGTAGCAGAAATTCCCGAGGTGGAATATTGCATATCCATAGGCAGAGTCTGTGAAGGGCCAGCTAGCCTCAGGATCTATCCCTTCTTTGAAGGAGACATATCCTGTAAATGCCCCAACAATATATCTCTGAAATGGACTTGCAGTGTCTCACTGAAGAAGGAAAAATGGAATATCTTAAGATATTCCCGATGGAGCAGAAAATTCCAGATTTGGAATATTAGATTCCACTCCATGATCCTGTGCATGTGGCTGCTCCACATATTTAGGTTCATCCTTTGGAACCAAGAGTTCCTCATCTGCATTCAAATCAATCTACCTCTCAAGGGACAATCGCATGGCTTTCTCCTCATCAAATTTTATATCCCGTCTCACAACAGTCATCCTACTGTTTGGAAAATACACCCGATAGTTGTGGGGAGTATTAGTGTACCCCAAAAATATCCAAATCTCAGCTGTTGGTTCGAGCTTCTTCCTGGAATATTTGGTCACAAGGAAATAGACAAATGAGCCAAAAATTTTAAAATATGAAACATCATGTTTCTTACCAGAAAAAGCCTTCTTTGGTGTACTCATGCCAAGTATTCGATGAGGACTACGGTTTTGCACAAATACCACTGTGTTGCATGCCTCTGCCCACAGATGCAACGGTAGGCCCTGATCATGCAACATCGCTCATGCCACACCCACAATTGTTCTATTATTTCTTTCAACGACCCCATTATGTTGTGGGTTATGAGGCGCAATAAACTCTCTCTGAATTCCTTCTTTGCTACAGAAGTTATTGAATTCATTTGAGATGTACTCACCACCATTGTCACTCCTTAGAGCCTTCACATGCTTCTCCGTATCTTTCTCCACCAGTGATTTGAAATCACATAATTTTGAGAACATCTGATCTTTCTTCTGCATGAAGTAGATCCAACACTTTCTAGAAAAATCATCAACAAAGATCACATAATACTTGTGATTTGTTATCAAATCTGTAGAGAATGGTCCACACACATATGAGTGAACTCTCTCAAGGATTTTCGCTGCTCAGTTCTCCTTCTCATGAAAAGTGGCCTTTGCATACTTCCCCATGGTACATCCCTTGCATGTGTCTATCTGCACAAAAGTACCCTTTGGAATCCCTGCAGAAATCTGCTGCATGACCTTCAAGGCACCGTGGTGTAGATGGCCCAACCTCCTGTGCCATAACTCACCCTCATCCCGGCTCACCACTTTGTCTGCCTTACCCATCAATGTTGTGCAACCATCTACATCAAGTTTGTAGAGATTATTCACATGAATCCCAATCTTCTTCAATCCGTTGTCCTCTAGAACTGCCTCCATCTTGTCTTTCCACGCAATATAATTGGAACTGCCCTCGAGTGAATATTCCAATCTCAAGCCATTGAAATCCATCTTGATGTTGATCCGCCTATCGCACCAAAGAATAATTTTGCAAATTCGAATGCTATTCAGTCACAAACTCAATTTCTTCTCCACTATAGTGATTTTCTGCGCTCTGATACCATGTAGAAATTATACAAATAATGTGTATACTAATGGATTCAATCCGATCATGTAATGTACTAAAGCAAGATGTTGAATCCTTCTACAAATCAATTGGGGAAAATAAACACGATCGCTAATCACAACAAGTAAATAAAGAAGAAAATCAAACCACAACACATATATTTTTCTGGGGAAAGCTTATTGCTCAAAACCCCTATATCTTCTATTGTATATTCACCAAGGAATCATGAAACAATTACAATGCAGTCTCCTCACAAGAGTCTCATGCACTCGCATAACTGTCTCACACTGATCCGGACAAAATTGACCAACACTTAGCCAATTTTCAGCCTCTACTCAGCCTGCCTGCCTTGCGCAATTCTTGATGAATGAAATCCCTATTCTTTTGGAATTTCAATGTTCCAAAACTACGCAATGCTCATGGAAAATCCTATGGTTGTCTTACTGCATGCAGGCAACCTACTAATGATACAACTGATAGTTAACATCCCTTTAACCTTTGTCTCAACTGGGTCTCCACTGGAACTGACATGCATGCAAACATTAATAGTAAATCATCAGTTACATGATAGATCACTACATGTGAATTAAATATGATTTAATTCACTTGACCTCTCACTAGTGCAACAAAAAATTACAACTAGTTAAACTGATTTTAACTCAATTAATTGAGTTAACTAATTTCTCATGCATTAAACTAATGCACTAACTGCAACTTGGACTCAATAACTAATAGAATCACTCTGCATGCCTCACCAACCACCCTCAGTTAACTATTACAAGTGATTATGAGATAAAATTACATTTTATTGTCCAATTTAATTAAGGGAAAATTAAATTAGACACATCTCCAATTTATTAAATAAATTGGCTTTTACACTAATGTATTGCTAGGACCTGTGGTGCTACACTGGTGTGTGTGCTATGATTTCTTGTTGACTTTCAACACTCATGAGATTCAATATGACCTAGATATTCCACCTCTTGTACTCCAAAGAAACATTTGGAGGTTTTTGCATATAATTGTTTCTCCTCCAATAGTTTGAGCACCCTATCAACATGTTGAACATGATCCTTCCAAGACGTACTGTAGATTATTATATCATCAAATAACACTAACACAAATTTTCTAAGGAAGGGTTTGAAAATGGAATTCATCAACCCTTGAAATATAGAAGGTGCATTGGTAAGGCCAAAAGGCATGACCGAAAATTCATAATGACCCTCATGAGTTCGAAATGTTGTTTTCTGAATATCATCAGTCTTCATTCTAATTTGATGATATCCTGAACGAAGATCCAACTTGGTAAAATAAATTGCTCCATGTAATTCATATAATAATTCCTCAATCACAGGAATGGGAAATTTATCTTTAATAGTGAGCTTATTGAGCTCCCGATAATCCGGACACATGCGCCATGATCCATCCTTATTGTGCACCAATCATACTGGAGCAAAGAAAGAACATTGACTCGGTTGAATTATACCAACCTCTAACATTTCTGCAATCATACGGTCAATTTCACTTTTTTGGACATAAGGATATCTGTAAGGCTTGATGTTTGGAGGAACGCTTCCTGGAATCAAATGAATAGCATGATCATGATCACAAATAGGTGGGATTCCTTTGGGAGTTTCAAACACCTAGGAATGATTGTCCAAGACTTTTTGGAGATATGGAGAAATAAATGTTTTTGATGTTGGAAATTCTAGTGGGCATAATTGTGAAATTATGCCTCGTTGTTATTTATTTAGAAGCTTTGTCATGACATTAGAGTTTATTATCTTTCCTGGATTCCCTACGATACCCAGTAATTCAACTTACTTTCCTTCCAAAAAAAATTTCAAGAAAATTTCTTGAAAGTTAAAAGCTACCGTCCCCAAAGATTGTAACCATTGTACTCCTAGTACAACATCAAAACCTCCCATTGGAATGGAAAGCATTGGACTATAAAATACATATTCCTCCATGGTTAGCTTGATATTATGGAATTTTCCAGAGCAATTTATAGTTCCTCCATTTTCAACCATCACATGACATTTTGGTGCTGGGTATATGAAGCAATTCAATTCCTTGGCTACCTTACAATGGATAAAATCATGGGTACTACCCTAGTTAATCAACACTATTACCTTTTTCTTCTTGATATGTCCTCATATATTGAGAGTTTGATGAGTGGTAATTCCCACCAATGCATTACAGGATATGGCCGAACTCATTTCTTCTTTATTTTTAGAATCTATGCTTCTGTGATCCATATAAAATTGTAAAATCTCTTTCGGTAATAATCACATATAATGGAACGTTGTCCTCTAGGGTTGGTTCCTGGTATATATCCTCTTGTTTGGAAGTTTCTTGTTCATTTTCTTCCTCCTCTTCACAATCTATGTAAAATAATTTCTTCTCAGCACACTTATGACCTTTAGTGTATTTGCTATCACAACTATAGCAAAGCCCTTTTTCTCCTTTTTCTTCCAACTGTTGTGGTGTCAGCCTTGTAGGTTATGGAAGTCTAGGAGTAGCAACACTTCCATCTTTATAGATGCGAGTGGTAGGATTCCTTGTCGCCATAATTTTACATTCAATTTTTCTTGCCAACTTGAATGCCTTCTATAATTAATCAAGTTCCCAATGGCGAACCTCATGTTGGATGTTATCCTTTAAAGTCCCTATGAAGACATCAATCCTCGGTTCCTTTGGAATATCAACTACCCTTATATTTAATTTTTTGAAGTCCTCAATGTGCTCCACCACTGAACCCTTTTGTTTGAGATTATCAATTGGGTAAAGAAGGTGTTGCTCTTTGTATCCTCATAATGTGCTATCATTTCCTCCATAACAATTGACCAAGTGACAATTTTTTTACGGGAGCAAAGCCATCGATACCATACAAATGTATTTTTTTCTAAATATAAATTTGCAAGGCGTACCTTTTGTGTGTTTTGCACATTACTGAGATCAAAATATTGCTCCATCTGTACTATCCATGTTACGAGATCCTTGCCATCAAAATTCCTCATATCGATCTTTGGAATATGGTGGGTCTTCAATCCAACATTAGAGTTTATGAAATCATGATTAAGATTTGTTTTGTCCCCATCATGAGTTTCCTTTACTATCTTTTCTCCATTAGGAATCATTTCTTGTATCAAATTTGTTAAACCTTTCTTCAAACCTTCCATGTCTGCTTTTATATCATTCTTCATGTCTTCCATTTTTTATTCCATGTCATCCATGCCATTCTTCAAACCATCCATATTGGCTTCCACGCCTTTCTTCAAACCATCCATCTTAGCCTGCACGCCTTTCTTCAAAACTTCCATTTCAATTTTTTTTTCTCTTTACGAGTGCGAATTTGGTGCACTTGCTCTTGTAATTTTGATATATCATGTTGCACTTATTCCTCTTCATGAGTCATCATAGAGTATTATGAGGGATTCATGGGTGTTGAATTATTTTTAGGGGGAATTTTAGAACCCAATACTGATATCTATGCTTCAATATGCCCTTGGAATCACTTCAAACTGATTTTTCAAACAAGACTTATGCAATTTGAAAAAAAAACACACACCTTTTTCTTGATTTTGAGGAGCTTGATATTGAGACTGAATTATCTCTGTGATTTTGGATGTTCAATACCTGAAATTCAGTCATGTAGTAGCCCTCTCAATCTTATTTCGAATGCCACAGGTCTAACCTGATTTGGATTATTCAAGGAAAAGTTATGCCCAATCTCCCACAATGACCTAATTATGGACTAGTTTAGTAGGGCGAACTTGTATGATGTGCCATGTGTCATTGTTTCCTCCTTTGGCTCTAAAATTGATATAAAGAAACTACAGTCCGTGTAATTTCGGAAACTTTTTACAAAATTCCAATTCGATGCTCAGAGAGATAGTTATGACGATTTTCCCAATGTCACATCTTTTAGATGAAATTCGGGAGCCTGCAAAAACCCTAAATTCCACCGATCATATCTCCTAAAATATTTCAAACCAAGATCTAAAATTTTTACACGAAGTTCCTCAGGATTTATTTGAAATGGGGTGTTTTTTTTTAGTGTCTGAACCCTCATAGAAAAAACGTTATAGCTAAAATTCCACGATGTCTTGTTTGAAGCAATGAAACCCTATAATCCAACGCTTTGAAACAATGTTATGAAACAAACTCCAAAAAGAGAAGAAAAGAGAGATTAACACATTATAAATAAGCCACTTCGAGGGGGAAAACTCATTTACATTACATAAATGAAATTTTTTTGGATGATACAAATGAAAAAACCTTTTTTCTATATATAGGAGTCCATGGGGTTGCAATGTAATCCTAGCCGACCTAACAATAATAATGTAAGGGCACAATAATAAGAATATGGGGGTTACAGGGGTAAAAATATAACAATAAGGGGGATACACTAACAACAATAAGGGACTACACTAGTAATATAGGGACCTAACACGTGTCCTCTTCCCATTGGTTCCTCCCAAATCAAATGAAATTGAAACAAATCGACCACACAACAACCAACCACAGATTGACACCTGGCATAGTGTCATTGGGTGAAATGAAGGAATATTCCTACAATATCCTTTTTTCTGACTAGGCTGCCATGTCACTGTTCTGTCCTCTCTGCAAATGTTTTAGTTGTTTAGGAAAAGAAACAACAGGCTCTATCTTCCTCACCAAGAGTCAGTTTTCGATGAAACGAATTGCACCAGATTCCTGGCGACAAACTATTTATTGTTGTTCAGTTTCCAATCGATTCTGAACACTTCCATTTTTTAGCTTAACACTAAGCACCTGATCATTAGGTCTTTGAGAATCTATTCTGACAATCTCAATCCCATGGAATCCTCTTGGAAGGTTGCTTCTTTCGATTTTCTTAACTTCCAGCTCCCTTAGAACAAGAAGCTCTTCATATTGTCGGATGCCATCCTAGATTTTAATTTGTGCAATTTCTACCTTTCAAACAACAAACATTCTTTAGAATCTGACCATCTGTGGTAGGAACAAAAATAATCTCGCAATCCACTCCCTCTTAGTGGGAGAATCCTCTTGTCACAATATTTCCTTGTACTTATTGATGCTACCATTTACTGCATAAATCATTTCCTTGGTATCCTTCACGATATACCTACAAACCTCATTTAGTAGGCCATGGAAGAAATAATTATAACCAAGAAAAGAATAAAAAGACAAGAGGCTGACCAAGGAATAAAATAATAATAATCAAGACAGAAAGATATGAAGTAATTATCTTTTAATCACAAAAGAAACTATTGAGGGTAGCATGGAATTGTCAACTCTCTCTTGATCCTTGCCTCATTAATGAAGTCCATCTGCAATATTTTCAAGCTTAGATTCATTTTCCTTCTTATGAGGTGGATGCTCATTCTCGTCCTTAACGTCAGCTAATAATGTATGATGTTTTCTTCCTTGCATGACCTGTAAGAGCTAGGGTTTCTTCATTCAAAGGCTTAACAACAAGATAACATTAATACCAAGTCTACTCTTGGATCTCATACTTGCATTCCACATGCTATCAGGGAGACTACACAAGCTCAGATTTGAGGCATGCAACAATATTTGAAATTCAGTGAAGTTTCCTCTTATTTCAAGAGAAATTCCTTGTATAATATTCGAGTGAAATTTCAAGATGCTCAGATTCTGAAGTGATTGATTGAAAATGACACTATTCTTAGCTTTTAAAAGCAACTAGAGAAACAATACAATGTTTGCCAAGAATGGAAATCTTCAATAGGTCTGAAACATCATGAATCTTCTGCTTCCAAATCTGATCATATTTGGGAAATGCATGAAACTAGTGGAGCTAGCTTGTATTCCTAAACTGTATATAGATGTGATCTAAATTTTCATTAACAATTTTGTAAATGTGTGCTAAAAAAATCTCAACATAGACTCAGATATGACCAAATAGATTATAAAGGTATTGCAGATCCATATCATGGGATTCTAGGGAATGTATAAGTTTTTTGGAACCTCCTGGATCTTAAGAGGATTGATATCACTGGATACCTTGAAAAATATTGATAAAAAATTCACAAATAAGATTGCTACCCTTCAATTACAAATATGCCCTAACAGCTTTACCATTTCCCATAGAATCCTCGGTCTCTCTAGGAAAGACAAATTATCTCAAATAGACTTGCATAGGTCTCCTCCTTGTTGTAGCCCAAGCTAGCGCACACTCCAGCCCTTTTCTAGGGCTAGTTACCATAAACTCAGACAATACCTTGATCAAACCATATAAAAACTTTAGCCTTCTTTAGGGTTTCCTCCTCATGCTAGTTGTGGTTCTCCTCTTGTCAAGTCTGAGAGCGCATATTGAAAACCAATCATGTGCCCAGAGGCACCACTATCCACTAAGAAAACATTTCTACCATTTGCAATCGTTCTTGAAAGAGTAGAGATATAGATTTTCTCCTTATTTCCCTCTGAATCTAGAATAGATTCCTTATGAAGCTTGAGAACATCTGGTAACAGATGAAAGGAATAGTCAATTTGTTGAACACTTGTCCATTACACTGAATTAGTGGTTGTTCTTTTCAACAAGGCTCTAATAATGTGTTGAATTTTCTATGAGAATGAATAGTAGAAACTAATTTCCTATATGATAATTACTTCATAATGATTTCCAAGAAATTTGTATTATGCGACTTATATCATTGAGCAATTATACACAGAAAATAACAACAATAATGTAATGAAAATAATAGGATCATAAAGATACAACCAAGCACAATAGAGATAACGAATTTTCCCTAGGAAACTGAGCCTTGGGAAAAACCCAACAACTTTTATTCTAGGATAAATTTGTTCTTTAATAATATTTAAAATTCTAAGAATATTATAGAAATATTTTTCAAAATCTAAGTCCAAGATACTAGTCAAACCTGGTCAAAATTCCAGCTTAGTCAACATCGGTCAAACCTCCACAATAGTCATTTTTGGCCAAATGTTGGGCTAGTCAACTTATCTCTTGTGATCAACTTCTAACCTGTAGTTGACCCTTGTGGTCAAACCTGCCCTTATTATATGGTCAAACTTGGATAGATTTTCGGTTAAACAAAGGCTGATTCTCGGTAAACAGAGTAGGGAAAAACTGGGTCAAATGGTAGCTTTAGCTCGGTCAATCAGAAAGTCAACGACCAACTTTAGTTGAACTTCATAACTAGTCAAAACTCTATAAATTCATCCTTCTTCTACTCCCATGCATGGTTTTTAAATCACATTTTATTGGATGATCTGAATTGCTCAAGGTGGAGGAGTCACATGTGTATTTATACTAGTCAAATGAGGTGGAATTTGAGCAAGTGTCACACCCATTCATTTGTGGGTCCGACTTGACACTTTGGGCTGCCCCCCACACTAAGGACTGGTGGGAAACCGACTGTAAGTAGAATGAAGAGAGGGAACCCTCACTTTTTTTAGTCAAACCCACTTGGAATTCCTTCTGAGACCTCATCAAGGAACAATATTACCCTACCGGGAGCTATAAAGATAAGTACATAAAATGGGCCACACTACAATAGGGAAAGTACCAAGACATGCAGGAGTTCACAAATATTTTTCATACCCTTTGTATGAAGTTGGGTATCAAGGATTATGAGTGGCATCTAGTACTCAAGTACCATGGCTTTCTACACAAATACATCCGGGGCAAGATGGAGTTCCTGGACACCTACTCGCTTGGCACCACATACCGATACATTGTCAAGATTGAGTAGAAATTTAAAAATAATAAGCGAGACTTTGGATCTGCAAATATAAAGCAAGGAAAAGGCACCCCCAAACTGCAGAACAAAGGACAAAGCCAAGGCACGGTGACTCAAGACAACCCATCAAAGCCGCAAGAAAAGAGTAACACCATGAAGACGAAGAAGAACACAAGGAAGTGGTGTAAGTTCCACAAGAGCCCCAGTCACAACACAAGTGAGTGTCGTGCCAAGCAATCACTAGCGGCCGAGATGAAGGCTTCAGAGTCAGATGCATGTTATGACTCTGAGTTAGGCCCCAACAAGGGGAATGAAAAGGGAAAGAAGATTATTGATGAAAATCCCAACGCCACCATTTCCACCTCCAAAGTCTAGAAGATTAAGCCAAAAAACCCATAGAAAGGGGAGCATGTCTTCCACTCACAGATGTGGGTGAAGGGGTCATCGTTGCAATTCATTGTCAACAACGTGAGCCAAAAGAACCTCATCTCAACAAATTTTTTCAGGCTGCTAAGCCTGCTGACCACACCACACTCACAACCATACAACATCGGGTAGATCCACCAAGGACGAGATATCCATGTCAGTCAATAGTTCTGCCTTCCCTACAACATCAAACGCTTCACGGATGAGGTACTTTGTGACGTTGCTCCTCTTGAAGTTTGTGATGTACTATTAGGCCAACCATACTTGTGGAAGCGTAATGTTATGTATGAGTCTAGGACTCACATTGTTATTATTACTTTGGGAAATAAGTTATACACGATACCATAGGTAACCTCGCCTACCGCCATCTCTTTGATCTCTGCTAAGCAATGCAGTAACATCATCTCCCAGATCGAGAATTTTTTTTTGTTTCTTATTCACTCTCAAAGTAAGGGGGAGATCGTGGCCACATCCATGGCCCCCAAGAAGGGTTCCTCCACATTGAAGAAGTAGATGGGTAAGGTCATGTAAGAATACAATGACATCTTTTCCTCCCCTATAGGGGTACCCTTGCATTGTCAGTTCAAGTGTTCAATTGATCTAATTGTTGGAGCACCTATATCCAATTGGTCGATATACTGCTGTTCCATTCTATAAAATGAAGATATCAAGTGGAATATCTAGGAGTTTCTCCAAAAGGGGTATGATCTAGGTGGATATTGGTGGCCACCCGCCTATTCCACTTGGGGCCCCACCATTGTCTCTTTCAGTTTTTTTCACAACTTACTATTTTTAGCAGTTTTTTGGGTCCTGAACTTTCGGAGCCGTTTTGAAGCCCCAAACGGAGATAGTATGCCGAAGTTACGTCCTTGGGAAGTTGAAACACCAATTTACCCAAACGGGGCCCATAGTTTTGGCGCTTCATCTCCTAGGGTTAGGTTTTCAGACGTTTAGAATTCTCCATTGTTTCTCCATAATAAATAGGCCCTCGAGCCTCATTGTAATACAGTTCAGAGGTCTCTAGTCACCACATCTCTTCTTAGAGATTCACTACCAGCACCCTAGCTATTTTATTTCCATCATGTTTGTAAGCATATTTTTGTGATTTGATATTAATGAAATGAAGCCTTATTTCCGCTGTATTTCTATGTTTATGGTTATTTCTGTATTCTGTTGCGTTCCTGCATAAATCCAGATCAGTGGTATCAGAGCAGTTTGCTTTTTCTCGATCCTTCTTTGCATGTCCCCAACGAGGTCGGGGTATAAGCAATTAGGGCTTGATCTGGTGGAACCTTTGCAAGATCAGCCTAGCAAACCCCGATGGGCGCCCATGGGGGACGAAAAGAAAGATGAGGGAGAAGGAAATCCTATCAAAATATTGCTTGAGGAGGTCCTCGAAAAACAAAGGAACACGATGATGGATAACTTTGCCCAGATCCTTTAATGACTGCCCACCGGCGGCGCATCTGCATCCAGAAGCCACTCTGGAGGCACGACTCCCTTTAAGGTACAAGTAAACTTTGACATTCCCATATTTGAGGGTCAAATAGATGCAGATGCTGTAGATAGATGGTTGCATCTATTAGAAGGATATTTCTCAGTTCATGATTTTTCCGACCGGGAGAAGAATATTTTTGCACTCCTCAAAGCTACCCCCCATGTCAAGGACTGGTGGGAAACCTACTGTGAGAAAACGGACGAGACAAAACCCTCTCTATTCTTAGCCATACCAACTTGGAATTCTTTCCGAGATGCCATCAAGGAACAATAATATCCCGTGGGGAGCTATGAGGACAAGTACATACAGTGGACCACGCTGTGGCAACAAAGGGATCAAGATGTACATGAGCTAACAAATCTGTTCCATACCCTGCGCACAAAGTTGGGTATCAAATATTCAGAGAAACATTTGGTGCTAAAGTATCGCGGTTGTCTGCATGGATATATTCATGGGGAAATGGAGTTCCTCGACATCTCCTCGCTTGGTACGACATACCGGTATGCTGCCAAGATTGAGTAGAAATTCAAACAGAAGAAGCAACACTTTGGATCTGCGAATCAAAATCAAGGGAAAGGTGCCCCCAAACCGCAGAACATAAGACAAAGCCAAGGCATGGCAGCCCAAGACAACTTGCGAAAGACACAAGAAAAGAAAAACACCGCGAAGCCAAAGAAGGACACGGGAAAGTGGTGTGAGTTCCATAAGAGATCCACTCACAACACAAGTGAGTGTCGGGCCAAGCAGTCGCTGGTGCCTGAGATGAGGGCTTCTGAATCAGATGCATGCTCCGACTCCGAATCAGAACCGGACAAGGTGAATGACAAAGGGAAGAAGATTATTGATGCAGAGCCCAACGCCACTATTGCCACTATGAAGATCCAGAAGGAGGAACCAGAAGATCCAGAGGAGGCAGAGCGTCTCTTCCACTCCAAAATGTGGGTAAAGGGTTCCCCGATACGGTTCATTGTCGACAATGGGAGCCAAAAGAACCTCATTTCAGAATATGTCGTGAAGTGGTTGGGCTTGCTGACCACAGCGCACCCACAACCATACACCATCGGGTGGCTTCACCAAGGATGGGATCTCTTCGTCAGCCAGCAATGCTGCCTTCTCTATAGCATCAAGCCCTTCACGGATGAGGTATTGTGTGACATTGCTCCTATTGATGTTTCTGATGTATTATTAGGCCAACCATACTTGTGGAAGTGACATGCTGTGTATGAGTCTCGGCCTCGTGCTGTTATTGTTACTTTGGGAAATAAATTGTACAAGATATAAGAGGTACCACCGCCTCCCACTATCTCTTTGGTTACTGCGAAATAATGCATTAAGCTCATTTCCCAAACCAGGAAATTTGTTTTCTTGATGATCTGCCCCCAGGGAAAGAAGAAGACTATGGCCATGACCTCCAGACATGGCTCCTCTACACGACAACAACAAATGGACAAGGTTGTGGAGGAGTACGGGGGCATTTCACCTCACCCACAGGGGTGCCTCTACACTGTCAGGTCAAGCACCCCATTAACCTGACCCCAGATGCACCGCTACCCAATGGACCGATCTATAGGTGCTATGTTATGGAGAATGATGAAATCAAGAGGCAGATTCAGGAGTTGTTGCAGAAAGGTCACATCCGGCCAAGTTCATCGCCCTGTGGGAGCCCGATCGTGTTGATACAGAAGAAGGATGGGACTTGGAGACTCTGTATTGATTATCAGGTGCTAAATAAGATCACTGTCCGGAATAGGTACCCAATCCCACAGATTGATGACCTTCTGGACCAAATAAAAGGGGAAAAATATTTTAGCAAGATTGACTTGAAGTCTGGGTATCACTAGGTACCAATCGAACCCTCTGATGTGTGGAAGACTGTCTTCAAAGCCAAGGAGGGCCTTTTCGAATGGCTCATCATGCCTTTCAGATTGAAAAATGCTCCCGCAACCTTCATGAGGTTGATGGATGACATCTTGTGTCCATTCACCAACTCATTTGTAGTGGTATACTTGGATGACATTCTTATCTTCAGCCAGACTTGGGAAGAGCACCTCCACCACATCCAAGAAGTCATCCAAACACTGCGGCAACACAAGTTGTGTGCCAATTTGGAGAAGTGCACTTTTGGCATGACCCTGGTTCAATATCCGGGATACATTATTGATGAAAGGGGGGTGCATGTGGATCTAGCCAAGATCCAAGTCATTCGGGATTGGCCAGCCCCAACCACCCTAACAGAGCTTTGCATCTTTCTGGGTCCTGCTAATTTCTACCGCAGGTTCATGTTGGGATTCTCTCATATCACTTAGCCCTTGAGTCAAGTCAACAAGGGAGGAGCGAAAGAAAAATTATGTTGGTCAGAATCTCAAGAGAAGGCGTTCGTAGAATTGAAACATCGCCTCTGTTTTGCCCCAGTGCTCACATTACCAGACTTGAAACAACCATTTGAGATCGAGATAGATGCCTCTGACTATGCTATTGGGGCAGTTCTTACTCAACAGGGGCATCCAGTGGCATATCACAGTGAGAAAATTTCCGACACAGTTTGAAATTATCCCACTTATGATAAAGAAATGTATTCCATTGTGCAGGCTTGTCGACAATGGAAGCATTACATTTTGGGGAAGGAGACAATCATCCACACAGACCACTGACCCTTGCAGTTCATACAGACACAAGGGAAGTTGCAGAATGATTTCCATCAGAAGTGGTCCACATATCTGCAACAATTTCATTTGAACATCAAGTACAAGAAGGGTAGCACCAATAATGTTGCAGATTGCCTCAGCCGACCACCGATCGTGGCCATAACCACCGTTCTCAACTCTTGTGGGCATGAGACTTCTGATTGGCCGCTTCTCTATAAGAGCGATCCAGAATTCAGCTACATGTACAAGGCACTCTTGGGGGGTATGCAAGTTCCAAATTTTCACCTCCAAGATGCATTATTATGTCACGTGGGACACCTTTGTGTTCCTTCAAGCGAGCATGCCAAGATGATATGGGAAGCGCACTACAGTCGAGTCACTGGGCATTTTGGGGTCAAGAAAACAATGGCAGTACTACAGAAGTATTTCTATTGGCTGAACCTTCGACAGGATGTCGGGAAGTACATCAGATCCTGCACTGCTTACGCCATTGCCAAACCGAACATCAAGAAGCAAGGGCTCTATATTCCGCTACCTACCCCTAGTCGACCTTAGGAATCCACCTCCATGGATTACATGTCAGGCCTTCCTTCTACTAAGCATGGAAACGACTGTGTTTTCGTGGTCGTCGACAGATTCTCAAATATGGCCATTATGGCGGCCTATAAGAAGAATATCACAGCAGAAGCCACTGCCAAACTCTTCTTTGAACGAGTGTGGGTGCACTTTCGGATCCCACAGTCTATCATATTAGATCACGAAAATAGGTTCCTCAACACATTTTGGTCCAACCTCTGGTCAATGTTGGACACCAAGCTCACCAAGTCCACATATTTCCATCCCCAAACTAATGGCCAGACAGAGGTTGTCAACAGGATGATTGTGCACATTCTACGCATGTAAAATTCAAAGCATCCATGCACATGGGATGAAAGCCTTCCCTATGTAAAACATAGTTATAACTGGGCTCTCCACAACTCAACCGGCCATAGCCCCTTTTAGGTGGCATGGGAGTCCAGCCACTATGTCCCATTGACGTAGCCATGCCATTTGCAGCTACTCAGGTCGATTCGGCTCATGTCCAGTCTGAAGCTGAGAAAGCAAACAACTTCATCGAGCGCATTCAACACATCTGCCAACAAGTTCATGACATATTGGATAGAGCTAATGCTAAGTACAAGCAATGACATGATCAACATCTGGTGCCACACAACTTCCAGGTGGGCGAAAAAGTGTGGCTACATTTGCAGAAGGAGCGCCTCACTGGACCCCACCGCAAGATTCGCCTGCTCCGATATGGGCCGTACACCATCACCAAGGCTGTAGGGAACAATGCCTTTGAGCTCAGTATTCCACCATTCCTTGGTCTGCACCCAGTATTCAATGTAGACTGCCTTCGTCCCTACTTCCCACCTCTATTGGACACTTTTGACATTGCAGAAGAACTCACACCAAAAGAGTTAAACCCAGACTGCATGGAAGATGCCACCACAGATTGTATCATGGACATGCAAATCAAGAACACTCTTCGACAAAAGATCCAACTGTATCGGGTTGTCAAAGCTGGCCAACTCCTGCACCAAGGCAAGTGGTTCACCAGGGACCAAGTTCAACAAAATTTTCGTCATCTCATGGAGGAACTCAACGCAATGGGAAACATTTCTTCCTAAGGGGGGAGGAATGATCCAGGTGGATATTGGTGGGCACCCGCCTATTCCACTTGGGGCCCCACCATTGTCTCTTTCAATTTTTTTCACAACT
The DNA here is from genome assembly GCA_034641835.2 of Pinus albicaulis. Lineage (NCBI taxonomy): Eukaryota > Viridiplantae > Streptophyta > Pinopsida > Pinales > Pinaceae > Pinus > Pinus albicaulis. The sequence goes on from CM076581.1 coordinate 661,131,076, forward strand.
TACTATTTTTAGCAGTTTTTCGGGTCCTGAACTTCCAGAACCGTTTTGAAGCCCCAAACGGAGATAGTATGCCGAAGTTACGTCCCTGGGAAGTTGAAACACCAATTTACCCAAACGGGGCCCATAGTTTTGGCGCTTAATCTCCTAGGGTTAGGTTTTTGGATGTTTAGAATTCTCCATTGTTTCTCCATAATGAATAGGCCCTCAAGCCTCATTCTAATGTAGTTCATAGGTATGTAGTTGCCACATCTCTTCTCAGAGATTCGCTACCAGCACCCTAGCTATTTTATTTCCATCATGTTTGTAAGCATATTTCTGTGATTTGATATTAATGAAAGGAAGCCTTATTTCCGCTGTATTTCTATGTTTATGGTTATTTTTGTATTCTGTTGTGTTCCTACATAAATCCAGATCAGGGTAGATCCGACCAAGTTCCTCACCTTGTGGGATCCTGATTATACTTTTACAGAAGAAGGATGGGACTTGGAGGCTTTGCATTGATTATCTAGCACTAAACAAAATCACTGTAAGGAACAAGTATCCATTCCCATGGATTTCTGACCTTCTGGACCAGTTCAAGGGGGATACGTATTTCAACAAGATCGATTTAAAGTATGGTTATCACTGGGTTCCAATAGAGCCCACAGATGTATGGAAGACCACCTTCAAATCCAGGGAATGCCTTTTTGAATGGTTGGTCATGCATTTCGGGTTGAAAAATCCCCTGAAACTCTTATGAGCTTGATGGATGACATCTTATGCCCTTTCACACGCTCATTTGTGTTTGTTTATCTGGACAACATCCTCATCTTCATCAAGAGTTTAGAAGAGCACTTGCAACACATTTGGCAGGGCCTTCAAACCCTGCAGCAGCAAAAACTATGTCCCAACTTGGAGAAATGCACCTTTGGCATGAGCAAGGTCTAGTATATCGGTTACATCATAGATGAGAAAGGTGTGCATGTGGATCCAATTAAGATCGAAGTCATTTGGGATTGGCTAGCCCCATCCACTATAACAGAGCTTCGCATCTTTTTGGGCCTTGCCAATTTTTATTGAAGGTTCATATTTGAATTCTCCCATATCAGTTGGGCCTTTGAGTAAGGTTACCAATGTTAGATAAAAAAAAAAGTTTTCATGGTCCAAGTCCCAACAAAAAACGTTCGTTGAGCTGAAGCACTACCTTTTCTCTGCACCTGTACTGACATTTCCAGACTTGCAACAACCATTTAAAACTGAGACAAATGCCTATGAATATGTTATTGGTGTAGTTCTCACCCAACAAGGGCATTTAGTGGCCTATCATAGTCAGACACTTTCTTATACAATTTTTAAGTACCCCACCTATGATCAAGAGATGTATTCTATCGTGCAAGCTTTCCGATAATGGAAACATTACATCATGGGTAACGAGACTATAACAACCCTTGGTTGATTTTCTATATAAATAAAATATAAAACCAAGGTCATGGGACACCTATTCCAAGCTGAATGTTGGGAAAAACATCGTGATGGGTATCCCTTGTGATTAATACTATGGGAATTGACAAAGGCACTGGCAAAGGAAAAGTGGCAATAATTGGCATTTTATTTATGAAAATAAAGGAAAATAGGAGAAAAGGAAGGTGAAGAGACACACGTTTGCACGAGAGGGAAATTGAAGGAAAAATGAAGGAAAATTAAGAAAATAGAGGCCTCAATGATAAAAATGCTTTTGAGAATCAGTTCACAACTTTTGGTTGGTTAACCTTTTGTTAGTTTAGTTTTGGATTTCTCTTATATTCTCTAATTATCTCATACTCTTGCACATTTACAGTATTCTTGGAGCATTCTTGGAGTACTTTGGCATACATTGGATTTGGAGAAAGAGGGAAAAGGAAAGTAGAAAAGTGGAAGGGAACATGTGGATCAACAACTACAGATGGATTGCTTTGCAGGTAAGAGGTTGCATGTGTGATTTCCTTGTTTATTTCTAGATGCATGGTATATGCATGTGATTTTATGGTTATGTGTTGTCATTGGCATGGATCTTTTCCTAGACTGACATTGGTTTTAGCCTTGCCTTTCCATTTTATGGATGGCCATAGTGTTGTAGGTTTTTCCACTTGATTATTTTCTGATTGGTGCTCATAATTCCTTATCGTTTTGGGTTGGAACAAACAATCTAGAAGCCCTAGAACAACTTGGGTTGAGTTAATAGTCCTGGAGCCTAGGCTGGTAAAAACACTCTGGAGCCCTTGGTGGGTTGAGTAACTAGTCCCTGGAGCCAGGTTGGATAAATGCTCTGGAGCCCTAGAACGTTTTGGGTTGAGTTACTAGTTCCTAGAGCCCTGGACAACTTCGGTAGAGACCTATTTGGTTGGTGTTAGTGATGCCCGATTATGGAGGTGGAATCACTGTGGTTGAGGGTTGAGGTGGTTTGGAATCTGGGAGCCTCAATTTTGTTTTGTTTTTGTTTATTCCGTGAGACCCCACATTCATGATTGGAATATGGCGTGGGAGTGATCGACTGAAAGAGAGATTTAGTTCAGCCCAATCTATGGTCAGGTAGTATGTAGAATTCCCTGAATTGGTTGGTATTTTGACATGTTAATATGAGACATTTCCTTATTATGATCTATGAGCATTTGGAGTGATTATGTTGGATATATTATGGCTGAGTTTCCATGGTCTCTATGTTGGTTATATGATGTTTATTATCTTTGGCTCTTATCATGAATTTTTTTGGTTATTGATTGATTGATGAATATATGGAATAATAGCGTTGTTTCAAATACATTGAGAGGGGATAGAGCCTTCTTGATGATTCTCTGGTGAACTTATTGAATTAGTAAACAAATATGTATTTATAACCTATAGGTGTTATGCACACAAAGTGTTTATATAAATGAGTAATGTGGACCTCCAACTTCCCAGGGTCTTAACTTTGGCATACGATCTTTGTTTGATTATCATAATACCTCATTTCAAAGGTATCCACAAGGAGGTTGAGCTAAATATTAGGTGGAACAGATTTTGACACTTTTCTGGTCTCTCCATTTTCCCTGAAAAATTTCATTTAGGCCCTCAAAAGGGCCTCGAAAACTTAGAACCTGAAAAATTGCCAAAAATAGAAAGTTGTGTTAAATTTAAGGAAACGAAATTAAAAAGAAATAGTGTTGGGTCAAGTTAGGATGATAACAATGTGATCATATGTCACTGCGTGTTTTCAGTCAGTTCTGGACATGTGGACCCAATTTTCCGTAAGTGCATCTTGGAAACAGGGTCTCGCATGGTAACTCTCATCTCATGTTTACGCTGGAAAGCTTTTGAATTTAGGTAAATGTGGGAGGAGGAATTACAAAGATAGTCATCCAAATAGATCACCGACCTCTTCAGTTTACAAAAACACCAGGGAATTTGCAGAACAATCACCATTCGAAGTGGTTTACATATTTGCAACAATTCCACTTGAGCATTAAATACAAAAAGGGCAACACCAATCATGTTGCAGATTGCCTCAGTCGACCCCAAATCGTAGCACTGACTACTATTCTCATCCACACATGTATAGTTTGAGGTTTATAAAGCAACTAGGTTTATTGAACGTATCCAACACATCCGCCAAAAGGTTCACGACATCTTGGATAAGTTCAATGTCAAGTACAAGTAGCGACATAATCAACATTGGGTGCCACATAAATTTCAGGTGGGTGTCAAAGTTTGGTTGGATTTACAGAAATAATGTCTTACCAGAGCCTATTAGAAGCTTTTACCCCTCCGATATAGTCCTTACACCATTATGAAGGCTATGGGAGACAATGATTTCAAGCTCAACATCCCCCATTCCTTGGTTTGCACCTAGTTTTCAATGTGGACCTCCTTCGATGATATTTTACACCACTATCGGATACCTTAGACATTTTCGAACAACTAAAACCAATAGATATCAACCCAAAATGCATGGAACAAGCCACAACTGCTCGGATCATGGACACACAGATCAACCCCACTCTCTAATATAATATCCAACTGTATCGAGTTGTCAAAGTTGGCCAACTCCTACACCAAGGAAAGTGGCTCACTAAGGACCAAGTTCAACATAAGTTTCCACATCTCATGGAGACACTCAATGCAATGGGGACCATTTATTCCTTAGGGGGGAGGACTTATCCAGGTGGATATTAGTGGCCTCTTGCCTATTCCACTTGGACGCTATTGCAACTGCTATAACCCCATCCAAAATCTTGGCCTATACCAAATTTCATATCCTTCCTTTGTCTTGTCCATTACTGTCACAAACTTTGAAATTCATTTTATTGGTTTCTTAGAGTGTTGTGATCCCTTTCGCAAGAAAGGAAAAGTATCATATTTTGGCATGTTGGTTGTCACATTCTATGTACGAGATTGTTTTAGTGGTTCCAAGAGGTCACCTTTCTGCAAATGAGTTGTTCTAACTTTGTAAGTATATGTCACACTCATTTCCAAAGTTTTGAGCATTGTCGCACAAGTGTCATCACAGTCGTCGTAAAGTGTATCTTTGGTGTCGCACTTGTCATAACCAGTCTTAAAGTTATTGCATAGAGGAAAATGTTTTTTTTTTGTATTTCATGGGTGATATATGTTGTTTGAGTCGTCAAAATATGCTAAGTGTGTGTTCATAGTGAAAATTCATCACTATTCACACCAATCTCACCAGTCCCACATTTTTTGGAAAACTTCCCAACTGAGAAAAATAGCTTTACCCAACCTCCCCTGAGCTGCACACTGCGTAGTATCAATCCTCTAGTTGTGAACTTGCTGCTTGGAACTGTATAGTGTGAAGTTCCTTCCTCCCAAGACTGCTACATTTCGTAGTTTCTGTGACCAAGCCTTCACCCCGACCTATGGAATTGCGCATTCATGACCTCTAGATCGACTTGAACTGCGCACTTTGCAACCAAAATCCTCAATCTCATCCCATGAGCTCTTGAACTACACATTTGTGTAGTCATTTGACCTTCCTTAACTCCCATAATTGTGTAATAAGCTCTCTTAGTGCCCATCCCTGCAACCTGTCCAATTGGCTCCAGAAACTGTGCAGTCATGTCCCTCATCTCATCTTGAACTGTGCACTGTGCAATATCAAGGCTCAAGGCTTACCCTTGCCTGCCTGAACTATGCAAATCATGTCACTCATTTTGGGCTATTTTCATGGATCATAATGCATCATCTTAGGTTAGGGTTTTTCGGATTGATGTCATCCCGTCATGAGTGAATTGCAAGAAAAAGTACTCTATCATGTCATCGAAAGATGATGAAGGAAAATAAGAAGGATGGAAGCATGCTCAAAGACACTCTTGCAGCTAAAATTACAAGCAAATTGATCACGAGAAAGTGAAAGGACATTAGTTTGTGACCACCATCCAATACTTGAGATCATTGAAGACTCCTTACCACCAAGGCATGAAGAGGTGAAAAGGAAAACTCTTTCTTGAAGACAATCAACTCTCAATAGTAGCAATGGATTGAAATTTCCACGTTATCAAGTAGTTCATCTCAGCAGTGCCATGTCATGTCATGTCACAAGTGGTCATATGCTACATCACTATTGCTGACCATGTTTATTGTATTCAAAATGTATTGTGAAGTGGTAGTCCAAAGGACACACATGGAATGTAAAGGGTCATGTAATTTGAAAAGTCATAGGAATTCAAGCTGTCATGAGGGTAGTTAAAGAGTCACCCCTTGGTTATATATAACACCCTCCTACCACATCTACCCAAGTAACTGGACAACTGGGGTAAAAATGTGATGAAGAATTACTATGATCTGATTCAACCTCCTAGGTCACCTTAAGGAAGTGGAATCGACACCACACAACAACACAAACCTTCTACACATACTACAAGACACCTAGGATCCATCCCAACATTCCAGGAGGCTAACCCTGATCGAACCTAGCCTTTTCATGCATCAAACCCCTAGTCACTCCCTTTACATGGGAAAGAGTGCAACTGGAAACCTCCAGTCGCACGCACAACATGAGTATGCATGCGATTGGGGAATTTTCCCAGTATTTCTGAGCCCGCGACCCTGATTTTTGTGCCACTTTTTTATGCCTAGAGCTTAGGTATTTTCCCAAAAATCCATGACACTTTCATAAATGAAATATAGCAGCGAAATATCAATGTAAATTCAAACACTTGAACAAGGACTTGACTAGACCCCTACTAGTGATGACATGCATTTTTTCAAGCATGTCACATATATGTAATCTACAGGTCTAAATAATAGATCTGAGCATAGGGGTATCATACTTATATGAGAATAAGAATCATTGTTGCCTCATCACATTAACTGCTTTATCATATATTTGGCCATAGATACATTTTTCATTCATTTACAACTCAAAACATGATGAGAGCCATACATCATTACTGATATAGAACACATTCGTAAACAACAGTAATGACATGCTTAGAAAAACCACATGATAACAAGAATATTTACCCATCAATACAAGAGGAAAATAACTCTTGTTTCCACAAGAAAAATTCAACCAAGTCTAGGACTTCCACGTTCCACCTGACCATAGACATGACTGAGCCAAATATCTCTTCAGCCAGTCACCCCCATGCCATATTCCAAGCATGAATGTGAGAACTCATAAAAATCATCAATCAAAACCAAATTATGGTTTCCAGAGGCCAAACCACCTCAACCCTCAACTAGTGATTCCACCTCACAGTAGGACATCACAACCATCACTATATTGGTCTCCACCCAAGCTTTCCACAGCTCCAGAGCGTTTGTTCCAACTAAGGCTCCAAGACTAGTAACTCAACCCACAACTTTTATTGGGCTCCAGAGCGTTTGCCCAACCAAAGCTCAAGGACTAGTAACTCAACCCACCAAGGGCTCCAGAGCGTTTGTACAACCAAGGCTCCAAGACTAGTAACTCAACCCAAGTTGTTACAGGGATCTAGAGTGTTTTTCCAACCAAGGCTCCGAGATCTAATAACTCAACCCACAACCAAAGAAACATGATAACCAACCAGAAAAAAAAACAATGAAATGAACCCACAAAACCGTGGCTATCCAATAAATGGTAAGGCTAGGAAAATACATTGTTAATCCATGAAATCCTCCACGCCAATGACAGATCATGACCAATAAGCCACATGTATATGCCATGCATGCCAAAATAGTGAGGAAAACATACATGCAACTCGGTACCTACAAACAAAACCCGATGTAGTTGCTGATCTTGATGTCCTCTTGTGCTTTCCTGCTCTTCCTTTTCCTTCTTGCTCCAAAACTACAAGTATGCCACATTATCCAAGAGTGCTCCAAGAAACTATAAGTGTGAGAGAGAGAGAGAGAGAGAGAGAGAGAGAGAGAGAGAGAGAGAGAGAGAGAGAATATAATGAGAGATCCAAAATTGAAATGACAAAAGGTTTAACCATCAAAAGCTTGCCAATTGATCCTCATAAGCCTTTTTATTAATGAGGCCTCTAATTTCTTCATTTTCCATTATTTTCCTTCTTTTTCCTCCTCACATGCAACTTGTGACCTTTCACCTTCCTTTTCTCCTAATTTCCATTATTTTTCATAAAAAAATACAATTAATGCTTCATGCTTTTTCAAAGCCTTTGACAATTTCCTTTAGCCATAATAAACCAAATGAACACTCACTAGGATGTATTCCCAATATTCATATTGGAATACATGTCCCATGACCTTGGTCTAATATTTTTTTACATGGATTTTTAAATAGGGTTGTTACAGAACCCTCCCCTTGGGGGAACACCGTCCTTGGTGTTCAATGACACCTACAACCAACAAGACTATTGAAATCAAAAAATACAGCCCATGGAGCTTTATAACACAACTCGTTGCAGTATTTACAATGACCATTTCTGAAAACATGACAAGCATACTGCTCACTAGAGCTTTATAACATAACTCATTACGATATTTACAATAACAACCACATATATGACCATACTATACATGGAGCTTTATAAATCTAAGTCGATACAATATTTACAATAATATACACATATGCGCACTTGTTCAACCAATAAATAAAAGGATATGATGCCCATATCAACAACAAGGTAATCCATAGGCTCACACCCCCATCCTCAAAGTAATACCAGGATTCACCTCCTTCCTAGGAAGTCCAAAATCCACTACCAAAATCAAATCTGCATCCGATGTCCAATGCTACAATCCTGCACCACTTGTCCTCTTAGTGAGCAGTTACTGAATCATTATTCCAGGGTGAAATCCCAATGTGAATCTAATTCCATCTTGCAATGCTAATGACAAAAAAAAAATCCATCTCGAAACTTTCCTTCTCTGCTACAAAGTCCCTCAGGAAATTCGGTCACCCCCTTTCATGCAATCACACACCTTCCAAGTTCTGCTGACCCCCCATCCCAGGCAGTCCATCCCTTGGAAAGGCTTCCTCACATCAGAAGGTAAAAAAACCAAGGCATATCCTTGCCTCAAAACCATCATACCGGTCATAGCATGCTCATGGAAATCAATGGACACTATTGGATACCAATTTACCACAATGGCCCTACTCTTGAAGTGGTTTACCAACATACTACTACATGTTCCAATTCATTTTACTGACGCTGCTATTTCTTGCAGTTAGTTTCAACCACCCAACTGGGCATTTCCATGCTTTTCTGTACCAAGCACATAATTCCCATTAGACTCAAAACGAATTGAAATAAAATCAAATCATACCTCATTGGTAGCTCGTAAACAAGTTACATTTGAAATCCTGTTCACTTCCTGTCACAACAAGTCTAACTAGTTGTTTTATCAATCATCATGTATAAACATATCACATCTGGTTAGCTCAAAATGCAATCATCATAAATCAAAATCATATATTACATGTAACCATCAATAAACCAAAATAATAGATCACACGTAATAATCACGAGTCAAAATCACAGATCATATGCATAATAAAACTAAAATAAAATATTGATATTTATCCTTTAATCGATCCTTAGCTTCTACCATTATGATTTGACCTCTCCATATGCACACCAGATCGAATAACACACTGACAAACACCGAGTGCCTTCTCTTCAACCACAATACACTTACACATAATGTGCATCACACACATGCAACCACACATGACATACACCACCATATAATACATGCACCTACCTCTGACATAAAACAAATACACGTACACCTAGTGTTTGACGCAACACAATACATACACCTACACCTGGCGTACAACACAACACAACACAATATGTATACATACACAGAATGCAACACAATGAATACACATATCACGACACCATGACTACATAATGCACATACCTAGAACCACATGTCCATAACACAACATGTACGAAATGCATGCAATACCACATGTACACTAGTATCATATGTACAACATGTACATAGTAACACATGTAAAACATGTGCACAACATCACATGTACACGACACCACCTTCACAATGTTTATACAACACCGCAGGTACACTGCACTGCCTGTACAATGTGTATGCAATAACACATGTACATAGCACCACATACACGACATGTACATGACACCACATGTACACAACATCACATGCATGACATGTACACGACACCGCCTGCACACAACGCCACATGTACAACATGTACACAACACCACATGTACAATCATGCACACAACACCATATGTACAATCATGCACAGAACACCATATGTACATATCACCATATGTATAACATGCACACAACACCATATGTACATAACATTGCATATAAAACAAGTACATAGCACCATATGTACACAACATCGCATATCCAACATGTGCACAACACCATATGCACACAACATCGTGTATCCAACATGCACACAATATGATATGTACACAGCACTGCATATCCAACATGTACATAGCACCATCTATACCTAGCACTACATATGCAATATACACACAACACCATATATACAACATGCATACAACCTCATATGTACACAATACTACACGTGTTAATTGTACACATCACCATCGGTACAATCACTGAATATACAACATGTGCAACATATACACAACAATAGTACTACACATCCATATACCACACACTGACTCCACAAAGCAACCTTTCTTCTAGTGTCTTTCCACTATCCATGCTTATCATATCATGTCACAAATCACACTACTTTCACTTCGTTGAAGTACTCCTCAACATTACCTGTCCATAACATAAACATAGGCATAGAAAAAGCATATAATATCAATTCATATACACATGGTACTGACCTCATAGATATTTCATAACTACTCTTCCCACTTGATTCCTCATAAGACGAAGAACCTCTTCATACCATTCACCTATATAAGCAATCATTCCTCCACAAGAATTATCCTTGACAACCTTGTCAGAAAACAACATACGTACATGCATATATACATAGAAATATCAACATAAAACAATCATGACCATTGAAAACCTTGTCAGACAACAACATACATACATAGATACAAATATACACATATAAACATCAACATAATCATGATCACAACATAATTACCAAATAACATAAGGTCAAGGTTAAGAGAACTTCATTTATCTGCGCACACCATGCACAACATTAAGAACAACCATTCCAAACATATCCAAGGCATCTGACACCTCATATCCATTTAATTTACCTTTTATGTTGCCTTTCTCATGTCTGTACTGCCATCGTCCATTTACCATAATGGACCCAACCAATCCAACCATATGTCATATTTTTACCTTTTTCTGCCCTTTACTTATGCACTGAGCTTCATCTGGGTCTTACATTACCTATTGGGTACCACACAACTCTCCCCGAGCTCCATTAACTTTCAAGCAATTCCCAAGACCCTCAAAACATAAAAGGAAAGAACAAGAACAAACAAAAAGAAGACCACGAGAAACCAAAATAAATATGACACCGTAATAAAGTGGCATGGCCATCCACTAGATGCAATCAAGAGTGAAAATTAAGCATGACAATCACAAGAGACCAAAAGCACAAGACTAGCAACAAACACCATGACTCAATCCCCATGGTTCCTAGTGCTTACAAGGGAAAGCTCAACCCGAGCCTCCTTCAATATTTCATGGAAATATATTGCCATGCGATCCCCTGCATCATACTACCATAAATACATAACTATTAGTGAATATTAAATATAACAATATACCAGTTATGTGACCTTGTTGTGCCAAACATAATACCTTGTAACTGAACACACATGTAAGTCACACGTTCCAAAGATCAAGAAAATCATATCTATCAATTTGAAATCAAACTTTACCAAGTCTAACAACCATGTCATAATCAACAATTAACTCACTTTCATCAGCCATAATACGTAATACTACAACTATCACCTACTTACTCTCAAGTACATATCAACTGTCTCAACACATATGTGTTAGTGCAACCATCTTAAAACATGATCATTTCTTCATGCAATCTTATAGACACATACTCATATCATGCAAGTAATCAAACATTCAAACAACATATAACTGACATAATAGACACCAAACACTCAAACACCAATATAAGACATAATCAAGAACCAAGTATGCGGCATAAGCAAACTCATACCTTAATGTATCTCATGGGAGGCAATATTGTTTGCACAATCAATATAGATTAGCACAAAATAAGTTCACAACACATCAACTCAACATAATTAAGGCCATGATATCCATAACAATAACTAGCTGACATGTTCACATCATATGATAAAAAACAATTGTCATTCATACATAACAAACACATATTCAAAGTCAGTCTAGATTAGTACAACACACTACACAAATAGGTCGAATCATACCTGAATGTCATAACCTTAACCATCTACATAGGCCAATCCTAATTAGCATGATACATGTAATACCAAGATCTTAAATGCAGTAACCCTATTCATCAAGTTAACTAACATTTAACAACAACAAGTTAATCATATAACATAATCATCAAATTAATACCATGCCTGACTAACCAACACATGTACATATAATCACACTAATTAACTAACATCTATCATGTATGTAACCATAACATCAATAAATGAAAGGCGTACACATAACCTTAATGCACATGACTACATTGATCAACTAGCATTTATCATACATGTAACCACAATAACTATATAATGAAAAACATATAAGTAACTCTAATGCTTATAACAATTCATTAACTAACATACCTGCATGCCAACATACAAACCTATATGACGATCTGCTCCCAGCCCGAAGTTTAGTGTCACAAATTCACTTTGATGATCTACATTTCCTACTCTATATCAACCAACACATGAACATCATAACATACCAATATCATCATAAAGACCTAAAATTCATACAATGAACTCATGGACAACAACCTTAACCATGAAAATGCATGCATAACAACATATAGACACTGACATGCATAACAAATGCATATATAGCTGACATGCATTCATGACAAACACATCCCAACATAAACATCATCAACTTCCACATGGTGACACAACGACAATGATGACCACCACCATGCATACACAACAAGAACATAGTCCACAAACATACATAACATGTATACAACTGACATGTACATACAACAAAACATTATGCCCATCCAGTCCAAGTGTTGAACCATTCTCTGATACCACTCTGTAACACCCTCCTCCCGCATCTACCCAAGTAACCAGCCAACCGGGGTAAACATGCGAAGAAGAGTTACTATGATCTGATTTAACCTCCTAGGTCACCTTAAGGAAGTGGAACTGACACCACACAACAATTCATACATTCTGAACATGCTACAAGACACCCAAGAGCCATCCCAACCTTCCAGGAGGCTAGCCCCTGATCCAACTTGAAATTTTCATGCATCAATACCCTAGTCGCTCCTTTGAAATGGGCTAGAGTCCAACTGGAAACCTCCAGTCATATGCACAACATGGGTATGCATGAAACTTGGGACTTTTCCTAGTAGTTATGAACCTGCAACCTAGATTTTTGTGCCAATTTTTCTAGCCTAAAGCTCAGGGCTCTGCCTAGAACTCCATGACACTTTCAGAACTGAAAGATAGCAACAAAATATAAATGTAAATGCAAACACTTGAACAAGGACTTGTCTAGAACCCTACTAGCCATGGCATGAATTTTTTCAAACATGTCACAAATACGTAATCTACAGGTTTACATAATAGATCTGAGCATAGGGGTCTCATACTTATCTGAGAATCACTAAGAAGCATTGTTTCCTCATCACATTAACTGCTTTATCATCTATTTGGTCATAGATACATTGTTCATTCATTTACAAATCAAAACATGATGAGATCCATACATCAATACTGGCATAGAACACATTCATAATCAACATATAAACAACATAAATGACAAGCATATAACAACCATAGAAGCCATGTGATAACAAGAATATTTACCCATAAATACAAGAGGAAAGTAGCTCTTATTTCCATAAGAAAAATGCAACCAAGTTTGGCACATCCACGTTCCAACTGACCATAGACATGGTTGAGCCAAATCTCTCTTCAGCCAGTCATCCCAATGCCATATGTCAAGCATGAATGTGGGTCTCATAAAAATTATCAATCAAAACCAAAATAGGCCTTCTATAGGCCAAACCACCTCAACCCTCAACCAGTGAATCCACCTCACGATCAGACATCACAACCATCACTAGATTGGTCTCCACCTAAGCTGTCTAGGTCTCCAGATTATTTGTTCCAACCAAGTCTCTAGGACTAGTAACTCAACCCACAGCTGCTGCTGGGCTCTAAAGCGTTTTTCCAACCGAGGCTCTAGGACTAGTAACTCAACCCACCAAGGGCTCCAGAGCATTTTTCCAACCAAGGCTCGAGGACTAGTAACTCAACCCAAGTTGTTATAGGGCTCGAGAGTGATTTTCCCACCAAGGCTCCAAGAATTAATAACTCAACCCATAACTAAAGGAACATGATAACCAACCATAAAAACAAACAATGAAATTAACCACAACACCATGGTTATCCAGGAAATGGAAATACTAGTAAAATCAACTGTTAATATAGGCAATCCTCCATGCCAATGATATATCATGACCAAGAAACCACATGCACATGAAATGGATGCCAAACTAGTGAGGAAAACATACATGCAACTCGATACTTGCAAACAAAGCCCATTGTAGTTGTTGAGCCTGATGTCCTCTTGTGCTTTCTTGCTCTTCCTTTTCCTTCTTGCTCCAAAAATCTAGTATGCTACACTCTCCAAGAGTGCTCCAAGAAGCTCTAAGTGTCAAAGAGAGAGAGAGAGAGAGAGAGAGAGAGAGAGAGAGAGAGAGAGAGAGAGAGAGAGAGAGAGAGAGAATAGAATGAGAGCTCCAAAACTGAACTGAAAAAAGGTTGAACCATAAAAATCTTGCCATATAATCCTCAAAAACCTTTTTATTAATGAGGCCTCTAATTTCTTCATTTTCCATTATTTTCCTTCATTTTCCTCCTCACATGCAACCTGTGACCTTTCACCTTCCTTTTCTCCTAATTTCAATAATTTTTCATAAATAAAATTCCAATTAATGCCTCATGCCTTTTCAAAGCCTTTGCCATTTCCTTTGCCAATTTCCTTTAGCCATAATAAACCAAATGAATACCTGCTAGGATGTTTTTCCCAAAATTTAACTTAGAATACATGTCCCATGACCTTGGTATTATATTTTTTTACATGGATTTTTAACCAAGGTTGTTACATTATATATACTCCCTCATTGTATAAACAAAGGAATTTTCACCTTATCTCCACTAGCAAAGCATTAGAGAGATAAGCTAGTTCTTTTATAGAGCAAGGAGTGGCTCCAATGCTCCACTATTGGAGCTAGTGATGTTAATTTTACATATGTGTATTGGAACTTTTCCTTAATAACATAAGCCTTGAAAGCCAACACTTTCTTCTACGGATGTTTGTATTTCATGTTTGCTTTCACATGTGCTAAGATAGTTTAACTACTTCGGTTGTTTTAGTACTTATCTTATTAAGAGTGTGTTGTAATGGTTGTTATTTTCGTCCCATCATTATGGACTATTCTATAAGATATTAGACAAGCATTTCTCATTCATTGGTTGTAATTATTGTCACATCCCTTATGGACTATTCCACTAAATGTTAGACAGATCATGTTGTTTGTGTGTGTCTCTTCTTGGGTGCTACTATTACCTCTCTCTTAGAGGCTTACCCTTTCCTCTCCCCTGAGATAGAAGGAATTTGAAACACATACCATTGAACACTCACTAGGCACACCCCCCTTGATTTTTGAAGGTGAATTTTCACTCCTATCTCTTACTGACAGTAAGAGCCAAGGCATATCTATAAGAATACATGGAAATCAGGCCGATATTCTAGATAATATCCTACTCTAAATGGTGTGAGGTCTAATTGAGACTTCACATCGAGGAGACCCCTTGGTTGATGGATTTACAACACCACCAACATACCACCACTGTTGTTTCTTTCAGTTTCCTTAATTATAGCATAGTCTACTATTTTTTGTAGTTTTTCGGGCCCTAAACTTCCATAACCATTTTGAGGTCCTAAAGGAAGTTTTTTTGGGAAAACAAGCAAAATTGTGGTATATGGTAATGCTTTGTAGTTGAAATTTGTAGTCCTCAGATATATTTTTTTAACGATGTATCGTACGTGCGAAATGGAGATCGTATGCAAAATTTACGACCCCGAGAATGTACCATTTTACCCTAACGGGGCCCACAAATTTTTGGCACTTCATCTCTTAAGGTTAGGTTTTTGGATGTTTTAGGGTTTTCCATTATTTATCAACAATAAATAGGCCTTGAGCCTCATTATAAGAAAGTTCAGAAGACATGTAGCCGCCACATCTCTTCTTAGAGATAAGCTACCATCACCCGAACTAGTTTATTTCCATTATGCTAGTAACAATTTTTAGTACTTTGTTATTAATGAATTAAAGTTTGGTTTTCATTGTAGCTTTGTGTTTCTGTTTATATCTGTATTTTATTTCATTCCTGCATAAATCTGTATAAAAAAAATCAACAATATTGTATTACCATTCGACAAGGGGAAGCCATTGTGCCCACTAGTGCATTTTTTCACAAGTAAAGCATCTCAAATAGGCTTCCAAGCACTTATTAACCCCTTATGTTTGACCATCATTTTGAAGATGATACACAATGCTCATATTTAGTTGTGTTTCTCTAAGTTTAAATATCTCCTGCCAAAACTTGCTAATGAATGTGGGGTCTCGATCTAAGACAATAGAAATAGGCATACCATGTAACTCAAATATTTAATCCATGAAGGCCTAGGCAACTAAGGGAGGAGAGAAAGGACATTACAGAAATTTTGAGGTCTGAAATAGGCCTCCTAACTAAAATAATAAAATAATATTTAAAATAATAAAATAAGAGATGATTTTTTAAAGGAAAAGAAACATAAAATGTCAAATGTCCAACAAGTACCCACTCTACATGCTTTTGAGTAGACCCACAAAAAAAAAAATGAAAATACATTTAAAAAATGTGTTTATTGAACATGTTTTTAATTCAAAATACACATTTTTTCATGTATTTTTTTAACTTTTTGGGTGTGTCTCTACTCAAAATTATGATAGAGTGGATGTATAATTAAATTATGAATTCAAGAGGGGTCTAGAATTAACATTTGAGTAAACCTATAAGGAGATACATTAAAATTCAATTAAAAAAAATAAATTTTATTCTTTTCCCTCCAAAATATTTACCCCTGAGGATGACATCATCATCTTGAATCTTATTGGTTCTTTTAAAGTTTATTGTGTCTAATGTTTTTTGTTTTTAGGCCCATTTTTCACCTCAAAATTCCCCTAGTGTGAACCAGAGCATAAAATTGAGCATCCTTTGAAAGATAATCAACCACCACTGCGATGACTAATTTGTTGCCTCCTTTAGAGCTATGGTTTCCAAGTCTCCAGTATATGAAGGATAACCATCATTTCCTTCTCATATGTGGATTTTCTCAAATTTTTATTGCATAATTACTTACTGGTTAATGCCAAGGGACATCCTTCTTGTATCATATTGCTCCTAAACCTCTTCTTAAGGCATCACATTCCAAGACAAAAGTCTTATTAAAATAAGGAACTATTAATATTGGAGTAGCACACATGCCATATTTTAAAGTAACAAATGCTTATGTTCCTTCCTTGCTCTAAAAAAAGTCATTCTCTTTAAAGAGTGAAGTATGGGGAGTTTCAATATTACCATAAATTTTCACAAATTGCCTACAATATCATGTTTCTTAAAATCACCTCAAATCTCTTTAGTGTTTTGGGATGAGGCCATTCTTGCATAGCCTCCACTTTCTTGGGATCAATTCACACTCCTCTTGACTTATAATGTGACCCAAATGTCCAACCTCAAGAGCCCCACAAGCACATTTGGATTGCTTCATGAATAATTAGTTGTCTCTTAAGAGTTGCAAGGAATTGTAAACATGATCTATGTGTGATTCCCATGCCTTATTTTAGATTAAGATGTCATCGAAGAATATCAACATAAACTTGCATAAGAAGGGTCTAAAAATATTGTTCACGAGGCTTTGAAAAGTGAGTGGAGAATTACATAGATTGAAAGACATCACTAGAAAATCACCTTCATATGTTCTAAAAGTTTCTTTAGGGATGTCTTCCCATTTCATCCTAATTTGGTGGTATCCTTAATGTAGATCAAGCTTAATGAAAAAAATTGCTTCATGAAGTTCATCAAAGAGGTCGTCAATAAATGAGATGTGAAATTTGTCCTTTATTATTAAATAATATAGAGCCCTAAAATCAAGACATATGTGCCAAGTGCCGTCCTTTAATTCCGTGAATACTGGTAATGAGTAAGGGTTTGTATTGGGACATATGACCCCTTTCTCTAATAGTTTCTAAATGAGCTTTTCTATTTCATTATTTTGTGTAAAATGGTGTTGATAATGAAATAATTTTGGTGGTTGAATTCCTAAAACCAAGGGGAATGCCATGGTCATGATCTCCTCAGGAAGAGGTTAAACCATTTGGTGTTTCAAATACTTGATGTCATTTGTCAAGGATTAGTTGTAAATCTGGGTGAATTTATAATGAAAAATTTTCCATAAGATGTATGGCATTAAATTGAGAAATAATGCCATAAATGGCGTTTATTTAATAATTTATCCATGCAATGAGAGCTAACTATTTTAGGGGAGTTTACTCAAATCCCTCAAAGAATGTGTACATGAACCTCTTTAGTGAAACTCATATAGAGTTATTTGAAATCCATAGTGAATGGTCCCAATGTGCATAGTCATTTTTCCCCTAATAATATCACAAACACCCATATCAATTAAAAATAAATGGGTTTTGAGATGATATTCTCCCGTATGGAGTTTGAAATTCTTGCATATTTACCCACATTTCATCATTGGTGATCATGATTTAAAAGTTGTGCATTAGGTGTACAAAACAATGGTTTTCTTTTTCCACTCTCTTGTGAATGAAATTTTGAGTATTACCACTGTCAACTATCACTATAAATTTTCAGTACTTAATTCGCCTTGCCAATTTCAAGGTTTGTGGAGTTGAAAATGCTTGACAAGGCATTTTAGGAGATTAAAGGATCTTCGTGAGGAAATGGAAGTTTGATATCTACCCGAGTCTAAGTGTTAATGCCATCCACCTATAAATATAGTGTCTCTTCAATGGTTATGTCTTCAAATAGGTATTGAGAGGTCATATCAATTTTGAACATTTTTTGTTCTTTATGTCGATGACTTAGAGCATATTTTTCATCATAATTAAAGTAGAGTCCATGTCTCTGGTAGTCTTAAATTTTTGCTAGAGACAACCTTTATACTTTTTTATGAGTAGGAATTGTGCATGAAGAATTATCTTGGGGAGGATAGGTGTAGGGAATGCATGTTGGTTTTTTTGTTTGTATATTGATCACCATCTCTACTTCATTGGACTCTTAGTTGCTTCTGACCAATAATAAGACATTGCATTCTAACTTGGGATATATTATCCTCTTCGAGGCTACTAATGAAACATTCCTTATAGAAAGAATATTTTAGTTCTTTGTAAATATGGTTAATTTCTCAAAGGCTATCAGAAAGTTAGTGACATAACTTTTTTGGTGTACTTTGTTAAGCCCCCCCAAATAATGAGTATCTCTCTCAAAGAATGCATGGGAAACTTTAACAAATTGACTTTGGGTAATGCAACAAGGATTGTGTTTTTATTCCATTCCTGCCATTACTATATTTATGTTATAAAATGTAACTAGGTTCGATGTTATTTGTAGTTATATCATTATATATTTTATGTAAAAGAAAAAAGAAAAAATAAAAAAGAAAAAGAAAAAGAATCAATATTATTATTATTTTATCAGATAAGCACGTGCTTCATGCTTCTAGGATTTGTTGAGTAAAAGAATCAAAGTCCTATTTGTACCTACTCTAAAGAAAAAGGAAAAATAAATTTTAAATATGTAATTTGGGTAAAAAAGCCCTCTACATTCCAAGTCGACCTACTTGTCAAGTCGACCCTGCTCCAAAGGACATGTCTATTCGAACCCCTCTGGATATTATAAATATAGGGAAATTGGAGCTCATTTCAATACACAAAAAATCATTGATTAGTTTATAAATTTCGTAGAAGAAGGAGGGCCGAAGTCTGAAGTTGAAGAAGGGTTTGTGGAAGTTTTGCCTATCATATCTTATGTTGAAGATATGCTGTTGGTATCTTGTTATTGGTGAAATTGCGATAGAAAAGGAGGGTTTGATTTGACATATAGAAGGTTGGTCATGGGTCTTGGATATCTCACTTTGATCTGATTCTATAAGAAGATATTCTTTCTGGGTTTTCCCCTTCGAGGGGTTTTCCCTTGGCTTGGAGCCTATATTGTGTGTTCATTATTTTTCTTGTGATATTCATGTTTAAGTTTTGATAATTGTTTGATGAATAAGAACATAATAAATATTAATAAGAAGCTAGCTAAATTCACAAGAAATTATCAAAGTAAGAGAAATCTAATTTAATCGGCAAGCTTCTTGATTTCTCAACATGGTATCAAAGCTAAGGTTTGAGGAAGGAGGCCTAAAATATCACATCCTATGAGAATTTGGATGGAAGTTTGTTGTTGGTAGTTTTTATTTTTATGATTCTGGATCTCCCATGGATACATAAAACATGAATAAGACCCTGATATAAACTCATGAATGATAAACTATATGATGGCTTACATATTGGTTCATCTATCTCTATGGAAGGATTACTGTAGGCTTGAATAATTGTTACATTGGCTCATTTGTCTCATTCTATTGATATCATTAAAGTCTAAAAGCTTGCACTGTTATATATATTAGAAACTCACCACTTCAGTATAGTTCGCCCTTGAATATATGCAATATGAAGGATTGCTTGACAGAAATAACATGTTTGTGATCTCACATGGCTCTGTGGATCTCGCTATAGAATGTGTGCGATATACAATGGTTCACACATGCTATTATTTGGCTTGCTATATATGTCACAATAATTCACTATCCATGTGATAATGGTTTGTTAGCCATGGATCACATCATTGGCATGGAAAATCATACCATGGCTTGCATATCAACTATGAATTAAACTCACATTTTTTATGTCTCAAACATTCACATAAAGTGGGGTGATTCACGAATCACATTCCATTCTACGACTCATGTTAAATGTGCAATGGAACTTGCATTACAGTGCTTCGCTCTAAAGTGACTCACTCTTGCCTATAGATCGTAGCTCAAAGAACATTGGAATCAGATGTTTACACACAATAATTATCTATGCTCACATTTATATCTCTTGTGACTCTAAGTCTCATATTATCTTTGGCTCGCTTTATCTATGGGATTGTGGTTCATTATCTCTATTAACTATTGCAATGGAACATGTGTGTCTTGAATTCACAACAATAGTTCGTATGTGGTATCAACTTATATGACCATAATTACTCGTAACTCATATGTAACTGAAATATATAACCTTGACATATATATATATATATATATATATATAACAAGTGACATAACTTGAATTCGTTGACACGTCAACAACAATGATTCATGTGGATTTCACATACAAAGTCACTCATTATCATACTATTTGGCTCTCATATCTTATTTATGGCTTGTATATGTTCCCATGGCTCATATGATGGGTATGGCATCGCTCTCCTATTCTTTGTGTGGCACAATAACATCCCTTGGTGGCATCGCTCAATATATGACAGTGATATGGCATAGTAGTTCTTTCTTGTAACCTATAAGAAATGACCTTGCCATATGTTGGAAATATTTATATGGAAGTGAACTAATGCGAAGTTACAAACCCTAATCTACAACCTTAGATTATCTCTATATTAAATAATATGATGGAAGTGACAATATCTAATAGAGGCTTGACAGTGATATAAAGAAAACAACGTTGAATCTACATGACAAGACTTTGCTATATGAAAACATTGATAGAGTAATCTATGTAATAGCAAGACTGTAATCCACATGATGGAATTTTGAAATATAATAGAATATCCTCATAACTATAGAAATGACCGGATGTGGCATGGGAAGAAGAATGGATCATCTCTAAGTGTGAAAAAATATAAATGAAAACTTGCATCAAAGACCGAGAGAAGCACAAGTATGAGGAGCTATGATGCTATCTTCATTTCAAATACATGAATGGAGGATATATCAATGAAGGTGACATAAATATTGGTTTTTTATGAAAGCTATCCCGTCATGGCATATAATTTGTGAATGAAAAATATTTTTTGTATAAATCATCTAAAGACCAAGAATATGGAAGTAGTATATGGGAAGATCAATGAAGCTAGTCTCTATGATACAAAAATTAATAATTTGTCTCCTTTTTGGACGAAGTTGATCAATGTCAACTACAGGAAAAATACCACGTCTTTACAAAAGAGAGGACAAGTAAAATCTAAGAGGTACATATAATTCCCGCGCGATATGTAAATTACTTATAATATTTTAGGTCATGGCGATGATCATAGGAAGGGTCTATTTAAATTAGAGACAATAACATGTAAAAGATTGATGCAATGTTGAAGAATAGGTCTTGGATGAAAGGCATTAGGGTTTTGAAATAAGCTAGATTGTAATGCTTACCTTGATAACTGTGAAGGATCTAGGGTTTGTATAGAATTTGTAATTCTTGCCGTAACATATCTTAAAGACCTTCAAATTTAGGGTTTTGCAACTAACCCTCTTGTGTGGTTATAGACCTTTACAAGTGACAAGTCTTGGCATCTAGGGTTTGAAAACCCTAGAAAGGTAAGGAATAAAATGAAGAACCCTATAAATAGAAACCCTAACTAATTGTTTCCGTTATGAAAGGAAAAAAAACCTAGTTTTTAAGAATGACAGGTATTATAATGATGTGAAGACCAGGCTTGATGAAAAAGGTTTCAAATTTAAGAGGGATTCAATATTACTCCAGTGATAAGTATTTAAAATATTTTTTATTATTTCTATTGCTATTGTCTTTATATTTTGTCTCCTTTTTCTTTCATAAGTCTTCTAATCAAGGTTACAGGTCTAAGCTAAGTTTTATCTAAAGCCTGACTAAGTAGACGAAGGACTTGATGGAACATGGAATAACATGAAGACTATGAAGAAAGGACGAGTTTGATGGCTGTAATCACTTATTAGATGGAAATAAGTATTTTTAAAGAAATTGATGATTACAACATTAAAGCCTCTTGATTGGTTCAGATTGAAGATTAAAATTTAAAATGCATGAAGTTCAACCCAACCGTAATATGTGATTGGCAGTGCCAATAGAAAAATTTGACATGAAGAATCTCACACCTTTACTTGAGTCCATTGTGAATTGGGAAGTTCGATACTGATGATTTGTTTGAGGTATGATTTGGATCCCTGGAAATACATTACAAAAGTATATGCAGAGGCTGGAAAGTAGCAGTTGAAGACAATTTTCTGGACAATATTAATGTACCTAAAACTACATGGTTTTATCATGAAATGAGTGAACAACAATTTTGATGAACTTGAAAATCTTAAAAGTAGAATTGATAATGGAAAGTTGATATGGGTCTCAAACGAATATGGGGTAGAACTCTATAAGACGTATGCTAGCAGTTGTGAGGAATATCGACTCCTTGAAGGTGAAAAATGAACCATTTGATCTAGAAAGCTCAAAGTTTGATATGACAAGATATTTTTAGGAGCTTAGAAACATTGTCATAAATATAAAATAATAAAGAAGGATGAAGCTCAGATATGAAGTATTGCGAGATAGGAGCCCTTGCATCCACCACTAAAATCTCCATGGAATGATAAGTAGTTGATGCATTGATGAAGTTTGAGAACAACTAAGGATTGTGATGATTTCTCCCTGATTGAGAGGGAACAAGAAATCTCCTTCATATTTGAGAAGAAACAAGGACCCCCTCCTTGGTTGAGAGGGAGTGATGGTGGACACCATATTCTCCATATGTGTCATGCACTAGACCAGGACTAACAGTCGTATTTCTGGTGTATCACATTAGGAGGCAGAATGGAGGATTGGATAAACATCTGGGACTAGTACTCCTTGAGTATTGGAATCCAAGATAGGAAATAGTCCCATGGACTGACACTCCTTGAGGATCTGATAGGGTATCCAAGATAAGAGTGGTCAAAGAGGACCAATATTATTTGAATATTGGGAATCAAAGACAAGAATAGTCCTGAAAGGACATACCTTGTGAACATCCATATGGGGTATGTGCCTTGAAAGGCTATGATGGTGTCCATATGTGTGCCTCCCAACATTGTGCTCTAATCTTGTGGAGAGTTAGATCTTGTCAAGTCAAGGCCTTGCTATGTTGACATCTGAAAATGATGGTTATGATGTTGATGCTTAAAGAGACTTACCAATCCGACTCTTCTTATGATAATATTTCAATTTGAGAAGTATCCTTGTACTGGTTATGGAATTATGAAAACCTCCCTAGTTAAGAGGGAGTGTTATAAAATATAACTAGGTTCGGTCTTCATAATGATATTTGTACTTATATCATTGTATATTTTATGTAAAAGAAAAAAAGAAAAAGATTTGTTATTATTATTATTTTATTAGATAAGCATGTTCTTCATGCTTCTAGGATTTGTTGAGTCAAAGACCTATTGTAAAGAAAAAGGGAAAATATTTTTTAAGTATGTAATTTGGGTCAAAAAACCCTCTAGATGCCAAGTCAGCCTACCTTTCATGTTGGCCCTACCCCAAAGGACATGTCTATTTGAACACCTATGGACAATATAAATAGAGGGAAGTTGTACCTCATTTGGATACACACAAATTCGTTGATTATTTCTGAAATTGCGCAAAATAAGGAGGGACAAAGTATGAAGTTGAAGAAGGGTTTGTGGAACTTTTGCGTTATCAGATATTTTGTTGCGGATATGTTGTTGGTCTCTTGTTGTTGATGAAATTGCAATGCAGAAGGAGGGTTGACTTGCCATCTCTAAGGTTGGTCATGGATCTTGGATATCTCACTTTGATTTGATTCTATAAGAAGAATTTTTTTCTAGGTTTTCCCCTTGGAGGGTTTTGCCATGGATTGGAGCTTATATATTGTGTTCATTATTTTCTTGTGATATTCATGCTTGAGTTTTGATAATTGTTTGATGAATAAGAACATAATAAATATTAATAAGAAGCGAACCAAATTCACCAAAAAATATCAAAGTAATAGAAATTTAATTTAATCTCAAAGCCTCCTGATTTCTCAACACTTTCTAGGTTAAATAAATGACTCCCACTATAAGTTTCATCGTGTCCTTAATAATGAAATAGAGGGTGAAGTAATGTTCCATATGAGTAACCCATCCTGATAGGTCAAAATCATCAAACTTGTTCAAGTCCACCTTAGGAGAACGATGCCAAATGTTATTATCTCATTCTATATTATTGTGTGGACCCAAAGACGATTGCGGGTGGTTAAGTAGTCCTGAGGTATAAGCTCTTCATGGTGTGGCTCAATGTTTTATACACTCCAGCGGTATCCTTTTCGTATGCCTCAATCTGGTGTAATAGCCAACTTCTCAATCAACATCTGGTTTATGTTAGTTAGGTTCTATTGATTGTGTCGTTGCAACGTGTCATCTATATTCTTATTAGTCTGATCACCCAACCCATATATGTATTCTTGAAGTTGATTTATGTCCACCTAACATTGATTAAGTCGACCTTCCTTTAATTCCAACTTTCTTATAGTAGAAAAAGTGTTCATGTTGTCTAGGGAAGTATGAGGATGTTTATAGTTATTCTCCTTCATTGGTGAACTCACTGAGAAAATTTATTAGGCCTAGAGGACAAGGGATTCATGGGTGCTATAGCTCTATGATATATGGGTGGGGTCCAATATTACTTGGACCAATATCCTAAGGCACTAACTAATGAGGCTCAATTGTACCCTTAGCCATACTATTCAATTGTGTAGGTACTAGAAAGTGGTCTCTTTAAGTGTTGTTCTTAGTCTACTATAGAAATAAGATGGTTGATTAACTTACCTAAATTTTGTTTTTAGTATACCTAGGGAACTTCCTATATACCTAGAGGTACATGGAGTGAATTTCATATAAGGGTATTCGTTAATGTGGCACTACCCAAAATGATATCAACAAGGGTTACAAGGGTTTCTAACAATGTGATTCCACTTGCATTTCATGTGTGTATTTTTACCCTATCGTAGTTTTACCCATTGTACGATAGATAATTGTGTTGTTTAAAGACATCAAAACATATTTCCAAAAAAATAGAGAGAGCTTGCAAACCAAATAAAAAGCTCGTAAAATCACCAAAAAATAACTTGTGCAAGGTAGGGTTTGAGGCCAAAAATATAAAATAATCACAACTTTACTATACTTATTAGATTAGCTATAATGAACCCAATAACAAAATGGCACACTAAAATTTTGTATTTTCTAAATAATATCCAATATGTGAAATTCACAGCCGTCACCAGGAAAAAAATATAGAAATTTCCGATTTTAAATTGAGGATAAATTCAATTCCCAGATTCGATGTTGGATGATTTTTATTTGTAATTAGGTATTTATAAAGAGGAATTTCATTCTCATATTAAATTCTCCAAGTTTTGCACATAAATTTTCATAATTTGACTTGAACTCTGCCATCTTCTTTTTTCCATAAAAGATTAATAAAAAGAAAAAAACTATCCCACATTGTTCCCAAGAAGTAGATTTGATACCACTTGTAATAATTTCACATAAAATATATCGTAAAATCCAAGAACATAATAAAAAAATAGATAAATCTCAAAAAATGTCTCTTAGAAAATAGAGAGATATGTTCACTTGCCTCAAGGGGGCAACCTCTAAAAGCAATGTACCTAATACAATAATAATTATTGACAAAACATTACATAATCTTCCATTATGTGTATAACTATCCATAGATAATCTAAACTACATATGGGACCCTTGGAATGAGGTATGAACAAATAATATGGGTCAAATAAATAAAAATGACCCTTTTGCAATGAATTGAAATTCTCTAACTATTTAATGGGCCTTATTCATAGAAGGTGGCATCATACATTAATAAACAATCTAGGTAAAGCGGTTAGGACAAGACCCTAACACCATCCATCCCATTGTCCCTCTTCCTAGAGCTTCTTCGTCATCCCTCTTCTTAAAAATATCAATCTCATATATAGTCAATTATATATACAGTTCAAATTAAAAGGGAATTTGCTACAAATTTTGAAGGAAACATATTTATAAGTCATCTACAACTAGATATAGACCTTAGTTTTACAAGGATCCAAACAAAATTGAAAAGTTTTAGTAGTCCACTAAAATTAATAGTAACGAAGAATGCATCAATTGTGCCATGATACCAAGGAATCAAAACACATTTTCCATAGTTAAGACAAATCAAATGGTCCACATAAATGAATTTAAAAGAACAACACATATTATACACCATATAATCATTTTAACTTGCTTATCCTATCCGGCCTTAACAATTGGTGTCTTCTAGCACACATGAGGTTAAATTTGGTCTAACAATGTCATGGATGCATATATTTTTATGTTAAATGGCAAGAACTGTAAAGGAATAATTTAAGATTCTGCTAAAGAAGGAGAAAGAACATACACATGTTTTATTAGGGGGGAATTGACATTTGTTAGGTCCCTATAATACTACCCTTATTGTTGTTAGTGTAGCCCCCTTATTGCTACTGTTGTACCCTGTAACCCCCATATTTTTATTATTGTGCCCCTACATTATTATTGTCAGGTTGGCTAGGATTATATTGTGACTCCATGGACTCCTATATATAGAAAGGAGGTTTTGTCATTTGTATCATCCAAGAATTGTTCATTTATGTAATGTAAACAAGGTTTCCCCCTCGAAGTGGCTTATTTCTAAGGCGTTGATCTCTCTTTTCTTCTATTTTTGGAGCCGGTTTCATAATATTTGGTACCAGAGCTTTGGATTCTAGGGTTTTGCTGCTCTAAACAGGCCATCGTGGAATTTTCGCTATAATATTTTTTTTCTACGAAGGTTCAAAATCTGAAATTTTTACCACAAGAAGCCTAAATCCTAAGGAACTTGGTGTAAAAATTTCAAATCTTGGTTTGCAAAATTTTTAGAGATATGATTTGTGGAAGTTAGGGTTTTTTCAGGCTCTCGAATTTCATCTCAAAGAGGTGACCTTGGGAAAATCATCATAACTCTCTCTTTGAGCATCGGATTGGAATTCTGTAAAAAGTGGCCGAAATTAAACGAAATGCAGTTTTCTTTGTATCAACTTGAGATCCGTAGGAGGTAACGCTCACACGTGGCACACCGTACAAGTTCACTCTACTGAACTAGTCCATAATTAGGTCATTGTGGGATATTGGGCATAACTTTGTCTTCAAAGAATATTCAAAGGGATAATACAGTACTAAATTTTAGATATTGAAGATCCAAACCACAGAGATAATTCAGTTTGAATATCGAGCTCCTTAAAAGCAAGAAAAAGGTGTGTATTTGTTTTTTAAAATTGCATAACGTTTGTTTGAAAAATTAGTTTGAAGTGATTCCAAGGGCATATTGGAGTATAGATATCAGTATTGAGTTATATAATGCCTCCCAAAAATAATTCTAGACCTATTAAGCCCTCAGAAAGCTCTATCATGATGCATGAAGAGGAAGAATTGCAGTATGGGATATCAAAATTACAGTACCAAGTGCAACAAATTCCGATCTTACAAAGAGAAATCAAAGATGACATAGATGGTTTAAAAGAAAAAATGGAGGCTAATTTGGATGGTATGAAGGATCAAATGAAATCTATTATGGATGATAAATTAGTGGAAGTTCACACTGAGCATCAATAACAAGTTATCCAACTCTCAAAGAATAACCTAACTTTGGTGCATAATCGAATGAAACAACAGGAAGATCAACAACGCACCAAAAGAAGGTCTGAAGCAGTGACAAAAACAAGAAATTGAAAACTACCAAATCGATCAATTTCAGAGTATCTCAGCAATTAGAAGAAATTACCAGTTGAAGATTCCACATGGGAGGATGAGAATTTTATACAGAAGCATCCAAAAATAATCAAGCATTGAGGGCAACACCTGTTTGAAATAAAGGGGGATGTTAGGTCCCTATAATATTAGTGTAACCCCTAATTGTTGTTAGTGTAGCCCCCTTATTGTTATTGTTGTAACCCTCTAACCCCCATATTCTTATTATTGTGCCCTTACACTATTATTGTTAGGTCGGTTAGGATTATATTGTGACCCCATGGAGTCCTATATATAGAAAAGAGGTTTAGTCATTTGTATGATCCAATAATTGTTAATTTATGTAATGTAAAGGAAGTTTCCCCCTCGAAGTGGCTTATTTCTAAGGCATTGATCTCTCTTTTCTTCTATTTTTGGAGCTGGTTTCATAACAATTTTTTTTACTAGAGACAAGGGAAGATGGAATTCAACGGGTGAGTGTGGTTCACCTTGACTTAGACATATCATTTATAGGATAGCCTTGGAAATACAAGTCCATAAAAAATCCATATAAATCATTACCATGTTGGCCTATACACACTATGTAGCTACACCCCCTTTACCTACTAAAATCCATTATGTTCTTGAGTTGGCTTCTAGTTGTACAATGTAGATGAGCTACAATGATCCTAATTGGATTATGTTATTATTTTTCATTGATATTGATTCTTTTGTAGTGGAAAAAATTGGAGGAATTAACTTGTCAGGGCATTTTTATTAGTGGCCCCAATTTTGAAAATTAGGTGTGAAAAAATTCAAGAGCCATTGTGATGCCGTAAATGACCACTTTTATGGTACCAAAGACTCCATAATCCACACACTGATAACTTTCCAAGGAGACAAGAATCACCTCAACCAAAGCTCGTATGAGAAAGTGATGCCTCTTGAAAGTTGAATTATCGTGATTGATCATCACAATTTGAGAGGATGCCATGTCAACTCCCATTAATCATGGAGAAGGAGATAGCCACGTGGGGACTATGAATAAGACTCTGAAAGGGTAAAATTGTGACTCATTTTGAAGGTTAGATTGGTCAAAATTAATCCATGTTTGGATATTTAATAATTTATATTCGAGCCATTAAGAGGAAAAGGGGTTCCATTCTATT
Organism: Pinus albicaulis; assembly: GCA_034641835.2. Classification (NCBI taxonomy): domain Eukaryota; kingdom Viridiplantae; phylum Streptophyta; class Pinopsida; order Pinales; family Pinaceae; genus Pinus; species Pinus albicaulis. The sequence continues at coordinate 661,160,790 of CM076581.1, forward strand.
TATTGGAATTTTGTTTCATAGTAGAGCGTAGTAGCTAAGGGTTTATAGAGAAGGAGAATAACGGAGGAGGTTTGCATTTTATAGCAACCCATGACCCACGAGTCTCAGGAAACTCCATAGAGAGTGCCTTCTCCTTTATAAATGCATCATTTCCATTCCATACATAAGAGAGGAGAGAAACCTCACCTTCCAATTGGTTTTTCTCCCCTGAGGGTTTCCTAGAGCATAAATTGGTGTTCATTGTGGTTTTTGAGTGATTGTATTTACCCATTATCTACTTTCCACATATTATCTACTCCATGCATAAACAAAAAAAAATAACAAATTTCGAATCTAAAAGGAATTAACTCCTCATAGTATAAATTTTAGTTTATTTTCACAAATATGTTGTGACAAATTGTCTAGTGGAAGAATCACAACAATTTATAGATCACATTGGTACTAGAGCAGGTTTATTTAGGTATTTCATGGGAAGTTGCATGGGATCAAATCGATTTAAGTAGCAAGTCATAAAGTCTAAACCATGGCCAATGAATTGGTTCATGATAACCCTCAAGATCCAACAAAGGAGAGGATTGTGTTGTTGGAAGCATAAGTTTCATAAATAAAACCATAATGTAAACCTCCACATGGAAGTCCTAATTAGATTGCTGGACCTCATCGAAGACGATGGGAGTTCCAAATCATAGGTAAGATGATAGGGCAAATAAGTAGAACTCGAATAACTAGAAAATGAGTATAGGAAACCCAAAAAGGAGTAGCCAAGTTTGAGCATTGTGATCCGTTCAAAACATCTCTTCAAGATGGAAGAAAAGGTGGATATCATGTCATTTCAAGGTGATATTGATGCTTTAAAATTAAAGCATTGGTTTAAGAAGATAGATTTAGTGTTCACCACATAAATGAGGAACATAAATTTCATTTTCTTGTATGAAATTAAAGGGTCATTCCCTATACTGGAGGGAAATCCAAACAAAAACCCTTAGGCTGGAGAGGGATCCTCTAGTAACTAAGTGGGAGGATGTTAAAAATTTCATAAATTCCCAAATCTAAAGTATTGGGTATGTAGAGGATTAGTGGATCTATTGGCATTACTTCAGGTAGAGACCGGGGTATAATGTATAAGAGTACAACACATAATTTAGTAAAAGGAAATAATATTGGGTATCTCTCCCAAGAACCCAAATGTGCTCCTCAAGTATTTGGGGTGTCTACACAACCATATTTGAAAATAAGTGATGTTTTTCAAACAAAAAATGATGTATGAGGCTTGTGTACAAGCACAATACCTATAAAATGCAGGCCAAAATAAAGGGTAGTCAAATGGTTCAAAGAAGAAGCAATACCGAGAAGCTTGTTGAAAATGTAGCAAGAAAATATAAGTTTGACCTTGCCTTGGTCAAACTAGAGAAAATTCAAATGTCCACATCAAAAAAATATTGGAGGTAGTTAACTAAGGTGACATGGCTCTTGTCACTCAGTTAACTCCATAAATTTTAGTTGGGGAAGCTTGATTTCTTTCAGTATGATTGATTGCTAATTTCTAGCAATCTATTTCAGTTAAGTTGAGTTATTGTGAGTTAAACTAGTTCCAACTATTGGAGAAACTAGTGGAAGGCCAAGTTGTGCAGTGTAACTTCAATCACACTTAGTGTTCATGTTATGAAACCAACTCACAAAAATAGAAGAAAAGATAGATCAATGACTTAAAAATCAACCTCTTCGAGGGGGAAAACTCCTTTGCATTACATAAATGAACAATTCTTGGATGTTACAATTGACAAAACCTCCTTTATATATATAGGAGCCCATGGGGTCACAATATAATCCTAGTCGATCTAACAATATTAATGTAAGGGCACAACAATAAAAATAGTGGTCTTTTATGGGGCACAATAATAACAATATGGGGACTACAGGGGTACAACACTAGTGATATAGGGACCTAACATGCCCTTCTCCATCAAAAAAGTGTTGTCCTCAATGCTTGAGTAGTTATGGATGCTTGTGTATAAAATTACCATCCTCCCATGTGCAATCTTCAGTGGGTAAGTTCTTCCACTTGATGAGATAATCCAAAATTTATCGATTTCGTAGCTGTCGAGTCCTTGTTTCCGTAACTGCTTCAGGTTCCAATATGCTTTTTCCTTCCTCACCAACTTCTGGAAATATTGTTTGAACTGGAATTTTGTCACCTATAACCTTCTTTAAGCATGAAACATGGAAAACTGGGTGCACTCGGGAAGTTACAGGAAGCTCCAATTTGTATGCCATAGTACCAATCTTTTGCAACACCTTGTAAGGACCATAATACTTTGGCGATAATTTATTATCCTTCTTAGCTTGATTGAGGGACATTTTTTTGTATGGTTGTAGCCATAAAAATACCCAGTTGCCTACATCAAAACTTCTCTTGCTGCGATTGTTATTTGCTTGTTGTTTCATTCGATTTTGTGCCAAATTTAGGTTATCCTTTAAGAGTTGGAGAACTTGCTGTTGATGCTCGATGTGATCTTCCACTGCTAGAAACTTGGAATTTTCTCTTAAAGATGATGTGATGGATGGTGGATGATATCCATAAAGTGCCATAAAAGGGGTCATTTGTGCTGCCATGTGGATGTAAGTGTTATACCACCATTCAACCAAAGGTAACCACTTGACCCATTTTGTTTGTTTATCAGATACAAAGCAATGAAGATATCCCTCCGAACATTTTTTCACTATCTCAGTTTTCCCATCTGATTGAGGATGATAAGATGAGCTATGAGCTAGTTGAGTACCCAAACAAGAAAATAATTCTGTCCAAAATTTCTAGTGAAAATGGAATCTTTGTCGATTACAATAATCTTTGGGTTTCCATGTAACTTTAGAATTGTTTCCATAAATGCAGTAGCAACTGTAATCACTTTAAATGGATGAGATAATGCACAAAAGTGTGCATAGTTGGTAAGTCTATCAACTACCACCATGATGACAGTCTTTCCTTCGGACTTAGGTAAACCTATGATAAAATCCATTGAAACCTCCTCCCAACATTGGCTTGGAATGGATAAAGGCTGTAGCAGACCTGAGGTCTTATTTGCCTCAACTTTATTTTGATGGCAAGCCAAACATTCCGCCACAAAATTTTGAATATTAGATTTAAGGCCATCCCCAAAAAAATGTTTCTTCACCCTGTGGTAAGTTTTAAAAAATCCCGAGTGTCCTCCTAAGGGAGAGGTGTGCAATTCCAAAATAGTATTTTGTTTTAGTTGGCAATTCTTAAAAAGATATAAGTGATCTTTGTACCATAAGGAATCATTTTTCCAACTAAATGTATCATATGTACTGGGATATTGCTGAAACTTTTGAATGAGTGTCCACACTTCTTCATAATTTGGGTTTCCCCGTCAAGATGAAGATTCCAAGACAATGTACTATCAGTTGTAGACTAGTCCTGTGTGTAGTGGTGGTGCATGTAGTCAAATAATGGGCCTACAAGAATTTCACAATCCAATTGAGGAATTTCCCTAAAAAATAAGTGCTAATTCCTCAAGGAACAATGCAAGGAAATAGGATATTGGAGGCTTGAAAATTTGGCTAAGTATTTTACAGGTTCAGTGAGTCAGATTAAGAGATATACTATACACTGTCAGGTTGTGCTCAAGCTTGAGAAAGCATTGTATTTCATATTTATTCTTTGATTGATGCAATGTAGATAGTAAGGGGTTTTGAGTAGTTTCTTTCCCCTAGATAATATCTATGCATTTGTGATGTTTCATTTTGCATGTTAATGATATGTTTTCTTCATTGTGAATTAGCTTCTGTAGATCAGTACAATAACTTCTAGTCTTGTGATTTGGTAAATTTCATGAGCAATTTAGAATATACACATTAATTTCTACATTGTATCAGAGCTAGATTCATAATAGAGAAGATATTTCCAAGTTGTCTTTGAAGGAGGATCGGATTTGTAGGATAAATTATTCAGAGCTAGAAGGATGGATTTATATGGACTAAGACTTGATTATTCCCTTGAGGGAAGCTCAAATTATGTTTCTTGGAAGGATCACATGGAGAAAATTATGGAAGATAACGTGTTGAAGGAATTTGCTGAGAGTGACATTTTGAAACGAGCAACAACTGATCCTCAGAATCTAGACGAATGGAAGAAGTGTGTATTTAGGATGAGGAGAATCATATGGGAGGGAGTACCAGACTATATTGTCTCAGATATCCACGAGAAAGAGACTCTATATGTAATGTGGCAAGCATTGATAAATCTGTTTTAGAATAACAACAACCACAAGAAGTTGGCACTCAAGGATAAACTTCATAGTATCAAGATGTAGAAGAATGAATCAATTCATTAGTATCCGTGCAGATTCACACAATGTCATGATGAAATTGAAGGAGTCAGTGTCACAGTCCGAGATGATTATTTGGTAATCCTAGCCCTTATAGGCCTTCCAAAGCGCTGGCACAACTACCAATATTCGGTGAACGGGAGGGAAAACTACCAAATTGGGAGAGGTTATGGTCCGATTTGGTACAAGAGGAAATAAGGTGGAATACCAGAAATTCCAATCCAAACTAGAATCCTGTCAAGGGGGCAAGAAGAAAGACTTGTCCAAAATCAAGTGCTTTCACTGTCATGAATTTGGACATTATGCCACAGTGTCCACACAAGAAGAAAAGAAATAAGACATCAGGAGGAGCGGTAGATGAATATTTGGCTTCCCAATTCGAGCTTGACTTCACCCTCAATGCATTCATGGCAAGCATAGTGATGGGAAACGTGTGGTATCTCGATAGTGGTGCGTCGTTCAACATGATGAGGAACAAAGAATTTTTTAGTGGCTTGGAGGAGAAATATCTCCAGATGCACATAAATATGGGAGATGATGGAAGGTACAACTTGACCATGATCAACACAGTCACCTTTCAGAGGGATTCATGCTCCCCTCTTAGGCTCAAGAATGTGATGTTTCTATCGGGTCTAAAAACGAATCTGATTTCTGTCACGGTGGTGGAAGACCATGGCTACTATGTGATATTCAACAAAGGAAAGGCATTCCTGAGACACATCATTACGAGATAAGTGAAGTAGATCAGGGTTCGAGTGAAGAACCTCTACAAGTTGTATGTGGAAGAATTGTTGATTTGAGCACAAATGGAGAGAAGGTGCAGAGCCGAGATGTCGATGAATTATGGCATAGAATACTTGGCCATTTGCATCATGAAGCATTGAATATCATGCAACATTTCACCATAGTCCTCCCCATTGGAGCACTAGAACAAAAAAATACATGCAAAGGGTGTACCTTGGGGAAGTATGCATAAGAGACTTCAATGATCGGGACAACATGGCGCATGCAGTCCTTGAAAGGCTCCACTCTAATGTCTGTGGAACTTTCTCGATAGTATCCACTACCAAGCACATGTATTATGTTATATTTGTATATGATTTATCATGGAAGTGTTGGATATTCGTCATGTAGAAGAAAGACCAAACATTCTCCAAGTTTGTTGAATTTAAAGCACTTGTTGAGAAAGAAACTGGCAAGAAAGTGAAGGCTCTTAGGAGTGATAATGGAGGCAAGTATGTGTCAAATGAGTTTAAACAAATTTTTACAAAGGAAGGCATTCGACATGAGTTTACAACAACCCTCAACCCATAAAAAAACTAGGGGAATAAGAGGAAGAACATAAGTATTGTGGGAGCAACAAGGGCGATGTTGCATGACCATGGCCTACCACGGCACTTGTGGGCTGAAGCATGCAACATTATGGTCAATTTGGAAAATAGGAGTCCTCATCGTATTATTGGGATGAGTACATGAAAATAATATTTTTTAGGGAAGAAACCATATGTGTCACACTTCAAGATATTTGGAGCATTAGTATATTGCAATGTCTCTAAGGAATAAAGGAAAAATCTAGAGCCAACAAAAGAGTCAGGGATATTTGTGGGGTACACAAAAACACCTCGCAACTATCGTGTGTACTTGACATCCCTTAGAATGAAATTTTTTCAAAGGGATGTGAAACTCAATGAGGTGAAGGAAATGATGTGTTCTATTGAGAGGGAGCTTTAGTTGCATTTAGGTCAGGATATTTTGGCTCCAAAGGAAGAACCTTAAGTAGTTGTGGAGCAACCACAAGAAAAGGAGTAGATAGTGGAGACAATCACTTAAGCAGAGACATCCAGGGAAGGAAGGAAACAAACCAAGGAAGTTGAAAAATTGTTGCAGGATGTTAGAGAGAATGTGGGAGCACCCACTACACAGACCAGGCAGAGGAGGTCACCGGATCGGTGAACTAGATACATGGCTCTGATGACTGAGCTAGTAGAGACATAACCATCCTCATTCGAGGAAGAAATAGAGAACACTGTATTGGTTGATTCTATAATATAGGAATATGATTCCATTATCAGAAACAATGTTTGGTAAGTGGTCCCAAGACCAAAGGATAAATCAGTGGTGGGTTCGAGATGGCTTTAAAAAGTGAAGTATGCAACAGATGAAAGCATAGAGAAATACAAGGCTAGATTCGTGGCCAAGGGGTACTCTCAGGTTGAAGGGATTGAATATGAGGAGACCTTCGCTCTTGTAGCAAGGTAATATTCCATCAGATCAATCCTTGCTCTGGCTACACAGATGGGGTGGAAGATCCACTAGATGGATATGAGGACAACATTCCTCAATGGAGTTATTGAGGAGGAGGTGTCCATCGAGTAACTAGAAGGTTTTGAGACCTTTGATAGAGAGTCGCATGTGTGCAGACTCAAGCGAGCATTGTATGGATTGAAGCAAGCACCCCGTGCTTGGTACACCAGGATCGATAACTATCTCACCGGTTTTGGATTCACCAAAAGTGAAGCAAATGCAAACCTCTACCACATTTTGTAGAAGGTAAATTGTTGATTATTTTCTTATTTGCTGATGACTTGATTTTAACCGGTGATGAAAAACTAATCAGATATTTCAAGGAGGTCCTTTCACGAGAGTTTGAAATGAAGGACATGGGCCTCATGCACTATTTCCTCAGATTCAAAGTATGGCAAGGAAAAGGGGAATTTTTTGTCTCTGAGGGCAAGTATGCCAATGAGATACTTCATAAATTCTGCATGCAGAATTGCAAGCCCATGGAGACACCTCTAGCGACCAACTGGAGGAAGGAGGATGCCAATTCATGTGAGGAAATTGATGCTACCATTTATAAGCAGTTGGTGGGTTCACTCATGTATCTTGTGAACACACGACCAAACATGTGCTATGCAGTCAACTAGTTGAGCCAAGCTATGGTTCGACCGACCACATTATTTTTGAGGGATACTAAGCATTTTATACGATACTGTTGTGGAGGTAAATCCCCTCTGCGGATAGAGGTGATCCCTACTAGCCCAGACCGGGTCTAGCAACAATCATTCACGCTATAGCGTAGGTTCCTAATTGCAAATAAATCAACTAGCGATGAAGGCTTACCTGGAATCCAACGCTGTTGCCTGTAGAAGAGGTAGCGCTCCTGTTCCTTAGCCCTGGTAGATCACGATCCCCACGATCTCCGTGATGGACACCTGCACATGCTAGAAACAAAACAAACGCAAGCGTAAAATCTAGTAGATGCAACTATATGTCAGTCAGAAAGGACATAACTCATCATTATAAACAATAACAAGAGTGGAACCATAACCGATAGTCGTTTATTATTAATCAATCAAAGGAAGAATACAACCATAGTTATGACACTGAATTCTCCTTCGGAGGGTCGTTGCCATAATGTCTTGCAAGTTCGTTGAAGGATGTGGACAAACTCTTCTCTTCGGATTCGACAATAGTCTCTCCTCGTTTCTGGGATTGGCCTTATGAGTTAGGAGGCACTTATGAATTTGGGAACTTGAATACTAGCTGCTGAAAGATGGGCAAGCTTTGCGTATGGATAGAAGGGAGTTGGGATCCCTATAATCATGTATTTGCCTTACCACTGGCGTAGAAGCTTCCAAGAGAGGGCAAACCACTTCTCTCTATGGAAATCCGTAGCCAAACCTCCCAACCCAAGATATAGCACCAGTGAATTGTTAGAAAAAAATCTCCGCCATTTATTTTTAAAAAACACCCTTAAATTGGCCGGGCACGAGTGCGACTGTGGACAGTAGCGCGCCACCACGTGACCTTCTTGAAGCGAATTTCCCTAATAAGCAAGATGACCATTTGCCCATACGAATACAAAAAGGGGTGTTTTTAGGGTTTTTCAGCAGGAGATGTCTTCAGGGGGATGAAAGTAAATGTTCAGGGGAATGCCATGAAAGTATTTTCAAGTTATGTCACTGCTAACAAGTCACAAAATGAGCCCTCCAATGTGCGAGACGGGGATTGCAGGGACGGTGACAAATTGCTGTGTAATAGATACCTCAGAGGAAAAACTCAGATTGGACTATGGTATAGATGGACAAAGGGAGTGAAGCTATGAAGCTTCACTAATGTAGATTGGGCAGGGAGTCCATAAGACCGGAAGAGCACATTGTAACAACCCTGGGTTAAAATTTCATGCAATAAAAGTTAATAAAAGGTAAAATAAGACCACGTGAAAGAGACAACTATTCCAAGCTGAATGTTAGGAAAAATATCCTAGTGGGCATCACTTGTTGTGTTTATGGCTAAGGGAAATTGGAAAAGGTAATGGCTAAGGCTTTGGAAAGGAAAATGGTATTTTTGGCACATTATTAATTAAAATAATGGAAATTCGAAAAAAAGGGAGGTGAAAGGTCACAGGTTGCACGTGAGGAGAAAAATGAAGGAAAATAATGGAAATTGAACAAACTAGAGGCCTCATCAATAAAAAGACCTCAAAGCATTAGTTAGGAATCTTTTTGTCAACCTTTTGTCAGTTTAGTGTTAGAATTAGTCTCAGAGAGGAGAAAGCACCAAGAGGAGAAAGAAAGCAAGCAAGAAAGGAAATGAAAGGAAAAGCAAGGAAAGGAAAGGAAAATTAAAGAAGGACAAGGAAAGTAAAGGAAGGCAAGGATCAAGTAGCTTCAACGAGAATACTTGCAGGTAACAAATTACATGTGTGATTTCCTAGCTATTTTTTACATGCATGGTATGTGCATGTTGGTATATGGTTCTTTTGTTTTCATTGGCATAGATTTTTCCGGGATTCAACAGTGGATTTTAGCCTAGCCTTTCCCTTTCTGGTGTGATGGGATTGTTCTTGGTTTTGAGCTTTGGATTACCAGATGGTTTCAGAATCCGGGGTGAGGTTGTCTTAGGAAAATTCCGGAAGGCCTAGGAATCACTTTAATGATAATGGAGGGATACATGGTAAATATTGAGGGTGGAGATGGGAAAATTCCTTAAGGATGGTGAAGAAATTTTGAGGAATCCAATCTCAATTCGGTTTTGTGATCTTGACACTAGTTTAGGTGTGATCACAGTATGGATAGGGTGGAGGTGGTTTAACCTCTGGATTCCCTTGGTTGTATTTGGACTAGTTTATCCCTTGAGATCCCACATTCATGCTTAGAATATGGCACATGGGTGATTGGATGAAGAGAGATTTGGCTCAACCAATCTATGTTCAGATGGAACATGGAAGTCCCGAATCTAGTCAGTATTTGCCTATGTTTAATAAAGCTAAATTCTATTGATTTTTGTAAGGAAATGTACTGGTCATTATTTGGCTTTAATGGTTTTTATCTTATTGTTATTTACCCGATTATATGTTGGTTATAAGAATGATTTTATGATAGATCTCAGTCATGGCTCTATTCATGGTTTCACTCATAATTGAATAAATAATGAATGCAAGACATAATTTATGTTAAGATAACTAATGAAAGAAGTTAGTGACCCTTCTTGTTAAACCTTAGATGAGTTTTTAGTCCCTCATGTTTAGACTCTTATTCATGACCTATAGGTTGCATATCTACCAAGTGTTTGGAAAAATGTCAATCTCGATTGGGGATGGTCAGGTCAAGTCTTGCTTTTTGGGTAGAGGCTTAGCCCCAGTCCTAGAAAATAGCCTAAATTCTCACAGTTGGTGGCAAGAAAAGGCTACAGTTGCACTGATGCAGGCCTATGGGAGCGACTGGGAACCCATAGTCTCTTAGAGGCCTTGTAAAGGGAGCAACATGGGCTCTAAGTTAGGGAAAAGGTGAGTTGTCATAGGGGTTGGATACCTATATGCATTGGGGTACTCCTAGAGGTCCTGTGGCACTCGAGGGAAGTTAGTAAGGTCTTGTTATGTCGACTCCATTTCCTTAAATTCATCTAGGAGGTTGAGTCAAATCATAGTGAACCTCAACTCATGTTTACCCCAGGAAAGCTGGTGAAAGTGGGTAAATGTAGGAGGAGGTGTTACAAGGTGGTATCAGAGCATGGTTGCGCTCTCTTTGGGTCATATATGATACCACAGGGTGGTATCCGAGCGGGTTGCGCTCTCTTTGGGTCATATTTGATACCATAGGGTGGTATCCGATCATGGTTTCACTCTCTTTGGGTAAGGAATGATGTTGTTAAGGTTATGGTTGTCATGCATGGGATCATGGTATACAATTGGTATGGTCATGCATGATTTTTTTATGATGTTATGTTAATTACATGGATATTCTTATGATTATACATGTACATGTTAATGTGGATTGATCTTGTTGATGAGATAAGCCTCCCCTGAGCATTACTAAGGTATGGATTTGATTTTTGTATCTATTTGTTTTATCTGACATGGTATACTTGCAGGAAGAAGAAAATCAAAGATGACAAGAAAAATGGTAGACTATAGTTTCTGTGACTCTCCCTACAAATCAATTGGATAGTAAGGAGAAGAGTATTATCCTGGTATAGAAGATACATTGAGGAGCTTGAGGACATATATTAGAAGTTTCAAAACTGGAAATGATAGGTTGGTTGAGGCTCAGGAAAGACATGCAATGGCTCAGGAGAAGCAGGTAGAGGTTAATGCAAAAATCCTTCAGAGCTTGTCAGAGTTGCTGAAACAATGTCAATAGAGAATCAATCAAGAGAAAGAAGAGAAAAATAATGGAGCCTATATTAGCAAATCTCGGCCTGGATACATATTGTATAAATGGGACACATTTAGAGGTGGCAGATCACTAGATACACCTGAAAGGAGAGCTCGTATGTATGGGCACCATTCTAGATCCTCATATAGGAGACATCATCGTAGTCATCACCGTAATCATCCTTATAGGAGGAGGGAGTATTTTCCTTAAGAGTTCAAGAAAGCGAAGCCTCCTACATTTGATGGAGAGATGAAGAAGCTATAAAATGCAGAGGCATGGTTTCTTGGAATGAAGAAATTCTTCAAATTACATAACTATTCAGAGAACATGAAAGCAAAGATAACCACCTTCAGTCTAAAAGGGAAAGCAAATATCTGTTGGGAATATGTGAAGAATGTAAAGGGAATTTGGGAAGAATAATTGATTTGGGATGACTTTGAGAGGATCTTAAATAAGAAGTAATTATTCGAGAGGTACTATGATGATATAGCTAAGGATTTTTATGAGCTACAAATGGGTTTTATGACAGATGATGTGTATGCTAGAAGATTCTTGGAGTTGTTGAGGTATGTGCCATATATCTAGGAGGAAAAGGCCGAGATTCAGAGATTCATCAGTGGAATTCCAACAAAATATAGAGATTGGATTAAGTTTGATGAGCCTAGATCACTAGAGGAAGCCATTCAAAAATTGAAGCATTGCTATGAGCACTCAAAGTGAAAACTTGAGCCTAAACATGACTTGAAAGGAAATGACAAGTTAAAAGTAAAATGGCCATTGAAGCGGGGAAGGCCTCAAGATTCAGGTGAGAAAGAAAATGTTTCTCCTTACAAGAATTTCAGTGCAATTGAGAAGGGACATGTGTCACATCCTGGAGAGCAGTAGACTAGAGGTGATTATAGAGCACTATTGCAGTCTTGGATATGTGGAAAATATCATCGTAAAAAGGATTTTCCATTGTAACAGGGAGGTAGGCCTTAAATATATAGTGCTCAGGAGGTGCAAACAGTTGGATATGTTGGTCATAATATTCCTCGGATCTATGCAGTTGTCGACAACGGGCAGGTGGATCACAATGCATTTATCATTGAGATGGACGGTAAGCTTTGTGATCAAGTTATTTCTATTTTGATTGATCCTTGATGTAATTATAGTTATGTTATTCCTAAATTGGTGGATAAGTGTGGCTTGAGAAAATAATTTCATGTAGAGTATTGGTTGGTTTAGTTGGCTATAGGTACGAAGAAGAGAGTTCATCATTGGGTAAGAGCTTGTGCATTTGAGTTGAATGGTATTCTTGCAACAACCCATTTGAATGTACTTCCATTGGGATCCTATAATATAATTTTGGGTATGGATTGGTTGTATATTCACAATACCAAATTATATTACTATGACAAGGCTATCGAGTGCCTGGATTATAATGGAGAGAAGAGAATCTTACAGGGGAAGAATATGTAATATCCCAAAAGGGAGAATTTAGTAATACTTAAACACAATATAAGAACTGCAGCAAGATAAACAATAAATATTAAGAAAACATCAGAATGTATAGAGAAGCTAAGCCATTTTATTATATTGGAGAAGAATCAGTTACACAAGGTAAAAAATATGAGTAAATATAGCCAAAGAGATGGCCTAGAATCACCCAGAAAGCATGATTCAATAGGTACAGCGTAACTATAGAGGCACTGAAGCAAATAATGCACTGTCCCTTCAGCAAAATATGAAAATATAGTTGTAGGATGAAAAGGAAAATGTAGATCTACTCAAATTTGGAGCTCAGTTGATGCCAAGATTCAAGATCTAGCAAGTGTGATGGATTCCCAAGATAACCCAGAAAGGATTTTCCAGATCTACAACTTTGGAAAACCACCTCCCTAGGATTTGATCTTTGATCTGCTAGGAAATATAGATCTTAAGCTAGATCTATCTAATAGATGGCTGAAATATGTTGCAAGATCAGATCTAAGCTTGAAGGGTTGATCCCTTCTTCAGATCTACAAGCTAGAAGCTCTAGATCTAGCTTCTCAATCCTCCAATGACGATTGCAGCTGCTGCAACACAACTGCCAATAGAAACTATGCTATGAGGGAAAAAGAGGCCTTCTGCCTGCTGAAAAATGCTGCAATAAATTCCAGGCTGATGGTAAGACTGATAGCAATGTGAGGGGATGATCCATCACAGGATTACTAGCTGAAATGCTAGTAACTTCCTTCCTCCTTTTGGATATGAAAAATGGATAGCGTAATTCCTGAAGGAAATACTACTGCTAGGAGGTAAATAAATTTTGGCCTGATGCCAGATCTGAAATAAATTTATGGGAAGCTAATCTATAAGCCCAAGGTGATAGGAATAAACCCTCAATAGTTCTCCAGCTGAAGTACTGAAGACAACTTCCTCTTTCCAAACTGATCTTTAGAAATTTTCAATTTATGAATATGGATGTTCTGTAAAATGTAGGAAAAGAGATGTGGCACCAATGTCTAATGTAGAATGAAGTACAATACTCTTTCTAGAGCTTCTCTAAGAAAGAGGTGGGATTCCCGACCAGGAACACCCTGTGCTAAACAACACTTTCAATCTCTGCTAAACAACTCGAGAAAGCAATGGAATGTCACATGACAATTCTAGATCTGAAAAGATCTTTACATCAAGAATAATCAGCATGCCCTCATTCTTGCCTTCATCTTCTTTATATAATGTTTGAGCCTTCCCAAGCCTTGGCCCTCATCTAGACTACACAGTGCATGTGGACAAGATCCTCCAAGTTTGACTGCGCTGTTTGACCAAATCAACCATCATGTCTAGGTGTAATGTACAACTTCTCCATCAAGTGTGCTTTGTTTGCACAAAATCCTCCATCACTTTATCATGAATGTCTCATGACTTTTTTTTTGACATCTTCAAGATCTTAGTTGACTGAATCAACCTTCTGTTTGATATCTTCAAGATCTTAGTTGACTGTGTCAACCTCTATGATCTATCTCATTAATGAGACAGGTTCTCCAATTTCATTCACATTAGTAGTTGCTCAACTACCTTATTATGTAGATCTAGGCTTATTTAATCCACATTCACACACAAAAAGTGGATATTTATTCATATTGAGGATTGTGGGTCCCTCCACCCTTTTATTTAATTAATTCATTAAGAAAATCAAGAACTCTAATATTCCAAATATGATGTGGAAATTTGGGAATATTACAGTTCCCCCCGAAAAAATGTTGCTTGTCCTCAAGAAACCCTGAAAGTAGATGCAAGGCCATCTATTTCCCTCCAAATGGCATCCACATAAGGAAGGCTTCTTCCATTTGCTGCAATGTGTTATGCATGTTTGGTTCCAAAGTTGTTTTTTAAAAACATAAAGAATGACCTCCAACTGTATGGTTAGATGTCCTCCTTCCATAATGAAGTACCAAGTGACAACCATATGATGTCCAACATCATCATCAATACATGAGGTGCATAAAATAAGGTGGCTCTCTTCACAAAGGAAAAGCTTCGTCACACAATACATCTCTCCATCCCATGTTTCATGAATTTTATTGAGCATTTATATGCTCTCATACTTAGCCTTGTTGGCCTTGTTGGATCCAAGCATCATTCCAATGTTATGAAAAAGAAGAAGGAAAGGAGCTATATGGGTAGACAAGGATGTCAAACCATATTCTCCTAATAGTAACCATCGGAGTAAGGCCCTTTGATACCATCCTCCATCTCCTCCATGTAAGATGGACAAGCCAAACTCCCCCAAAAGCAGCCAAAGCAACAAGAGATCTTGCTGCTTTCTCTCCTCCTCATGTGCATCATGAAGCAAAAACATACTAATGGACATATGGAATGCCACATCAGCCCAATACAAAGAAACATCATCAATGCACATCATGAGAGCATCATGCCAAGCTTTACCCAATACAAAACACATAGACATAGGAGATATCATGTGGTGGCCAATTTCTCTCAAGTGAAACCAAAATGAACATGCCTTCTTTTGCTACATTCTATCATTGATACACAAGGCATGAATAAAAAAATATATGAGCTATTGGGTGGTAACCAGTGCAACCATGCCTCCTTCTTCATTTCATAAGTGTTCCTTAAGGCATGGATCAAAGGAATAGGATCCTTTGGGTAGTGACAAGAATCTCCCAAGGGAAACCAATGTAACCAAGCTTGCTAGCCCATATCATAAATATGCAAGTGGTTATTCAACCCCTTGCTCATCATCCTCACCCACTCACCCCAATATGGATGATGAGTGATGTGTTGCATAATCATGGTATCCTCCCTTTGTAGAATACCACCTTCCCCAAATTGATAAATAACTTTGCACTTCATGAAATGTTGAAGTGCACCTCCAATGAGATCTCTTAATGAGACCTTCTTCTCATCTATGTCCTTCCAAAACCAATGAGGTCTTGGATCTGCTGTAGGTAGAAGTCTCTCTTTAAGCTGTGAGATGCTCATTGAGAAAGTGTCATCAAGAAAGGAGAAATTATTTCTCATATCTAGATGTCTTGTCCTCCATTGCTTCATGAGTGAAGCTACCTTCAGAATGCTCCAAGAATGATGGGACCTCCTCATCTTCACAGCTACTAAGTGACAATGATGTAGATCTACATGATAATATAGGCGCTGTCTCAAAGCAAGGCACAACACTGATCTCATAACCAGTTATTGTACACAGGATTATGCTCATCCCATTAAACTCAAAGGGTTGAATGTAGCTCAACAATGATGAACTGGGATAGTTCTTAACCCCCTCCTTGATTAGATCAAGGGTCCTCTATGTTATGATATGTTGCTGCTTCAAATCAACACTATGTTCTAACCCTCAGTTATGCATTGGCCCTGATGGCATGTCCCCACAACTTTCAATAAGATATTCTGAAACAATAGGTGATGAATGTGTATGCATACCTTGGATCAACTGATATGTGGGAACCTCTTGACATAACACAAGAGTTCCTTCAACCGGGAAAATAGTGCCTCCAACTGTTGGTAAGAGTGATGGCTTCTCTTCTCCAAGTGTACCTGCGCTGGAATCTTCCTCTTTTCCCTCATGCATCTCCTGAATCATGCATGGGACTCTATATGTCAAGAGCTCAAGACTATCTTGCAAAGATTCAAGTGTCTCTTCTCCAGATGCAAGTACTTCTGCAGATGGTGGTGAATGTAGTGACTTCTTGTCCAGAGTGACAAGATTGACATCCTCCTCCCTAGGAAATGTAACTTTGTGACACATCTATGGTTTTCTCCCATCAAATTCCTTCCTCAAATTGTGAAAGAAATATGAATATTTAGTCACCTTTACATGCTCCATGTGACCAAACCACCAATCATTGGCTTCATCTAAAATATGAAGTGCTGCAATTTGAACAACCTCTTCTT
Source organism: Pinus albicaulis (assembly GCA_034641835.2). Classification (NCBI taxonomy): domain Eukaryota; kingdom Viridiplantae; phylum Streptophyta; class Pinopsida; order Pinales; family Pinaceae; genus Pinus; species Pinus albicaulis. Next base: position 661,177,189 of record CM076581.1, read on the forward strand.
CAGCTACCGGATGTAGTCTGAAAATGCATCTAACTCTCTCCTCCAAGCCTTAACATTGCTTGAGGAGGATCCATCAAATGTAGGCAAATAGAATCTATTATGCCTCTTCCTTCTATTGCTGCTATAAGATCCTCTTTCTTCTTTGATTTTGAAGAATGTTTGGAGAGTTAGTTTCTCCTTGAATGCTCTAGACTGTGCTTTGTACTCTTCAAGATATAGACTAAGAGTCTCATGAGTCTCAGGTTCATTCCTTCCTTCATTTCCACACCCTTCACCTTCTTCAAAAAAAGTGGGCAGAGTGGATCTATGAGGAGATCTAGGATTCTCCGGTTTTCTTCTTTGCTGATAGGAAGTGCTTGGACCTTTCTTATGACATCTTCTTATTGGATCTTCTTTCTGGCTTTCCTCTTTCATTTTATAGACCTCCTTGGAGAGATCTTGCATGGATCTACAGAAATGAGTGGAATAATCTTCTTCCTCCATGATAGATATAATCTATCTGCTTCTTCTTTAGATGCAAAAGATGAAGTGTCCACAAGCTGAGCCAAAGATCATGCTCTAATACCACTGTAATATCCCAAAAGAGAGAATTCAATAATACTTAAACACAATATAAGAATTGCAGCAAGATAAAAAATAAATCTTAAGACGACATCAGAATATACAGAGAAGCTGAGCCATTTTATTATATTGGAGAAGAATCAGTTACAAAATGTACAAAATATGAGTAAATATAGCCAAAGAGATGGCCTAGAATCACCCAGAAATCATGCTACAATAGGTACAATGTAACTATAGAGGCACTGAAGCAAATAATGCATTGTCCCTTCAGTAGAATATGAACATATAGTTGCAGGCTAAAAAGGAAAATGAAGATATACTCAAATCTCGAGCTCAGATGATGCTAAGATTCAAGATCTGGCTAGTGTGATGGATTCCCAAGATAACCCAGAAAGGATTTTCCAGATCTACAACTTTGGAAAATCACCTCCCTAGGATTTGATCTTTGATCTGCTGGGAAATACAAATCTGAAGCTAGATCTGTCTAATAGATGGCTGAAATATGTTGCAAGATTAGATCTAAGATTGAAGGGCTGATCCCTTCTTCAGATCTACAAGCTATAAGCTCTATATCTAGCTTCTCAATCCTCCAATGATGTTTACAACTTCTGCAACACAACTGCCAATAGAAACTGCGCTGTGAGGGAAAGAGAGGCCTTCTGCCTGCTGAAAAATGCTACAATAAACTCTAGGCTGATGGTAAGATTGATGGAAATGTGAGGGGATGATCCCTCACAGGATTACTAGCTAAAATTATAGTAACTTCCTTCCTCCTTTTGGATCTGCAAAATGGACAGCGTAATTCCTGAAGGAAATACTATTGCTAGTAGGTCAATAACTTTTGGCCTGATGTGTAATATTACGAATCTAGAACAGCTAGTAAGGCATGACTGGAAAACACATTTTCCAGTAATGGCTGCTGCAGAAATGAAAACCAGCACTTGGATCCCTTAGATATGAGTATCTAAGTCCTAAATCAAAGAGGGCATAAAAAAGAAATCCTCCTAGGTGGGTTAAACAGATCTCCCACACCTAGTTGTCTTCAGAAATGCCTCAAAGAGAGACTGCAACAATAACAAACAATCCTGCTTAGGAAATAACATAGTTTTTGCAGAGCAGTGATAGGAGGTTCATAAAATATTTTTCAATAGTATTTACAACAACAAATAATTCTTACAATTCAGTTCATCAAATACATAGCTGAAAATACAAGGAAAAGACGGAAGAAATCTCCTCAGAAGAGGGCTGCAACCATATATTTTACAGAAAGATGCCTTGAAAACGTTATTCTTATTAAGCTGCACTACTATATGTTACATGTCATATATAGAGCAGATCTGTGCATAAAAATTCAGATCTATATCAGATCCATGCACTAGAAGAGCTCCTCTTTCAGATCCCCTTGGAATTTCGAGGTTTGCACCAAGCATAAGCAGTAGATCTGAGATCTAATAAAGCAGTTCTGCAGAAATATTCAATATTGCTGAAGCATTCAGATTATGCAGATCAAATCTGGAAAGTACAATGTGTATATCTCCTGCAACAGGTCTTCAAAGTGAAGGGTAGATCCCCAACACTCAGAAACTAGCTCACCAAATGGTGCAACCAACCCCCTGCAACACCACCTACAGGAATAATGCAGATCTGGAGTAGAAACTGCACTGTAGGGGATAGACAGTTGATGGCCACATGCCAATATCAGAAACTGAGGCTCATGCACTCCAGTACACTTCCTCCAATAGAGTAGAGGCCTCCTCCATCGAAAAAGAGCACTGGAATGACTTAGATCTGAAGAGATCTGATCTCCATGATAATAACGTAGTCCCTCAAGGGAGACTATGCTATAGATTGATTAACCAAGTTGGCCTAATTCCAAGATGCATAACTGAAGCTCAAACAATGGATGCACTCTTCTAGGAGGTTAAAAGACACACTCACTAAGAAGAGGCTCCAATACAAGCTAGATTTGAACAGATCTAGTTCTCCACTTGCTGCAGCTTAAAAAATCAAGCAAACCCTCACTCGATCTGCGTTGCAGTTGGAAGTAGAAGCTTGGTCTTCAACCAGATAGTGGACCAGCAATACAAGCTCTCCCAAGAGCTCCTCAATGGGAAGAGATGGAACTCCTAAACAAGAAATTCCAATGCAATCTAGGCTAAGCAGCCAAGAAAGTTGTTTGTCTAAACATAAAACAATTCAGAAACAATATCATGAACAACCCTAATATGCTGCCTTCCTCTTCCTTTTATAAGATCAAGAGATTGTAAAACCCTAAACCACCTTCAATGATTTAGCCCCATTCACATGTGTAGCCTCCAACTTGACTGCGTTGTCCTTCTAGGAGATTCATTATATCTGGACAGCGTGGTTGATTTGGTCCTGGTTGACTTGGTCAATAGATTCAATCTCTTTCACACTCAAGTGTGTTTTTACAAGTGGCCCAGATTTAGCCTTGTTCACATTGAGCATTGATTTATTCTTTTATTAGGAGTTTTATGAACCTCCTTTACATATTTATTCTTTAAACAAAGAAAGAAAAACAAAATGAATATTCCTAGTAGCTTAGGAATAATTAGGAACATTACAGTCCTCCCCTCCAAAATGTTGCTTTTCCTCAAGCAACTCACAAGGACTTTGCAGAATCTCCAATGAAATTGTCTCCTCCCAAGAATACAAGTTTGCCTTTGGTGGATGAACCAATAGCTGTCATCATGAAGTAGTGGGAGATACATGGAAAGAATCATATGCTATCCATTGGCCTTCTTAAGGCATGAGAGATGGTAAATATTGGGTACTTCAACCCCCATGAGAAACTTCAATCTCCATGCTATCAACCAAACAAAGTGAGCCATCCTTGATAGCTCAAATAAATAGTCTCCAATCCCCACCATATGCAATGTGTAGGGGCTCCATGGCTGGAAATGGGAGATAAGAATTCTCAATTCACCTTGTCTCTCCCTCCATTTATGATAAATATGGAGCTGATGATCCTGGGCTGCAGTAATATAGTCCTCATGAAGCCAAAAGAGACTTGGAACTTCATGACTCCCTTCATGGATTCTAGCGAGCCTCCTTGCCCAATCTTCCATGCATATAGTGAATAGAGGATCTTCACCATATGTGCTCCAAAAGAAACATGGACTAAGTGTCTTATGACATATTGGATGTTGACAATAGTCCCTCCCTTGAGACCAGCGTTGATGCCTCAAATCATAGTACAATAAGTGGCCATCCCACCACCTTCTTGCTGCAAAAAGCTTCTTCAAAGCTTGGAAATAGTAGAGGATAATAGGTGTTGGCTGAATATGATTCAAGCAACACATGTCTTGCTGCAAATTCTCCCAAGTGAGAGACTTCTTCCAATGACATAAGCCCAACATATGGCTCCTTGCATAAGAAAACGAAGGATATGATGTAGCAACCATACAATGTGCTATCCTCCTCTTGAAGCATGAATGAATATGGGAGATTTCATTCCCAAAGGACACACTCAACCAATGTGTCATCCCTCCTCTCATGTTCCTAACAAAGATCAGAGCATCATCATCATTATGATATAAATAAGCTCTCTTATGCCACCTCATGTGAAGGTTACATTCTCCCCCAACCCAAGGTACATACATGATTATGATATTTTTTCTAAACATAAATACATGTACATACATCATAGGTATAAGCAAATGTATGGAAATGGAATTCGTCATGGGGTGCCCATACTTTCTTCTTGTCAACCAAAGCAACCATGCCTCCTTCTTATGCATTCCTTTCTTGAAATACAAGGCACGAGACAAGAAAATAAAAAACTTTGGGTGGTATCCACACTCACCCAATAGAAACCAGCGCAGGTCATCTCCTCCCTGCTTCAGATCTAGATGTGGTAAGTGGTTTACATACCACTTACTTGCTATCCTCATCATCCCATCATGGCTGAAGGTGAAATGTATATTTGGTGCTTTAAGGAAGCACCCATCATGCTGCAAGACCTCCCTTAGCCCATCAAGGGAGTGGCCAAGTTTGAGAATAGTCCTGGCTCAAACCATCCCATCCAAAAGGAATGGCACCTCATCACCATTTGGCATCCAAATCAGAAAAATGCTGATGGTCCCATGATACCAATGGTCTACCCAAGGGATACAACACAGTTCTTCCAACTTCTGCTTGAGAATGTCATGTGGCAAGTTGTCCTCCAACAAGGTACTAGCTGTGCATGAGTGCTCATCTACTAGGTAGCAGTACACAACAGTATATATCAGTTGTACATGATCAGAATAACAAGAAAATGTGCCATACATTCCTTCTAAAACATCATGATGTGTATGGAGAGATTCCAGCCCATACTCTCTCAATAATAGCCATAGAAACAAGGACTCTTGCTGCCTCTTTGGCTATCAAAATGCAGATCACGGAGCAATAATATAATGATGGGCATGTGAGATTCCTCATCAACATAGTGCCAACCAGATCCCTTATACATCATGGGGAATTTATCCTTCCTCCCAGAGCAATATACATACATGAAATACATCTCAAAGGTAAATACATGTGAGCACATGAGACATATCTCCGACAAAGGTAAACACATGGACATAAGATTTGACATAGGATGTCCAAAATCTCTTCTTAACAGCCACAACAACCATGCCTTCTTCTTATGCATCCTATCATTGATACTTGAGGCATGAGTTAAACAAATAGAAATTTTTGGGTAGTGACCAAACTCACCCAAAAACAACCAGCGCAGCCATGCTTCTTGTTGGCCTGTATCATAGATCTGCAAGGGGTTTGGAAACCTCTTTCTCCATACTACCATCCACTCATCCCAATGTGGGTGATGGATCTCATTCTACCATTGCTTGGTATCCTCCCAAGGTAGGACACCATGCTCCTCCAACCTTTGAAGAACTTTGCACCTCATGAAATGTTGAAGTGCACCTCCAATGGGATCTCCTGATGAGACCTCCTCCTCATGCATGGCCTTCCAAAACCAAAGAGGCCTTGGATCTCCTGCAAGTATAAGTCTCTCTTTGAGCTGTGGCATGCTCATTGAGAGAGTGTCATCTGGAGAGGAGAAAGAGTTTCTCATCCCAAGATGTCTACCATTTGACATCTCTTCCTCCACGGCTTCCTGAATGAAGCTGGCATCTGAATGTTCCCATAAGGAATAGGTCCTTAACTCTTCACTGCTGCTCCTGGACAGCGCAGTGCAAGTCTGCTGCTCTTGCTGGACTTTGGGAACATCTTGCATGGATGCAAGAGTTATTTATTCCACAATTTTGGCTTCCTCAACTGCAGGTGTTGAAGGCTGCTCCTCCAAGGCTGTCATAGTTCTGGTGCAAATATCCTCAAGAGACAGTGAGTAATTCTCTTCCTCAAATCTCTTGATCACCCTTTTTCTACAAGGTCTCTTCTCTTCCTTCATCTGGATGAATTGAGGAAAAGTTAGAGTCTCCTTGAAGGCTCTAGAGTGAAACTTGTACTATGTCAAGTACCTACTTAGAATCTCATGTTATAAGTGCTCTTCTTGCTCTTCACTCCCTCTATGAGAATAGGAAGTGCCTTATCCTTCTCCTTCTTCTTGAAACCTTCTATAGGTCTCACTGCAACTTTCTTATTTCTTCTGTTTTACCTCTTTGGAGAGGCTCTTCTTAGATCTGAAAACTGATGAGAGTAATCTCATCCTATCCATCATTTTGAAATCTACTCCTTCTCTTTAGTCTTCTGATAGCTGGATCTCATAGGCTGAGCCAGAGATCATGCTCTGATACCACTGAATATTCCGAATCTGGAACAGCTAGCAAGGCATTACTGGAAAACGAATTTTCCAGTAATGGCTGTTAAAAAAATGAAAACCAGCACTTGGATCCCTTAGATCTGAGTATCTAAGTCCTAAAGCCAAAAGGGCATCAAAAAGAAATCCTCCTAGGTGGGTTAAACAGATCTCCCACACCTAGTTGTCTTCAGAAATGCCTCAAAGAGAGACTACAGCAATAACAAACAATATTGCTCAGGAAATAACGTAGTTTCTGCAGAGCAGTGATAGGAGGTTCATAAAAGATGTTTCAATAGTACTTACAGCAGCAAATAAGTCTTACAATTCAGTTCATCAAATACATAGCTGAAAATACAAGGAAAAGACAGAATAAATCTCCTCAGAAGAGGGCTGCAACCATATGTTTTACAGAAAGCTGCCTTGACAACGTTATTCTTATTAAGCTACACTGCTGTATGTTACATGTCAGATCTAGAGTATATCCGTGCATAAAAATTCAGATATATATCATATCCATGCACTAGAAGAGCTCCTCTTTCAGATCCCCTTGGAATTTCGGGGTTTGCACCAAGCATAAGCAGTAGATCTGAGATCTAAGAAAGCAGATCTGCAGAAATATTCAGGATTGCTGAAGCATTCAGATTATGCAAATCAGATCTAGAAAGTACAATGTGTAGATCTCCTCCAACAGGTCTTCAAAGTGAAGGGTAGATCCCCAACACTCAGAAAATAGCTCACCAAATGGTGCACCCAACCCCCTGCAACACCACCTACAGGAATAACGCAGGTATGGAGTAGAAAATGCACTGTAGGGGATAGAAAGTTGATGGCCACATGCCAATATTAGAAACTGAGGCTCATTCACTCCAATACACTTCCTCCAATAGAGTAGAGGCCTCCTTCACCGAAAAAGAGCACTGGAATGACTTAGATCTGAAGAGATCTGATCTCCATGATAATAATGCAGTCCTTCAAGGGAGACTGTGCTACAGCTTGATTAAATGAGTTGGCTTGATGCCAAGATGCATAAATAAAGCTCAAACAATGGATGCACTCTTTCAGGAGGTTAAAAGACACACTCACTGAGAAGAGGCTCCAATACAAGCTATATTTGAACAGATCTAGTTCTCCACTTGCTGCAGCTTACAAAAGCAAGAAAACCCTCACTGGATCTGCGTTGCAGTTGGAAGTAGAAGCTTGGTCTTCAACCAAATAGTGGACCAGCAATACAAGCTCTCCCAAGAGCTCCTCAATGGGAAGAGATGGAACTCCTAAACAGGAAATTCCAATGAAATCTAGGCTAAGTAGCCAAGAAAGCTGTTTGTCTAAACATACAACAATTCAGAAACAATATCATGAACAACCCCAATATGCTGCCCTCCTCTTCCTTTTATAAGATCAAGAGATTGTAAAACCCTAAACCACCTTCAATGATTTAGCCCCATTCACATGTGTAGCCTCCAACTTGATTGCGCTGTCCTTCTAGGAGATTCATTGTATCTGGACAACGTGGTTGATTTGGTCCTAGTTGACTTGGTCAATAGATTCAATCTCTTTCAAACTCAAGTGTGTTTTTACAAGTGGCCCAGATTTAGCCTTGTTCACATTGGGCATTGATTTATTCTTTTATTAGGAGTTTTATGAACCTCCTTTACATATTTATTCTTTAAAAAAAGAAAGAAAAACAAAATGAATATTCCTATTAGCTTAGGAATAATTAGGAATATTACATGATGCTAGATCTGAAATGAAGCTCTAAGAAGCTGATCTATAAGCCCAAGGTGATAGGAATAAACCCTCACCAGTTCTACAGCTAAAGTACTGAAGACAACTTCCTCTTTCCAAATTGATCTTAAAAAATCTACAAATTTCTGAATATGGATGTTCTGTAGAAAGTAGGAAAAGAGATGTGGCACGAATGCCTGATGTATAATGAAGTAAAATACTATTTCTAGAGCTGCTCTATGAAAGAGGTGGGATTCCTGACCAGGAACACCCTGTGCTAAACAACACTTACAATCTCCGCTAAACAACCCAAGAAAGCAATGGAATGTCACATGACAATTCCAGATCTGAAAATATATTTACATTAAGAATAATAAACATGCCCTCATCCTTGCCTTCATCTTATTTATATAATGTTTAAGCCTTCCCAAGCCTTGGCCCTCATCTTGACTACGCAGTGCATGTGCACAAGATCCTCCAAGTTTGATTACGCTGTTTGACCAAATCAACCATCATGTCTAGGTGCAATGTACACCTTCACCATCAAGTGTGATTTGTTTGGACAACATCCTCCATCACTTTATCATGAATGTCTCATGATTTTTTGTTTGACATCTTTAAGATCTTAGTTGACTGAATCAACCTTCTGTTTGACATCTTCAAGATCTTAGTTGACTGTGTCAACCTCCATGATCTATCTCATTAATGAGACAGGTTCTCCAATTTCATTCACATTAGTAGTTTCTCAACTACCTTATTATGTAGATCTAGGCTTAGTTAATCCACATTCACACACAAAAAGTGGATATTTATTCATATTGAGGATTGTGGGCCCCTCCACCCTTTTATTTACTTAATTCATTAAGAAAATCAAGGACTCTAATATTCCAAATATGATGTGGAAATTTGGGAATATTACAGAATAACTCTACATCAGTGAGGATGGTCACAACTATGCAGGCTAAGTGTAGTTGCAGGAAAAGTCGTGTGATGTTTGCAGTTCATATTTCTAGTGACAAGGGTAAGGATGTTGAGGATGCATAAATATTTAAGAGGTACCCTATATTGCAACAGTTTCAGGATGTGTTTCCAACAAAGATTCCAGTGTTGCCTCCACATTGGGAAGTAGAATTTTCTATTGAGTTGGTACTAGGGGCAACACCAACATCAAAAGAACCTTACATGATGAGCACACCGGAGTTGGTAGAGTTGAAGTTGTAGTTGAAGGAAATGCTTGATAGGGATACATTAGGCCAAGTGTATCACCTTGGGGTTCACCAGTGTTGTTCATAAGGAAGAAGGACTGTACTCTTAGATTGTGCATTGATTACAGGAAACTGAACAAGGTGATGATCAAGAACATGTACCCATTTCCAAGGATTGACGAATGATTTGATAATTTGAAAGGAGCAGTAGTGTTCCCAAAGATAGATTTGTGATCAGGATATCATCAGGTACAAATCAAAGAAGAGGACATCTACAATACTGCCTTCAGGTTCAGTTATGGTCATTACGAGTTTGTTGTAGTTCCATTCGGTTTGACTAATGCTCCAACTAATTTTATGTGTTTGATGAATAGTGTGTTGCATCCTTATCTAGACAAGTTTTTTATTTTATTCATTGATGACATATTGGTATATTCTAAGAATGAGGAAGAGCATGCCGAAAATTTAACAACAATGTTGATATTGCTGAGAGAGAATTAGTTGTATGCTAAGCTTAGCAGGTGTAGTTTCTTTTAGAAATAAGTACATTACTTGAGACATGTTGTTTCCAAGAATGACATAACAATAGACCCAGAAAAGATAAAGGCTATCATGGAGTGGGAAACTCCTATAAATGTGGAGGAAGTCAAATAATTCATGGGATTAGCAGGTTACTACAGGAGATTCATTAGGAACTTTTCAAGCATTACATATCCTATTACATCATTGTAGAGGAAAGTTAAGAAGTTTGAATGGAAAGAGGAGTGTGCAACCAGTTTTGAGCAGTTGAAGTTGTTGTTGACAAATGCTCCAGTTTTAAATATTTTAGATCTAAATAAAGAATTCATAGTGTGTATAGATGCTTGCAAGAAAGGGCTTGGTGGAGTTCTTATGTAGGAAGGACAGGTGATATGCAATGAGTTCAGGAAAAAAAATGAGCATGAGTAGAACTATGTGACTCATGATCTTGAGTTGGAAACTATTATTCATGCCTTAAAGATGTGGAGGAATTAACTTCTTAGCATGAGGTTTGTGTTGATGAGCAATCATAGTGGGTTGAGATATTTTTTTGATCATCCGAATTTGAATGCCAAACAAGATAGATGGTTGGCTACCCTTAGTAGAGTTTGACTTTAGAGTTTGACTTTGAGATCAAGTACATTAAGGGGAAGGAGAACATGGTTGCAAACACTCTTAGTAGGAAAGTACAATTGAACCATGTTGCAACAATGAGTTCATATGGGATAGATTTACAGGATAAGACCTTACAGGCAGGGCAACAAGATGATAGGTACATGGAGCTTATGTACAGGCTATAACAGGGTACATGTGATCAGGAAGTGGATTATCATCTTACATCAGCTTGATTATTGATAGTTAGGGACATGATTTATGTGTCGGATGATAATGAAATCAAGAATCTTATCTTGAGGGAGTTTCGTGTAAAACCATATTCAAGTCACCCAAGGTATTATAAGACATTGACAACAGTAAATAAGTTTTACCATTGGCTGAATCTAAAGAAGGAAGTGGAAGAGTTTGTGGTGAGATGTTTGGATTGTCATCAGGTCAAAGCAGAGTGTAAGCATCTAGGTGGGTTTCTTTAGCCTATTCTGATTCTAGATTGGAAATGGGAGGTCATTTCCATGTATTTCATTACAGGCATTTTTAGGACATCGAGGCAACTTGATTATATCATGGTTTTTGTAGACAACTTGAACAAGGTAGCTCACTTCATTCCAGTGAAGACTACTTATTCAACTAGTGAGGTAGCACATGTCTTCACCAGGGATATCGTGAGATTGCATGGTGTTTCGAAGAAGATTGTGTTGGATAGGGATGCAAAGTTCACTTCCATGTTTTGGAAGGAGCTATTTGCAATATTGGGGACAAATTTGGCCTTCAACACAACTTATCATCCAAAAACATATGGACAGATAGAGAAGGTCAAAAAGATACTGGAGGATATGTTGAGGATGTATGTTATGCATCAGCAGAGGACATGTGAGGAGTACCTTCCATTGGTTGAGTTTGCATACAACAAGGATTATCAAGAGTCACCGAGGATGACTCTGTTCGAGGAATTGTACGGGCGTAGTTGTAACATTCCCATTAAATGGAGTGATCTAGTGAACATGGTACTTATTGGACTAGACATGTTGGTAGACATGGAGCAATAAATGCAAGTTATAAAAGAATAATCTAAAGGCAACACATGACAGGAAGAAAATTTATCCAGATCAACATAGGGCACTTAAGGAGTTTTAGGTTGGGGAGCATGTGTATTTGTGCATCAAGCCCAAGAAGAGATCCTTGAGGATCAAATCATGTGCCAAGTTGGAACCATGGTATTGTGTGCCTTTTGAGATCCTTGAGAGGATTGAATAAATGTACTAGAGAATTGCACTACCTCCGACAGTGAAGTTCCATGATGTTTTTCATGTTTCATTGCTTAAAAGATATGTAAATGATGTTGACTATGTTATTGATTGGTTTCTATTGCATGTGGAGAAAGAAGGATAATTCCAGTTGAAACCTCAATTCATATAGCAGCAGAAACATATCGTGCTCCAGAATAGAGGACTCGAGCAGGTTAAAGTGTAGTGGAAGCACTTTGGGCTCGATGAAGCTACATGGGATATGGAGGAAAAGATGCAGGTTATGTATCCTTCATTGTTTGTTGGTGAAGGAAAATGAGTTTTGGTATTTGTACATATTTATGTATGTTTTCTATTGTAAATATCACAATGAGCTAAGTTATAAAGCTCCAATAAGCGGTATGGTTGTATTGTTTTCATGTTTGTCATGATGGTTTTTCTTTTGAGCAGGTTGTTATTGTAAATACTGCAATGAGCTGGGTTATAAATCTCTAGAGGAAGTATGTTTTGTATTTTTAGCAGTTTTGCTGGTTGTAGGTATCACATAACACCGAGGACGGTGTTCCCATAAGGGGGATGGGTCTGTAATAACCCTGGGTTAATTTCATGTAATAAAAGTTAATAAAAGGTAAAATAAGACCACGAGCAAGGGAAACTTATTCCAAGATGAATGTTGGGAAAAATATCCTAGTGGGAATCACTTGTTGTGTTTATGGCTAAGGGAAATTGGTAAAGGCAATGGATAAGGCTTTAGAAAGGAAAACGGTATTTTTGGCACATTATTTATGAAAATAATGGAAATTAGGAGAAAAGGAAGGTGAAGGGTTGCAGGTTGCATGTGAGGAGGAAAATGAAGGAAAATAATGGAATTTGAAGAATAGAGGCTTCATCATAAAAAATACCTCAGAGCATCAGTTAGGAAGATTTTTGTTAGCCTTTTGTCAGTTTAGTATTAGAATTAGTATCAGATAGGAGAAAGCACCAAAAGGAGAAAGAAAGCAACCAAACAAGGAAAGGAAAGGAAAGGAAAAGCAAAGAAGGACAAGGAAAACAAAGGAAGGCAAGGATCAAGCAACTTCAGTGGGAATACTTGCGTGTAACAAATTGCATGTGTTATTTCCTAGCTAGTTTTGACATGCATGGTATGTGCATGTTGGTATATGGTTCTTTTTCTGTCATTGGCATGGATTCTGACAAAATTTGACAATGTATTTTATCCTAGCCTTTCCATTTCTGGATGGCCATGGTGTGATGGGATTGTTCTTGGTTTCGGGTTTTGTATTTTCGGATGGTTTCAGAATCCGGGGTGAGGTGGTCTCAGGATATGTAGCACTCAACTCAGTAGAAGTAAAGTACATGGCTACCTGTCAAGCAACATGTGAGGAAATATGGATGAGAAATATTCTTGTTGGTTTATTTGGTTAGACGATGGATCCTACTGTGATTTATTGTGAAAATTAGAGTTGCATCAAGCTCTCTTAAAATCCTATTTTTAACGATTGATCCAAGCATATATATATCCAGTAACACCAGCTACGAGATTGTGTGCAGAGGCATATCATGTTGTTACAGTACATTTCGATAGAGGAATAAGATGCATACATTTTGACAAAGGCTTTGTCAAGAGGAAAATTAGATTTCCATAGATACATGATAAGGGTCACACATAATCCCTTTATTTCTAAGAGGGAGTGTTGAAAATGCAACAAGAAAATCTCAGTTTGACTTTGCCTTGGTCAATATAGAGAAAATTTGAATTTCCACATCAACATAATCTTGGAGGTAGTTAACTAAGGTGACATGGCTCTTTTCACTCAGTTAAATTAGTAAATTCAAGTTGGGGAAGCTTGATTTAAATTCAGTATGATTGATTTCTAATTTGTAGCAATCTATTTTAGTTAAGTTGAGTTATTGTCAGTTAAACTAGTTCCAACTGTTGGGGAAACTAGTGGAAGGTCAAGTTGTGCAGTGTAACTTCAATCACACTCAGTGGTCATATAGTTAACTGATCAATCAACCCAAAATAAATGCTGCATGTCGAGAATTCGAGTTACCTAGTTGAGATGGAGATTCCAAGGCAGTGTGCTATAAATTGTAGACTAGTCCCATGTGTACATGTGGTGCATGCAGTCAAAGAATGGGCCTATGTGAATTGCGCAATCTAATTGAGGAATTTACCTAAAAAACATGGGATAATTCCTCAAGGAAAAACACAATGAAATAGGAGATTCGAGGCTTGAAAATTTGGCTAAGTATTGGTCAGGTTCAATCATTCACGTAGAGATATAGACTATACACTTGCAAGTTTTGCTTAGGCTTGAGCAAGCATTGCATTTAATCTCTATTCTTTGATTAATGCAATACAGATCGTAAGGGGTTTTGTGTAGTTGTTCTCCCCTAGATAAATCTCTATGCATGTGTGATGTTTCCTTTTGCATGTTAATGATATGTGTTCTCGATAATGAATTAGCTTCCGCAGATCAAAAGAGTAGCTTCTAGTCTTCTGATTTAGTAAATTTCATGAGCAATTTAGAATCTACACATTAATTTCTACAAAGCTTCCAAGGAGGGGAAATGAAATGGAAAGGGGAAAACTACAAGAAGGCATAAACTATAACCAAATAATGCAAAGATATTAAAAAATAATGCAACCACTATAAAATTAATGGCCACATATAGGAGAAGTGTTGGAAACAACATCCAGAGTTGAACTAGAAGAACTAGAAGAAGGATGGAAAGAAAAATAATAGCATTTCCAAATATGTAAGAAATTAAGTGAAAAGTAGTTTCTAATATGGATAATTTTTTTTTTTTTTTCACCTCGATGCAAAAGAAGGTGAATCTAAGCAACATCCATCAACATAAATAGAAGGAAATGACCAAACTCTTCCATATAAAGATACATATTAAGAAGGAAAATAATGATGCTTTGTTTGACTTAGGTCCACATGAAAATATCATAACAGTGGATTTAGTCAACAAACTTGGATTGAAGATTCATGACCATCCTAGCCCATATCCATTGGGATGAGTCAACAGGGAGGCAAAGGAAAATGTAGCCAAATAGTGTAAAATTAAATTTGCTATTAGTTTTGATTTTATTGATGAACTATAACTGGATGTAGTTCCACTTGATGCACATGAAGTTATGTTTGGGAGTATCTATATGTACATGTGGGATGCAATCCTCATGAAAATAACCAACTTTTACCACCTCATCAAGAATGAAAATCCCTCCATCATCAACACACACAAGGGTAGGTTAAATATTTCACTAGTAAATTCCAAACAACTTAAGAAATTGATATTTTCCAATAAAAAAGTATGTTTTTTTATTCTTAAAAGAAAACCGGTTTATAGAAAAGTCAATGAGAGAAAATGCATCCTTAGAGGGGTGCACTAAGGTACATATAAAACAACTGGAGGAGTTGTTATAGGTACACAAGGGACCATTCTCGAATCCTAGAGGGCTATTTCCCAATAAAGAAGTGGAGAATGAGATCTAGTTGTTACCAGACTCTTCATTTCCGAAAATTGGGCTATATAGGAAATTTGTTTTAGAAGCAAGCAAGGTGAAGAGTAGGGAAAATTTTAGGGGCGGAATTTCACAAATGGGCTATTTTTTGGACATTTTCTAAAAAAAGTATTAGCCAAATTGGTTTAATATTCGCCTATTTTTAACATATATATGATTAAATGGATGATATTCACCAAAAAATTACCAATTTAATAGTAAATTACATATTTTTTATTAAATATTCACCCACATTCTATACATATGAATTTTCAAACCAAAATAGTCGTCTACAATACTATATATAGGAAAATATTTAAATCCTTAAAAAATACCCCGGTGAAGAGGCAATTGCAATATCTGCTAGAGCATGATGTTATTCAACGAAGTACCTCACTATGTTGGTCACCCATCATAATTGTGTCAAAGAAGAATTTGACTTGGTGAATGTGTGTTATGTACACAATATTAAACAAATAACACTTAAGAACATGTACAAATATTACGAATTGATGATAAATGCTATTGAAAACAATGATTATTAAATCTTGTGAAGATATTATTGATTTAATATTATGATGTTTTACAACCTTCAGTTTGATGAGATGACTGTGCTAGGTTCCATTTTCCACATGCCTTTTCACCGCCACATAGTCTACATGCATTAAGTTGTGACCATGGCGCTCTAGGGCTTATGAAGTATGGTATGCTTAAACCATGCCATTATAGAGAAAAAAAACTTGTGATTAAATCAGACTACCCCAAAAGGAGAGTATAACTTTTTGCTAGGTTAAGATAGAAGAAGTGGAGCTAAATTTTGCCTACGAGTGAGAATATGGCTTTGCCGATCAAGCATAACCAAATATGAAAAGGAGGCAGAAGAGGTAAAATTGTTTTGGGGTTTTAGTTCCCCTTGTCATTTAGTTTCTAGAACGATAACCTTTCTAATAGACACCATTTTAAACCCAACATTGGATCTCTACCATTTGGAGAAGGATAGGCCTGCTTCAAATATGATTTATCATAATTTTTTGCTCATGTCTTATAGTAATGACAATTTCAATGACTTTTCATGCTCAACACTATTTAAATTTGGTTCACATTTTACATTAATCTTGAGCCACAAATATTGTCCATATATATCTTTTGGGAGTTTGATAGTGTATGGAATATGTGCTTTTACTAATAATTGATTTCTAATCTTCTATTGAAATGAATATAGTGAGGCACAATTTGGTGACATAATAACCATGTTTATTCATCCATTTCTATTAGTTTGACTACTATCATCCATGAAAAAAAGATGTATTTAAATATATTACTAGATACAATAACTATCCTACTAAATGTTATGAAGGTATTTGATGTGGGTGCATAATTTATTGCTATTGCATCCAATACCTTTTCCTTCCTTAGACTTCACAAAAGGAATTTGGATATCTTTTGAAATCCAATTGATGAGTCACAAGATGAACCAGATCATTTACTTCATGGATGCATACATAATTTTCATATAAAATATAATGTAACCAAGTAACTTAAACACATGAAAAAAGCAGAAATCATACGAAAACATGAGATAAAAGACACAAGATGATTTGATTATGGAGTTCACACAGTGTGGGCTACGCCTTCTGGCCTAGCTCAATGTGGGGATACCTCCTTCATTTAATGGAAACATAAATAAATTACAAGCAATTTGAAACACCTTATACCTCCACTTCTGGGAATGGTCTAAAAATAGATACCTCAGTTGGAGAAATGGTTTGCATGGTTGGATTCTTGGCGAAAAGTCATGTAAAAATGACTATAAATTTATCCCATTTTGATACTCACACTTCTGGACTCCAAAGGAATCGTCTGAGCATAAAAGAGATACCCTGTTCAAGGTTTGGCCCTCCAAGAATGCACTTGGTTCCGCTCCACGGAACCACACTCCACTCTCCACTCTGGTTTTTCCACTCCTTCCCCTGGTCGAATGGAATGCTGGGTTTATATGTAACATTAGCGACTGAGTTTATAACAAAGTCGTTTGGTTGTTAGTTGTGGTGGTGCATAAATTGGGGGCGGACCAGGTTCAAAACCTGTCGCACCCCAAATGAAGGTTTAGAGCCATTGTAATATTCTTGGCATATTTTAATTTGGAATTGTATGGTTGGTAGGGCCACCGATGGGAGGGCTGACTGACGTGGGTTTGATAACCGCTGGCCCTTTTTTGAACGGTGGTTGTTAACCAGTGGGCAGGGTCTTGGGTTAGAGTTGAGGGCCCCGAACCATATGTTTAATTTGAATACTATTACCGTTGCGGTTTGGCAGGGTCCGTATCACCATGGCCCTAATCCACAGTTAATATATATTATATCTAACAATCTTATTGGGGGGTGGTGGCCCGCCACCCCAAATTTAATAATTTTTATTTTTATTTTTATGCTAACAATGGTTAAAATTTTGGATCCAGTTTTTAAGGGTCACTGGAGAATTTAAGAGGTGAAAATTTTTCCCATTCTAGTGGTCGGATTCCGTGCACCGAGTCTCTGCCAAATTGTTTCCTCATTAGTGACTGCAACTGGACCTAGTTTGACTATAACTTTGACCAGCTATAACTTGAGCATACGAACTCGGATTTGAGTGCCGTTCACGTTGTTGGAATGAAGACAAAAAGCAATACGAACTGGTCCTAGTTTCACTTCAACCCAATGAATTTTATTTTTGAGATTTTTCAAAGCCACTTCTATTTCTAGAGCCACCCAGATCATTCCTCCCCATTAATGAGCTTTTGGGCTACCAAAAACTTTATCCGTAAATTGGAAAGTGAGGGAATTTCTCCCTCACTTTCTCCTTTTCAATCAATCGGGCCTTACTTTGATTCATTCCCTTGAAACCAATACAAAGGTAGTCCACATATCCCCATCGTGAAGTCATAGTCTTCCTCTCAAGAATGATATCCTAAGGTAGTTCATCCAAGTATGCAGGTGAAAAATCATCCACTGTAGGGACCTGTAAAACCTCTTCGATCTCCATGATGAAAGGAGGCTCATAAAGCTTCAAGTTTTCAACATTAACCACTAAGTACATCTTCATGTATGCTAGAAAATCGAGACAAAAAATATTATCTCCAATATTCTCTAATATGGTGAATTGGCCATATCAGATTGGTCTCAACTTCTTTCCTTCCCCCTTCATCCTTTCTTTGTTGATGTGGAGCCATACCCTGTCTCCAACCTGGAATTGGTGATCAACCCGGTGCTTGTCATCTCGAGCTTTTTATTGAGCTTGAATTTTCTCCAACTGTTCTTCCATTGCCTAGTGAATCATCTGAATCCACTCATTGAACTTTAGTGCCTTGTCCCTATCACATTTCTCACTGGAATATTCATCTCTCCCAAAGACCATATCTAAGGGATCCTTTGGAAAATATCCAAAGCATGTCTCAAATGGTGAGCTTTGAGTGGATGAATGCACTACCCAGTTGTATGCATGTTTTACATAAGGAAGTTGCTCATCCCACAACTTGGGATGCTTGCCATAATAGCCTCAGAGTAAATGTATCACTATGTGGTTGACAACCTCTATTTGTTCGTCGGTCTGTAGATGAAATGTCATGCTCCTCTTTAGCTTGGTGTCCATCATTCTCCACAAACTCATCCAAAAATCTCCAATAAAATGAGAGTCTCGATCAGAAACAATGGATGTGGGTAGCCCAAAATGGACCCAGACAAATTGGAAGAAGAGATGAGTAGTTTGCTATGTAGTGATCTGCTTCTTACAAGGAATTAAGACATAATTTTTTCTAAATCGATCCAAAAAAACATTCAAAAAGTCACGAACTATCTCAAACAAAGGAAAACCACCAAAAAAATCCATTGGCACACTTTCCCATGGATGACTCAGACAGGGAGTGGTGTGCAGAGCCCCAATTTTCTATTAGCGGGCTTGAAAACTGAACAAAAAACACATCCATTTACATATCAAGTCACAATATTTTTCATGTCAGGCCAATAACAAAACCTATGTAAATGACACTAAGTTTTTCCTACACCAAAATGACCTGACACAAGAGAGGTATGTGCTTCTCTGGTTACATGTATCCTTTCATTGGTGGGAATACAAAATTTTCCAAGATGGTATAATAATTTCCCCTATAAATGGTAATTTTCTACCTGCGAACCATGAGTAAGCTTTGCGTAAAACTCTTTAAAATATTCACCATCAACATACTGATCAACATAACTTTCAAAATATAAAGAATATTTTTTCAAAACTATAGATGCATAAATAGGAGGGTGAGAAAACATATTCGCTGCTTTGTTGTTGGTGCCCTTCTTGTATTTTATTACCAAGTGAAACTGTTGGAGTAATCCCATTCATCTGAAATGACGTGCTGTTTAAGCTTGGTTTGTGACTTGAGGCACTACAAGGTCTAGTGATCTGTGTGAATGATGGCCTCCTTGAAAATCAAATAGTGCTTCCACTTCTTCACACTTTGAACCAAGGAATACAACTCCTTGTCATATGTGGGATAGTTCACAACAACTTGGGAGAATGTCTCTGAATTGTAACATACAAGTTTCCTCTGATGCATCAACACTTCTCCCAATGGAATCTGTCTCGATCTCAAAAGGTTGATGAAGGTCAAGTAAGGCCAAAACTAGTGTGATACTGATCTTCTCTTTCAGTGCATCAAAGGCTACCTGCTACTTTCCTCCTCACTGAAAGGTTATATTCACACTTGTCAATGCATGTAAGGGGGATGAAATGATGAAAAAGTTCGCAATGAGCCTTTTGCAGTATTTTACTACACCAAAAAATCTACAAACCTCTGTAACATTGGTGGATTTAGGCCACTTTACAATCATATCAATTTTATAAGGACCTATTTTTAATTGTCCACCTCCGACAATGTGACCCAAGTAGACCAAATAGGTCTTACAAAATTCACACTTATACATTGTGACATACAATTTTTCCTTTTGCAAAACATCAAGCATATTTTTAACATGACTCACATGATCTTCCCATGTCCTACTGAAGACAAGAATGCCATCAAGATACACAAGTACAAAATATTTAAGAAAATGTATGAAAATATCATTCATCACCCTCATGAATGTGGCCAAAGCATTGCATAGTCTGAATGGCATCACCAACCATTCAAACAACCCATGTTTTATCTTGAATGTAGTCTTCCATACATCCATTTCTGCAATCCTGACCTGATGGTAGCCACTGCGTAAGTCCAATTTTGTGATATAAACATAATTTTTCAATTGATCTAACAAATCATTAATGCGAGGGAGAGGGTGACGATTCTTCATCGCTGTTTTTTTGAGTTCCCTGTAGCCCATGCACATCCTCCATGTGTCTTCCTTCTTTGACACCAACACAATAGGTGAACCACTTCGTGAATACCTTGGTCTTATGACCCCTTGGTTCAACAATTTATTCATCTGTTTCTTTATCTCCTCCATCTCATTGGCTGACAACCTGTACATACCAAAATTTGGTAAAGGAACATCCTGCTTCAAGTGAATCTCATGTTGGATCTCATGCTTTGGAGGCAACCCACTTGGTTCCTAAAAAATCCCATCATAGTTAGAAACAATTTCAAAAAAATCTTTTTTTATCAGTGGGATCACAACCCTGGAAAGCTTCAAATGAATAGGAATATTTGGCTCTCAGAACCATTGTTATAGGTCAATTTGGGCATCATCCCCCATGACCTGGTCAAACTAGACATCATCCCTAGGACCAATGAAATAGGGTCTATCATCCCCTCATATTTCAGTTGCTATATGCCCTAAGAGAAGAACAAATCATTCATGGCTTCTATTGTGAGATTTCCAAGGTTTGAAGTATATGTTATATCACCTATTGACTCACCAACGCAGCCTCTAAAGGGACTAACTGCGTTGCATATGCAACATCCTCCATTCAAGGGTGCACTACAATGAACTTCCCGACATTCAAGAGTGCGTTGGACACCTAGGATCAGAATTCTCATTGTTCCAGGAATCTCCACATGGCTAGTGCCTTCTAGAAGAGTACATATGTGTCAAAATTCGAATCCAAGTGTCCATCTAACACCTCTGAACTTGGAAACATGTCTTGCCTATTCTTAGAAAGTCATTCATTGAGAAACTACCATCAGTTTCCCTATAAATTGAGCACAAATCCTAGTGCTATGGAAGGAAGAAATTTGGTAAAGAAATGATGTTGGATTCTCATTTGAGAGAGTGAAAATACTGATATGATGTTGGTGCGATGTTGGATGTGATGATTTTGGGATGAAGCTGGAGATGGTGACATCAAATCGATCATTGGTTGTAACCTCGCCCTTCTAATATTTAATAAAGGTTGTTGTTCATTTTCCCATATAGGTATCTGTTTATGTTTCTATTTCTCATGCAATGGGTTCTAAATGATATATATGTTTCACATCTAATCGATTTGAGTGATTAAGATAAGTAGGCATCTATATATTGCAATCTGTTTGTTGTTCTCTGTTTATACTTGTAGGAATCGATCTGGCGATCTAAGTTGGATTTAAGGCGACAACAAAAGCGTCAGAAGGATAAGAAGAAGCGCTTGGACCACAAGTAGGTTCTTCTATCATTCCATGTGTCTATTTATTTTAGAGAAAGTGATAGAAAAGTATTTCATCTATTGTTCTAAGTGCCTAGCACCACGTTTAGGGAATTTGATTTATCCGTAGATCATAATTCTGCATAACAAATTGGCGACTCTTCTGGGGAGTATCCTCTCATTCCCGGTGTTTTTGCCTCTGCTAATCCTCATCAATAGCATCTACTTTCAGTTACTGGGCATTTGAATGAAAGAATTGCATTAGAAGTGTGTTATGTAGCTTGCATTTTCAATCACTGCTGTGCCCAATGCACTGTTGGTCAAGACACAGTGCACTGCAGTGCACTGTCTCCCACTTAGGGGTGCACTGCAATGCGCTATCTCCCCTTAGAGACTGCGTTTCCCCCTTAGCCAACCAAATTACATTCAAATTTTTCATTTCCACCATTCTCAGCCATTTTTTTGCTGTGTTTTCAACTGTCTGATACCTCTTAGAGACCAGTGAATTTTCCAGATTCTTCCTCTAAAAAGTAAATTTGTTCAATGTCTCTTTAGTGTTTTTCTTTATCATTGGAAAATAAAATTCAAAGTATTTTATTTTTGCATTAGATCCATTTGTTTTCGTAAAGTAAATTGTCGTTTTATTCTTCATTTTCTGTAGGAAAAATTGTAGTTTCATTCTTCGTTTTTCCTAAAAGAGAAATTGTTGTTAAATTCCCTGTTTCCCAAAGAAGAAAACATATTGTTTTATTGATTTGATGCACATATTTTCCTTTCTTGCATTCACATTAAGGGAACTGAAACGAAAAACATGCATGTGCATATAGTGAATTGTGTGTGTTGCATAGGAACAAGTTAGGAAAGCTGCATTTTAGTTTGTGCTCTTTGTTGTTTGCTCTCAAAACTGATTGCTCTTTCTCTTAGTAGCTAGGATTTTCATTGAAAAAGCTAAAATTGAAAAGTTTGCTTATCATTTTAGTTTACATTTTTAGGAATTTCCATCACATCATGCAGTGAACCTCAAAAGGAAAATTTTTAAACAAGATCAACTTAAAATTTACATCAATTTACCTAAAAAAGCATTGGAACCATAACAATAAAATTTAGAAGGTCTAGGCTAGAGATGTGTTCTGACATCGTTAAACATAGCAACTGTCTTTAACTTGTCTGCGATACATTTCGAGTGTGATACCTCACTCCACATACGTAAGTATATGGAGCTTGTCCACGTACCTTTGGGTATATAGGGCAGTGTTATAGTATGAAAAGTATAAGGGGGTGCTCTCACTATGCGGTTTTGCATTAGACAACGCTAATACGGACTTGGGCCTCCACATACCTTTGGGTATATTTGGGAGGACAACTTTAGGTTTCTATCCATCTATAGTGAACCGAGTCGGCCGCTTTGTAACTTCTGATACACCGAAAACAAAATTCAGGGAGATTTCCTGTCCATACTTCTTGGTCTGCCAGGAGGTATTCTATAGTTCACAATTACTTGGTTAACCTTTTTCCTAGAATTACCCTTTCATTTTGTTTATTTTTTTTTGGTCGTAAAATAAATCAGTCATCGTGGAAGAAGAACACCCCTTTCCCCATCGTTCACATAGAATAACATTAAAACTACCTTTACCACCAGAAGCCATTTCTGGTTGGCAAAGGCGACCTCGTTCTACTGAAACTAGTACTATCAATACCTCTAGTGCGACATAATCCTCACATATACCAGAGTCAACGCAAGTTGTTTCTATAAATCCTGGTTCATCCATTGTTGTCGAGACAGATTCCTCACAGCTACCCATGGTCACAATCCATCCAATCAGTGAGACCATACCTCCCGAACCTGACATTTTTCAACTGGAAGTTGATTTGGATCCTGTAACTTTTTTTCCAAAAAATCTGAATACCGAAGTCGAACAACCGGAAGTTGTTCCTGTATCGGTCACCCCACAATCTATTGTAGCAATTGAGTCTCCCATATCACACAGTCAACCTCCTAAAATATACTTTGGGTCTGACAACGAAATCCTTCCACCTAGTCTGATTTCGATTGAAGAAATCCCACAAGGTGAAACACCTTAAACTCCAACTCATTTTGGGAGGGAGCTTTACCTGTATGAGTCTTTTCCTCAATCAACCTCCTATGCTTTTATTGATCCTACGTCTATTCGAATTCCCATATATCCAGTAGGGTATACATTTGGTCGAATAAAAATTACTGAGCCAACATATTTGGTTATACCATCTGTTCCAATTGCGACAACACCTACTCTCGCTACCTCGTTAATGTTCACTACTTCACCAGTCACATTTATATGGTTGCCCTTCTGTCCCACCTGGTTACTAATATTTAACTAGAACCTTCTCTGGTGCATCCTCAAACCCATGAACTTCACCAATGTCATCATTTGGTATTCTATCTGGTACATCTCTAGTGAGTATTGAATAAATTGATCCTTTATATACATCATCAGGGAAATATCAAGCTGGTCCATCTGGGTATATTCCATCCAATACAATTTAAACTGGACTCCCTGCATTTGGAGAACAATATTTTCCATCTTATTATACTCCTCATGCTGGGGGGGAACCTATAGTCATCCATTTTGACAGTACTATGTCGTTATTTGGTCATCCTAATGTCAGAATGAATGTTTTTTAGTGGCAGCCCACTCTACCCATCCAACCACAAACGATTGTACAATCGTATCAACTGGCTCAACCTGTTGCACCCACATCTACTCCACTTATTAATACATATTTACCCATGTTATAGGCTCAAAATTTTGTACCTCAACCCTCTCAGGCAAGTCCTTAAACCCAATACCCTCAAGTATTGGGCCCTCAGAGTCCAACTCCTTCGGCTAGTTTACAACAACCACCTGCATCTAGAATTATTTATTCACAAGCTGGATTACCATATTATGTGATGTCACAACCACAACCTGGTTTCACTTATCAAAAACCGAATCCAAGCTATTCAAGTTTGGGTTATAATATTGGTGGACAGACCCCTTAGCAACCACAAGCACAAATGCCACAACCTTCATTTCAACAAGTAGTGTACCCAATTTTTGGTCAACATAATCCTCAAGAGTTTTCTTATCAAAACAACCCCTATCTCGGTTACCAACAAGAGATTCCTTATGCTGGTGCTCAAAGGCCTATTGCCCAAGCAATTCCATCATACCATCGCTATGCTCAACCCAACTTAAATCGATAGTTGCCCTTTGTTTCAACTTTAGAGTTACCAGATTTAAACCGGCTTACCTATGATCCAATCAATTATGCTCCTTGGTGGCCGATGATACCTCATAAATTACCCTCGGATATTTCTAAATTCAATGGAAACCCTGGGGAAGACCCATCGAATCATGTTATGACTTACCATTTGTGGTGTTCATCTAACTCCCTAAATGACGACTTTGTTCTACTATGTCTTTTCCAGTGTACGCTCACTGGTCCGATTGCGAAATGGTACATTGAGTTACCAAGAGCTTCTTTTGATAACTTCACTGCCCTAGATATTGTCTTTTTGACCCACTTCTAGTTACCCGTACAATATGAAATTGGAACATAACTCTTGACTAATTTTAAACAGACTAATGCTACTCACATTTCTGATCATATTCATGAGTGGCATCGTTGTCGTAGAATGGTTAAGACATTACTCCTTGCAGAGTGGTTCATTAAGTCCCTGTTACCATCTATAACTGAGGATGTGGCTAAGGGTGGCGTCATCACTGAAGAGCAAGTCATTGCTCGTGCCCAATATTTGGACTTGATCTATACTCCGTCTGGCATGCTCTACGAGAAAATTCCCAATGCACCACGATCTAATTTTACTGTTCCTCCTCCATCTAAGGACTCTCATGCCGGAGATAGTATAATTAGTACTACAAGCACACATCACTCTACTGCACTTGATCCTACACCTTCTTTCGAAATCCATGTTGTGTCATCTAACAAGGGAAAAAGTGACAAGCAACCCGGAAGTAAGAAAAAGGGGAAATCAGAGAAAAACAAACTTCTACCCCACAGGAAATATCATCTGATCAATCATATGGAAATAATAAACCTCGTTACCCTTGAAAAATATATAATGAGGAACACTTTTTTTGAGTTTGTCCTCACCACGTTGAAGTCTCAAAATTAGTTAAGACCTCGCAAGCATCCGCAGTGTTAACTGATCCATTTCCGAATCTGGACAGAAATTTGGTTGCTACGGATCCAACTTCTAATCCCCAAGTGCTTATGTTGTCTATCATGAAGCCATCGACTGATGTTTTGGTGTCAACACATAATAAATATTACGATAGTCAGGCTACTGATCAACCTACTACCTCGACCACGAATCCGTCTACGAAATCGATACCGCCAACTACTATTCCTGAATTTACAATCAAGACACCAAATGGAGTCGTTCATAAATCAACATTTAATCCTCGAGCTTGAGCTGCTCAAAATTATAATATAGTTGAAGATTTGGCTCAATCCCCTTCAGCTATGTCAGCGCTTGAGGTGCTTCAAAATTTTCCCTCCCAGAAACAGGCTTTGTTGTCAGCCATTGGTGGAATCGATCCGACACATTCGAATTCCGTAGTCTTTAACCATACGGGCTATGTGTCGAAATTACCAAAAGAATTGGCATTCTCCATACAAGTAAATGTTCTCAATCAACTCATTCATTGTACTATTATTGATGAGGGTGCGCCTACTTGCATTATGTCTTTAAATTTCTGGAAATCACTTGGCTCACTGCACTTATCTCAATCGTCAATGACATTGAAAGATTTCGATGGACGTACTTATAAGCCTTGCAGTATCATCAATAACCTGCATGTTGAACTAGGGGAAAAATAATAAATGTTGAAGTTGAGGTTGTTGAAGGACCCCTTGACTATAATATTTTACTCAGAAGCCCATGGGTATATGCTATGACTGCCATCGTCTCTACATATTTTAAAATTATCTCCTTTCCACATAAAGGTGTCATCATAGTCATCAATCAACTATCCTTCTTTGCCTCCACTTCCCAGGTAACTAGAAGCATTCCGTTAGTTCACGCACCCCAACTAGAAATTCAGAACATTGGTGTAGGACTCTTAAAGGATTCCACTCTCATGGGAACCTTTGCATTATCACCGCTTGTGATGTTGGCAAAAATTGCAAGCATAGAGACCTGCCACATGATATATTCCACTCCATCTGGCTTAAGGAAGATTACGGGTGATTCTAAAGCTATTACATTGGATGAATTTCTGTCGCCCAGCCCGATCAAGCTGACATAGCAATCAATCTATATGGCTTGGGTGGAGAATCCGAAATCATCGTCACCGATCGATTGGGTTGATCGTTCATTAGATTTTGGTACTCCATGTGATCCTTTTTCCTCAGCATTCTTGACAGATGAGAATATACTGGAATCTATGATGTCAGAAGGAGAACCATGGGAAGATCATCATCATCGCTCCCATCTTCAGGATTACGAATAAGATAATCTCATTGAGCTATATCACCCATCGATTAAAACATTATTTTTGAATTCTTTTCCTATTAATGCGATCGAATTTGAGCGATTTTTATCAAATATTGAAGAAACAATTTCTATCTATATTTTGACCAAACCTGGTGTGGTATAAAACATTCATGTCGGCATGTCTTGTTCTCCATCAAAACTCAAAACATATTTCTCTCTCTTTTGTGAATTCTTAGATATATTTGCCTGGTCTTACTAGGAAATGCCAAGTATAGACACTAGCATCGTTGAACACACTATTAATATGTACCCTGATGTCAAGACGACACGTCAACGCCTTCATCTTGTTCATCCAAAGAAGACTGCTACCATTAAAACAAAATTTGAAAAAAATTTGTGTGCTAGTTTCATTTACCCTGTTCCACTTACTGAGTGGGTTTCCAACATTGCTCTTATTATGAAAAAACAAGGAACCATCAGAGTGTGTGCCGATTATCAGGATGTCAATATTTCTTGTCCAAAAGACAACTATCCTACTCCCTTTATCAACCAGATTATTGATGATTGTGTTGGATGCGAAATATTTTCGTTCATGGATTTATTTTCTGGCTACAATCAAATCAATATCCACCCAGAAGACAAATAAAGGACAACATTCATTTGTCCCTGGGGCACATTCGCTTATCGGAAACTCCCATTTGGTTTAAAGAATGCTGGGGAAACTTTTTAGAGAGCAATGGATTATGCTTTTAGTGACATCAAGCACATTGCTCAACCCTACATAGATGATTTACCCGCACATTCATGAAATCACACTGATCACCCGATGCATTTGAGAGCTATCTTTCTACGCTTCTGACGCTACAAAATATGCCTCAATCCACATAAATGTGTGTTTTGTGTTGGTTATGGTCATTTGCTAGGATTCGTCATCTCAAAAGAAGGAATTTGAATCAAACCACTGAAGGTCCAGGCCATTCTTGATTTTCCTGCGCCATCAAATTTGCTTCAGTTACAAAAACTTCAAGGAAAGGCTAACTTCATACGGAGGTTCATACCCAACTACGCTGAAATTGCTAAAGGATTTACTCGGATCTTGAAAAAGAGGATTCCCTTCCATTGGGATAAGGTTTTGCAAGATTATTTTGATGCTGTCAAGGATACACTTGTCCAAGCGTCATTAATGTATCCCCCCAATTATCAGAGTGATTATTTCTTATATATCACCTCAGTTGATACAACCATTGCTATGGTATTGGTCCAAGTATAAAATGGGATAGAACATCCGATTTATTACTTGAGTCATAATATAAATGATACGGAAGTAAAATATTCATATGTCGAAAATATCACCTTGGCGGCTGTTCAAGCTGTCCAAGGATTTCGCCACTATATACTGTTCTGGAAGATCATTGTCATTTCATATTGCAACCCCATGACTTACATCTTATCACATCAATTGCTGAGGGGAAAGTATTCAAAATGGATTGTCATTTTGTAGGAGTTTGATTTGGAATTCATCAGATCCAAGTCAAATAAGTCTTTAGTTTTTGCAGAGCTTCTTTGCGACCTTCCCTCTGATAGTACTGTTACTACATCGGAACCATCTATTCTTGACGAGTCTCTGTTTCTGATCAGATCATTTGATCCTTGGTATGGGGATTTTATCATTTATCTCCAAACCCATAATTTTCAGCTTGATACCTCTCACTCTGACCAGCGACGTATTCAATACCAAGCCAAAGATTATATGATCGTCGGCGATACACTTTATCTTCGTGGTGTCGATACAATTTTAAGAAGGTGCCTCACTCATGAGGAGGCCGAAAAGTTTTTAAATGATTGTCATGCTGGGGATTGTGGTGGACAATTTTCTGGATATGCTACCGTTTAGAAGATACTCTACGCTAGTTACTTCTAGCCTACCATATTTCACGACTGCATCCTTGCGGTCAGAAGTTGTCATGTGTGCCAGATATTTGATCGTAAAATATGAAAACCGCTAGCGCCAATACATCCTGTTGTCTCTGTGGGACCATTTTCAAAATGGGGCATTGACTTCATGACCTGTAACCCTAATTTGTCTGGGGGGCATGGTTATATTATTGTCGCAATAGACTACTTTACTAAGTGGGCCGAAGTGATGCCTACATTCAACAACATAGGAAAAACAACTGCATTGTTTTAATTTAATCATGTCATTTCATGGTTTGGTGTTCCACGGGCTATAGTCACAGATCATGGTAAGAATTTTTGCAATCACATGATGAATGAGTTGACTGCCAAGTTAGGACTGTCACATGATAGTTCTACTTCTTATTATCCACAATCAAATGGACAAGTTGAGGCTATTAACAAGATTCTTAAATGAATGCTTCAACAAATGATAGGAGTTCATAAACAAAACTGGAATTTTATCCTATACTTAGCTTTGTGGGCATACCGAACCTCGGTGAGAAACAAAACCAGATTTACTCCCTTTCAATTGGTGTATGGTATGGAAGCTATCTTGCCAATCCAATGTGAAATACCATCCTTAGAACTCACAATCAACTCGTTACCTGACACCTCTGATGAGGAATCACGTCTTTTTAACCTCATCCATCATGATGAAACGTGTCATGAAGCCCAGTTGGCCAATGAAGCGCATAAGAGATGTATAAAGGTGCAATACGACAAGCATGTCTAACATCGCATCTTCTCAGAGGGTGACTTGGTCATTCTTTATGATCAAGAAGTTGATGTAATATGTACAGGGAAATTTGAGCCGTTATGGCATGACCCTATATTTTCAAAAGGGTTCTTTCTAAGGGCGCCTATTCCATTGGCGCAACCCAGAAATGGGTTGTATCTCAAACTTTACTATGCTTAAACATGAGCGTAGTAAACTATTGTATTATATTGTATACGTGTTGTTGATTTGCATTTACTATCTTAGTTTTTTTTCTAGAGTTTTCTTGAAGTTAGTAATCCACTTTACATTTCATCGCAGATGTATGAATCTTTGGAACCATTTGTTAGATATGCTGATGGTGCTTGTCGTAGTATGCAGAATCTCTCCATTGCAACATGGGCCATTTTCGCTTCGAATGACGAGTTAGTTAGTTTTCAAGGGATTTGTATTGGTCGGTTGACAAACAATATCGCTAAGTATAGCGCGTTGATCGAACTTGTCTCTGATGCCATTTCATTTGGTATTAATCGTATCATCATAAGGTTAGACTCACAACTTGTGGTACTACAACTTACTAGTGTTTATATTGTCAGAAATACAATAATGCATCATATGTTCCTAAGAGTTTGACTTTTGGAAAGACATTTTGATTTCATTCAATATCAACACATTTCCGAAAACTTGAACATTAACTGATTCTTTAGCGAATTATGTTATAAACAAACATTTGTGCCACATGTAAAAATACATTCACATAATTGAATAGGATTATGTGATAAACATAGGAAAACACTGAAATCAAATAGATAGATAGTTATAGGTTTTTACAAAATTTGTGCCCAAGACACATTGGTCATCTAACCTCAAAATGTATGCAATATCTCAAAAGTAAACTAGCGATTCTCATGGTAACATGCTACTGATATAGCTATCCTACGCAGTAACCGCATCCAACAGTTAGGAATGCCAATAGTATGGCGCTGCAGTTGCATGGATAACTCTTCGATCTGGAAATCCAGAATCCTGAAGGTCAACCCCTGTATGTGCTTTTGAAGCTCAGCAAGAATCTTAGCCATATCCAAATCTTGAAGGACTACTCTCTCGACAACCCTCTCTTCTGGATCATCTGCTCCATGCTCTGGCTCTCCCATTGGTCGAACTCGACTTACATCTGCATACATTAAAACTTTAGTTTAGTCCTGGGAAAACATCAAAATACAAAAACATGTATAAACCTTAGAAAAATAAAAAAAACACGGTCAAAAAATTCTTACCAATTGCACCCCAATGAGCGCCTTCTGGTAAAGCTAAATCTAGATCTCCTCGGAAGTTGACACCTGCATATGCATAGTCATCGATGGCCATAATATGTCACCTGAACCAGGCGAAGAATGAAGTCGAGAACACAACGGTTGATTGAACAACATGTCTAGCCATCAGTTCTACCCATCTCTGCATCCTTGGATCTCTAGGGTTAGATATACCCAACATCACATGCTGAGGATGCACAAGTGGAATCTGCTCTAAGGAAAAAGAAATGAGGATCGAACGATTGTTTAAATTTTTCTTCCTTCCTCCCCTTGCCTTGCTCAACCGTTCTTTCATTTGAGAGAGTAAAACTTCGGCCCAGTTGAAAACCGTTGGTTCCAAGCACTCTTGTTTATACTACATGTAAGATATATTTGCTACGTGTAGTGTAGCGGTACCAACAGGCTTTACGATCGTGAATAAGATGGTT
The DNA here is from genome assembly GCA_034641835.2 of Pinus albicaulis. Classification (NCBI taxonomy): domain Eukaryota; kingdom Viridiplantae; phylum Streptophyta; class Pinopsida; order Pinales; family Pinaceae; genus Pinus; species Pinus albicaulis. The sequence continues at coordinate 661,208,815 of CM076581.1, forward strand.
CTCAGTGGAAAATAACGAACACCGCGAATGTTTATTTTCCCATCCTTGCTAGGTTGAGCCCCTGGATTGCAATATTGAAATACATAGTCTCTCACTGTCTCTCCTTTGAGAGTAGACCCTGAAAGAGAAATGGGCAGACCTCTCCTCGACAAACTTGTGAGAAAGTAGACATCCTCCACTAAAATTGGGACCAATTTGTCCACAATATGAAATGCCTCTATCACTGGATCCCATGCAAGAACAAGGAACCCCAATAGTTCCATCTGTTGCCTCATACTCTATAATCTGAAGTACTTCAACAACCTACAGTCTCTTAGGGCTCTTACAGTACCCTGATCATTTAGGGAAATCATGTTTTGTTATTCATGTTCTCTTTCCCTCCATGTTATTGTCATTTTGGTCCACTGAATCCTTGAAACACAATCATAAGACTCATAAGGACCCATTTCATGCAATAATCCACGTAAAATTTGGGCACACTATAAAGAACAAAAATGTAAAATGCACCCAATGCACGCTTGGGCAAGGGAAAGTGCATTGCAAGTGCACTTGGCCTTCAATTCTAGTGTAGCTTAATGCACATTTCGACATTCAAGGGTGCGTTTCCTTATGTGAAAAATAAATTTACCCTAAGGTGCCAAAATCCCTCAAAAATGCAATGAAATGAAGCAAAAATACTACCAAAGGAAAGAGAAGGTTTATGGCACCAACATAGATCAAATGGCGCAGAAAAATGTCCACAGAATCAATCGCAATCAATAGCTGAAGTTCGGGGGCAAAAATAGGTTCAAAGCTCCAAAATGAAAATGGTAAAAATGAACAATAAAACTCTTTTAATTAGTCATTTGATTATTTGAAAATCATATTTATTGCTGTGACTATGGTTTTATTCATTTTTTATCATTCAACATGTATTTTTAATCCATTTGATGTTGTTTTGAATAGGTTTCCAACTGATATAGAAAATTAGTCATGCACACTTATTCAAAGAATTATTTGACCACAAAGCATACTTTTATCCTTATTTTTCTAGCTTTGATAAAAACAAAAAAGGACTTGAAGTGCACTTTTATCTCTTTTTCGAGCTTCGATAACAGCGAAAAAGGAACCCCTGGAGTCTTCTTTTAGCTCTTTTCAGACTCTGATAACGTGAAAATATTGCTGAGAACTTGTCTTTTCGAGCTCGTAAAAGTAAATGAATTGACATCTACTCAGGATATGTAATATCCCAAAATAGGGAAAATCTACAACAATGGGAATATCTTAAGATATTCCAAAATTGGAGATCCAACAATATATGAACATAAACTGGAAATAACAGTGAATAAAATCATACCAAAATTTATGGAAACCATGGATCCATTTTATTATGTAAATCAACAGCAAACATATACAATACAACTCAAATGATCAATGCAAACAAGCCTCCCTTGAATACATATGCAAAAAGTGGAATGCTGCTCTATTGCAGAGTGCTCATGAATATGTACTGCGCAGTCATAGATGGTGCACTATGACATGGGAATGTTAAATAACATACATCTGCATATAGATGGCTCATACAACATTGGGAGTGAAGATCTAAGCTCTCAAACACTATTTCAAGACAATCCTGGAAGGATTGGCTGAAATATGAAAAACTGCAGAAATGCCGGAGTTGCAGTAGAAGCTACAAATCAAGAACTGGAACTAGATTGAGATGGCTGATAAATGATGCAAAATCTAATCAAACCTCCTCCAATGGATCTTCCAAGTGAAAGGCTGATCCTAACACTGAAGATCTCACCCTCCAAACAAACACTGCAACCCTCACTGCAAATTCTCACTGAAAATAACACAGTTAAGGAGAGGGACTGTGCTGGAGATGATGGATAATGGTTGGCATGGTGCCAAATATGGTGAAATCAGCCTAGATTCTTCCTCACTAATCCTCCAAAGGAAAGAAGGCTTCCTCCTTTGAAAAATGAGCTCTAGAAGTGGTGTTGAGTAACCTCCACTGCAACACCCTGCAACACAACTTAGCTCTACACAGAAACTGCATTGTAGCTGAAGGAGGATGCTTGGCCTAAAGCCTAAATGTGGAAAAATGAAGAGCAAGACTCCCTCAAGAGGCCTCTCTTGAGTGGAGAAGGAATTCCTAAACAGGAATCCTTGTGCTAAGCAGCACTACAACTTTGCTAAACAGCAGGAGAATGCACAAAGTCTGAACAGACCAAGAAATCAATAATACATAACATGAATAACAATGGTTTCTATCCCCTCCATATATAGCATGATAGCCTCCTCACATTGGATCCCATCCATACTTTCCACCAAGATCATGCAAGTTGTCCCCCACCAAAACTGCGTTGTCTTATCATAAAGACCACTCCTCTATGACAGCGCTGTTGATTTGGTCAAAGTTGACTGAATCAACATGATTCAATCCCTGTTCACACCCAAAGGTTTAATCCAGCTTCTTATTCTTCCTCCTTTCACATTAGAAGTGTTATTATTCCTTCTAAAGGGGTTTTATGGGTCTCCCCACCCACTTATTCACCTACCTAGTGATAAAATCAACTATAATATTAAATTTAGATGAAGGCTAAATTTTTGGAATATTATAGTCCTCCCCTCCAAAATGTTGCTTGTCCTCAAGGAACTGTAAAGGTGGAGCAAAATTCCTCCCTTCATCTTCTTGTGGCCTCCTCATCAATAGTTCCCACTAAAACTCAACGTAATTTGTAATAAATCTTCCCTCCAATATTTCCTCCCAAGTATGCAAAACCAAATGGTGTACATCATGAGAAAGTGGAGGGTGTAAGTGGAAACCTTCTCGTTGTCCAATGGCCTCCTCAAGATAGGAGTGATGATAAACATAGGGAATCTAATCCCCAATGAGAGTCTCCCATACCCATGCTATCATCCAAATGAAATGAGCCATCCTAGGTATCTCATCAAAAGAATCTTTAACCCCTTGTCTATGCAATGTGTTGGGGCTACATGGAGAGTTTATATTTTCCCTTCCAAGTTGTTTCTCTCTCCATTTATGGTAAGTATGGGGCTATTTCTGATCTTGGGCTGAAATTACATGGCCTCTAAGAATGGCTCAAGCTACCCCACCAAACAAATTAGCCATGAGGTGCCTCCTCCAAGAGCTCGAGTTCTCCAAATGGCTCCTCCCACATGAAGAAAAGAGATGTAGTATGGCAATCATGGTTTGCCAATTGTTTCTCCTGAAACATACAACATGTAAATTAGGGAGAATCATACTCCCAATGGGCACCTCCAACCTTTATCCCACTCTCCAGACAAATCTCCCCATAAACATAAGAATATCAACAATATATGGAAGCAAAAACCAGTGGAAACAAGCTGCCATATGACAACCGAAAAGTGGATCTTAGTTCCACACATGGAACTAGTGCAGTGAATCCCTTGCCTGCATCAATACAAAGAATAACAAGTGCCCTTCCAGCCACTTTTTTTCTTCCACAATCATCCCATACGATGGAATCATGAAAGTACAATGTGGTGTCAATGGTGCACACCAAGAATCATGTGGCTTCCCCCACAAACCACCACTAGAATAGCCAACCTCAATGCTGCAATTGGCCTTAAGTACATCATAATATAATATGCAAGAAGGGATAATCCTTCTTGGTACAACATGCTGCTCATATATAGTAAATAAGTACAAATCATAATGCAAAATTGTACCTTCTCCACCATGTACTTTTGTCCTTGAGCTGAAATGGCTCAACTGGAAATTCTCCCTCACCCCCAATGAGCAGGGAAGTGGATGTGACATCCTCTCCATCACCATTCGGGCTATGCATCTCTCCCTATGTTGATATTTATCCTGCTGGATGCCCTCCCAAGTGAACTCTTCCATCAAAGAAATAAATGTATCAGAGTGCATGGAAAGAAAGTCCACCTGTGCTGCATGTAGTAGCTTCTTCTTAAGCTCAGAAAATTTGGTCAAGAAGACTCTGCCATAAGAATATATGACCTCATCAACCACCATGTATCTATCATCTCCCTCTGGGTCATCAAGAATCATGCAAGCACCAAGATCCTTGGAGTACTCTACCAAGAGTTCAAGCCTCCAATATGGATCAATCATCCTAAGAGACAATGCTGAAGATATGAACTGTGAAGCTCCCCACATGCTGTTGTCTTCTCCTTTGACATCCCTCATGCCAAAGTCATCCTCCAAAATGCTGCCATGCCCATCATGCAGCTTCTCATGCTCAAATAGAAGTGGTGACTTTTGGAAGTTGGCCTCCCATGAGAAGCTATCATCCAAAAAGAACCTCTTGATCTTGGCCAATGTAAGCATGAGTGGCCTCCATCTACTCCAATGTATGAAGGATTCCTTCCTCAAAGGAAGTACCCTCTATTTCTCCAAATCCATGGAGCAGCTCCCTTGCACCATGAAGGTGCCATCCTCCATCACTGCAGCAACTTCTGTCAGCGCATTATAGATAGTGAGAGTGGGTGGTACTGAAAATGGGAGAGTGCCTACCTCCTCCTTGAGTCTATCCCAAAATCTCTGCGATGTACTAGACTCCTCCAAAGTCTTCACCTCTTCGGAATCTAAAAGGGGTGAACCAAATGGCAAGATGCCTCTCACCAACTCTAGATCTGGTGGCCTCCCAAGTGGAATGCCTCCATGTAGTGAGACATCAATGTCAAGAGTAGAATGTACATATGGTTGGGAAACCTTGCCCTTGCCCTCACATCGCAAACCAGTCTGCCTCTTCTTTGCATCAGCTCTTTTAAATGGATAGGGGTGTGTGCTCTTCAAAAAATGATGATGATCTTCTTCCCTATCTTCTTCTTCCATCTGCAATTCTCCACAATCATGCTGTCCATTGATTGTGTCTTGAACTCCATATGTGAGATCCTAGGGAACTTCTTGCAATGCTACAATAAATCCTCCTGTTGGAGCATGTGCTCCTCTTTCCTCTGCATGAGGTACTAGATATTCTCTAGATGTAACAGCGCTGTAACCCCCATCCTTCTCTTCTTCTTCAATATGAATAGGAGTCTTTTGCTCAATAAGAGGATCCTCTTTTGCAAAAGGAACCTGCATGCCCTCTTGTCCAAAGGTATGAGATAGATTTTTTGCCTCTATCAGTGTGTTATGCAAGATGTGAGCCTCTCCATCAATTTTATGAAGTGGTTTTGAGTTTTTAAGTTCTTCCAACCCATGCACAAGTTTTGGTTTGTTTGGCTCAACCAAGAGTGTTTTAGAATGTCTCCCATCAAACCTCTCCACTAATCTCTTAGTTAAATTTGCATAAGAAGAAATATTGGCATTCTTCAATGAAAATGACTCAAAAATTCACCAAGCATAGGCCTTACCTTCAAAGTGCAACGCTACAATTATGATGGCTTCTTCTTCAGAAACTTGGTGCTGTTGCAAATAAGTATGCAACTCCTCCACCCAAGCTCTGCCTGGACATGTTGGTGATCCATCAAAAATAGATAGAGAAAATATATCCATGTCATGCTGCCTGCTCCTCTTGATCTTGCAAAACTCTTGGAAAGTGATATGATCTCTAAACTTTTCAGTTTGAGATTCATACTCTTGTAGAAAATTACTAAGAGTTTCCCTCCTTGGAATTTCCTCTTCTTCCATCTCTTTCATAGTAGATCTGGGCATTTGACTGCGCTGTGCATAATATGGTGCAAATTCATGCTCACACCTATCACGTGCAAATCTAGATTTGGCTCTAGATTCAAACTTATTTGGATATTCCATCTCCTCTCTCATCTTCTTAAGATCTTCATTGATGCTCTGCATAGACTTTGGAAGAAGCTTTGAGAGCCTCTCCTCCTTTCTGCCTCCACATAATGGAGTCTTATTTTTGTTCATATCTCCTTCTCTTGATAGCATCATGGTTGAGTTCCACAGGCCGAGCCAAGACTAAGCTCTGATACCACTGTAATATCCCAAAATAGGGAAAATCTACAACAATGGGAATATCTTAAGATATTCTAAAATTGGAGATCCAGCAATATATGAACATAAACTGGAAATAGCAGTGAATAACATCATACCAAAATGTATGGAAACCATGGAGCCATTTTATTAGGTAAATCAGCAGCAAACATATACAATACAACTCAAATGATCAAGGCAAACAAGCCTCCCTTGAATACATATGCAAAAAGTGGAATGCTGCTCTATTGCAGAGTGCTCATGAACATGTACTGCGTAGTCATAGATGGTGCACTACTACATGGGAATGTGAAATAACATAAATCTGCATATAGATGGCTCATACAAAATTGGGAGTGAAGATCTAAGCTCCCAAACACTATTTCAAGGCAATCTTGGAAGGATTGGCTGAAAGATGCAAAAATGCAGAAATTCCGGAGTTGCAGTAGCAGCTGCAACTCAAGAACTGGAACTGGTCGATGGAGATGGATGGGAATGATGCACAATCTGATCAAACCTCCTCCAATGGATCTTCCAAGTGAAAGGATGATCCTAACACTGAATATCTCACCCTTCAAACAAACACTGCAACCCTCACTGCAGATGCTCACTGAAAATAATGCAGTTAAGGAGAGGGACTGCGCTGTAGATGATGGATAATGGTTGTCCTGGTGCCAAATATGGTGAAATCAGCCCAGATGCTTCCTCATTAATCCTACAAAGGAAAGTAGGCTTCCTCCTCTTAAAAATGAGCTCCGGAAGTGGTGTTGAGTAACCTCCACTGCAACACCCTGCAACACAACTCAGCTCTAAATAGAAACTGCGTTGTAGCTAAAGGAGGATGCTTGGCCTGAAGCCTGAATGTGGAGAAATGAAGAGAAAAAATCCTTCAAGAGGCCTCTCTTGATTGGAGAAGGAATTCCTAAACAGGAAATCCTTGTGCTAAGCAACACTGCAACTCTGCTAAACAACATAAGAATGCACAAAGTCTGAACAGACCAAGAAATCAATAATACATAACATGAATAAAAATGGTTTCTATCCCCTCCATATATAGCATGAGAGACTCCTCACATTGGGTCCCATCCATACTTTCCACCAAGCTCATGCAAGTTGTCCTCCACCAAAACTACGTTGTCTTATCATAAAGACCACTCCTCTATAACAACGCTGTTGATTTGGTCAAAGTTGACTGAATCAACATGATTCAATCCATGTTCACACCCAAAGGAGCTTAATCCAACTGCTTATTCTTCCTCCTTTCACATTAGGAGTGTTATTATTCCTTCTAAAGGGTTTTTATGTGTCTCCCCACCCACTTATTCACCTACCTAGTGATAAAACCAACTATAATATTCCATTTAGATGAAGGCTAAATTTTTGGAATATTACAGGATAAGTTTAGTCCTTTTCTGGACTGAGATAGATTATTTACGAAAAATGAAAGCCTTAGTCGAACATGTATAGGAGGTTCTCTCAGATATTATTTTACACATTTTCGGATATGAGTAACAACTTTACGAAAAAGGACTCCTGGAGTTTTTTTTTTTCCTCTTTTTCAAACTCTCTAAATATGAAAAAGGACCGAGCTGTCATTATCGTTAGGCTCATTAAAACATAAAATAATGACAGGCTTGTCGATCATGGCAAGAATCAAGTTTCATTTATCGCTAGACTCGTTAAGTTATTAAATAGCGATGCATATTCGCCCGAAGGGTTGAATTATAGATCAAGCATATGTTACCCTCCTCAAGCTTGTTAAAAAATAAAGAGGTAGTGGTCGAAAAATGACCGGGGAAAATTTGGGAAAGTGAACAGAACTTTTACGGTAGCAGGTTGCTCTTGAACATGACACCTCACCCATCATCATGAATATTTGGGTTCGGTAATATTCTTGACGATTCATTCATATCTATGGTTCATCATACCTTCACTTTGGTTTTCAGTCAATGCTTCCAAATCATCTTAGTGTCACCGATATGTTCAAGAGAAGTCATCCAGTGAATACTCATCCTTCTACAATACTCATAAACATTCATTTTCATGACAATCATCCCTGAATATTGCTATATCAAGTCACATTTTGTCTCCGAAATCAGTAACTCTCATTTCGCGATAAAGTGGCTTCTTGTCGACATCAGCTCATCATCCAGGAAGTTTAATTAGAAACATCATCTTCCAGTACCATGAGGCTTGTTACAGTATCGACAAGATCCTTGCTTACAGACCTTTGACCAAAATATTTTTTTTGGCGTTCGACATCAAATCATCTATTCACACCTTACGAAATGTACTGCAGTACCTTGAGAGCCATTAACATCAATGGTGGTTCTCTTGTGTTTGTTAACAACTCACACCATTGGTTGGTAATCAAACGATGTCTTACCATGTTTGACTACAAATCATATATTCACATGGCTAGACTTGTACTTGAACGATTGAGTGAACGAGACAAGGAGACCCCAGATCTAGTTTCAGCCATCCGGGCTGCGATTTTAGGATTTCTGTACACATCATCTATATGGTGACCTTACATACATATCATCATCCGAACATGGACCTATATATGTAGGCATGTCTGTATTGGGCCACATTCCAATGTAGATGAATTTATGCACTATGTACATGTTATTAGATAGTTTATGTGCTGAGCATGGGAATGCCTCCGTCAACAATTCGTGACTAAGATGAAATATCATCATGTAATGTATTGTAAGATTGATGCAGGTCACCACTCTGCTTCAGCTCCAACTCATCACATCGTAAAGCCTCATTCAAAAATATTGTTATTATTATTTTGACTTCATGCTTTAGGGGGCAGTTGTTATAGGTCAGTTTGGGCATCATCCCCCATGACCTGTTCAAACTAGACATCATCCCTAGGACCAATGAAATAGGTTCTATCATCTCCTCATATTTCAGTTGCTATATGCCCTAAGAGAAGAAAATATCATTAATGGATTCTATTGTGACATTTCCAAGGTTTGAAGTATATGTTATATCACCTATTGACTCACCAACGCAACCTCCAAAGGGACTAACTGCATTGCATATGCAACATCCTCCATTCAAGGGTGCACTAAAATGCAATTCCCGACATTCAAGAGTGTGTTGGACACCTGTGAGCGGAATTCTCATTGTTCCGGGAATCTCCACATGGCTAGTGCCTTCTAGAAGAGTCCATATGTGTCAAAATTCGAATCCAAGTGCCCATCTAACACCTCTGAACTTGGAAACATGTCTTGCCTATTCTTATAAAGTCATTCATTGATAAAATACCATCAGTTTCCCTATAAATTGAGCACAAATCCAATGCTAGGGAAGGAAGAATTTTGGTAAATAAACGCTGTTGGATTCTCATTTGAGAGAGTGAAAGTATTGATATGTTGTTAGTGTGATGTTGGATGTGATGAGGCTGGGATGAAGCTGGAGCTGGTGACATCAAATCAATCATTGGTTGTAACCTCCCCCTTCTACTATTTAATAAATATTGCTGTTCATTTTCCCATATATGTATCTATTTATGTTTCAATTTCTCATGCAATGGATTCTTGAATGATATATAGGTTTCACATATAATCAATTTGAGTGATTAAGATAATTAGGCATATGTATATTGCAATCTGTTTTCTGTTCTTTTTTTATAATTGCAGGAATTGATCTGGTGATCTAAGTTGGATTGAAGGAGACAACAAAAGCGTCAAAAGGAGAAGAAGAAGTGCTTGGATCACAAGTAGGTTCTTCTATCGTTTTGTGTGTCTATTTATTTTAGAGAAAGTGATAGCAAAGTATTTCATCTGTTGTTCTAAGTTCCTAGCACTACACTTAGGGAATTTTATTTAACCACATATCATAATTCTACATAACAACCATGATCATGCACCCTTTGCTGGAATTCACCAACCTCTTCATCTGACTTGCACTTACAATACTGGCACTGATTTTTGCACGATGAGCTCTAACAATGTATTCGATCTCATCTTTCGTGAGATGAAACTTGTTTTAATGGTGAAAGAAAACCACTTTCCTGTCATACAAATATGGATTCCCCAATACCATGCCACAAATATCCAAAGGTACAACATCAAGATCATCCTCATCTACTAGTTTAGATGCAATCACAAATATAGCTCTAAATTGTTTGTTTACATGTAATTTGGCTTTGTCACACACCCAAAAAAGAGGGTATGGTTTCAGATGAGGCTTGGTCTCTAATCCCAATTTCTTAACCAAGGATTCTAAAATCAAGTTTATTTGTGAGCCTGGATCAAACAAGGTTTATACGTTAGTATGTTTCATTACCACTCTAATGTGGAACAATTCAGTCATCTTTTGTTCATTAACATGAGAATCATTTGAAGAACTTGTACTTGCACGCAATTCAAAATTTTCATTAGCATGAAGAGAAAGAGTACCTTGTATGCCCACTATTATGATCTATGTCTCGTCACTGGAATCAGATCCAAGGTCCTAATGTATGGTTACCACCATATTTTTCTTGTTCTTCCCACCAAATCTATGTGGTTTCAACTCCGGATGCAATGTTTGCTTGAGGGGTCTTGAACCGGGTTTAGATTTTATCGTGCAACCAGCAAACCCTCCAACTACTGGCCCTCTTGGTAATGACCTTCTTGTGTAGATCAAAGTCTCACCCGTATCAGTATGGGGGGGAGCTGGAACCAGGTTTCTGCACCCTGAGGAAGAAATAATGTGGTGGCACTAAACAGGTTGATTGCAGAACTTATTATAGATCGAAACATATAAGTGAAATTATGGAACAATACTTATCATGTCAATATAGATGATGCAATTGGTAGACAGATCACAGATCTACTTCATCGCAGATATATAAGAACATAACTAGATCTATGTAATGTGCAATAACTTAATCAAATTTATTCATATATTCATGCATAGAAGATTAGATCTACTTGCAAAAATACCATTAAGCATAACATAAGTAAGCGATCCCAAATCAAAAACAGTAAACACAATGCTTCACCAAAACTAGTCTTGGTATTAGACTCCAACAGTTCAGTACAACAGATTATTCCCTTACAATTACCCTTTCGTGCACACAACCAGCGGAGTCCGCACACAACCAGGACTAGGTCTCCGCGCACACATCTAGCAGGAGCCTTTCTACCCAAAAATCAAGACTTACAGAAGTGTATCAAAAATGCATAAACACTAAGATCCAAAATATTAACTCACTTATTACTTAGGCTCGATTTGTCTATTTATATCCATCTTAGCACGCTGATACTATGGTCTCAAACTATGATTTGAGGCCTGAAGTTTACCTTTGAAACCATTTTACATAAAAGAGGGACTTTGACCCTCCCCAAAGCCCCTTGACCTTTCTGTGCAACAAGCATATGCAAAAAATAAAAATAAAAAAATTCAAAATTGTACCCCAGGGGACCCCGCTCCAACAAGCCCCCAACACAAACCTGTGACTCATACTGAGTCACTGTGGGGTCTTCTCCTTTATCTTGGCTTGGAGCTCAACGACATAATATTTCAGTGGCAACACCACCTCAAGACTCTGCACAGTATCTCCCTGCGCTTCAATTACCAATTTCTCTGTAGTGGGCCCTTTAGTGGCGAGTTCAATGCTTCTCTATGTTTGCTGAATGGCCTTCAACGAGGTCCTCGATATCATTCTGAATTGCTCGACCCTCCTGTAGGCAGGCTAGGCACTGTGCAATGATGAGGGTGGGCACCGCCATCGTAATGTCTACAAACTACTATTCCTTGATGCGCAACTTGTTGTGCAGCTGTTGTACCATAGGCTCATTTTTAACTGAAGTACAGACATCCATGGCCTCGTCCAAGAGTTGACCACACTGTGTGACTGTGGAAAAAATGATATTAGTGGTCTTCTTTACTTCTGCAACCCTCTTTGATTTGACTTCTAGTGGGGTTTCTAGATGTAATTTCATCTGTAAGTTAGCAATATGATGCTTGAATTCAACCTGGACCATTTGGAATTCTGTGCATGAGGCCTTCAATGCAATAGCTACTCCTTCTAACTTCTCTTCTGGGGTAGCTGTGGCAAGGACCGCTGGTACGTCGCTGTAGACTTGGTTGATTTTCTCTTCAAGCGCAGTGTAGTGAGCCTCGGTTGCATGGCATGCTTCCTTTGCAGTCTGCTATTTCTGATGCGCTTTGGTATCCTGCTACTGCAATTATACTGCAGTGGTGTGGGCATGGTCTTCACGGAACTGGAGCTCATCCGCAATCATACTGTGAAGTAGGTGCAATTTTCCTACAGGAAGAATATATAAGTTAATATTAATATCTACGTAACATCTTAGCTGCACATGTCGGCTGGCTGATTTGACATGAATGGTCGACTCAAGAATTTTTAATGAGACAAATATCTCCAATCGCAGGTAGGACTTAATTGAGCGGATGTGTGCTTGTTGCATTCATGCTCGCTTATGAAATGCTTGCCTGAATCAAGCTCGCTTGAACTTTCAATTCCTGGATTCCAACCTACACCGCCTCGAGCACAGTCCTGTACTACGTTTCCATGTCTGTCCATCTGTCCTCTGTGGTGGTGGTGACTGTGTTTTCTATTTTGTTGAGGTAATCATTGATCAATGTCAAGATCTCATCTCCAGTGTCTTTGGAACCTTTGTTTTTTTTTTGTGAAGCTCCCGCGGCCTGAGAACCATTTTTTGTGCCTTTGGAAGTGTGTGCTTCCACCTACTCCTCTCTTTCTTTCGGCGTGACACCATTCTTCCCAGGTGTAATGTCTGTTTCTAAATCAATTGTTTCCCCGGTTGTCATCGGCATGGCCTCTTTTTCAGTTTTCTTCTCCATTGTCTGCGTACTAGTGTGAGGTTTGGTAGGTGTCTTTAGAATGGATGTTGATGCACTCGTCTCCAACCATGCCGACGACCACTCTGCAGTGACGCACAACAAATCGTCCTCAGTGACTACATATGATAATTCATAAAACACCCCTTCGACTACTCCCTTTGCGTGGATGTGCATGTTGTGGAAGGTTGCCTTAAAATTTGTGATCATTTTGTACTGGTTGTACAAAGTTGGAGACAACCTCGGTTTTGATTGTACAACTTAGAAGAGAGAGGCATCAAACAACACCCATAATATTTTATTCTCCATAATGCATGAGGGGATGGAAGAATTCCATAATGTAGCGTAACATGTGGCTTCACACATTTGCAGCTCGATCTCAGGAAACTACATTTCCTCTGGGTCTTCCAACCAATGAGGGATATCAGCAGCAAAAGCCAAGCGTAATAGAAATACTTGCCCTCCTCTTTTGCTTCATGCACGTTATCCAAAAAATATTTGCATAGATATTGAGACCAATTATATATGATGCCTTTTTCACATTGTATGGCAAGCGCAATGACTTGCTTAGGCACCTCCTTAGGTCAACATTTGCGCATCATCTTGCAGGCTAAGATGAGCGTCCCAAACTAAACAACGAGATCATTGATCTCGCTCACTCCGAAGCCTTGACTATGGCACGACACTTGGTTCTTCATTTTGATTTTATCGGCCATCTGATTTTCTTGTGATTTTCCTCCAAAATCTACCATGGGATCTGCGCCTTAGTCAAGCAGGTCGGTGATCCGATGGATCAACGCGTCATCTAAAGTATGTGCTCTCCTAGCCAGAGTTCTTCATCATGCACGAGCGCCAGAAATTGGTGCACAGAGATATCATTTATTGAGCTGCACCTGAAATGCGAGACATGAAGTAGATTCAAAAGCCCTACCTTGTGCATGCCCAACACCCATCATTGCGGTTCAAGGCACACTAGGCCCCTCTCATATGGCACATTATCTAAATAGCGTTCACGCACAAGATCAGGAAAATTCTCCACATATGCAATGTCCCAATCTTCCATCTTCAATTGCGAAACACCCATCATTGCGGTTCAAGGCACACTAGGCCCCCCTCATATGGCACATTATCTAAATAGCGTTCACGCACAAGATCAGGAAAATTCTCCACATATGCAATGTCCCAATCTTCCATCTTCAATTGCGAACATATCACCTTTAAGTGAGACATTTTCAGGAATTAATGACATGCTAATACTTGACTGCACTTTGTCCAGATCTTTTGGAACTTTGATAAACGCTTTGTGCGGCGTGACATAGGTCAGAAACCATGAGAATGGGGATACCTCAACCACATACTCTTCCTCTTCCATGATGGTCTCAGTAAGCTCTGCCATGGGTCTCAGGGAACTCTACCATGGGTCTCTTTTGGTGCTCAAACGAACTGGAGTGCACCTTTGGAGTCTTTTCCCTGGGGGATTTACGGGTCCTCGACGTCTGACTCTTCTTAGGCTTTGCAGTGCTAGCTATGGGTGTAGGGGAATCTCATCTATGCGTGATGGATTTCCAGTCCTCTGGAATACATCGCATGCACAACAATGCGCATAGGCATCATTGTGCAATGTGGGCCACCATAACCCAACTCGCAAAATATTTTGTGTGGTTTCCTTCCCTGCATAGTGAACACCGACAACCCCTCTATGAGCTTCATCTAAGATTGCACGCCATTCATATTCCAACACATATCTTCATAGAACTTCACCTGCACCCATCTTATACAACTGGCCAGCAATAATAGTGAAGTTCGCCGCACACGCGACGAGCTCTTTCTTCTTCTGAACTGTATATTCTTCAGGCATGTGTCTAGTAGTCAGGAACTGAATAATATTAGGGAAATTCTCATCAACTACCTTGATTGAAAACAAATGCACATATGGTAATCCATCCTCCAAGTTCCTAGGTTCTTCACTAATCTCAATGCCCGACAAATGGTTTGGCCCAACATTCAGTCTTCCTAGTTTCACAATGATCTCAAAGTAATATTCCTAGAATAGCAACAACCACCTGCAGATCTTCCCCCTCAACACAGGATTCTTGACCAGGTACTTTAAAGCAAAGTGATCAGTAAACATCTTGAAATGTCCTCCTAACTGGTAGTGGTGGAATTTCTGCAGCGCATACACCATCACTAATCCTTCTCTTTCTGTGGTTGAATAATTCTGTTCCGTGCTTGAGAGTTTTTGACTGGAATAGGAAATAGGGTGATCAATCTCTTGAGCTCCTGGCTGTGCTAAAATAGCTCCCAACGCGATATAGGAGGCATCAAAATGCACATGAAACACCTTAGACCAATTTGGAAAGACTAGTATGTGCACAATGAACATATTTTCCTACAATAGTTCAAAATTATTTTGACATTCCTCATCCCAGCAGAATGTCGCATCCTTCTTGAGCAGTTTCTCCATAGGTGCAGTTATCAGTGCATATCCCTAAATGCATTTTTAATAATACCCAATGTTCCCCAATATTGAACGCAACTGTTTGACATTCTCAGGTATTTCCAGTTTGACTATTACTGCGATCTTCGTGGGATCTACCATTAACCCTTGCTGGCAGACAATGTGTTCCAACAATAACCCGAATGACACACAAAATATACATTTCTTCAAATTCAGTGAAATTTAATACTTTCTACAGGTATCCAACATTAAGCGTAGATTTGAGACATTCTTTTTGAACAACCCAAAAATAATCCAATCATCAAAGTATACTTCCAGGAACTTATGGATTAACTCCTTGAAAGTAGCTACTACTACGTGCGAGAAGATGGCGGGTGCATTATTCAAGCCAAAGGGCACGACTGTATACTGGAAATATCCCCATTCTTTTGCAAAGGTAGTATTACTATGATCTTCTGGCGCAATCATGATCTGATGATACCCTGAAAAACCACCTGTAAATTAATAAGCTTCTTGTCCTTTGACATTGTCCAAGATTTTATCAGAGAATGGAGTTGGGAATGGATCATGCACACAAGCATCATTCAATTTTCACAGGTCTACACAAATCTTTATCTCTCCTTTGGTCTTCTTGTCTTGCACCACCATGGGAATCACTCAATTAGACTCTTCTACTGGCTCTATGATGCCTGTAGCAACCATCTTATCCAATTCTTGTTTTACCTTCTGCTTATACTTCAGATTCAATCTGTATGGCCGCTTCTTCACCGGGTGCGCATCAGGTTTCAGAGTGATGTTTATGGCTCCAATCTCTCCAATTATTCCTCTCAAATCTGAGAACTTTGTAGGGAATAGTTCCTGATACTCCATCAGTAGCTCAAAAACTTTTCCTACTATGTCATCATCCCAATAGTCTCCAATATTTTCCAAATTTGGCTTCTCTTCAAATCCAATATTCACCTACCTAAGCTTTAGGGGTTTTGTCACATCCAATGAAGTGATCGAGGGCCTAGAAAATGCGCGCTGTCCCTCAGATTCTAGAATGTGTTAGGGTCCCGTGATTTGGCTGATTGGCAAGCCAAGTGACAGGATAACATCAAACCAATCTTTGGAGCCCAAGGACCTAGCCTTCCTGGACTCAGAGAGGGCTCTCTCTATTTGTGTAAGGGATATCTATGTATTTTTCTTCTTGTGTTTATGATTTTAGGCTAGTTATGAAATAGGTTTTTTGGTTTTTCTTTTAGGTTTGTGAGCGAGGAACTGATCAAAGACTAAGATAGATAAAAATATTGTCAGATCAACTGGGCTATGGGGTCGAAAAGGTCAAGAAAGCTTCAGATGGTGATACAAGGTATGTTGAAGGGCCGATTTGATCAAGGTAAAATGGATATTTGGGTAAAATGGAGTGGGATGGACACTAAATTTGTGGATAATGAAGGATTTCAAACATAAATAGTTCAATAGCTGACATAAACACGGTATGGATAACCATTAATCATGAGAAATGTAACCATAAACTGATAAATGTATAGAAATAAACATTCAAGCAATGCATAGAGATATATGACTCTCTAACTTTAGGAAATTGCTATCAGACTTTGGGGAAAGAAAATTAAGCAAAAAAACAACTCAAATCACTATGAGGAAACGCCTAGGCATAGTATTTCAAGCTATTGAACACTTTGAAGCAAGATTGCATAGTTTTAGGCAAAGGGCAAGATCAGTACAAGACCTCCTTGGTTCAACTAAGACAATCAAACAATCAAAGAGTGGTTTCAGAGGTGGAGTTATGTCTATCCATGAGTAAGCAGGGCATACCATGAATCATACTTAACATGCATAAAACCATAAATGAAACAAGAAAACAATTTCTTCAGTTATCAAAGAGCAATCAAGGATTCTTTGATATGACTAAGAAGGAAGAAAACATAGAAGCTATAAAGAAACAGGAAATCTGAGGTGCCTCCAAGGGCATGTCTCAAATCTATTCTCTACTGTCTTATAGCAAGCAAGAGCATGAAATATGAATGAAAAATAAGAAGACATAACAGAAAGGGACACTATACCATTTTACCAAGTCAAGGAATCCAACATCAATCCTCTTTCATCATCCAAAAGCATTCAAGAAACTATCTAATGCATGAGACAAGTTTTTCTTCCAAGCTTGTATAACCATATATTGCTCTATATCATCAAGTTCAGCCTTATTTACAATGAAGTCTCTTGGAATATATAGGCCAAGATGAGGGAAAACCTCCTAGAGCAACTTGCAATCTCATTGGCCCATAAAAAAAATCTGATTTTGTCCTTGAGGCTTTGCAAAGCGCAAGGCACAAAATGTCTATAGAAATATCCTAAAAATGCTAAAAAAGGAAAATATATTGACTTTTCCTAACTAATCATGGCCAAAAATAGCTAAACGCACATTAGGAAAAGCCACTTCAGAAAAGTGCATTTTTCACAAAAATACTTAAGAAATGTATCAGCAGAAAATCCTCTGTCTTGCGGGAAACTTTTGGAGGCCTTCCCGATGTCGAAATGAGGCCTGTGATGGCTCGTTGGAAATATATGGATGTCTATTTTATGAAAATTCTTTTTTTTCTCCAAACTGATCATTGGAAGTCTATCAAAAACTGACCTGTGTGTAAAAACCTAGAAAATAGACCTTGCTGATAAACGGGGCAAAGTGTGGAAAAAGTGACTGTTTTTCGCCATTTTGGGGGACCAAATCATCTTCAATTGATCTAAAAATCACTGAGTAGATTCCCCTGAAATTATGGCATCCAATGATACCATTTTCATCCTTTGAGGATGTCTCAAATAGAAATGGTGATGCCCATGATTTTTAGCAAAAAGCCCAAAAATGACAAAAAACCAAAACTTGTTGAATTTCGCCCAATTTTGGTGAGCATGACCCTCAAGGGTTTTCAGAAGCATGCTGAGAATCTAAGGCCAAAATTTGGAGCTTAGATATGTGTTTCTTCATCTTTGGTACCAGGCGCCTCTTTTGAGCCTTCTTGAGCTTTTCTTGTGTGGCCTTCAAATTCTGTCGGGAAAACTGATTGAGCTTCTTATAGTGCCCAGTCATTTTTCTTTAAAGGTCAAAATCTCTATTAGCCTTTTCCAACTTCTTCTCCAAGTGGTAATTCACCCTTTCAAGCCATGATTCTCGATTTTTTTCTATCTCTTGGGTGAATAAGGTATTAAGAGAGAAGGATTGGAAAAGGGCAACTTCTTCCTCTTTTTGTTTCTCCAAGGCTCTTCTGAGTCCCATTGTCCTTGGCCTCTTTCTTCTTGGGTGATCCTCATCTTCACTATCATTGAAATCGCCCATGAGTTCTTCCAACTTAATTTGTGCCTTGGAGGCCTCTTTTTGATATTTGATGGCCCGTGTCTCATATACCGCCATGTGGAAACTCATCTGTTTGTTTTCTGTTTGCAAAAAGTGAATGAGTTTTTAGACCTCTCTAGATCTGCCCTCAAATCATGAATTTTCTCTTCTCTATTGATCAAGAGGGACTCTAGGATTCTGGCCTCATTGTTGCTATCATCACTGTTTATCTGGATAATGTCAAAATCCCTCTCTTTCTCATGGCTGCTTTCTTCCTTCTCCTTCCCCTTGCTTTGGGAGGCCTTCTTGGTCTTCCTCCTCTTGGGTAATTCGACAATGGATTGCTTGGGAAACTTCCCCTTGCTTCAGAGGGCTCTAGTAACATTTGGAGTTATAGTTTGAGGCACCCTCTTCCTTGATGTTCGGGGCTTTGTCACCTTTGGAGAAGAAAGCATGGCCCCTTGCCTAGGAGAGGTAGCTATCAAATGATCTATTTGCTCTTTGCCCTTTCTACTTCCCTCATCATCCTTGCCACTGTTTTGAGTTTCTTCATGAATGCTTTGACTGTCACCTTGCATGTCTTTTTGAGGGCTTCCCTCTTCATTCTTGTCCCTGTTTTCTTCAGGACTTTTAGGCTTTGTCTCCTCAATTTTTTGGGCTTCATCTTCATCATGTTTGTTGCTGTGAGGGCTACCAATATCCACATCAAACTGTTCCATTTCCTCATCATTTCCCTCCTCACTGTTTTGCTCTTTTTCATGGCGCTTTTCTTCATCACTGTGTTGCCTTCCCTCACTGTGTTTTTCTTCACTTTGCTGCCTTTCCTCACTGTGTTCTTCTTCTTCATCATGCCGCTCTTCATCACTATGCTACTCTTCTTCATCATGTTGCTCTTCCTCATCATGCTCTTCTTCTTGTTCAATCATGGGAAATTTTAGCTTTTTTGGAATGGGCTTACTAGAAGAAGGAGAAAGATGCTGAGTGGAAGGTGAAGGAGATCCATGGGATGAAGGAACAGTGGCGAAATCGGGGTGTGCAATGAAAGTGTCCCAAGAGATTCCCTTCTTCTCAAGTTGATGAAGAATGACAATCTTGATGAGGGAATGATGGAAAAGGAAAGCTGGCTGCTGAGAGGGAGGTCTCTTTTGAATAGTGGAGGCCATATTTTCAATACTTCTATGGAGGAAAAAGGGGAGATTTAACAATTGGGCTCTTGTGAAGTGCATGAGCAACCGGACATGGTAAGCATAGATCTGGGAAAACCTTCCCTCGCATGTGAAATATTTCATGATTATCTTCATGAGGGAAGCATAGCTAGTCAACAGATATGAAAAATGAAAGATGGATGGGCATGTATCCCGATGCTCTGGCTTCAGAAAAGGTTTGTACTGTTCTGAGTCTAGGTAGCTCTGTTTAAACCATTTTTCTTCGACATAAGGGATTTTGGTAGCTCTGGAAATGGATCTAGGAGAAAACTTGAAATCTAAGCCTGCCAGCTGAAAGTGTTTCCCTTGCAATCTCAAAGCACATAGATGTGTCAAGGGGAGATAGCTTTTCACCTCCTGAACCCTTTGAAAAAAATCTAGACATCCAAATTCATGAAAGTTAAACAAAACTCAAGGATGAACATTTACTTATTTAGTTGAAACAGGTTCAAACCTCCTGTGAGGGCCACTTCTACTGTCTTGCTTGGGAGGCATTTTTCTTTGGATACTCTTTGATGTTTGGCCAAGACAAGCTGTCTCAAATGGTCTTTGAAATGGTTTCCCAACACCACACCTTGTTCTCCTTATAAGTCACTGTGCCTCTTTGATGCCAATCAAACAAGTACTTGTCAAATGAAAAACAAAATCAATTTATCACTATGTTTGGGAAAAGATTTTGAAAAAGATGTATTTGTGTTTCCTTGTTGAACAAGGATCTCCTTTGTTTTGACAAAAACACCTTTCCCTCCAAACAATGCTCTTTTGCTATTCACTGCTCTTCACAAAGCAAATAAGACACCTTTCAACTGACTTGAAAACCTTTCAACACAGACTTTGCCATTTTTTGAATTCTGGGGGCTGTACAAAGTTTACTATTTCACAAAACAGAGAGGACCAATTTATATTGATCAGGCCTTCATCCCTCTACCACTATCTAGATGATAAAATATGTTTTGAGATCTCTGCAAACTCCATTTATCTGTCTATCAACTGTGTATAGTTTTAGCTATTTTAATAGCACAATCAAAGAGCCTTCAAATTTACATAATAAACATCCCTTTTTCACTGTTCTATCATTTACTAGTCATGACCAAGGAGATTCTTTTCAATTTTGATAAACCACCTATCTCCTTTGATCACTGTGTTTGAGCAAAAATACTTATACAGGGTGTGTTGGTGGTTTTTGTTTGAAGAGGAATCCCCCTTTTTCTTGGCACCGACCCTTTTCCCTTAAAAACCCTACTCCTTTGTTATCAATGTCTTTGAAAGGAAACTAGGGCTCCTTAAGACTGACAAAAAACCTTCCTCTATTACTGTAATGATCGTTGACACCCACACCAACCAAAAAACTTTGATTTTTGACCCAAATCCCTAACTTCTAATCACTGCTTCCCTCTTGTGCTTTTTAAATGACAAAATACCCTTAAAACGATAGTTAAGACACCTTCCAAATTGATTTGAAACCTCCGGACACAAGAAAACTTTCTTCAGTTTTGACAAAAACTCTGTCTCTTTACCACTGCCTATCTCATTGCTTTTAGATGATGAAATGGTTTCAAAATCATTATTTCTTATTAGAGAAAAACACCGCAAAACACCCCCTTCAAACTTTGAATTTTACCAAGAGGAAATGGAGAATACCTCGAAGAATGTCTATGGGTATTTTTGATCTTCGGAGCAACCTTTTAAGAATGTTTTTTGGAAGCAATGGAGGAGCGGGCCGTTTTCCACAGAGAGCGCCGCACAATGGAGACTGTGAGGTCAGTTTCGGGCAGTGGGTGAACGTGGGCACAGGCGTGCCACACAGCAGTTAAGTTCCTTTGTATTTGCGCTCACAGGCACTGCACAAACCTACAGGTGCGCTGCGCAGGCCTTAAGCGCTGAAAAACTTGAAAATGTTCGAAATCTCTTTGCTTCTTCAGTGGGCGGCTAATGGACGTTCACCTTGGCTTCTTGAATTTGCAAATAGGGCCTTTCAAACAGTCTCCTTTCTCTTTTAACTTTCAAATGAGCTCAAATGCCTTGGTAATTTATTTGTAAGGGTTTGGATGCCTTTTGAAAAGGATTTTTGGTCATATCAAAACATAAAGCACTGTATTTTATATTTTATCACTTTTAAAACACCACGAAGCCTTCTATTCGAACAAGATTTATAAAAAAATGCTGTGGCCAACCTTTTTTAAAGACACCAAAGACATGACCCTTTTTTTAAGTAAAGAAACTTCCTTAAAAGCCAAAATCTCTTTCACTATTTCTTCATTAAGGCAATAACCCTGTCAATGTTTGTCCATATCTATCCTTTAAAGGAAACACTGCTCAAAGCCATATCAAGGATTGTAGATGCATCCTTTGCCATAACTCCTAGAAGGAGATGATTTAAAATTCTAGGACTTACTTTGACAATTCAACTCTCTTGGTGTTTGATGATGATTATGCCCATTGTGAAGTTGATCAAAAACTGTTAGGCGCCCTTTGACATTTTCCTTTCACTGTGGATGAAGAACCTCATTTTCACTCACCCAGATTTTACCTATATCTGTTTATCAAAGAGAAAGGCCTTTAGAGACCCTTAATGCAATCACATATAAACAACAAAGTTTGTTTCTTATGTACATAAAAATTTCTGGTCTATGATTGTGGTAAGTTCATTTCTTTGAATGGTGTCTTGAAACTTGAATCATGGTTTCATAGCTTTCCTCATACATACTGTCTCTGTGTATTCATTTGCAAAGGTATTTTCAAAAGCAAGGCTTAGTCTATCTTCTTGTCATTTTGATGAGGTTGTTCTAAGCTTGGGAATTCTAGCCTTTGTTTACTCTTCGAAGGAGGATTTTATAGACATGAAAAACAAAGCTTCTTGAATCATCATAGTACCACTGCTTGTCATCTGTTTAACACCATTTTTCTACTCATAATCATCCAATTGTTTCCCACTGCATTTCAATTCTGTCTTTCAAACAGTGAAACCATGTAAGCAATCCTTGAAACACCACTGTTGTGTCAGTGGTTTCATCCATTGGGTGTAAACAAGTTTTTTAGGCCATTTGCAGCATTTTTAGCCTCGTGCTCTTTGAATGAGGCCATACCTCTGTTCCTGACCCTCTGCTTGTTAAATGAAGGAGGCCCTTATCATATATCCAAACCATCTGCTTTTAAATGAAGGAGGTTTACAACAAATGACCTAACCATCTACTCATGTTTGGAGGAGGTTTTAAATCAAGTGACCCAACCATCTGCTCATGCTTGGAGGAGGTTAACAACAAGTGACATTTCATCCCTTTCTCAAACTATGTCATCTTTCCTTGTAATGCCTATCTCTGCTTGGTATATCATAGTAAGTAATAAGGTGCAAATTTGACAATATGCTATGAGGGGCATGCTCTGAGATATGTATCCTTTTTGACTGTGGTTGTAGAGGTTTATTGAATTTCTCTTCTGACTAGTACTCTCATCCCAGGCTCAAAACAACATGAGAAGCAGTTGTCTTCTCATGTTTAGCTTAATAATGTCTTTTGGAATACTGGTACATTTCTGCTTTTTGAAATAAACACTGAAACACTGTAAATCCACCTAATATCAGTTTTGCTTTTGACACATGCACTGTTGAGACATCAAGACCTTTTAGTGGCGCGACTTATGGGTGTATCAAGCTTTGTTTTGCAGATTAAAAGCCAATTCAGGGTTGGCTGGTATTGACTAAAAGATTTTGGCTCATGATGCTTTTGCCAAGGAAGGATTTCCTACAGCGCCACTACCTAACTTAGGGGATATTTTTGATAGATTTGGAGTATTCTCTTTGGTATGACCAGATCTCAAGATGAAATATGACCAGAGGTAGGGTAGTTGACATTCTTATCAATCAGTTGGTTAGTGAATGAGCTGGGGATGAGGGTGACTGACAACATATGACTTTAGCTTACGACAGATGATGGACAAGATTACATGACTGAAACTAGATAGGGCTTGACAACTAGGTTTTTCTCATCATAGGCTGATTGAAAAAGGTAGGAGGACAAAAATGTTTAGGGGTGTTTTCTAGTTGAAAAATTTGACAAATTGGGGATCAGCTTCTAGAAAAATTGGCTTTAAAAGCTAGTCATCATCAACAGGTGAAAAACACTGATGACTAACAAAATGGTAATATTCCTTGGATTCTCTTCATTTTCTTCAACCGTCAGATTTCTGAAATTCACAATATCCTTCATCTGCGCATCCCATGCTGGCAAAGCACACTCTATCATTGGCTTTGTTGTGTCAAAAATAACTTCTTGAATGTTATGCAATGCTTTACCAATCTTGTGAAACCCACTCTCAAAGTTGAATGTTAGAATGAAACTCTTTGTTAGCACAAACCATTCACTAGTACCTCGGCATATCTCTATCTCCAGATACCAATCAGTAGGTACCTTCCCCAATGTATGAATGAACATGTGGACCCATTCAGGTCTCGGTTCTACACTCCATTCCTCATTCCATCTAGCCAAATGTTTGTGTGGATCATCCTTTCCAGATTAGGCTTCTTCCATTCTGAAAGTTGGAAGTTCAAAGCATAACATCATCATGCACGCGCATTCATCCCAATTTCCCATATTTTCTTTATGAGTCTCCCACCATCGTATTGGAGTAGCACGTAGTTCGAGATCGAAGGCATGGAATCTTTTTCCTTCTGGAATAGTTCTTTCAAGCTCTCATAAAAACATGTTTACATCATTTAAACCATCATAATGTAGTAATTCACGTACCTTAGATGTTATGCATCGAAAATATTTGGTCACTCAATTGCAACACAACGAAGATACTTCATGCAATCAATTCTGCCAGTTTTCCAATTCTTCATCAGAATCTGAGAAGCAAGAGCTGTCCTTTTCCCAATTAAGATTTCCATTAGCCATTGAGTTGATCCAATCTTCCTTGTGTAGAGTCAGCTTATATATACGATCCATATCATCATCAATGTGCACAGGTTCTGTGTATATTTTTCCTTCTGCAAGGTCTAAGGGGATTATGACTCTGGTTCCATTGCTTTCAAA
This sequence comes from Pinus albicaulis, assembly GCA_034641835.2. Classification (NCBI taxonomy): domain Eukaryota; kingdom Viridiplantae; phylum Streptophyta; class Pinopsida; order Pinales; family Pinaceae; genus Pinus; species Pinus albicaulis. The sequence goes on from CM076581.1 coordinate 661,233,596, forward strand.
CCCCATTCTCTATTTCTTCAAGTTTATGACACCATCCATATCAGTAGCCCAGTATAAACATAATAATGTAGGATAAGGATCCGCATCATCCACAAATTTTATAACTTCGAAATTTTCAAGCACCTTAAGACCTTCAATATTGACTATGACCTGCGACAACCTTCCTAATGGAATGATTTTCTGTTGATTTTCCATGCACAATTAAATGGTAGACCATTACAACTTGGGTTCTCCCATGCGCTACTAAGTTTTCTTAGGTAGGAAATTTGCATCGGACCCCAGATCTAGAATAACTTGATCCATCTCATAAGCACCGATCTGCACTGTCATACACATCTGTCACCCCATCCTCTTCTTATTTTTATATATTTTGTTGACAACTTTCTGTTCTACCAAAAATTGTTCCTTTTCTATGTAGTTATCTATTAGAGTCTGAAGGTTCTCTACCGCCTTTTTGTTGCACAATAAATTAATTCAAGCTTGCAAAAATGGCTTTATTTCTTCATCTACTCCTGCCTCCTCCATTGGTCTACCTAATTTTGATGCGCTCCCCTCTGTGAACTCCTTTCACGCTTCAACAAAAGTCTCCTTTGCGCGCTGTAAATCAAATCCATCTTTGTTCATAGGTTCCTTACGAATTCAAAGGTCAGTATCCTGCTTTGCTCCCTTATCCTCATTAGTGGATACACCACTTGTGGTGACCACATTCATGCTAGGATCTTCCTTGTGAGTTTCTTCTCTGACCATCTGAAGGTTTTGCGTCAGATTTTGCATCTTTTTCTCCTACATCTTAACAATAAAAACAGGACAATCTTCTATTACATGATCAAACTATGTACAATACCTACATTATTTTTGCGCAAGATTTGGAAAATCACGCACATAGTGACCAACATCTCCGCAGTTGTAAAAAATAACCTGCCCCCTTCCTTGACCAGCTGATCTACCTCCTCTTCCTCTTCCTCTGTTATGAAATCCTCCACACCTAGAGGGGGATGTTGGTGAGGTAGGTTCGGCCTGCATTCTATATATTTCATCTTTTCAACATCATATCATAAGTTTGACAGTGCTACTCATCATTTCCTAGTGACGAACATAATCTACAAAATAGATGCTTCAGCTCAGGCTGATACTTTTCGACCCTTGGACATAAATCAGTTTCATGAAAACCTGCAATTTGACAGATTGTGCACCATATTGGTCCAGCTGCACTTTTCAATGGGCTAGGTACTCCAACATTTAGATAATTATTGAAGATGGGACATTGATCCTTATGGTTCCCATAAGATTTACATTTTATGCACTAGACCTCTGTGCATACCTCCTTTCCCTGATATTTTCACAAATTTTGAATCTCCAAATGCATTGCTTCCAATTGACTATGAATCTGTTGAGTTTCAAGTGAAACAGGTGTTGGGGTAGCTTCTAATTTCATCTCAATCTCCACAGCCTCAGCCTGCGTGGAAATATTCTGTTGACCCAAGGGCTGGCGCATATGTGGGAACAACATAACAATAAACCACTCCTTGTGTTGGGTATCATCGATATTGAATCCACCATCTCTGATAATGCGCTTCAACCTCTAATTTGCCTCCCACATAGATTCATTTACCTCGTGATGAATCTATTTCATTTCTGTAACCAACTGCGCATATGACTTAGGATTCTTGAATTTTTCTTTTGGGGCATCTTTCACTTCATCCAGAGTGGCATTAGGGTTTTCTTGGAAATATCTGATATACCAGTCCAATGCACGATCTTGGAAATTAGTAGCTAACTGTGATTTCTTAATTTCATCATTATTAACCTATTGAGCTCTCCACACAACATTAGTCACAAACCAAAAGTGCTCAGTATCTTCATTTCCAATACCTATGAAAGTAGGTAGCTTCATCGACGCGGCCATATCTGCGCCTAGGGGAGGTGGAGGTGGGGGTGGAGATGGACTGCGTGGTGGAGTGGGCACTTTGTGAGATGAGTGTGGAAGTGGGGTGTATGGGATATGAAAGAGGGTCAAGGCTCTCTCATCATTCTGATTTGATGAAACTTATTTTCGGGAAATTTTCTCTTCTTTAGAGTGTGCAGATTCACTAGAGCTACTAGTTTCTAGTTCACCATCACTATCATATCTACGCTTGATAGGGCTATAAATAAATCCTTTTTTGGTGTCTTTGTGATAAAATATTCCACTGTGCGTAGTCAGTCCTCTTCGGGACATTCACACAATATGCTGGCATAGAGAGCCCTGCTCACATAATAGCATCTTCGACAATAACATTAAAGAGCGTAAGAAATTACCACTAGGACCCTTGCAAAATATCCTTTCTACTTCAGAATATGACACAAACTGATCAATGGAAAATTCAATCACAAATCCTCCCAAGACACGATTGATCCAATGATATATCACATGGGTGATTTTATTGTCCATCTTTTCTAATTGCTGAATCAATTCAAGATTCCACTCAGTGATTGCATCGTATTTCACACTGGTATTAAATTTAGTCAATCGCGACAGCTGCTCATGAAAATCAGTTGAAAAGGAACAAAAGAATATCTCATGAACCTCTGTATAGATTTACTTCTGAACCCACTTTTCAACTGATATATTAGAAATTCGATTCTATTGGATCACAAATTCAAGGATATTTCTATCCAACCAATCTTGCAATTCGTTCTGCGTAGGGTGCCACAAAAACAAATCTCCCTCAAAATGATCCCGGTCCCGGAAACGAAACCATTTGTTGGCTTGAGGGCTCCTGACCCAAGTTCAGATTTTATCGTGCAACCAACAAACCCTCCAACTATTGGACCTTTCAGCAATGACCTGCTTGCGTAGATCAAAGTCTCACCCGAAGCAGTATGGGGGGGTGCTGGAACCAGGTTTCCGCACCCCGAGGAATAAAATAATGTGGTGGCCCTAAACAGGTTTATTGTAAAATTTATTATATATAGGAACAGATGCACGCAATTATAGAACAAACCTATGAGATCAATATAGATGATGCAATTAGCAGACATATCACAGATCGACTTCGTCGCAAATATATAAGAACCAAAACAGATCTATGTAATGTGCAATAAATTAAGAATATTTATGCATATATTCAACCATCAACGTATATTCATGTATAAAGGATCATTTATACTCACGCAGATACCATTAAGGATAACAAAAGTAAGCGATCTCAAAGAAGAAACAGTAAACACAATGCTTCGCCAAAACCAGTCTTTGTATTAGATTCCAACATTTAGTACAACAGACTCTTCCCTTACAATTACCCTACTGTGTACACAACTAGCGGAGTCCACACACATCTAGGACTAGGTCTTTGTGCACACATCCAGCAGAATCCTTTCTACCCAAAAACCCAGACTTACATAAGTGTATCATAGATGCATAAACACTTAGATCCAAAATATTAACTTACTTCTTACTTAGACTCGATCTATATATTTATATCCATATTAGAGAGTACATACTATGGTCTCAAACCATGTTTTGAGGCCCATATTTTACCCTTAAAACTCTTTTACATAAAAGAGGGACTTTGACCCGCCCTAAATCCCCTTTACCTTTCCACGCAATGCGCATATGCAAAATTTATACAAAAATATATTCAAAATTGTACCCCAGGGGACCCCACCCCAACATGGAACTTCCAACATTTTTCATCATCATGGCGTTCCTTCTTGTAACGTGTGCAAGGTTTATTTTCTCCTTCCTCCTTCTTGGTTGTAGCTGCCTTCTTGTCCTTTCCCTTGACTTTTCCTTTGAATTCTATATTATGAGGTTTGAAATGCGATTTCTTTAGTTGTTATTATTGGTCGTTCTTGCCCCTTATTTCAAGATGAATGGCCTTCACACTGGCTACATCAATAGTAGTAGGCTCAAACAATAACAAAGAATGCCTGATGTAACTATGCAAAGCACCAATATAATTTGTTACAATTTTAGGTGAATCAAGTGGAATGTTCAAATTCAAAGTTTGTTTCCTAAAATATTCTATGAATCTTTGTAAATTTTTACCCTTTCCTTGTCTCAAATATTTCCATTCCATTAAATCCTTTTGTCGATTACCCGAAGGATAAAATTGATATTTTAATGCAGAAACAAAATTGGACCAAGAAGAAAGGAGATTAATCAAGTCTTTGCTTCCTTTCTGCAACTTGCTCTCCCACCAAATGAGAGTGGTGCCACTCAGCTGAAGGGATGCTAATTGGATCTTGGCCTCATCCTCCTAAATCTAATTAATTCAACAATAAACCTCGATATTTCTAATCTAATTGTTTAGTTTCTCTGCATTACATTATCCATTATATGTGGGAAAATCAAACTTTACATCTAGCTTAGAAAATGGCTTCTTAGATGTATTTTTATGGTGCCTGTTAGAATGATGAGAAGAGGAAGAAGAAGAAATGTCACTGGTGGATGGAGAGGGAGGAGGCTCTTATCTTCCACGTCCATGGTGTATTGATGCATGCTCATCAGGATCTTTCTTCTCATGCTTTATTGTCTTCTCATATTCTGCAAACAACTTGTCAAATTTCTCTGCCATGGTGAAGAAGATATTGAAATAATTACACTCTTCTTCCACTCATGCATCCTAATCTTCTATGTTCCGTATTCATGCTACACACCCTGCTTTGGGATCAATAATTGAGTTTTCATTCTCCTCTTTGGAGCTTGTTTCTGGTTGGCATTAACTCATGCAACTCACATCAAGAATACCTGCTCTGATACCGAACTTGATCCAGATCTTTTACTTCATCGATGTTTACATAATTTTCATATAAAATAGCATGTAACCAAGCAACTTAAAAAAATGAAAAGAAGGGGAAATAATAAGCAAACATGATATCAAAGACACAAGACAATTTGATTACAGAGTTCACCCAGTGCGACCTACGTCTCTGGGCCATGCTTAATGGGGGGATGCCTCTTTCATTAAATGGAAGAAGAAATAAATCACAAGCAATTTACAAATTGACACCTTATACCTCCACTTCTGGGGATGGCCTGAAAATGGAGACCTAGTCTATAGAAACGAGTTGCACTGTTGGATTCCTGGCGAAAAAACGTGTAAAAATGACTAAAATTTATCCTGTTATGACACTGTCACTTTTGGACCCCAAAGGAATATTCTTAGCATAAAAAATATACCATGTTCAGGTTTCCGCCCTCCTGGTGAAGAATATCTTGCAATAATTTCACTCTTCTTCCACTCGTGCATCCTCATCTTCCATGTTTCGTTTTTGTGCTACACACCCTGCTTCAGGATCAAAGGATTTGAGTTTTCCTTCTCCTCTTTGGAGCTTGTTCATGGTTGGAATTCACTCATGCAAATCGCATCAAGAAGACCTACTCTGATACCAAACTTGATCCAGATATTTTACTTCATCGATGCATACATAATTTACATATAAAAGAGCATGTAACCAAGTAACTTAAACATATGGAAATAAGGGAAATCATAAGCAAACATGATATCAAAGACACAAGACGATTTGATTACAGAGTTCACCTAGCGTGGTCTACATCTCCGGGCCCTGCTCAATGTGGGGAGACCTATTTCATTAAATGGCAGCAGAAATAAATTACAAGAAATTTACAAATTGGCACCTTATACCTCCACTTTCGGGGATGGCCTGAAAATGGAGACCTCGGCTGGATAAACGAGCTACACTATTGGATTCCTGGCGAAAATTAGTGTAAAAATGACTATAAATTTATCTCGTTCTCACACTGGCACTTATGGACTCCAAAGGAATATTATTAGCATAAAAAAGATACCCTGTTTAGGGTTCTTCCCTCCTGGACTGCTCCTAGTTTCTCTCCATGGAAGCTTGCTCCGCTCTCCGCTCTAGTTCCTCCACTCCTCCCCTGGTTGAATGGAATGTTGGGTTTATATGTAACATTAGCGGCAGAATTTACAACAAATTCGTTTGGCTTTTTTGTTGTGGTGGCGCATAAGTTGGAGGTGGACCAGGTTCAAACCCCACCGTGCCCCAAATGAAGGTTCAGACTCATTGTAATAAAATTGGCATATTTTAATTTTGGCATTGTATGGTTTGTAGGGCCTCCAATGAGTGAGCCGACTGACGGTCCGTGCGAGTTCTATACCCGCCGACCCTTTTTTAAACGACGACTGTTAGCTAGTGGGCGGGATCCCGGGTCAGAGCCGCAGACCTCGAATCATATGTTTAATTTGAATACTATTGTTGTTGGGGTTGGGAGGGGTCCGCGTCACCATGGTCCTGACCCACTGTTAATATATATTATATTTAACAATGTTGTTGGGTGGTGGTGGGGTTGGCAGGCCAAATTTAATATTTTATTTTTTATCTTTATGTTAACAATGGTTAAATTTTCGGATCCATTTTTTAAAGGTCACTGAGACAATTAAAGAAGTGAAAAATTCACCCATTCCGGTGGCTGGATTTAGTGCACCAATACTATGCCAAATCATTTCCTCATTAGTGACTACCATTGGACCTAGTTTGACCAAAAATTTGACCGACTATAACTTAAGTATACAAAATCAGATTTGAGTGACGTTCACAAAATTTGAATTAGGGCGATGATCAATACGATCTGGTCATGGTTTCACTTCAATATGATGACTTTTATTTTTGAGTTTTTCAAAGCAACTTATATTTTTGGAGCCACCTGGATCACAAGAGGTGGTCACAATATAAACAAAATGGTAATTTCATTTTTTTTCTTCAATATTATTTTTAGTATAAAACTAATATTACTTCATTATACAAGGCTAATCATTTATGGTATATTTTTTTGGTTGTAAACCTATAGTCATTTCTAGTATTTAATGATTTGAGCAATTTCTTTTATGCCAAAATACTATTCGCACTATTAACAATATTGACTATCACAATGGATGATGATGACTTGTTCTTTGCCATTCCAATTGCTTCTCCATTTCTAGAAGAAGATTCATGTCTCAAGTCTGTAGCTGAGCATGGTGATTATTCAAAGGAGATAATATTAGAGCCCAAAGATGTTATCCAATCAATTTTGTTTGGAGCACAAATTGGTTTGAAAGTCATATTAGGTGAACACAAAGAGCATAAAGGTGGAAATGGTGGTCAAAACTTAGAAAATGCAACAATGTGTGTAAAAAACCTATGAAAAAAAATATTAAATCAAGGAAGATGGAAGACATAACAAGGATTTGTAATAAATGCCATTGGAGGAGTGGAAACTTTTAAATTGTGAGCAAATGGTAAAAAAATAACAAGTTTACAAATTTCCTTTTGTATTAGGTCATGGAAAATCTCAATATGGATGAGTGCAAACATTTAAATTATTCGTAGATGGGAGAAAAAGAACAAGTTTCCAGATTTCCTTCTGTAGTATTTCACGACAAATCGAAGGTACAAAACACAGATTTGGATGATCCAAAAGGTTGGATAAATTCTATGATCAACATCTTGAGCTTCATGGTAGTGTTGTGGGAAAGGGTGAGAAACTATTAGAAATAACTCTTGCAGTCTTGATGAAGGGATTGGAAATTGTTACAGATGAACAAAACAGAGTGGCTTCTCAGCCAAAAATTGGTTGTCTATAAGTTTATTGAATTGAAAGTTTTCTATTTTTTTTGTACTATTGTTGCTTTCTTATCTTACTTTCTAGATAGCTAAAATTTCAAGTTAATCTATTATTTATTGATTCAACCAGAAAGGAAAAACCATGCTCTTGATAAAATTTCAAAGGATTTGACATGAAATTAGCCTTACAACCAACTCGCTATGTGGAACTGCTATAAGGTCTTGGTCACTATCTACAAATATAGATGGAATGTATTTTGGTCTATGTGGAATTAATTCAATTAATTTGTAGAGAGCTTCTCCTTATGAGTTGTGGCTAAATAAGGTGTTTAATGATGGGAACATTGTGTGGGTGGAGAAAGTAGTTTAGGTGGTGAGTTGAGAGAAGGAAGCAAAGGTGATTGGAAGGGAGTGCAACTTTAGTGAATAGTGATGTAGAGGTAGTGAATAGTAGTTAATTGATGTTAGAATCCAAGCAATAACTTAGGATATCAGAGATTAAAAAAACAAGTATTAAGATAAGACTCAAATTCATCGTGGTGTAATAAAACTAAAAAATTAGGTTTTTCATGGAATAAATTACAATAAGAGGAAGTTTGGAATAAGAATTCAATCATGCTCACTATGAGATTAAAAATTTGTTAAAAATTGTGTTTCCTATCTCAACATTAGCAATTTCAATACTTCTAGCTAATAAGATTCAAAATAATAGATAACAAATGTGTTCCCTATCTCAAGTATCAGTTATTGAAAAAAAAATACAATCAAAGTAAGAAAAAATTAGCTTTGAAAATCAACAATAAATCGATCATTAGATTTTTAACCTTCAATAAGGATTAATAATTTTTTTTTTCAATTTAAAATAAACATTACTTATTTTAAAAATCAATAACTTAAAAAAATACTTGATTGTATATGTTAACCTGAAATAAGATTATATAAGATGTTCTTACATGTTTTCTAAAACCCTAAAAAGAATGCAATAGATGAATAACATAAAGAAATTCAAATTGCACCCGAGTTGATAATGAAATACCACCACCACTAGTCCACTCATTTGTAGCAAAATCGATACGAAAATGACATGTATATGATTGGAATATTACTCATACATTACTCTTGAGTGGTGACCTACAAGTGCCTAAATTTTGTTTGAGGATCTTAACGGTTATTAGTCTCATCCATACTAGGGAGTGTTAGTAACCAGGATAATATTAAGAGGGGTGGGTGAATTAGTATTATGTACTTTTTAACAATATTTAAAACTATTTAAATCACAATCAAGAATAACACCACAATATTATAATTCAAGCAATAGATACACACGAGACACAAATGTTTACATGGAAACCCATAAGGGGAGAAAACTACCAATCTTGTTTTTGTTATTAATGCAAGCTTCAATAAAATATTACATAAAATTTATTGGTCCCAACTAGAAGGAAGCATGAAATCCTTGATTTGCAAGCACCCACTTGCAGGAGGCACTAAGTCCATTGAACTACACAAGCACCAAATTGTTGAAGGTTTTGATTCCACTTTTTTGCAGGCACTAACTTGCAGGATGCACTAACCCATTAATATGCAAGCACCTACTTACACAACCTTTCAAATCCATCCTTCATATATCATCCAAACTTATATCTATAATTATTTTATTGAAATATTTATGATAGAGTTTATCAAATCATCAATTTATCTCTCCTTGCTTTGTAATTACGTGTTTCCTATGATTCTGTGATTTATTTAAATCTCCTCACAAATATGGATCTCTGATTTGTTCTTTGATAAGGTTACTGTCTACAACTTAACTCTCAAGTATTTATATATATGATCCATTCCTTTGCAACTGATTATTCTTCTATTCATTGATTCAATTAAATCTCCTTGAGAATATTCTTTTCTGGTCGACCTTTCCTTAAGTTTATTTTTTGCAACCTGAAACTTACACTTCAAATTTGCTACTTTCAATATCGTCCACACTACATAACTCAACGACAAATTCATTTTCTTCTATGAAATATATACTTTGACTTATGCACTTTTGTTCGCTGTTTCAGATCTATCTCTAGACATCTTCCATGATCTCGTTGCGCCCTTTTCTCCTTGTTCTCATTGAACTGTAAAGAACCTTTGTAAAGAACATTTTCTTGATTGAACTGTAAAGAACCCTTTCTTGATTTTCTTTTTTAATCTTCAACCCCCCTATATCACGTCGACAATTCTTCCTTACATAGATAGAATTCTCTTATTCAATGCTAGATCCAATTTTTCAGATATGTTAATAGTCTTTTTATTTTACAACTATCGAATCCAAGATGCCCATAATTGTTCTTTAATTGTTTTTCCCCAATCTGAGGATTAACTTGAGGACTTAAAACCATTGAATTCTACCTGGTGTAAGTATCCATCATCATTCCATTTTCCATCATTAATTGCCACATGTGAAGCTACGTCATCATTATGACACTGCCATGAGTCATCACTTGAAACCACCAGTTTATTGCTTAAACCACATTACAACTACCTGATTCCATGTGAGTTGTTTTGTGAGCACTAGCATATAGTATCAAACAATTTTTATTCGTTAAATATCGAACACATACAGATCTAGATGTTGATCATAACCATCTGATCAAATTATTTGGAGACTTCAGATCACATCATGTGCATGTATGTCCATTAACTTCTACTCTTATTTACATTCAATATTAAATCTAAATTGCTGGACTGAACTCTCCTCTACCATTGGATTATATTGGGTGCTGGACCACACCTTCACCTCGGTGCATGTTGATGTATGCTACCAAATCTAGACTGTTGATGCAAAATAAACTTAGCTGTAAGATCCTGTCGCATGTTGGACTAATGATTAACCGCTATGCAAGTCAGGTTCCAAAAATAAACTTGAGTCATTAATATGAACCTTTATCCGCTGTAGGATTGTCTTGTGTTGTGGGATGTACATTACTCCTCATGCAAATTGGTGTCCCAAATTTCTTCTCAGTGGTTGGATCAAAGCGATTCCCATCATTAGATCCATTTTGCAAGCTCCCATATTGTGAATTGAACGCATGTAAAATTCGATATGCAGATTGAGGTCATCGATCTTGTCCATGTATATGAGTTTTGGTCATCATTTTTTTTGAAAATTTACTTTACTACTTTTTTTGCGCCTACTTTATTCTAAGTCTATACCTACCTGAACTAGAATCTCTGTTATTCATGGTGTTTTTTCAGACCGAGCATTTTGATGAGAATTCCATTGTCCACACATACTTCACATCATCCAATGCAATTATCAAAAGCTTTCCATTTATATAATTACTGTTCAAATTCGATTTTTCTTTAATAGATGGGAGCTAAGTTAAGAGCCATATATCATTAGAAATATCTCTTAGAGGATTGTTCAATTGAATATGTAGCTTCCACATTTAGGCCTAGAAAAGAGAACACATATTCCTACAAAGATATTATTTTCATCCTTGACTGCGGCTATGCATCAACACACATTAATACTACCATGAAAATAAGCTAGCCAAGCTTCCCCCGAACTTGACACAACCACTATTCAACAATTTTATTCCAACAAGCTCCCCATGAACTCAATATTACATGTCATCAATGAATTATTTTTACATCAATTACAACCACTGCTCAACAATATACCCCTTTGGCATTGATAGCAACGCTTCTTAAAAATTGTTGGTCATTGATGACAACATCATTGCTTGCCATGCTGAAGGTTTTCCCACTACTATTGCTTTCTCATGTTCCCCATGTGATTGGATGAGTATTGATCATTCTCCATCAATGATATCTGTAATATTTGTACATTACCCCCCTGACATCAATGGAAAATGATTTATATTCTCCCCCTAAGACCAGTCACTTCCACTGACGCCAAATGTACACCAATTGTTAGAAATTGGCTATGGATGTGGCCAAACTGAGATCCTTGTGGACCTGTTTGAAAGATTATATGGAAATTTTGTGACCAATTATCTATAAATGCACCATCACAAGTGGGAATCAAGATGTTTGCTACACTGTTGAGTGAACCCCCCCTTAAACTCATACTCCTCTTGTTGATTAGAAAACTTCCCCTTAATTTGATATTCTTACTTGTTTTAAATCACTACAACCATCTTGGTTCATGTGAGGATAACTTCATTCTTTTCCAATAAACAAAATTAATGAAGAGAATAGGGAGGCAATACTCCTAACTCATGCCTTAAATGCTCAAAAGGATTCTCTGGAAAGAGGCTTGGTAAAAATACCAACAACTTGTTCTTTTGTTGGGATATATTATAATTTCATAATTTTCTCAACCACCTGTTCTCTAAGGAAATGGTACTGGATAGGGATATACTTGGTATTTGAATGAATAAAATGGTTCTTTGATATATTTATGGAAATTTTATTATCATAAATGATAGGAATATTTTTATCATTCTTTTTTTTTTGGTAAGTTAAGCTAATCTATTAATTTCGAGAACATAATATTACATATACTACATGTAGGGTTGGTAAGCTGTGCTTAACCAATACTTGCCTTTGTAATGCTGTTCTTGGCTGCCTCAGAGGAGGAGGCCGACCCAAACAAAACTTGAAAATGAGCCTTACATTATGCGCAGTAGTGCTGATGCATATAAAATTTAGAGAGTAGATAATAAAAAAAAAAGCCCTGTGGGCACATATGAAAAAAACAAAGTAAAAAAGAGCAGCTACGTAGACGTTATTCATCATCATCATCACTGTTATTGGGATTCTCCTCTTCAATGGGACAGGTTGGAGCCTGCGCAACAACAACTTACACGTTGGCAGTAGTTCGATTGGGGAAACTTGTAGGAGCGTAGAGGATGGGGGAGTCCGGGTCTACTCCATTAGGAACCTTCATCCAAACGCCGTCGGAATCCATGATCCAGATGTCCATATCCTCAACATCTTGCGCAGGAATGGTTGGGGGAGCCAGCGTGAGATGCAGAGAGGGAGCTCTGGGAGAAGAGGTGGACCTCCTCGTGCCTCGACTTCCTCTTCGTTGATTTCCTAGAGGATTTTGCTCGCTGCTCGGGATCAGATTTTTGGCTTGCTAGGGTGCTGGATGAGGAGCGGTCAATCGATTAAAGGTATTTATCCTTGCCGCGATGGTAATGACTCGGGAGGGCCCCTTGTTGACTACCACGAATAGTGCGTTGGCGTAGTCTGGGGGTCATTGCGCACCTGGGAGGGGAGGCAAGAGTGACACTGGGGCTGAAGGGGCTACAAATACTGGGGGGCAGGTTCATAGGATGAAGAGAACTAAGAAGAGGGAATCTGCGCAGCTCCACTCTGAGACTGAGGCTTTGCAGTTGATTGGAATTAGTGAGAATCCATATTGGAAGGAGGAGAGAAAAAGGAAAAGGTGACCAAATGAGTGAGAAAAGGGGCAAAAGTTTAGGGGTTATATAGGTGTGAGGATGAAGTCTGTAAGGGTGGCAATGAGTGATCTTTGCACGAAACTGCGTGTGGAGCTCAAGAAGTTGAGCAGGCGCAGGGGAGGAGGAGTGGCTACGATGCTGATTATTCATCATGGACATTAATGGTGGTATGGGCGAGGTGATGGTCAGGTTCAGGTGACGCAATTCCTGTCCGCTCGGCATCATCTCTGGTTCTGCGAGGAACATGCGAGGAGTTAACGATAATTGGGTTCGTCGCAGGTGAAGAATTGCGTTGGAGATTTCCGTAGTCTAGATGGGTTGAGATTTTATGATCACTCATGTCAGGCATGTCACCCACATCCGGGGAGGTTTATCATTCTTTTCCTTCAAGTCCTATAGGGTTTGTTTCATCCACAAAATCTAAGCACAACTTGGTACAATTGCTATGTACTTGGTTTCAACAATAGAAAGAGAGATATATGTTTGCTTTTTGTTGAACCACGCCACTAAGATATTTCCAAGAAAGGAAGTGTAACAACCCCGAGTTAAAAGTTCATGTAATAATAGTTAATAAAGGTAAAATAAGACAATGGGCAAGGGACACTTATTCCAAGTTGAATGTTGGGAAAAATATCCTAGTGGTCATCACTTGTGTCTTATGGCTAAGGGGAAATTGGCAAAGGAAATGGCTAATACTTTGGAAAGGAAAAAAACGTAATTTGGCACATTTTTTTATGAAAATAATGGAAATTAGGAGAAAAGGAAGGTGAAAGGTCACAGGTTGCATGCGAGGAGGAAAATGAAGGAAAATAATGGAAAATTGAAGAAATTAGAGGCCTCATCAATAAAAATACCTCAGATCATTAGTGGGAAATATTTTGTCAGCCTTTTTTCAGTTTAGTGTTAGAGTTAGTATCAGAGAGGAGAAAGAAAAAAATAAAGCAAGTAAAGGAAAGGAAAGGAAAATCAAAGAATGACAATGAAAAGCAAAGGAAGGCAAGGATCAATTAACTTTAGCGGGAATACTTGCAGGTAACATATTACACGTGTGTTTTCCTAGCTGGTTTTGACATGCATGGTATGTGCATGTTGGTATATGGTTCTTTTGTTTTCATTGACATGGATTTTTCCGAGATTAGACAGTGGGTTTCAGCCTAACCTTTCCATTTCCGGATAGCCATGGTGTGATGAGATTGTTCTTGGTTTTGAGATTTGGATTTCCAGATGGTTTTAGAATCTAGGGTGAGGTGGTCTCAGGAAAATTCCCAAAGGACTAGGAATCCTTTGACCGGTAATGGAGGGATACATGGTAAATCCTGAGGGTGGATACAGGAAAATTCCTTAAATATGGTGAAGAAATTTCAAGGCATCCAATCTCGGTTCAATTTTGTGATCTCGACACCGGTTTAGGTGTGATCATAATATGGAGAGGGTTGAGGTGGTTTAAACTCTGGATTCCCTTGGTTGTATTTGGATTGGTTCATCCCATAAGATCCCACATTCATGCTTGGAATATGGCACAGGGATAATTGGATGAAGATGTTGAAAGTCAACAAGAAATTACAGCACACACACTAGTGTGGGACCACAGGTCCTAGCGATACATTAGTGTGAAAGCCAATTTATTTATTAAATTAGAAATGTGTCTAATTTAATTTTCCCTTAATTAAATTGGACAATAAATTGTAATCTTATCTCATGATCACTTGTAATAGTTAACTGAGTGTGATAAACTCAGTTAGCTCATGGATTTCAAGTTGAGGGTGGTTGGTGAGGCATGAAAAGTTATTCTATTAGTTATTGAGTCCAAGTTGTAGTTAGTGCATTAGTTTAATGCATGAGAAATCAATTAGCTCAATTAATTGAGTTAAAACAAGTTTAACTAGTTGTAACTGGTTGTTGCACTAGTGAGAGGTCAAGTGAATTAAATCAGATTTAATTCACATGTAGTGATCTATCATGTAACTGATGATTTACTATTAATAGCTACATGCATGTCAGTTCTAGTGGAGAACCAGTTGAGACAAAGGTTAAAGGGATGTTAACTATCAGTTGTATCATTAGTAGGCTGCCCACATGTAGGAAGACAACCATAGGATTGTCCATGAGAATTTCACAATTTTGGAAGACTAAAATTCCTAAAGAATAGGGATTGCATTCCACATGAATTGCACAAGGCAGGCAAGCTGAGAAAAGGCTGAAAATTGGTTAAGTGTTGGTCGATTTTGTCCGGATCAGTGTGAGACATTTGTGAGAGTGTAGGAGACTCTTGTGAGAAGAGTGCATTGTAATTGTTTCATTATTCCTTGGTGAACATAAAATAGAAGATAGAGGGGTTTTGAGCAGTAATATTTCCCAGGGAAAATATTTGTGTTATGGTTTGATTTTCTTCTTTCTTTACTTGTTGTGATTGGTGATCGTGTTTATTTTCCGCAATTTATTTGTAGAAGGATTCAATATCTTGCTTTAGCATATCGCATGATCGGATTGAATCCATTGGTATACACATTGATTGTATAATTTCTACATGGTATCAGAGCACAGGAAATCACTATAGTGGAGAAGAAATTGAGTTTGTGTCGAATAGTATTCGAATTTGCAAACTTATTCTTTGGTGCGATAGGCAGATCAAGATCAAAATGGATTTCAATGGCTTGAGATTGGAATATGAACTTGAGGGAAATTATAATTATATTTCATGGAAAGACAGGATGGAGGCAGTTCTAGTGGACAACGGGTTGAAAGAATTCATTGATAATGACATTAACAAACTCGTAGCAGCAGATGCTGCTCTTCTTGATGCTTGGCAAAAGAAGGTTGCAAAGGCAAGGAGGATCTTATTGGAGGGAGTATGAGACCACATTGTCTCAAGTCTCCATGGAAAAGAGAATCCATATGAAATTTGAAAGGTTTTGATAGATTTGTTTCAAAGTAGCAGTGATCATAGAAAATTGGCACTGAAGGACAAGATTGGAAAAATGAAAAAATGGAGAAAGGCGACAATATTCCGAACCAATTTTGTCCAATGTTGAGATGTTGGGAGCGTCGAAATTACTATCACGGATTATGATTTGGTGAGCCTATATCTTCTAGGACTTCCCAAGAGTTGGCATGTTATCAAGACTCTGTCAATGGAAGAGAGAAGCTGACAAATTGGGAGCGACTTTGGTCGGATTTGGTGCAAGAAAAATTCAGGCAGAATACCAGGGATGGATCCCCATCTAGGAAATATGATGAGGAAAGTTGCACTTTGGCTAGTAAGGCAAAGAAGGGGAAGGAAAATAAATCCTATTACAAATATGAGACCGAAAAATAAGGCAAGAAGCGTGACATGTTCAGAGTGAAGTGTTTTCACCTTCACGAGCATGGAAATTATGCCACTAAATGTCCATAGAAGAAGAAGAAAAATAAGGCTTCAATATCTATAGCTGGTGAGGATTTGGCCTCGCAATTTGAGTTGGACTTCTTGCTCATTTCATGCATGGTGCTAAGTGCGATGGGATCGGTGTGGTACTTGGATAGTGGTGCATATTTCCACATGACGGGAGACAAAGAAATTTTCAGTAGCTTGGAGGAGAAGGATCTCCAGATGCATATTGAAATGGGTGATGACAGGAGGTATAGCACTACTAAGATTGGTACAGTTACCTTCCAGAGACAGTTAGGTAAAACCTTCTTATTAAAAGATGTCATGCATGTACCAGACTTGAAAATGAATTTAGTTTCACCTGCAATGTTGGAGGATAGAGGTTATGATGTGGTTTTCAGTGAAGGGAAAGCATTCCTTTGTCACAAAGTCATAATAAAAACCAAGAAGATTGGGATTCGTGTGAAGAATCTCTACAAACTTGATGTATATGGCTGCACAAAATTGATGGGTAAGGCATACAAAGTGGTGAGCTGGGATGAGGGTGAGTTGTGGCATAGGATATTAGGCCATCTACACCATGGAGCCTTGAAGGTCATGCAACAGATTTCTATGGGGATTCCAAAGGGTACTCTTGTGTAGATAGACACATGCAAGGGATGTACCATGGGGAAGTATGCAAAGGCCACTTTTCACGAGAAGGAGAACCGAGTAGCAGAAATACTTGAGAGATTTCACTCAGACATGTGTGGACCATTCTCTACAGCTTTGAAAGAAAAGCATAGGTATTATGTGATATTTGTTGATTATTTTTCTAGAAAATGTTGGATCTACTTCATGCAGAAGAAATATCAGACGTTATCAAAATTTTGTGAGTTCAAAGCACTAGTGGAGAAAGATACGTGGAAGCATGTGAAGGCTCTTAGGAGCGAAAATGGTGGCGAATACATCTCCAATGAATTCAATAAATTATGTAGCAAATAAGGAATTCAGAGAGAGTTGATTACGCCTCATAACCCACAACAAAATGGGGTCACAGGAAGAAAGAACAGAACAATTGTGGGTGCGGCACAAGCGATGTTGCATGCTTAGGGCCTACCGTTGCATCTGTGGGAAGAGGCATGCAACACAACAGTATTTGTGCAAAACCGCAGTCCTCATCGGATACTTGGCATGAGTACACCAGAGGAGGCTTTTTTTGGTAAGAAACCCGATGTTTCATATTTTAAAATTTTTGGCTCATTTTCCTATTGCCACATGACCAAATATTCCAGGAAGAAGCTAGAACCAACAACTGAGATTGAGATATTTTTGGATTACATTGATACTCCCCAAAACTGTCGGGTGTATTTTCCAAACAATAGGATCACTGTTGTGAGATGAGATATAACATTTGATGAGGAGAAATCCATGTGATTGTCCCTTGAGAGGGAGCTTGATTTGCTTGTAGATGAGGAACTCTTGGTTCCAAAGGATGAACCTTAAGATGTGGAGCAGCCACACGTGGAGGATCATGGAGTGGCAGAAAACACTCATGCAGATCCATCCACTAGAAATGGTAGAAGGCGCACCATAGAAGCTGATAGATTGAGACTTGATGTGGTAGAAAATGTAGGAGAACCTACTTCACTGTGCAGAAAGATACAGTCTCTAGACATGTTTACTGGATACATGGCTCTTATGAGAAAGTATATTGTGACAAAACCATCCTCCTTTAAGGAAGCAGTGCAACAACCAATTTGGGTTGATTCCATGGTTGAGGAGTATGACTCCATCGTCAAGAAGAGTGCATGGGAAGTTGTACCAAGACCAGACAGAAAATCAGTGGTTGGATCTAGATGGATCTATAAGGTGAAGTAGGTAGCTGATGGGAGTGTGGAGAAGTACAAGGCTAGATTTGTAGCCCAGGGATTCTCACAAGTTGAGGGGATTGAATATGAGGATAATTTCACACCAGTTGCGAGATACTCATCGATTAGATCTATCCTTTCTCTCTCAGTGCAGATGGGGTGGTAGATACATCAGATGGATGTGAAAAATGAATTTCTCAATAGAGTTATTGAGGAATAAGTGTACATAGAGCAGCCAAAAGGTTTTGAAAACTTTGATGGTGATTCACATGTGTGCAGACTCAAGAGAGCACTGTATGGGCTAAAGCAAGCACCTCATGCTTGGTACACCAGGATTGTCAGCTATTTCACCGGGTTGGGCTTCACGAAGAGTGAAGCGGATGCGAACCTGTACCAGATTGTGGTTGATGGTAAGATCTTGATTTTCATACTTTATGTTGATGATCTAGTTTTGAAAGGTGATGAAAAGCTCATAATTTCTTGAAAAGAGGATCTTGAAAGAGAGTTTGAGATGAAGGACATGGGACTCCTTCACTATTTACTTGGTTTGGAAATATGGCAGCGAGATGGTGATCTATTTGTTTCTCAAGGCAAGTATGCCAAAGAGATTCTGAGTAATTTTCACATGGAGAGCTGTAAACCCATGGAGACTCCTCTTCCAGGAAATTGGAGGAAGGAGGATGCTACTTTAGGTGAGGTAGTGGATGCTACTGTTTATAGGCAGCTAGTGGGTTCACTGATGTACTTAGTGAACACCAGACCAGAAATTTTCTATGCAGTTAACGAGCTGAATGAAGCTATGGTTAAGCCAACCAAGCTATTTTTGGAAAATGGGGAAGCATGTCTTGAGATATCTCAGGGGCACTACAGAGTATGGATTATGGTATAGACGGAAAAAGGGAGTGAAGCTTTAAGGCTTTACGGATGCATATTAGGCAGGCAGTCCATCAGACATAAAGAGCACATCAGGAGGGATCTTTAGCATAGGATCGATAGCAGTTTCTTGGTACAACAGGAAGTAGATATCTGTGGCACTCAGTTCAGCCGAGGCAGATTACATGGCAGCTAGTCAGGTTACATGTGAGGCTATCTGGATGAGGAAGGTTCTAGTTGGTTTGTTTGGTCATCAGATGGATCCGAAGGTGATACATTGTGATAACCATAGTTGCATTAAACTCTCAGTTAATCCGGTTTTCCATAATAGGTACAAGCATATAGACATTTGATACCACCATCTTAGAGATTGTGTTCAGAGAAACATTATGTTACTTCAGTACATTCCCATGGAAGATCAAGATGTATATATTCTAACGAAGGCACTCGCTAGGAGAAGATTTGAATACCACAAAGGCAGGATCGAGGTAGCTGATAATCCCTTTCTTGTTGAGAGGGAGTGTTGAAATTCAAAAATAAATTGCAGTACACACACTAGTGTGGGACCATAAGTCCTAGCAATATATTATTGTGAAAGCCAATTTATTTATTAAATTTGAAAAGTGTCTAATTTAATTTTCCCTTAATTAAATTGGAAAATAAATTGTAATCTTATCTTGTGATCACTTGTAATAGTTAAATAAGTGTGATAAACTCAGTTAGCTCATGGATTTTGAGTTGAGGGTGGTTGGTGAGGCATGCAGAGTGATTCTATTATTTATTGAGTCCAAGTTGCAGTTAGTGCATTAGTTTAATGCATGAGAAATCAATTAACTCAATTAATTGAGTTAAAATCAGTTTAACTAGTTGTAACTGTTTGTTGCACTAGTGAGAGGTCATGTGAATTAAATTATATTTAATTCACATCCAATGATCTGTCATGTAACTGATGATTTTCTGTTAATAGCTACATGCATGTCAGTTCCAGTGGAGAGCCAGTTGAGACAAAGATTAAAGGGATGTTAACTATTAGTTGTATCATTAGTAGGCTGCCCGCATGTAGTAAGACAACCATAGGATTTCCCATGAGAATTGCATAGTTTTGGAAGGCTGAAATTCCTAAAGAATAGGGATTTCATTCCACATGAATTGCGCAAGCAAGGTAGGCTGAGCAGAGGCTGAAAATTGGCTAAGTGTTGGTCGATTTTGTTCGGATCAGTGTGAGATAGTTGTGAGAGTGCAAGAGACTCTTGTGAGAAGAGTGCATTGTAATTGTTTAATGATTCCTTGGTGAATATACATTAGAATATAGAGGGGTTTTGAGCAGTAAGCTTTCCCCGGGAAAATATCTGTGTTGTGGTTTCATTTTCTTCTTTCTTTACTTGTTGTGATTGGCGATTGTGTTTATTTTTCGCAATTGATTTGTAGAAGGATTCAATATCTTGCTTTAGCATATCACATGATTGGATTGAATCCATTGGTATACACATTGTTTGTATAATTTCTATAGAAGAGTGAATGGCTCCACCAATTTATGGTCGGGTGGAACGTGGAAGTCCCGAACTAGATTGGTATTTCCCTAAGGTTAATAAAAGTTAAGTTTATCTTGATTTTGGTAAGGAAATATATTGGTTATTATGTGGCTTTAATGGTTTTTCTCTTATTTTTATTTATCTAGTTATATGCTAATTATAAGCATGGTTTTATGAAAGATCTTAGTCATGTCCCTTTTTATGTTTTCACTCATAACTGAATAAATAATGAATGCAAGACCTAATTGATGTTAAGACAAATAAAGAGATAAGGTAGTGACCTTTATTAAAAATTAGATTATTTTTCAGTCCCTCATGTTCAGACTTGCATTCATGACCTGTAGGTTGCATATCTACCAAGTGTTTTATAGAATGCCAGTCCTGGTTGGGGATGGTCAGGTCAAGTCTTGGTTTCAGTTTTTGGTTTACATGCATTATATTTATGTCTTTTATGAGTTATGGAAGTTTCATATTTTTTTTGGGTAGATGCCTAGCCCTAGCCCTGGAAAATATCCTCAATTATCGCAGTCATTGGCATAACACTGGTAGAAAAAGGCCGCAATTGCACTAATTCAGGCCTATGGGAGTGACTGGGAAACCATAGTTTCTTGGAGGCCTTAGCAAGGGAGCGACTAAGGATCTAAGTCAAGAAAAAAGTGAGTTGTCATAGGGGTTGGATACCTGGAGGGGTTGGGTTACTCTTGGAGATCATATGGCACTTGAAGGAAGTTAGTAAGGTCTTGTGGTGTCGACTACATTTCCTTAAAGTCACCTACGAGGTTTAGTCTTATCATAGTGACCCTCAGCTCATGTTTACCTCGGGCAGGCCGGTTAAAGTGGGTAGATATGGGAGGAGGCATTACATGGTGGAATCAAAGGGGGTTACGCTCTCCTTGGGACATATTTGATACCACATGGTGGTATCAAAGCATGGTTTCAATCTCTTTTGGTAAGTCTGATGTTGTCAAGGTTATGGTTGTCATGCATGGGACCATGGTATACATTTTTTATGGTCATGCATGATGTTGTTATGATATTATGTTATTATAGGGATATGTTTATGATTATACATGTACATGTTAATGTGGATTGATATTTATGATGAGATAATCCTCCCATGAACATAAATGAGGTATGGATTTGATTTTGGTATCTATTTGGTTTATCTGACATGGTATACTTGCAGGAAGAGAATCAAACATGACAAGAAAAATGGTAGACTAAAGTTCTCGTGACTCTCCCTACAGATCAATTGGGAAACACAGAGAAGAGTATTCCCTGGTATAATAGATAAATTAAGGAGCTTGAGGGTAGATATCAGAAGTTGCAAAGCAGACAATGATAGGTTGGTTGAGGCTCAGGGAATACTTGCAATGGCTCAGGAGAATCATGTATAGGTCAATGCAACAATCCTATATAGACTGTTAGAGTTTCATAAATTGGTACATATGAGAATCAATTAGGAGCAGGGAGAGAAAAATAATGGAGCTTATGGTATAAGGTATCGGTCCGTATATAGGTTGGATAGAGGCGACATATTTAGAGGTGGAAGATCATTGGATACACCTGACATGAGGACTGATATGTATGGACATCATTCTAGTTCCTCAACCAAGAGTCATCATCACAATGATCGCCATCATCATTCTTATAGGAGGAGGGAGTATTTACTTGACGAGTTCAAGAAAGTGAAGCCTCCTACATTTGATGGAGAGATGAAGAATCTAGAAGATGTAGAGGCATGATTGCTTGGAATGAAGGAATTCTTGAGATGGCATAGCTATCTAGAAAACATGAAAGCCAATATAACCACCTTCAATCTTAAAGGGAAATCATATATCTGGTGGAAATATGTGAAGGACGTCAAGGGAATTCAGGAATAAGACTTGATTTTGGGTGAATTCAAGAGGATATTCAAGTAGAAGTACCTACCAGAGAGGTACTATGATGATAGATCTAAGGAGTTTTATGAGCTATAAATGGGTTCTATGAAATATGATGAGTATGCTAGAATATTCTTAGAGTTTTTGAGTTATGTGCCATATCTCAAGGAGGAAAATGATAAGATTTAGATATTCATCAACGAATTTACAACAACATATAGAGACCATATTGAGTTTGATGAGCCTAGATAGTTAGAGGAATCCATCTGTAAATTGAAGCATTGCTATGATAAGTAAAAGCAAAAAGCTGAGCCTAAACGTGACTTGAAGGGAAATGAGAAGGTAAAATGAAAATGGTTATTGAAGTGAGGAAGACCTCAAGATGTAGATGAGAAATAAAATGTTACTCCTTATAAGAAGTTCAATGCAACTGAGAATGGACATGTGTCGCAGAAACTAGAGGTGACAATAGAGCACCATTTCAATGTTGGATATGTGGCAAAGATCATCGCAAGAAGGATTTTCCATTGTACCAGTGAGGTAGGTTTCATATATACAATGTTAAGGAGGAAAAAAAAAGTTAGGGATGTTGGCCATAGTATTCCTAGGATTTATGTAGTTGTGGAAAACATGCAAGTAGATCACCAGGAATCTATCATTGAGATGGATGGTAAGCTTTGTGATCAAGTTATTTCTATTTTGATTGATCCTAGATCTAATTATAATTATGTTAATCTTAACCCGGTGGATAAGTGTGGCTTGAGAAAATAAATACATGCAGAGTCTTGGTTGGTGCAGTTGGCTACAAGTACAAAGAAGAGAGTTCATCATTGGGTAAGAGCCTGTGCATTTGATTTGAATGGTATGCCTATAATATCGTATAATATGCTTTTGGGTATGGATTGACTATATCTTCACAAGACCAAAGTAGATTGCTATGACAAGGATATATGGTGACTGGATTATAATGGAGAAAAACTAATGTTGCAAGTGATGAAGAAGCATACATCAGTGACGATGGTCACATCGATGCAGGCTAAGTGCATTTGCAGGAAAGGGCGTGTGATGTTTGCAGTTCATATTTCCATTGACAAGGGTAAGGAAATTAAGGACGTAGAAATCTTCAAAAGGTACCCTGTATTGCAACAGTTTCAGGATGTGTTTCCAGTAGAGATTCCAGAGTTTCCTCCGCATAGGGAAGTAGAATTTTCTATTGAGTTGGTACCAGGGGCAACACTGACATCAAAGACACCTTATAGGATGAGCACACCATAGTTCGTAGAGTCCAAGTTGTAGCTGAAGGAAATTCTTGATAATGGATACATAAGGCCAAGTGTATCACCTTGGGGTGCACCAGTGTTGTTCGTGAAGAAAATTGATGGTACTCTTAGATTGTGCATTGATTACACGAAACTAAACAAGGTGAATATCAAGAACATGTACCCATTGCCAAGGATTGATGACTTGTTTGATCAGTTGAAGGGAATAAAAATGTTCTCAAAGATAGATCTGCAATCAGGATATCGTTAGGTATGCATAAGAGAAGAGTACATCTACAAGATTGCCTTCGGGACCAGGTATGGGCATTATGAGTTTATTTTAGTTCCATTCGGTTTGACTAATTCTCTAGCTACTTTTATGTGTTTGATGAATAATGTATTGTGTCCTTATCTAGACAAGTTTGTTACTGTGTTCATTGATAATATCTTGATATATTCTAAGAATGAGGAAGAGCATGCCGAACATTTAGCAGGAATGTTGATATTTCTAAGAGAGCTTCAGTTGTATGCTAAAATTAGCAAGTGAAGCTTCTTTTAGACAAAAGTAAACTACTTGGGACATGTCGTTTCCAATAATAGCATAGCAGTAGACCCGGAAAAGATAAATGCCATCATGGAGTGGGTAACTCCTAGAAATGTGGAAAAAGTCAGATCATTCATGGGCTTAGAAGGTTACTACAGGAGCTTCATTAAGAAATTCTCATGCATTCCATATCATATTACATCATTTCAGAGGAAAGGTAAGAAGTTTGAATGGATAGAGGACTATACAACCAGTTTTGAGTAGTTGAACCAGTTGTCAAAAAATGATCCAGTGTTAAACATTGCAGATTCAAATAAATAATTCGTAGTGAGTACAAATTATTGCAAGAAAGGGCTTGGTGGATTCCTTATGCAGGAGGAACAGGTGATATGCTATTAGTTAAGGAAATCGAATGAGCACGAGGAGAACTATGTGACTCATTATCTTCATTTGGTAGCTATTATTCATGCCTTGAAGATGTGGAGACATTATCTTCTTGGTAGGAGGTTTTTGTTGATGAGCGATCATAGTGGATTAAGATATCTATTTAAACAACCGAATTTGAATGCCATACAAGCTAGATGTTTGGCTACCCTTAGTGAGTTTGAATTTGATATCATGTACATTAAGGGAAATGAGAATAGGGTTGCAAATGATGCAGGTGGGTTGCTTCAACCTATTATAATTCTAGAGTGGAAATGGGAGGTCATTTCCATGGATTTCATTGTAGGTCTTCTGAGGACATCAAGGCAACATGATTCTATCATGGTGGTGGTAGACAAGTTGAGAAAGGTATCTCACTTAATTCCAGTGAAGACTACTTATTCAGCTAGTGAGGTAGCATAAGTATTCATCAGGGAGATCGTGAGATTGCATGGTGTTCCGAGATTGTGTCAGACAGGGATGCCAAGTTCACTTCCAAGTTTTGTAAGGAGTTGTTTGTAGGATTGGGGATAGGGTTGGCCTTCAACATAGATTATCATCCACAGATAGATGGAAAGATAGAGAGCGTCAAAAGGATATTGGAGGATATGTTGAGGATGTATGTCATGCATCAATAGAGGAGATAGGAGGACTCCCTTCCATTGGTTGAGTTTTCATACAACAACGATTATCAAGAGTCACTGTGGATGAGTTTGTTTGAGGCATTGTAAGGGTGGAGTTGTAACACTCCCATCAGTTAGAGTGATTTAGTGAACAAGGTACTTATTGGACCAAACATGTTGGAAGACATGAAACATGAAATGCAGGTTATAAAGAAGAATCTAAAGGCAGCATAGGGTAGGAATATAATTTATGTGGACCGGCATAGGGAATTTAATGAGTTTCAGGTTGGGGAGCACGTGTATGTGCACATCAAGCCCAAGAAGAACTCCTTGAGGATAGGATCATTTGCCAAGTTGGAACCATGATATTGCAAGCCTTTTGAGATCCTTGAGAGGATTCGACGAGTGGCCTACATAATTGCACTGCCTGTAATAGTGAAAGTCCATGATGTTTTTCATGTTTCATTACTTAAAAGATATGTAAAATATGTTGATCATGTTTCATTGCTTAAAATATATGTAAATGGAGTTGATCATGTTAATGATTGGTCTATATTATAGGTGGAGAAATAAGGAGAATTCTAGCAGGAACCCCAATTCATATTGCAGCGAAAACATCTCGTTCTCTGGAACAGAGAACTTGAGCAAGATAAGGTGTAGTGGAAGCACTTTGTGCTGGATGAAGCTACATGGGATGTGGAGGACCAAATGCAGGCTATGTATCCTTCATTGTTTGCTGGTGAAGGAAAATGAGTTTTGGTATTTGTACATATTTATGTATGGTTGCTATTGTAAATACAAAAATGAGATATGTTATAAAGCTCCAGTGAGAGGTATGGTTGTCATGTTGTCATGTTTTACATTATGGTTTTTCTTTTGAGCAGGATGTTATTGTAAATAATGCAACGAGCTGGGTTATAAAGCTCCAAATGAAGTATGTTTTTTATTTTCAGCGGTTTCGCTGGGTATAGGTGTGGTTTAACACTGAGGATGGTGTTCCCCTAAGGGGGATGGGTCTTCCCCTAAGGGGGATGGGTCTATAACAACCCCAGATTAAAATTTAATGTAATGAAAGTTAATCAAGGTAAAGAAGACCACAGGAAATGGACACTTATTCCACACTGTATGTTGGGAAAAATATCCCAGTGGGAATCACTTGTTGTGTTTTATGGCTAAGGGGAAATTGAAAAAGGCAGTGGCTAATGATTTGAAAAGGAAAAAAGGTATTTTGGCACATTATTTATGAAAATAATGGAAATTAGGAGAAAAGGAAGGTGAAAGGTCACATGTTGCATGTGAGGAGGAAAATGAAAGAAAATAATGGAAAATTGAAAAAATTAGAGGCTTCATCAATAAAAGACCTTAGACCATCAATGGGAAATATTTTGTCATCCTTTTGTCAATTTAGTGTTATAATTAGTCTCAGAGAGGAAAAAGCACCAAGAGGAGAAAGAAAGAAATCAAGTAAGGAAAGGAAAGGAAAAAACAAGTAAAGGAAATGGAAAACAAAGAAGAACAAGGAAACGAAAAGGAAGGCAAGGATCAAGCAGCTTCAACGAGAATACTTGCAGGTAACAGATTGCATGTGTGATTTCCTAGCTGTTTTGGACATGCATGGTATGTGCATGTTGGTATATGGTTCTTTTGCAAGCATGGATTCAACAATGGATTTTATCCTAGATTTTCCATTTCTAGATAGCCATGGTGTGATGCGATTGTTCTTGGTTTTGAGCTTTGGATTTCCGGATGGTTTCAGAATCCAGGGTGAGGCGGTCTTAGGAAAATTCACAAAGTCCTAGGAATCCCTTGACCTATAATTTCAGGATACACGGTAATTCATGAGGGTGGATATAGGAAAATTCCTTAAGGATGGTGAAGAAATTCCGAGGCGTCCAGGCTCTGTTCGGTTTTGTGATCTCGAAACCAGTTTAGGTTTTATCATAGTATGGAGAGGGTGTAGGTTTTGTGATCTCGAAACCAGTTTAGGTTTGATTCCATTGGTTGTATTTGGATTGGTTTATCCCATGAGATCCTACATTTATGCTTGGAATATGGCACGAGAGTGATTGGATAAAGAGATATTTTGATCTAGGTGGATATTGGTGGCCACCCGCCTATTCCACTTGGGGCCCCACCATTGTCTCTTTCAGTTTTTTTCAAAAATTACTATTTTTAGCATTTTTTCGGGTCTTGAACGTCCAGAGCCATTTTGAAGCCCCAAACGGAGATAGTATGCCAAAGTTACGTTCCTGGGAAGTTGAAACACCAATTTACCCAAACGGGGCCCATAGTTTTGGTGCTTCATCTCCTAGGGTTAGGTTTTTGGACGTTTAGAATTCTCCATTGTTTCTCCATAATAAATAGGCCCAAGAGCCTCATTGTAATATAGTTCAGAGGTCTATAGTCGCCACATCTCTTCTTAGAGATTCGCTACCAGCACCCTAGCTATTTTATTTCCATCATGTTTGTAAGCATATTTCTGTGATTTGATATTAATGAAATGAAGCCTTATTTCCACTGTATTTCTATGTTTATGGTTATTTCTATATTCTGTTGCATTCCTGCATAAATCCGGATCAGTGGTATCAGAGCAGTCTACTCTTTCTTGATCCTTCTTTGCATGTCCCCAACGAGGTTGGGGTATAAGGAGTTAGGGCTCGATCTGGTGGAACCTTTGCAAGATCAGCCTCAAAAACCCTGACGGACGCCCATGGGGGACGAAAATAAAGATGAGGGAGTAGGAGATCCTATCAAAATATTGCTCACGGAGGCCCTCGAAAAACAAAGGAACACGATGATGGATAACTTTGCCCAGATCCTTAAACAACTGCGCACCAGCGGCACATCTTCATCCAGCAGCCACTCTGGAGGCAAGAATCCCTTTAAGGTATAAGTAAACTTTGACATTCCCATATTTGAGGGTCAAATAGATGCAGATGCCATAGATCAAAGCTACCCCCCATGTCAAGGACTGGTGGGAAACCTATTGTGAGAGAATGGACGAGACAAAACCCTCTTTGTTTTCAGCCATACCCACTTGGAATTCTTTCCGAGATGCCATCAAGGAACAATACTCTCCTATGGGGAGCTATGAGGACAAGTACATACAATGGACCATGCTGCGGCAACAAAGGGATCAAGATGTGCATGAGTTGATGAATTTGTTCCATATCCTGCGCACAAAGTTGGGTATCAAAGATTCAGAGAAACATTTGGTGCTAAAGTATCACGGTTGTCTACAAAGATAAATTTAGGAGGAAATGGAGTTCCTCGACATCTCCTCGCTTGGTACGACATACCGGTATGTTGCCAAGATTGAGCAAAAATTCAAACAGAAGAAGCGAGACTTTGGATCTGCGAATCAAAAGCAAGGGAAAGGTGCCCCAAACCATAGAAAAAAGGTTAAAGCCAAGGCATGGCAGCCCAAGACAACCTGCCAAAGACACAAGAAAATAACAACACCGCAAAGCTAAAGAAGGACATGAGAAAGTCGTGTGAGTTCCATAAGAGCTCCACTCACAACACAAGTGAGTGTCGGGCCAAGCAGTTACTGGTGGCCAAGATTAGGGATTTTGAATCAGATGCATGCTCTGACTCTGAATTAGAACCTAACAAGGTGAATGACAAATGGAAGAAGATTATTGATGCAGAGCCCAACGCCACTGTTGCCACTACGAAGATCCAAAAGGAGGAACCAAAAGATCCAGAGGAGGTAGAGCGTCTCTTCCACTCCCAGATGTGGGTAAAAGGTTCCCCGCTACAGTTCATTATCGACTCTGGGAGCCAAAAATAACCTCATTTTAGCATATTTCGTGAAGCGGTTAGGATTGCCGACCACAGCACACCCACAACCATACACCATCGGGTGGCTTCACCAAGTACGAGATCTCCACGTCAATCAGCAGTGCCACCTTCCCTATAGCATCAAGCCCTTCATAGATGAGGTATTGTGTGACATTACTCCTATCGATGTTTCTGATGTACTATTAGGCCAACCATACTTGTGGAAGCGACATGCTATGTATGAGTCCCGGCCTCGCTCTGTTATTGTTACTTTGGGAAATAAATTGTACAGGATACCAGAGGTACCACCGCCTCCCACTATCTCTTTGGTTACTGCAAAACAATGCAGTAAGCTCATTTCCTAAACCAGGAAATTTTTTTTCTTGATGATCCGCCCCCAGGGAAAGAAGAAGACTATGGCCACGACCTCCAGACATTGCTCCTCTGCACGACAACAACAAATGGACAAGGTTGTGGAGGAGTACGGGGACATCTTCACCTCACCCACAGGGGTGCCTCTACACTGTCAGGTCAAGCACCCCATTGACCTGACCCCAGGTACGCCGCTACCCAATGGACCAATATATAGGTGCTCTGTTCTGGAGAACGATGAAATCAAGAGGAAAATTCAGGAGCTGTTGCAGAAAGGTCATATCCGGCCAAGTTCATCGCCCTGTGGGAGCCTGATTGTGTTGGTACAGAAGAAGGATGGGACTTGGAGACTCTGTATTGATTATCGGGTGCTGAACAAGATCACTGTCCAGAATAGGTACTCGATCCCACAGATTGATGACCTTCTGGACCAACTCAAAGGGGCAAAATATTTTAGCAAGATCGACTTGAAGTCTGGGTATCACCAGGTACCAATTGAACCCTTTGATGTGTGGAAGACTGCCTTCAAAGCCAAGGAGGGCCTTTTTGAATGGCTCGTTATGCCTTTCGGATTGACAAATGCTCCCGCGAACTTCATGAGGTTGATGGAAGACATCTTGCATCCATTCACCAACTCATTTGTAGTGGTATACTTGGATGACATTCTTATCTTCAGCCAGAATTGGGAAGAGCACCTCCACCACATCCGAGAAGTCCTCCAAACACTACGGCAACTCAAGTTGTGTGCCAATTTGGAGAAGTGCACTTTTGGCATGACCCAGGTTCAATATCTGGGATACATTATTGATGAAAGGGGGGTGCATGTGGATCCAGCCAAGATCCAAGTCATTCGGGATTGACCAGCCCTAACCACCCTAACAGATCTTCGCAGCTTTCTAGGTCTTGCTAATTTCTACCACAGGTTCATGTTGGGATTCTCTCATATCACTTGGCCCTTGAGTCAAGTCACCAAGGGAGGAGCGAAAGCAAAATTCTGTTGGTCAGAATCTCAACAGAAGGCGTTCGTATAATTGAAACAATATCGCCTCTGTTCTGCCCCAGTGCTCACATTACCAGACTTGCAACAACCATTTGAGATCGAGATAGATGCCTTTGACTATGCTATTGGGGCATTTCTTACTCAACAGGGGCATCCAGTGGCATATCACAGTGATACATTGTTCGACACAGTTCGAAAGTATCCCACTTATGACAAATAAATGTATTCCATTGTGCAGGCTTGTCGACAATGGAAGCATTACATTTTGAGGAAGGAGACAATCATCCACACAAACCACCAACCCTTGCAATTCATATAGACACAAGGAAATTTGCAGAACGATCGCCATCAGAACTAGTCCACATATCTGCAACAATTTCATTTGAAAATCAAGTACAAGAAGGGTAGCACCAATAATGTTACAGATTGCGTCAGACGACCACCTATTGTGGCCATAACTATCGTTCTTAACTCTTTTGGGCATGAGACTTCTGATTGGCTGCTTCTCTACAAGAACGATCCAGAATTCAGCTACACATACAAGGCACTCTTGGGGGGTATGCAAGTTCCAAATTTTCACCTCCAAGATGCACTATTATGTCACCTGGGACACCTTTGTGTTCCTTCAAGCGAACGTGACAAGATGATATGGGAAGTGCACTACAGTCGAGTCGCTGGGCATTTTGGGGTCGAGAAAACAGTGGCAGTATTGCAGAAGTATTTTGATTGGTCGAACCTTCGACAAGATGTCGGGAAGTACATAAGATCCTGCACTGCTTGCGCCATTGCCAAACCGACCATCAAGAAGCAAGGGCTCTATACTCCGCTACCTACCCCCAGTCGACCTTGGGAATCCATCTAGATGGATTACATGTCAGGCCTTCCTTTTATTAAGCATGGAAATGACTATGTTTTCGTGGTCGTCGACAGATTCTCAAAGATGGCCATTATGGCAGTCTGCAAGAAGAATATCATAGAGAATCCACTGCTAAACTCTTCTTTGAACGAGTGTGGGTGCACTTTGGGATCCCACAGTCTATCATATCAGATCGCGACAGCAGGTTCCTCAGCACATTTTGGTCCAGCCTCTGGTCAATGTTGGACACCAAGCTCACTAAGTCCACAACTTTCCATCCCCAAATTGATGGCCAGACAGAGGTCGTCAACAGGATGATTGTACACATTCTACGCATGTACAATTCAAAGCATCCATGCACATGGGATGAGAGCCTCCCCTATGTACAACACAGTTATAACCGAGCTCTCCACAGCTCAACCGGCCACAGCCCCTTTCAGGTGGGCTTGGGATTCCAGCCACTATGTCCCATTGACGTAGCCATGCCATTTGCAGCTACTCAGGCCGAATTGGCTCATTTTTAGTATAAAGCTGACAAAGCAAACAAATTCATCGAGCACATTCAACACATCCGCCAACAGGTTCATGACATATTGGACAAAGCCAATGCTAAGTACAAGCAACGACATGATCAACATTAGGTGCCACACAACTTCCAGGTGGGCGAAAAAGTGTGGCTACATTTGTAGAAGGAGCAGCTCATTGGACCCCACCTCAAGATTTTCCTGCTCCGATATGGGCCGTACACCATCACCAAGGCTGTAGGGAAAAATGCCTTCGAACTCAGTATTCCACCATTCCTTGGTTTGCACCCAGTATTCAATGTAGACCGCCTTCATCCCTACTTCCCACCTCTATTGGACACCTCTGACATTGTAGAAGAAATAAAACCAAAAGAGTTAAACCCAGACTACATGGAATAGGCCACCACAGACTGTATCATGGACTCATAAATCAAGAACATTTGCCAACAGAAGATCCAACTGTATCAGGTTTTCAACGCTGGCCAACTCCTGCACCAAGGCAAGTGGTTCACCAGGGACCAATTTCAACAGAAGTTTCCTCATCTCATGGAGGAACTAAATGCAATGGGGACCATTGCTTCCTAAGGGGGGAGGAATGATCCAGGTGGATATTGGTGGCCACCCACCTATTCCACTTGGGGCCCCACCATTGTCTGTTTTAGTTTTTTTCACAACTTACTATTTTTAGCATTTTTTCGGGTCCTGAACTTCCAGAGCCATTTTGAAGCCCCAAACGGAGATAGTATGCTTAAGTTATGTCCCTGGGAAGTTGAAACACCAATTTACCCAAACGGGGCCCATAGTTTTAGCGCTTCATCTCCTAGGGTTAGGTTTTTGGACGTTTAGAATTCTCCATTTTTTATCCATAATAAATAGGCCCTCGAGCCTGATTGTAATACAGTTCAGAGGTCTGTAGTTGCCACATCTCTTCTCAGAGATTCACTACCAGCACCCTAGCTATTTTATTTCCATAATGTTTGTAAGCATATTTCTGTGATTTGATATTAATGAAATGAAGCCTTATTTCCACTGTATTTCTATGTTTATGGTTATTTCTGTATTCTGTGTAGAGTAGATTCAGAAGTGTCCTCAGACACATACTTTTATTGATCATGAAAAAATATTACATAGCAAATTACAGGAGTTTACAAATGTAAACTCTCACTCACACATTACACTCACATTACATAATGAAATTAGGAAACAATCCTATTTATAAGCTCTATGTTCTAACTTAATCTAGTTATGGATCACTTGGAAAATCAACAAGTGTTCATTTACAATAAATGACCTTCTAACCATCCCACTAACTTTATTCCTATTTTAGAGCCTAGGAAATGACTCAATTCTTGAGTCCTATTTTTACTAACAAAATACTATTTCTAAGTATCTCTAATATTTATTAAATATTCTAATTTAATAAATATATTTATCCTAACTTTATATTATTCAATTTATGTATTTTTGGATTTATAATTGCCTTTATAAAAGAGGCTAATATTCCCCCCTTCAAGGATAAATCCAAAAGAAGAATGAGGAACCATCTTCCAAGTTCTCAAGTTGATGCTGAAAAAAAAATATTCAATCTCAAGAGACCATGAGTCAGTTGTATGTTTGATTCATCTCTGAATGTTTCTTGAAAACTCCAATACGTGCCAAGTTGAAAAAGGATCCATCTATCCTTTGCATGAAATCATCATCAATTTTTTTTTTCAATGCCCACTGGCTGATGATGTCAAAAACAACTCACTGTTGCTTTTGTTATGCTGAAAACTATTCACTGCTTCCGTGCTGTCGACTGCCCACTGGAAAATTTGTTGATGCCCACTGGAAATTTTTTTGATGAGGTCCACTGGCTGTTGAAGATTCCCACTGGCTGATTTTGCTGGTTTTTTCGAGACTTTCAGTCTGAAAACCACTATCAATCTCATTGAAATTTCCCCCCCTTTGTCAACTAAAAGGAGAGACACTTCTCTTGGAAAGTATTCCTGAACTCCCCCCCTTCAGGTGTAGGAGTTTTACACTGGTGTACTCCCCTGTTCAACTGTATGAGAGTACCATCATCTTTTAACTGTTGGCTGCGCTATGTGTGATCGTATGCGGTTGTAGAACTGAAGCAATCTTTTAACTATGGATGACCATTCCCAAGGGTCGATCCATTCATAATGTATCTTCAATCTGGCTGATTTGTGTTGATTGCGACATTTGTCTGAGGAATGATTAGACTTGCCACAATGGCAACAGTGATGGAGATCAAAACACTGATCTTCCATATGACCAGTTCTCTAACAATGAGAACATTTCGGTTTGACTTCAATTGCAGGTTGTGTGGAATTTTATTTTTATGCAACTTTGGGTTGCGTGCATTGCTGGTTGTCTACAACTATCTCTGAATGTGCTGAGGGGATCTGTTCAAGAAATCCCGCACTGAAAAAATAAATGGGCTTGGAATAATTGGGAATATGTAAGTTGGCGTCATCTTTGACATATCTTAAGCCTCGTCGATTCTTGTTATTCTGAATTTCTTCCCAGGGCTTGATGATGGGCTTGGAAGAAATTGGATCTGGAACAACTTCGACACTTGAAGATATTGGAATGAATGACTTATCATCTAGATGGTTCAAAGACTTGAAAGTATCACTCTTTTCTTGCAATTCAATCCTTTGAAGTTGTGACTCGAGCTGAAGAAACTCAATAGTTTCATGTGTTTGTTGTAGATTCCGTGAAAGATCAGCAAGAGTTTCTTTGCTGACGTGCACCTTGTCTTCATCACTAGAGATGATAAAACTGTGAAGAATGTTTAACAACTGAATATGTTGCGCCATCAGAACTTGCGCACTTGAAATCAGGCTCTCTTTTTGTATATGTCTTACTTTGAACTGTTTCACTTGAATGACACGCTCGCTTGATTTGTCGCTGATTGCACTTGCTAGAGTTGTAGAATTTTCTCGCTTAAACTCTAGAATTCACGCTCGCTTGATGACGATCGCGTTTGTTTAAGCGCTCACTTGACTTACTTGATGACTTCATGCTCACTTGAATGAATAACCACGCTCGCTTGATGTCGATGTCAACTTGGTTTATTGATGTCAGAGTTGAACTTGTTTGGTTGCTTTTGATGGTCGCTGCAGTAAAATTCACTTTGGCTTGCTTGATGGTTTGATCTTGTACTGTCTTGACGCAAATTGCTTGAAATCACGCTCGCTTGGAGATGTAAACTTGTTGCTTGTTTGAAAAAAATCATGCACTCAATTGATTTTGTGTAAAGGAAGGGTGTCGAACACTGTCGACAATGCACCCAAGAAAGCTTACAATGATTCACTTTAAAATAATGAATTCACTTGTCTTCTTAAAAATTCATTAACAATGAATTTTTAATGATTCACTTAAATCAATGAATTTGATTACAAGTTCTTTAAAGGGATTTGCAAGAACGTTGATGAAGACTTTTCTGTGAAAAGCATTAACCTTGATAGTGAATTGGTTTTTTGATGCAAAATGCGGATGTAGACAATCTTTGATTATATGTTGTAGTTGTGCAGATGCATGTGTTGATCTTGCAGCTATTTTGTTATAAGTGTTGTGCTTGCTGATATTAAACTTTATGTATGAAATTATTAATGTTTCACTACTAGACACAGATAAAAAAGAAACAACATGAAGCCATAAAAAACATGCGCCATCAAACACACATGGTGTACCTAAGATTCCCTTATTCAATTTCGGGCGGATCTAGGACACATCAATACCAAAAAAAATGATAGCTTTATTAATCACTGGAGTACATCATCTGAAGTAAAGATAATGCCAAGCTGACAACCCTTTAGAACAACGCGCCTTCAAAATCTGAATGGATAGTGACACGATATCTCTCAAAGTAAAACAATACTTTGAATTACAATAAAGGCTTTTCCTTATCACTCCAAATACAAATGGAAGCACTCCTTAGCTCTCCAAATTACAAGATACAACTTATCGCTCCAAGGATTTTAAAACATTATCCTAATTACTCTAAAAATTACAAAAGCATCACTCTTATTATAAAATCAATGACAATCTTCACCCTTATGACTCTCCTGACAAAAATATTTTTTCCATTTCTTATCTCTCCCCAATCAATATTTAAAGAGCCACTATAATCATACTTTTCACATAATTTCCATTAAAAAAATGGAATGAACATTGTGAAGTCACTTTCAAAAGGTGAATTTATATTCAAATACTCTTCAAAGCACTATTAATGTAATCTTCAAAATACTTCAATTCTCTCATCTTTCAACTTATTTGGAAAATATTTAATTTGGGATATAAAAACTTAAGCCCAAATAATATTAGATCTTGCTTATGGCACTTTGAAAAATTGAAATAGTGGATATGAAGTCGTTTAAAAAATGAAGCTCACCTTTTATGCATAAGCACCCTACGTATTTTGAAAATCTTCTCTACGAATATACTTTGAACAACGCTCACACTTTTCAACAACACGCTAAGATGTAATAAAAATTCGTTGCAGCAATTCAGTGGCAGCAACAGAATGCATTGGTGGATCAGGCATGCATTGGTGGATTTGGCCCACATTCTACTTCCATGAAAAATTAATTACGATGACTGGATCAGGCCTTAAACACACTAATTTCCAAACAATAACGCTTCTTGTTGGTGACATTGAAAGATTATGAGGAGGTGTTGTGCTCTGGATTGCCTATTTTCAATCTACAATGTTATTTTCAAAACTGTGTCTCTCTGCGCGTTGAGGTAGACCACTACCAAGTTAAACTACAACGGCAACTACAAGAAATCTGCAACAAGCAATCTGCAATTGCATCCTATTGAGGAAGCATTGTTTGGCGGCTTCCTTTCAGAATGATGGGTTTGGATAAAACTGTAAATACTTCTCACAATTCACCCGGTGATACCAGTGCAGCGAAATAACGACAACCTCTAGTGACATTATTCACATGCCTCTTCGGAAGATGCACTTCGGGGAGAAATACTTACCGCTCTATGCGTTGTAATCATCATATGACCTAATCCGCAATATACAGAACGAACCATGGGTCAGCCAGGATCTGCAGCGAAGGGTTGTAATATTGCTCTGTCCACACGTGACTTTCCAGCCGAATTTTCTTACAGACCCATACAGATCCACACTCAGCTCTCCAAATCTTGCAACGCAATAAAAATTCTCCACGCAAAAGGGCTACTTCAAGCTCGTTCTGGCTGGCTGGATCTCATGCTGGCTGGTTGTACTGGCATAGAAAAATTGATGATCCATCATATACAACATAAATTAGTATTTTATTGACCGATCTTCCTTTCCCTGAAACTTGGAGATAAGTATTAGGTCCCCACTCCACAGATTGATCCTACGACATTAAAACCATAAATGAACAAGAATCCCAGATCCTTGATTTACAATAACAGCCAGGCAGTATTCCAGCGCCTAGACACAGGGCACTGTGAACTCCAAAAACGGCAGACCCAGAATTAAACAGGCACCAAAGTGGAACCATAAAATCTTTGTGTATCTGAACTAGGTATATGCCTCTAGCCCTTCGTGATTGACAATATCCTCCTTTTGCATAAATCAAGTTAGCAACCCAGAATAAGAACAACTAGTGACTGAAATCTTTGATTTACAGACCTAGAATTGAACAAGTAACAAAGTAGAGCCATAAGAAGAAAGGGAAAACAATAATTCAAATTCAAAGGAAGCCCATTATAATGGTTGATTCGACCATCAATATATTCCAGATTTCCCAACAAACCCACATTCCTGTGAAGGATTCCTCTAATTGGACAAATGAAATTAAAGTCGACAAGTATTTTAATAGCAGAGGAAAAAATTACAGGAAGTCGGACACCACCGATTTCAGACCACCTGTACCCCCAATTCCCAAGTTCAATTCCACCATTATGCAATACCTCTGATGCGATTAAAGATTTAATGTTTACATGTTAAAACAGAATTTGTAAACACAACAACAACACATCCTCCACATCAATCCATTCTCTCCACACGATTTTCTGTAAACACAACACTTCCAACCGGAACGAATACTTCCAACGACGCTACAACAACCTTTAATCCACTAGTCAGCGGCTCTTGGCTCTTCATTCCCGTTTCTAGACTAAATTTGTGTCATGTTCCCCTTAAATCTCACCGCAGCTCCGATACCACATGTAGAGTAGATTCAGAAGTGTCCTCAGACACATACTTTTATTGATCATGAAAAAATATTACATAGCAAATTACAGGAGTTTACAAACGTAAACTCTCACTCACACATTACACTCACATTACACAATGAAATTAGGAAACAATCCTATTTATAAGCTCTATGTTCTAACTTAATCTAGTTATGGATCACTTGGAAAATCAAAAAGTGTTCATTTACAATAAATGACCTTCTAACCATCCCACTAACTTTATTCCTATTTTAGAGCCTAGGAAACGACTCAATTCTAGAGTCCTATTTTTACTAACAAAATACTATTTCTAAGTATCTCTAATATTTATTAAATATTCTAATTTAATAAATATATTTATCCTAACTTTACATTATTCAATTTATGTATTTTTGGATTTATAATTGCCTTTATAAAAGAGGCTAACATTCTGTTGTGTTCCTGCATTAATCCAGATCATATTTGGATCAAACAATCTATGGTTGGGTGGAACGTGGAAGTCTCGAACCTAGTTGATATTTTCCTCTATATAATAAAAGCTAAGTTTATCTTGCTTTTGGTAAGGAAATGTACTAGTTATTATGTGATTTTTTTTTCTCTTATTGTTATTTATCTAATTATATGCTAGATATAAGCATGGTTTTATGACTGATCTTAGTCATGGCTCTTTTCATGTTTTCACTCATAACTAAATATAATGAATGCAAGACCTAATTCATGTTAATACAACTAAAGGGAGAAGGTATTGACCCTTCTTGTTAAACCACATATGAATTTTCAGTCCCTCATGTTCGAACTTGCATTCATGACCTGTAGGTTGCATGTCTACCAATTGTTTGACATAATGTTAGTCCTAGTTGGGGATGGTTAGGTTAAGTCCTAGTTTCAATTTTTGGTTTACAAGCATTGTCTTTATGTATTTTATGAGTTCTGGAAGTTTCATTGTTTTCTGGGTAGATGCCTAGCCCCAACCCTGGAAAATAGAACCCTGGAAAATAGATTTAATTCTTATAGTCGCTGGCACAACACTGACACAAAAAGGCCATAGTCGCACTGATGCAGGCCTATGGGAGAAATTGGGAACCCATAGTCACTTGGAGGCCTTGGAAAGGGAGCGACTGGGGCTCTAAGTTAGGAAAACAATGAATTTTCATAGGGGTTGGACCTAGAGGGGTTGGGTTACTCCTGGAGGTCCCATGGAACCTAAAGGAAGTTAGTAAGGTCTTGTTATTTCGACTACATTTCCTTAAATTCAACTAGGAGGTTGAGTCTTATGAAAGTGACCCTCAACTCATGTTTACCCCAAGCATGATGAATAAAGTAGGTAGATATGGGAGGAGGCGTTCCAAGGAGCACCACCACTTTTTTTTTCTTTTTTTTCCGATCATATATGCTTACAGTCTAATCAACATCTGTGTATGTAGTTAATGAGATATTTTGACCTTTTGGATTTAAAAGACCATAGTCCATTGTATCTCTTCGATATCTGAAGATTCTTTTGGTATTTAAGAGATGATTATGTTTGGGTGAAGATTGATACTATTAGATACAAAATATTGCCAATTATTTATCTATACATATTTTGATTTAACTCGGGTGACCCATCATCCTTGTAAAATTGCATCTAGTTACCATATGGGTATTGAAAGGAGAGTGCTCTTTCCCACATTTCTTCATTATTTCCTTTAGGTGCTTGCTTTGGGAGGTAAATATACCTTTTTTGATTGTGTGATCTACAACCCAAGGAAAAATGATAGTTCTCCAAGCATGGACATATCAAATTCATTTTTCATGTCTATAGAAAAATCATGACTGATTAAATCTGCATAACTACCAAAAATGATATCATCAACATAAACAATAATAACTAACAAATTATCATCCTCATTTTTGATGTAATAATTATTGTCTGTTGCTCCTATTTTGAATCCTTGCTACTGTAGGTACTTGTTTACTCTAGAATTATATGCTCTAGGTGCTTGTTTGAGTCCATATGAATCCTTTTTTATCCTACACACTTCATTGAGATTTTTTGATAGCTGAAAGCCTTCAAGATATTCTATGTAAACTTATTCCTCAAGC
Organism: Pinus albicaulis; assembly: GCA_034641835.2. Lineage (NCBI taxonomy): Eukaryota > Viridiplantae > Streptophyta > Pinopsida > Pinales > Pinaceae > Pinus > Pinus albicaulis. The sequence goes on from CM076581.1 coordinate 661,273,745, forward strand.
TCACCATCTGATACACTTTGAATTTTTTGTGGCTTGCAAATGCTAGGAAAATTCTCATTGCTTCTTGTAACATACCCCTTACTAAGCCCATCCCAAAAAAATTGTTAGAAGGAGGCATTTACTATGTTGACCCAACCACCAAGGTTCAGTTATGGAGATGGGGTCTACCTTTTTGACCTCTTTCAACTTTCCCAAAACTCAAAACGAATAACATCATTGTGTTAGTCTCGTCAAGACATTTCCAACAAATAAATTTTTCTCCCATCCAATTCCTAAATTAAAATATATAAATAATCAAATATTGGATTATCAATGAATGCCACATTATCCTAACCTACCATGGGGCACCCACCTGGCTATATGAGTCACCTCACCTCATTGACACTTGGTAACACGACCCAACTTGCCAACTTTCTCATGATTAGCCACGTTATTTGCTACCATGACTTGCATAATGGGCACACACATTCCATAAGGGCTAAATTCCTTTCATCTATGTGCATACCATGCCAACCCCTTATACACCACCTAATCTTGAATATTAAATCCCAGGAATTACTATTGCAACCTTGTGTTGAATTTTCAGGGGTGACCCATTCGAGATTGTGTGGATCCTCATGGACCTTGTTGCAAATGTGTCTCAATAACTTTGTTGTAGCTACACACTTGAGTCTAGCCTTCCACAACACCCTAATATTTCCCTTGGCGACACATTCAACACTGTTGAGATCCACTGATCCCCCTTAAACTTTCGGGGTGACACAGATAACCTACGAGGCTTACCTATCCCAATATGATGCGTCCATTGACCCAATTACCACGTCATCCTGGAAAAAAAATCAAGGAAGTTTCCATAATACCTTCACTTGAAGCCTCCAAGGAAAAAGTTTCGATACACGTGGATGGTACAAAATCCCCACTTAGTTCGATGACCCACATTTCCCCTACTTTCATGATTAATCATAACACTCGAACACATGGTATAACATACTTGAGCCTCCTGGATCCTCTGGGCCCTAATTTTTAAGCCCTATGTCATATGTATTACGTGAATGCTTGAGCTTTTATCACACCCTCAAAGATCGGTCACAGTGACTTTGTACATGGACAAGGGCCAAGCCCTTAACACCTTGAACTCAACCTCACTCATTTTCATAAGAGTTTATGCGTATGATTGCATATCTCTCCAGGATATCCCCCTTGAGCTTTGAAAAGACGCATATTTTTGGCATTAAAACCATTCCTCCTAAGTTTATAAGGGATCTGGGCCATCCAAATATACATAAGTATTCTAAATATACATACATATGCATTGAAACGATATCCTTCTTGAGCTCATAAATAAATTCCAACCAGATATACGTGTCAATTACTTAGGTCATTAAAACACAATGAGATTATTTTAATAGCAAGGATTTGCTCATCCTTCATGCTCAACTAATTAGATTGAATTCAAACTCAAAGTAAACACACGAATTGAAACATTCCTTCAACATAACGATAAATATTATAGAGATCTAACCAACTGATCCGAATGGAAAGTGGCATCTACCCATGGTATTCATTCACCCATGGTATTTTTCCATCCATGGAATCTACATATGGTATTGTAAGTGGCATCCACCCATGGTATTGTAAGTGGCATCTACCCATGGTATTTACCCACCCATGGAATTTACCTGTGGTATTGTAACTAAACAAAGACTTTAAGTAACAAGTCACATTTTGTAAAAGGACAAACGATCCACCACAATGTAGCTTTTACATTTATTCTCTATTTGAAAAAAGAAATGTTTCTGTGGTTTTGTTTACTTCATGTTCTATCCTTTTTTTTATGCCATTTCAGATTTTCAGATCTTAGGGGCCTCCCCTCAAGGATCCATTTCATTTTTTTAGATCTTAAGGGCCTCCCCCTAAGATCTAGATTAGTGGTATTAGATTCAAGTTACAACTCTATGGGAATGAGGATTTGACACATATTTCAATTTCAAAGTTTTGCAACAATCTTCAACAAACTCCGTGCACGTTGTATGACCTCCACAGAGCACTTTCTTGGGCAAAGCGGGAATAATTTTTTAAATTTTTTGTAGGATTTTTTTGGGAGGCGAGTTTGCAGATTAGATCCAAAATTTTTGGTACAAAATTTACAAAAAACAATAACAGGTTTATATTCCTAGCGATAAAATACCCAAAAAAAAAACGGCCAAATCAAAGTTCAGATGAGGGAGATATTGTTGATTTAAAATCAGTTGGGTTGTAGAAATTTTTTTGATGACAATTTGTGGATTTCAGATATCCTTTAAATTAGTGTATATTTTATGTATAATTTCAGAAAAATGATTGCATATCTGAATGCCTCTTGAAAAATCCCCCAATTTCAAAATAAAATTTGGTCAAATCGGAGTTCGGATGAGGGAGATATCGCTGATTTAAAATCAACTATTTTTTTTCTTCAGAACTTTAGTGACAGCGGGATAGTTGAAGTGCGAATATGAGTTTCCTAAGGTCTACATAGGGATTTAAATCACATGGGAAGATATAGAAATGGTAATTCTATTTCCAATAATAGTTATAATAACGATTCTGAGTTATATTGACAGAGTTATGCCCATTCTAAATTAGTTTTTATATTTGGAGCAATATTCAAAGCAGGTTCCCTTTGGAGACGTGCCCTCCCACCCAGATTTAGTAGGCATATGCTTCACATTCATCAGTTTAAACATAGCAACATTCGTCTTGGTTTCTTTGGAGATGTTCCCTACCACCCCAGGATATGTAGGCACCTTTTACTTCATCAACAATCAACATCACGGTTATGGGTCAACCACACAAAATCCTTGTCATCGAAGTCCATTTGCTAGGCCGTTAGTATCATAGTTGGTCACAAGCATTATAGGGTATCTCTATCCCTGGATCTTCTTTTGTCATGGTTATGGGTCATCCAAAAACCCATACTTCATCAAAGTTCATTTTCTATGCCGCACACTATCAGTATCATAGTTGGTCACAAGCATTACAGGGTATCTCTATCCTCAGATCTTCGTTCATCACAGTTACGGGTTAACCACACAAAACCATTCTCTTCGGTGACTCTTCATTTTCAACACAAAATTCTCACGTGGGAACTTCACACAATGGGGACCATTAATTCTTAAGGAGGGAGGAATGACCCGAATGGAGATTGGAATCTACCCATGGTATATATCCACCCATGGTATTGTAAGTGAAATCTATCCATGGTATTTATCCACCCATAGTATTGTAAGTGGCATCTACCCGTGGTTTTCTTTCACCCATGTCGCCCATGGTATTTACCTACCCATGGAATTTACCTGTGGTATTATAACCAAAAAAATACTTTAAGCAACAAGTCACATTTTGTAAACGGACAAATGGTCCACCACAACGTAGCTGTTGCATTTATTCTCCGTTTTAATAAAAAAAATTATGTGGTTTTGTACTGCATGTTCTCTCTCTTTTTTTTCATTTCATTTTTTTTCAGATCTTGGGGGACTCCCCCCTAAGACCCATTTAAATTTTTTAGATATTGGGGGCCTCCCACCAAGATCCAGATCACCAACTCTGAATACAAGAACTTAGGATGAATACAAGAATAAACCATTTCTAATATTATATTCTAGGCATTTGAAATACATTTCCATGTTAGATTGATGTCCCTGGTCATTAGCTTGAGTAAATTAACAACCTAATTCCAACATATAATAATAAATACATAAAAACATAAGCAATCCTAAGTATATAAGTCCTCGAGGGATGAATCCACGATGAAACATCCCTCATCCATGGCATAGAGCTTAAGATTACACATAAACTCATTTCCTCAACATATCAATGCATTAACCAACATAATGAACCAATATCATCATAGCCATTAAACCCAACACATTAAACATAGGCATAAAAATTAATGCACAAAGGCTTGAAGATACTTATCTTATTAAAATTTTCTCAGCAATTGAGATTAAGAATCCAACTCTCCACCCAACCATAGACATGCTACAACCATAGTTACTTGTAGCTATCACCCTCGAGCCATATTCAAATCTTGAGGTAGAGTGCTTTCATAGGAGTTTTGAACCAATATTATTAGCTGAAACAAGGTGTCTTAAGGCCACACTACCTTCACCCACCATCTATTCAATGATTCCGCTTAAGGTACTTATAGCATCCCAACATCTGTAGGGATTTAGACATGAGGAGAGAGAGAGATATAGTTAATATCATGGAGGGTTTATCAACTATGTTACCTTTGAAGGAATAAGAGTGCACCTTCCATTAGCTTAGTGGAATCGTCCACCCATGTTCTCAGCCCAATCCCAAGGAACTACTATCAAGTGTTTTCAACCCACTAAATTTGGGTGCCTCCACCTCTCAAATTTATCAACTAACATAGCCTCCAGTGGAAATTTCATTTCTACAAGGCACAACCATTACTCTGTGATTATCAATCAACAAGTCTCATGGGTTCCCCAGTTGGATATTATCAAATCTTCTCCTACCCTAGAATTCTCTCGGTCCTCATATCTTTTATTGCCCTCTCAATGGTTGAGCTTGACCATCCAGGAGCCTCACATTTCCCTATATTTTCCATGTTCCCTTTTCTGCCTGTGCACATGAGTCATGGGTGTTTTATCCTCTAGATCCTATCTGACTCCACTTCCATCTTCAACAAAGCACGATATAATGTGCATTGAGAGAATAACCCCCCCCCCTTCGCCCCCCCGCCCCCCAATTTTTTTTTTTTTCCCATTTCCTCCCATTATAACTGAATGAGGAGTGTCTTCTCATCATTTTACACAAAACAACCGTTTGTCTTTTCATGGGTTTTCTCAGGCCCTCCTCGTGGCCAACGCAAGCCATACTTCCTCATAAACATTGTCCTATTCTTTGCTTGTGTTTTTCTCCAATAGGAACATGGACATTTTTTTATTTTAATTTTAATTAATTATTTAATTTAATTTATTTTTATTTATTTATCTTTTTATTTTATTTAATTATTTTTACATTTTTTTACTTTTTATTTATTTTATTTTACTTTTATTTTATTTGTATTTATTTATTATTTATTTTATTTTAATTTTTTAATTTTAATTAATTAATTAATTATTATTATTATTTTTTATATGAGTTAATAACGTAATAAACTCATTAAACCATTCATTTAACCCATGATTGATATTTAAAACAACCAATTCCTCAAGCAATCTCCCTCCTTAAGCAATGGAATCTATGTCCCTCTCTCAACCAATTTTAATTTACAATTACATATTACAAGGAAAAGTTTTACAAGGGGGAATTAACCTACAGGGCATGTCACACTTCTAGTCATGCTACAACTGTAAAATCCTCTTCAAAATTGATTCCCTCTACTTGAACATAGCCTTTTCATACCAATCTAGCCTTATTTCTAATAATTTTCCATTCTCATCCATTTTGTTCCTAAAAACCCATTTAGCACTAATGAAATTTTTATCTGATTGCCCTTTCCAATTTTTGTACTAACCAATTTTGTCTTTTTACCACACCATCTTATTGTGGTGTATTAACAATGGTGAATTGCCACCTTATGCCATGTTCTTCACAAAATTTATTAAACTCATTCGAAGTGAATTCACCTCGATCGGATATTACACATTAAATTTTGTAGTTAGTTTGATTTTTAGCCATTACCTTAAAATTTTTAAACTTCTCAAATTCTTCAGATTCTTCTTTACAAAGGAAACACATGTAAGCCTGGTATAAACATCAATTATCAACATAAAATATATCTCTCACCACTTGGAGTCTTGGTCCTAGATGGCTCATGTAAGTCCATATGAACAAGTTGAATTGACTTGGTAGATGAATTTAATTTAGTATTGAAAGGCACTCAAAATAGATTTTAGATTTGGAATGATTTGCAGATAGTGTTGGATGGATTTGTAATCCTTGGTAAATCTCTCATGGCTCCCTTTTTCCAAAGTTTCATGATGTGATTAAAATTCAAGTGACCAAGTCTCTTGTGCCATAACAAATTTTCATCAGGATTTCCAAGATAGTAATTTTCATTTTCTTCTTTGAGTATATACACTTTGTTTGAGGTCCTCACGCCTTTTTCTATTACTTCCCCTCTATTTTCCAATTTTATCTCACAACCTTTGGATAAAAAATTAATGTAATACCCTTGGCTGCTCATTTGACTCACACTTAAAATATTATGCTTCAGCCCTTCTACAAAGAGAAAATTTTGGGCTTTACCTCTTCCTTTGTGGAAGCTTAGCACTCCTTTTCCCTTAATGCTGCCTAGTGCATCATTGCCAAAAATACCACTTCCTGTCTTATTTTCATTTAGCGACAAGAATTTACTCCTATCTCTAGTCATGTGCTTGGAGCATCCACTATCCACATATTAGTGAATCCCTTGATTTTGAGCATATATCATGATGCCACATTCTTCATTCTTATTTTTTTTTCTTTGTCTGGATATTTTGATCTTCTTGAGTTTGTTTAATTTGAGGAATTGTTGTTGGATTGTTCGTCCTACACTCAACAACTATGTGCCCATAATTGTGGCATTTGTAACATTCTACATGATTGAATAAGGGCACAAATGGATTGCTATCCCTAAGATATTTTTCCTTGAGTTTACAAATATGTCACTTCTATGTGATTGATAGTATTCATTTATGTTATTTATTGACTGATTGTTTCCAAGATAAGCTCTGCAATCTACAACTTTAATTCCAAAATTTGTGCAAGAAAAAAAGTAACTATTGAAAATAATTTGGTACCTCAAAGAAATTTTCCTTTGCATGTATGGTATGTTGATTCTTGAATGACTTACCTTGTTATAGAACAAATGCCTTTGTTGGTTCCTTGTTCTCTATGGCTCTTCGATTTTCTGTAATAAATCTTTAATTGCTGCTATTAAGATGAATTATTTGTACTTCACTTTTCTTGGTTGCATATTTCTTTGGGTGATTTTTGTTTGATTATTTGACCGTTTCAACATGGATAATCATTCCTTTCTCTTCATATCCCTTGTTTCTCGAATCTCCTTCATAGCCCAGTTATGTTTTGATGAAATGAGATCTTTGGTTGTTTAAAATATCATCTAGATTATTGGATCCTTTAATAAATTGTATATTTTATTTTAGTTGATCCTTGGTCCTTTCTAATTCCTTTATGAGAGAGATCATTTCATCCTCTTTGTTTTCACACTCGGTTTTCTCTTTAAACTATTGTAATAACGTATCTTTGACTTTCTTTGCTTCTTCCAATTTTACATTTAGAAGAAGTAATGAATCTTTTGATTCATCCTTTTCAACGTTAATTTTTGCAAGCATCTCCTTCGGTTTTTGTTTTTATTTTTGTGAGTTTTTGGATTTCTGCTAGAGCACTAATCATTTCCCCCTCCATGTCAAATTCTGCCTCTTCTTCATTAAATTCATTTTTTTCTTCATCTAAATTATCGAGAGCCATAAGCATAAAATCCTTCATTTCTTGTTGTTTCTTTTGTTCCTTCATTGCCAAAATATTGTTCATATTCTTCTTCTGAGGAAGGGATATATTTTTGAGTATAGAAGCTCATCTTCCTGTGTTTCTTTTCCTTTTTGTTTTTATTCTTTTATTTAAAATCACTTTTATGCTTATCCTTTTTGTAAGGACATTTTGATGCATAATGGCTTACTTTTGCATAGTTAAAACACTTAAAGGATAATCTACCTTTATATTTTCCAGAACCCCACTTTAACCTTCTAACAAATTGGCTTCTTCCTCATCATATTCACAACTACATTCTTATGATTCTTCCTTGCTCTTCTTACCCGGTTTGAATGTAACTTCCCTCGATATAGATTTACCTTTCGAGGTTTTCATTTCATAGGCTATCTATTTTCCATGTAATTGATCCAATGTCAATGTGTTGAGATCTCACATTTCTTCAATAATTGACACATTATCATCAAATTTGGTTGGAAGAAATCTCAATACCTTTTGAACTATGAAGGAATCATCCAGAGTTTCTTCAAGTCCTCTGATGGTATTGAATATCTCATCTACTCTAAGGAAAAACTTGGTTATATCCTCGTTCTCTTTTATATTCAATACATCAAATTTCATTTTGAAGCCTTGGAGTTTTTCTTTCTTCACCTTAATGTCACTTTCATAACCGCTGATCATCTTATTCCATATGTATTTAGCTATCTTGTAGTGCATAACCTTGATCAAATCAGATTCGGGTAATCCACTTAGGATTTCATTCATAGATTTGGCATTGTTGGTGAATGTTTGATTGCCATATTTACTTGTTAATGTAGTTGGATTTTCATACCATTTGTACGGTGTCCTAGACATATGCACTAAGAGACATTAAGTAGGTTTGCATTTGAACCTTCTAAAATGCATAATTTGTTCTAGTAAATAATGGGGCTTTGTTGATGGAACTTCCTTCCTCATTAGCCATTTTCTTAGATCTGACTTCCAATTGTTATATTTTTGTTGAAGGAACTATCTTTGATACCAATTTCTAGTAACCAAGATAATACTATGAGCGGGGGTGTGGGGGGGGGGGGGGGTGTGAATCAATATTATGCACTTTTTAAAAATCTTTGAAATTATTCAAATGACATTCAAGAATAACGCCAAAATATCATAAGTAAAAAAATAGATACACATGAGACACATATGCTTACGTGGAAATCCATAAAGGGAGAAAACCACAAAAAATCTTTTTTTTCTTAATAAAATCTTCAATCAACTATTACATCAAATTTATTAGCCCCAACTAGAAAGCACCAACTCCCTGATTTGAAAGCACCCACTTGCAAGAGGTACTAACCCCCTTTAACTACACAAGCACCAACTTGTTGAAGGTTTTGATTCCACTTGTTTGCAGACACCAACCTATAGGAGGCACCAACGCCCTTGTTGGGTAATTCAATTGTGCTTAAATTACCTTACATTAAATTTTCACTCGATGTGAGTATACTTATGAAGGACACCACACTATATGTGCTAGGAAAATAGTTTTCAATTATATAAATATTTTAATCTATGAATGAGACATAAAATGTTGATACTATGGTTGTAAATGGAATTTATTCTTGTAAAAACATATGAGATGAAATGAAACTTTTCAATTGAAATCCTAGTCTAAAGTGTTATGAAATGAAAACATGATTATATTCTTTGATGAAATTCTTGATGAACAAAGCACACACACTTGATTCTTGTAAAATAATGAACTTTTCTTATTCTAAGAAAGCAAGATAATTGTCTTCTAGGAAAATGATTGAAATTTATTCTATGAAAACAATAATTTTTAATCTAGGAAAGCATTTAGATCTAATATAATAAAAAAATAGAAAACTATCAAAGTGTTGTTAGGACTAAAACAACCTCCTTTTTTCATTATTTTGTTTGCATAAAATAAAGAAAAAAAGACCCTATCTAATTTTTTTTGGTCTTTTTCCCCAAAGAAAAATTGTAATTTTCATTATCCAAAAGATAGAAAATTACATGTTATATCTGCTGAAGTATCACGTTGATAAAGGATACTGTTGAATGATACAAGAAGTCATCATATGTGTCTGATGAGAATGTTATGTACATAAAATAATAATAATAGGACTGTATGTCCAACTATATATGACCATACATACAAAACCATATAAACGTAACTATCAAAAAAGGCCACAAAGCCGATGATAAATAAAGGCTAATGTATAGGGTCATTGTGAAGCATAAATATCCAACAAAGGTTTGGTAAAGGGTCCATGGTAGTACTGATAATGGTCCTGATGATTTTGCTCAGTCACTCTCCAAGTACAAAAATTCTACTGCGTGGCTTCTTTGGATAACCTGTCGGAAAGCGAATTCATTTTCCTGTAAATGTGATGACAAGATATGTAGTAAAAATGTTTTAATATGAGAAATTCTTCCAATAAACTGTTGAGAGAGAGTGTGTGACATGCAGTGTGCTGATTAAATCAGTCCACAACCACCTTTTAATCTCCATAAACTTGTAATTTATGATATTTTCTTCCACAACCACCTTTTAATCTCCATAAACTTGTAATTTATGATATTTTCTTTCAATTGAGAATAATAGTAGAAGTTTTAAACAGAAAATTTCTGCATAGTTGTTTGGGCCGGACCCAAAATTGCCTTTAGTTCAAAGTGTTGCTTATAATTTATATGAAGAACAACACCCTCGCCACACCGATCTTTTTGTGTAGCTCCGTCAAAATATGCCTAAGGCTTAGAGCGATCAATAACCTCCTCTGTAATGGGACGAGTACGCTGGGGTTGGTCCTCATCGGGCATAAGATTATATATTGTAGTTATTTGGGCACTAATTGCATTAGGAAAATATAATACCTCCTAAAAATTTTTGCGATTCCTACCAAGCCAGATCCCCCAACAAGTGAGGAGAGGGATGTTTCTAAGTTTCACATGTGAATCCTCAAACCACCACTACTGCCATGCCTATAAAACATTGTCACCTTGCCTTATGATGTTGATAGATAAGCCATGATAAACCAAGTTCCAAACTTGTTTAAAGAATGGACAAGAAATAAACAAATGCTCCCCTTATGCTTCAACATATTTGCATAGTGCACACCAGGATGGGCCATAAAATGATCTATTTTTAAAGTTTTTTCTAGAGGGAAATTTATTCTCTAGTATACACCAAATTTTTTTTTGGCTTTTGCTGGACTCTTCAACTTCCAAAGATGCTTCCACCACGAAGGGATGTACTCGGGATCCTTTGGGGCAATGATCTGTAAGTAACCATATTTTGGTGAGTAAGAGCCCCGTTTAGAGTGTACCCAAATAATCTCATCCTCCAAATAATGTGTGCAGATGTGAGAAGTGGAAAGTGCATGACAGTAGTCTGCCTAGGCCTAGTGCCATTGTTCAGGTATGTTCAAATCTTTTGAAGACTTCCATATTTGTCCCCAAATGGACAGATGATCGTGGTCAAAAATTTGATTGATGTGGTAGATCCTTTGTGATGCTAAGTCTAGTTCAAGAGGGAGTATATGAAAATTTCCAAAATCAAACCAAGGGTCAAAACCGACACAGACTCTACAACCAGTCCCGATACGCCAGGCAAGACCAGATGCGATAAGGTGGGAGTATTTAATGGCAACTTTCTAGATTGTGGAAATGTTTGATCTATTCCTGTTTTGTAGCCAAAACCAATCTACAAGAGAGAGGGGATATATATTTTTTCTGGTGAAAACTTTAGTCCATAGGTTTGTAGAAGAGATAATATTCCAAGCTACTTTAGCTGCCAAAGCTTGTGAGAAATTATAAAATTTTTTGATACCCAACCTCCCCACTTTTTTGGCATTGCGATTTTGTCCCATTTGACCCATGCAAAAGTCTGCCCCTCTTTCGGACCATGCCAAAGAAAATTACAATATAACTTCTGAATAACGTTCAAAATTCCCTTTGGAATACAAGATAGAGACATCCAAAAGACTGGAATGGCTTCAGAGACTGATTTATTTAATACTAGCCTGCCAGCACGGGATAGCCACTTATGACTCCAAGTTTGTATTATGTTCTCAATTTTAGCTACCAACGACATCCAATTTTCCTTTTTGTAGTCATTTAGTTTTAAATGGAAGCCAATATATTTTATGCCTTCCTCAAGTGTCTTGATATGAAAAGGGAAAATTCCTTTGGCATAAGATACTTCATCCTTAGAACATCCAACCACTGTGAGAGTCGATTTAAGATTGTTTGAAACCATTCCCATCGATTTTTAGAAAAGAGTCAAAATATCATTGAAAGATGACGAGTATTGATGATATCCATCGAGAAAAATGAGAATGTCATTGATAAATAATATATGCGTGAGATTGATCTCACCCGCCACAGGAGCACCCAAAAATGTGCCTCGTCTTTTTGTGCTCTTAACCAATCCACTTAATCCTTCCATGTATAATAAAAAGAGGAGGGGGGACAACAAAAAACCTTGATGAAGTCCCCTCTCAGTGTGGAAGAAGTTTGATACTGCACCATTTATAATTATCACAAATGTTACTATAGTGATACATCAAATGATCCAATTTATGATGTTGTTGTTAAAGCCCAAATGAGTTAATACAATTATGATATAGAACCATTTTTTTCTATTAGATGATTTTGATAAGTCTATTTTTAATATCATTCCTTTTAATTTCTTGGTCTTTAGGGTGTGTAATCCTTCCCGTGCAACCCCAATTGCTTCATGTATCTGACGATCCTCTTGGAAGGAAAACTATTCCAATGAAATATGACAAGATAGGATCGATTTGATCCATTTTTCAATGATCTTACCAATGATTTTGTAAATGAAAATATAGAGTGAGATGGGACTGTAATCATCAAAAGAATCCAGGTTGTCTATTTTAGGAATCAGTGCTATGAATTTAGTGTTGAAATCTCCATAAGTTTTCCCAAGGTTCAAAATTATTCAACTACATTTAATAGATCAGTACCAATCAGGGCATAAAAGCTCAAGTAAAATTAAATAGTCCATCTTTCAGTTCCAAGGATATTGTCTTTCTTGAACTAATGAAGTACCGCTTCTAGTTCACCACGAGATACATGCTGATCAAGCTCTTCCTTATCCTCCTCCATGAAAAATATGGGGATGTGTTGTGAAATATTCATTATTTCAACCAATGAAGCCACCCTAACAGCGGAGAAGAGTGATTGGAAATGATGAACACCCATTCTAGTCAAGTCCCTAAAATTTGAAACCCTATTTCCAGTCGCATCTTCAACGGACCATACATTGTTGATTGCCTTTCTGCCCTTCACATATTGTTCAATTTTTTTTGTATTGTCATCGCTCGCTTGCAACCAAATTGCTTTACTACTAAGTCTCCATGTTTCTTCTTGTGCATATAATATCCTCCTTTTGTCCATCTCAAGTTGGACGAGGTGTAATTTTGCTTCATTTTTTATATAGCCCTCACCATCAGGCTCTTATAAATGAGCTAATTCCTCTAATATTTCTCATAGATTCCATATCTTGTTGTTTTTTACATTTTAAACTCTCCAATTTTTTTCTCTTGATGTTATTTAGATTATCAATGAACTGTGATGCAAGTGGCCTATCATCCTTGAATTCATAGGCTCGCCAATTCTCTTTAACTAGGTTCCTAAACTCTTCCTCCTTTAACCAAGTTGAATTAAATTTTGAAAATGGGCCTTTGTTTTTTTAATATGCAAGACCAACTCCAAATATATGGGATGATGATCAGATAGACCCATAAAACCTACTCATTATCTAAAGAGGGAGATATGATTCAACAACATGTCCTTTATAACGAAATGATCTAGTATTCTAACAACCATCTCATCCCCAGTCCTTCTATTACGTCAGGTTGGAGAGATTTGAGCCATGTCGATGTCAATAAGGTTATGATTGTCCAATAATTGAGAAAAATAATCCGAAAGAAAATATGCATGCATATAATCCACCCAACATTCAACTCTCCCTAAATAGAAGTTTAGATCCCCTACAAAAATCAAGTGATCATGATTCATAAATGATTTGTTCATAATATCATTCCAAAAAAATGATCTATCATGACAAGGGCCATAAATATTGACAATCTTGAATTGCATACCAAATTCTTCAAAAAAAACATCAGTAACAACCATGTTTTGAGAGCCTCGAAATTTTACAATGTTGATGGTTCTACTATTAATACCGATATCTATGCTACCCGATCGATCCCTTGCATCTATTGCAAAAAAGACTAATTTTTACATATGCTCTCCAGGCATGTTTCAATGTCAATGCTTGTACCCAATGTTTTCTGCAGGAATATGATATCGAGATGATATGAATTGATGAGATGTTTCAATGCTAGCTTTTTGGAAGAGCTATCCAACCCAAGACTATTGAAGGGGATCCACTTCATTGGGGATCAATTGATGGGGTATTCCTTGCTCTAATAACCCCTTCTAATGATAGTTGACAATAAGCAAAAATATCTAAACATTCCCTACTAATGGCTTTGGAGATGTGGGATCGTCTTTCGCTGGGGATTTTAGGAATTTTAGTTGGTGAGAGAGGTCCCAGTCCTCCCCCTTGACCCGAGAGGGAGACACTATCACCAAAAGACTCAGAGTGTGATATAAGGTTATATCTATGGCATATTTTAGAAATTAGTTTTTCCACCGATGCTGAAGGGATATGAGGGGCAAAAGCCGACAAAAAATAGGTAGGAGATAACAAGACAAGGTATAACCCCTAGATAGTGAGGGGATACAAGGATTCCTGGGGCATATGAATAAATAGAGACATGCAATACATCAGAAATAATACATGAAACTCTTTCGGTAATAATCACATGCACAAGAACATGGTCGACGGGTTTCGAACCAACCAGTGTGGTTCATAGTCCTGATGATGAACCACACTGGTTGGTTCGAAACCCGTCGACCACGTTCTTGTGCATGTGATTATTACCGAAAGAGTTTCTACTAATT